>CM065589.1:571515886-572115886 GCA_033119425.1 Bufotes viridis
AGGCAAAAATAAATATCTATGAGCCAGCGTATCAGCAGCAGTGATGCAAGGCAGAGGCTGCCCTGGAGATCGCCGAGAGCTCCTCCTAGAGGCGGCAGGCGGCACTACACCTTCCTCTAAGCTCAGCCCAGGAAGCTCTCCCAGCACAGGCTGCCAACTGGGACCAGGCCTCTTCTCCCTGCACATGTGGAGAGTGTCAGACCCCTGCCCGGAGAGGACCACTCACTGTGACACAGGCTGCCCACAGTCATGGCAGAAATCTGCACCGAATCATCTATCAAATGGCTTGATAAAGGGGTTTCCAATGTTCCTCTATAAAAGGAATGTGTCATCAGAAAATGACCTATTGTTCAAATCAATAAACATATTTTTAGAATTTTGGGTGACTTTTTTCAATTTATACGCCTATTTATATTTAAAAACAGTGGGGGAGAGTGATCAAAGTTGGTGTACAGTAGAACTGGCGTAGTTGCCCATAGCAACCAATCAGATTCCACCTTTCATTATCCAAAGGAGCTGTGAAAAATGAAAGGTGGAATCTGATTGGTTGCTATGGGCAACTAAACCAGTTCTACTTCAGTTTTGAAAAATCTCCCCCAATAATCCTAAAATCCCTAACCACTAGGCCTACATAGATCAATTAGATAGATCGATAATAGATATGAGGTAGATAGCTGATAGATATGAGATAGACAGACCCGAGCAGAGGTCAGGAGGGAGTAGATAAGCTATGATATCGCCAATTGTGAATGGTGATACCTGTCATTGTAATCCTGTCTATGGTGATAATGGTAATGGCTACTGAAAAGTCACCAGTATAGAACAAAAAATTATGACCTATTATTAGGCCCAGCTCAGAATTACTGACTAGATGGGGCTAAGCTACAAATAGGCGACGCGACCCATGGCTAGACACGTGAGTGGCACTGCTAGGAAGAGACCGCGGCCCTCACGTAGACCCCTGCTTCTACTAACAGCTGATAGGTGGGGGTCCCTGCTAATCTGATATTGATGACCTATCATTATCAGTGATATAACTAGAAATGACTGGGCCCCACAGCTATTTTTAAATGGCCCCCCACCCCAGTAACTTCTTCACAACCCGCTCCACCAGTGCAACCCCCACTCCTGCGGCTAGTCAGGATCTCTCTCTTAGACCAGGCCGGCTCTCCGACGTTTCCTACACATATATACTGTATGTCATGTCCCTCTATATAATGTCATTGTATAATACTGCGAGGGGGCCCTGACAATAAAACCTTTCAGTCCGCCCCTTCTGATTTGGGCCCCATAGCAGGCGCATCCCCTCCTTCCACTGTAGCTACACCCCTACTAATGATAGGCCATCAATATCTTTTCCCAGGTAACCCCTTCAAACTTCAATTTAGGTAATTTTCTTTAAAGAGCACCTGTCAGCAGGATCAGCTCTATTACACCAGGCATGCTACCTGGTGGAGTTGATCCTGCTGAGAACAGTCATACCTGTCTTGTGACAATTAGGCTTTTATTCTCTATGCAAATAAGGGTTTAGTGCACCCAGGGGTGTGCCCCAGCGCTGGAAAGCTGAAGTTCTTCAGTGCACCGAACTCATTTGCATGGAGGGTTAATGTGTTTTTTTTTTCTCGGGGACACCACAACCCAACCAATTTTCGCAAGACAGGTATCATCGTAATCAACAGGATCAACCCTGCCAGGCAGTATGGTCTAATAGGGTCGATCCTGCTGATAGGTTCCCTTTAAAGGAGTCAGCCAGTCATTTGATATTTCCGAGATAGACCTTCCATACTAGATAGGTTGGGGTCCAAAACGCCGCACCTTTACCGATCAGCAGTAGGCACAGCTACCCCCACTGTGTAGTGAATGAGGCAGGTTACTGCAGTGCCGCCCCTACTGGAGGACAACCAGTATGGCCACACAGGCAATGTTTTCACAGCAGAATTTCCACCACCTAGTGATTTGTCTCAGATTTTGAACATATTTGAGCAGAATTCACCCAATGCATTGCAAAGGATGAAGTTCGCAGTGAAAATCCAATGTCAATTGACGCCAATGTGTTGCTAGGATTTTTTACGCAGCGATTAGACATAAATAAGAAAAAAATTCTGGGGGTCAGAATATAGCGATGCAAGGCAAAAATGTGTTTTTTCCCAAAAATTTACATTTCTGTGTATTAAAACACAAGAAAAACTGCTGTATAGAAATGTGCTATTGCTGTAATTGCACTGACGTTTTACAGCATGGGGAACAGCATAAAAACGAAGCCCATAAAACTTTGGCGCAATTGCTTTTTTTTTCTAATTCCACCCCTTTTGAAAAAAAATATTCCAGCTTCCCACTACATCGTATGCAATATGGTTCCTTTAGAAAGTACAACTTGTCTCACAAAAAACAAGTCCATACGTCTGTGTGAATGGAAAATTAAAAATGTTATGGCTCCGGGAAGACTGGGAGTAGAAAACGGAAACGGAAAAAGGGAAATCCGCCAGGTCCTGAAAGGGTTAATATAAAACTTAAAGTGAGAATCAGCCATCATATCGTACATGACGACGAACCAGCCCTGTACCTCACATGGATCCAGAGAGTATTATTATTATTATTATTTATTAATAGTGCCATTAATTTCATGGCGCTGTACATCATTCACTCCTCCAACTGATCTGCTAGATGATCGTCAGTCTGGCAGCTCAGGGGACATGTCCTCTCTGCTGCAGCTCTCTCCCCGTTACTGCCACAACCTCTAACAGAACATATGGCTGATGATAGCTGAAGATTGAAATTGAGCGTGTGCGACCAGCTCAGCGAGACGGACAAGAAATAAGGAAAAGATCAAACAGCAGGTGGCGCTATACAGATACATTTTATTGAACAGCACACTGGCTAAATTATATTTTTAATTACATGCAATTGCAAAAGTATTCAGATCCAAGTGCTGGTTTGAAAAATGTAGAATGTGTTTCGTGACACAACCCCTTTAATAATCTTCACTTTAACAACCAGGAATCAGGCGCAGCACGTATAGCACTCACATACATCACTTTAAAAATGCTGCAAATAACCTAATCACAGATGGGCACAGTGTTCTACCAGATCCCTGAAAGAAGGGTTCAGTGGCTCGCCACGTCCTAGGCCAGTGAAGGTGAACCTTTTAGAGGCCGAGTGCCCAAACTGCAACCCAAAACCCACTTATTTATCGCAAAGTGCCAACACTGAATACTACAGTCCAGTACAGTATATCTTCCATGTACTTTATCATTTAGCTATAACATCCTGCCTCCATTCAGTGCGCTGCCAGTGCTGTTCATAGAGCGCCTGCGCTGATGAACGGCAGGATAAGTCTAAGGCATATTGGAACACCATCGACTTTTTCCAGTGTACGGATACCCACAGAGAGGGCTCTGAGTGCCACCTCTGACACCCGTGCCGTAACTTCACCACCACTGTCCTAGGGTATGGATAAAGGGGGTGCTCAAACTGACGAACCCACTGTCAGATCATTCAGAACACGTTAGTTGGCACCTGCACCGCCTTGGACTGTAATCAGTTAGTGATGAGCGGCATGGGCAATATTTGAATTCGCGATATTTCGCGAATAGTTGGTAGAATTTTCGTCAAATATTCTCGAATTCGACAATTCGTGAAAATGGTCTTGTTTGCGAAAATCGGCAATGTAATATGAGCGTGATGCGCGTGCAATACAGGCGTGGGTCACTATTGCTACATTGTTCAAGCTGCTAGAAGTTTTCTGACACTGGAGAAAATGGTTGGCCCAGAAGAACATTACAATAGCTTTATATGCAGATAGAGTGCTCCGATATATGCGCGATTGCGAAATCGGCACTAATGATGCGCACATTTTGGCGCAATACGTGCAACTTCACATTTTAGCAGGTCTGATTACATATTAGTGATTGGTGCACTCAGTAATGTTGTGAACTTGTGACATCACAGCACTATGTCTGTAGCATGTATGTATGTATGGACAGCAGAACCTATCACACTACCTAACACCCTGCACTGGAACCTATCAGCTACACTATATCACTATCTAACCTACACTGACTATCTCCCACTAACTATCTGTATTATATATATAAACTAACTAACTAACTAATATAATGACACAGCAAAGAACAGAGCACAGCAATAACACTGCTGTCTCTCTCAGAACTCCATTACACTGCAGAAAATGGCTGCCGGGGAGGTTCTTATATAGTAAGGGGTAGGCAACTTTCCTATTGGTTGCTGGGGATGTTACTAAGCTCAGACAAAGACATTGCAGCCTTCTCATTGGCCCACAAGCAAGAAGGGAGGAATCATGGGTTCAGAAGAAATACAATCTAGAATATTCGAAAATTACGAATACATATCACTATATTCTAAAGATTTGTGCATTCTCGAAGTGGCGATATTCGTGATCAAAATTTGCAATTTGAATATTCACGACCATCACTATAATCCGTATATATTATTTGTTACATTGTATGGCATTTATTGTAAAAAGGTTTTCCATATAAGATAATAAACTTATAGCTGGGCCCTCGCTGTATACTAAAATAACTGAATAAAAATGTCCCTAGACATAATATATCAACTAAATTTCACACCATATGTAGTCATAAGTAACCAGCATATCCAATTATCCTAATCTGCTATAAGATCTCCTCCGCGGACAGAAGTGGTTTAGAGTTTTCCCAGACTTTCTAACTGATGACCAATCCTCAGGATAGGTTATCATTATCTGATCGGTGGCGGTCCGTCACCCGGGACCCCTGTCGATCATCTGTTTGAGAAGGCAGCTTCTCAAGGCTTTTCCCAGATCATGTGACATCACGTTCATTGGTCACGTGGTCTGGGAGCAGCTCAGCTCAGATACTAGCACAGCAGCTGTTGTACGGCGCTGTGCTTGGCGAGTACGGAAAAGGACGCTGCGTTCACAGTAGTGCAGGTGCCTTCTCAAACAGCTGATCGGCGGGGGTCCCAGGTGTTGGACCGCCACCGATCAGATACCGATGACCTATCCTGAGTCGTGGAAAACCATTTTAAATTGCAACAAAGCCTCAAAGTCTCAATATCTGAATCTGCTCTAGCTCCTCAGCAGACAAAAAATGCACCAAAGTCTCAATTTGCCAAATAGCTCACTCTCATTATAGAGTACAATATATCTTTTTGGTCAACATGTACTGTTTGATGGCTTGTGCTATAAGCTCCTTACCGCCTCCTTTGTACCCTTCTATTTGAGGATGACGCAATGCAACACAAGCAGCCGCAAACTTGACAGTGACTCTTTGGCGTGCATGACACACCTGGTTGTGTGTGTGGGTCCGGCAAGTTGGAAGGTTACAGTTAGGGTCCATTCACACGTCCGTGTGTGTTTTGCGGACCGCACATCGCCGGCACTCTCATAGAAAATGACTTTTCTTGTCCGCAATTGTGGACAAGAATAGGACATGTTCTATTTTTTTCGGGAACGTGATTGCGGACCCGGAAGTGCGGATCCGCAATTGCGGACCCGGCCGGGACATCGTCTGTCCCCATTGAAATTAATGGGTCCGCAAATGCGGAACAGAATTGCGGACGTGTGAATGGACCCTTAAGGGGAGGGTCCACTATGGAGGTCAGTGTTAAGGGGCGGGGTGCTGTAGAGGTCACTGTTAAGGGGGTGGGGTGTTGTGGAGGTCAAATTTTAAGGGAACTGAGCTCTGTAGAGGTCACTGTTAAGAGGGCAGGTTATTATGGAAATCATTGTTAATGACATGGGGTACTGTGGAGGTCACTAATAAATGGGCAGCCGCCGTGGAGGTCACTGTTAAAGGGGACAGCGCTGTGGATGTTACTGTTAAGGGGACAGATCACTGTGGAGGTCACTGTTAAAGGGGTGGGGTGCTGTAGAGGTCACTGTTATAGTGGATACTGTCGATATCTTTTAACGACACACACAAACATTAAATGAAATAGATGAAATTTACCCGTGCGAAGCCGGGGCCTTCTGCTACTTGTATATAAATAAGGATTACTATTATCATTAGGTTACTATGTGACACTACATCAAAATAACAAAAAAACAGTCATTGCAATACTGTAACTACTAAAAAAAATAAATAAGAAGAAATGAAAGTGAGACTGGAGTGGTTCTCAGATGTCAGCCGCTCTGCTCTCTGCAATCAAACAGGCAAGCTCAGCATACCGGACTGTTCCTTATTGACCACCTGCATAAGATTTGCTTTTTGCTGAGCTCCAGCATAGCTGTCAACCACTAAGTCATGCGAGGCACGGGGTGCTAGTGCCTAGTGGCCTCTTAAAGGGGTTTTCTGGGACTGACTGGCCTGCCTCTAAACCTAGAAGTCTCTTCAGCCTCTTGATGGATCTATAATAATAGACTTGGTGGTTTGTTATATATATATAATGCATACGGTTATTATATGAACATAGGCTCGTTGAGATGATATCCACTGCCTAGTCAGTCTACTGTGCCAGGTGCCAAAAAGTTGCAATGCCCTAGTTCTTTTGCAATTTGTTTTTAAACTCAAATGTCTAGAGTGCACGGCCTGATAAATGCCCATGGTGCTGTGGTCTCTCCATAGTTTACTGCGATTGCCACTTTGTCCTGTTTACTTTGAAGACCATCAATTTTTAACCTCTTCAGGACCTATTTTTATTCCATTCACATAGCTGTATGAGGGGAAGTTTTTGCTGGATACACAGGAACCCACCGGAGGAGTCACCTGTACCCCTGCGGGCCAGTCCGAGCCTGTCCTTTACATTTCAGCAACTTGAAAGCAAACTTCTTGATGGTGGAACAAGAGTTGGACAACCTCTTCAAACCCAAGAGAAAAGGGAATGCCGAGCTTATATTAGCTATCAAGCACATGTTGGTCTTTCAAGAAGGTCTAGATTTAATCCTCGATATGCTCTCCACGATAGCTAACTTCGGCCTCATTCATACGACAGTGAAAAATGGAAGTGTGATGGCCGTTTTTATTTACAGCCATCATAGACCTCATCACAGCCAGGGAGAAAACACAGCTCACCGCTGTGACTCTCTCCGCTATGATTGGACCGCTCACAGCCAGGGAGAATGGGACACCCTTTCAGAAACACGGTTGTCTCCTCCTTCCTATACCGATGCACATCAGTCGTCAAAAGAGAACAGGGGGCACAGCGGGGGAAACGATGCAGCGCATCTGAAAAAAAAAAGCGCATGCCCTACACTGTCAGGTAGTGATATTGCAATGTCAGGACAGGACCAGTGAACAGTCCTCTTTAATGATGGCTGCTGTATGCCGCAAAAAACGAAATACTGCTCTGAACTAATTGAATTTTTACTAAAAATAAAATTAATGTATAGCAGAGGGGTTGTCTGAATTAAAAGGAAATGGAGGTCGTTCTAGTGGCTGCCACGATGTCATGTTTTTGGCTGCAGCGATGACTGCTGAGGCAAGTGATTGGCTGCAGCGGTCATGTGCAGTATACGGGCCGTCACCACTGCAGTTGTGTGAACAAATCCAGCTGGAAGGTTTAGAGTCCCAATGCTGCAGTAAAGAAGGAGATTTAAACCAATAAGTCCGATTCCTTTTTTATTTTTTAGCAATTTTTAGCATTTTTTTTATATGTACCAAAAATGCAACCTACATAAAGTGCAACTTGTTCCATGAAAAAAAAAGCCTTATATTGCTACGTCGAACATGAAAATAAAAAAAGTTATGACCACCAGAATGCTGAGAGGGAAGATTAAAAAATAGTTCTGGTCTTGAAGCCCAAAACTGGACCAGTCCTTAAGGGGTCCTAAGGGGTTAAAGGAGCAGTTCAGGTAAAACTCTGTTTTTTATTGCAGGCCTTTAGTTGGTGGAGATCAACACCGACATTCAAAGAATAGTAAAGAGAGCCATGTACTGCCCCTGCAGTAGGAGTAATGCAATCAGAACTAGCTGGAGTGTCCCTTTAAGATTATCAGCGTCCTTTCAGGTTGTGTGTGGTTTGTATTCCTATGGAAAAGGGGAGTTAAAATGACATAGAATTATGGCAATGCAGACTTCTGAAAAAGCGACTTTAAAAATTTCCCTCAAAATAAATGTCCCCAAGTACTTGAGATGTTACTCCACCTTCTACACTGAAGGTTTTGACTATTTTTGCTATATCGATGCAAATGATATTCCAGAGAGAGGGGGACAATGGAGTGTGGTATTGAAGGATAAAGGGATATCACATCTAGTGACAACCAGGTATATCTGGTGTCCCCCTCTTTATTAAAAAAGCTCCTTAGAACCTCCCCTGTATCCCTCAAATAACCTGGAACCCTCATGACTAATGGTTGTAGTACGGAGTCCAGCCACTCCCCCAACCTTCAAGTGAGGGAGCCGATCCCTGAAACAATGGGGCGCAGTGGTGGTGGAACAAGCCCCTTTTTGGGCAAAGCATGCAATATTGGCATGACTGGTGACTCCACTGATAAGTAAGAAAACTCCTGGTGTGCAAAGACACCTAGGGCTTTCCCTCTCTCAATGTTTGCAGTATATGATCGCATATAATCATTGAGTGGATTTCCTTTTAATATCCTATAAGTAGTCAACAGACAACACACCAAGCATTTGCTTTTTTTATGAGGACTTATCTAGTACCACCACTGCGCTCCCCCTTGTCAGCCATCTTGATTATGATATCATCTCTGTCTTTAAGCTCCAACAGAGCATCATGGTGTTTTTTGGACAAGTTGAATTGTCCCTGCACGTTTTGTAGTTCCCCACTAAGTGTTAAAAGTTGCCTCTCCACTGCATCCTGAAAAACATCCATACAGGGTGTGCGGGAATGAATGGGATAAAAATGTGTATTGCGGACCTTGAAATATCCATCTTCCACAGACACATTAACATCCTCTGATTCAGACTGTAAATCTTTTAACAGTACCAACGATAATTGTTCAGTAAAATTCTTATTGGTATACTCATTAACAGTATCTTGAGTGGTGGTTATGGAATGCGGTCTTTTCTCCTCTTCTGCAAAATGTTTTTAGGAGAAAGACCATCAGGTGTTCTGTATGAACCCCTAAATAACAGTAAGAAAGGCATAAAAAAGTAGGCTAGTTTCACACTTGCCGGAGTTCACCATGGGGATTCGGCCGATTTACAGCATGAGCACTGGGTTTTGACTGGACAAAAACATAGTGAGCGCCGGGTTTTGGCCAGATCCCCTTATAGACAACGGGGGCCTGGCGGTGCCTGGTAGTATCCAGCTAGGCTGGATACTGTGAATTCTGGAAGGCTCTTCCTCTGCTGGAACAACCTGCTGGATAGCTTTACTGCAGGTATAAAAATAACCTTAGCTACTACACCAAACCTTAACCAAATTCATTTGACAACTGGTAAGTTTCACGGGCCAGATCCAGGCATGATCACTGACAGACCTGTTGGATCTAAACATCACTTAAACAGAACAGTTAGAAGGTCTCCAGAAGCAGACTCAAATACAGATGCCAAAGTCATTAAAAACTATACTGAAATAAAAAAACACAGACACGTTATATTTTAGTTGAAGACACCAGATCAATCTATCCTCAAAGTAAAGACATACCAATGTCACATGTGTTTCTCATGTCGACCTCCATTTTGGACAGAACTTGTTGAAGTTCAGCACTTATGCTTTCCAGAGTTGGGGTCCTAGGTTTGAAGCCAACCAAGGACAACATCTGTATAGAGATTGTATGTTCTCACTGTGTTTGCATGGGTTTCCTCTGAGTACTCCGGTTTCTTCCCACAGTCCAAAGATATACTAATAGAAAACTTAGATTGTGAGCTCCACTGGGGCAAATGAGTGAAGATAACGTCTGTAAAGCGCTGTAGAATTTGTCAGCGCTATATAAGTGAGCAAAATAAATAACACCTCACATTATTGAAAAACCTTTTAGATTCCTTTTAGATAGACATCTCTAAAGTCTCTGTTATCTTTTTGCATCAGAGTCTTGGCCAGGTCATACTGTGTGAAGATGTGTCACAGTAACCACAATTGGCCATCCTGGATGGTCTTCATCTACAAGTACTGTCTTCATCTACTTATACAGTACATAGTAGTATTTTGGTCAGTTTTTCTGCCTCAAGATTTTTAAGCCAAAACTAAGAATGGTTCTTTAAACACTGAAGAGATACTGTAGGTTGCATTCCTGGTTTTGGCTTGCAAATACTCATGCAAAATCCAAACTAATTGCTGACCATATGACTGTGGCCTAGTACAGACTTTTTTTTCCCCCTAAAGTAACTGATACTTCATTATAAATGTCTTGGGTTGCCTTCCTTTCAAGGAACAGGAACTTCATCATGACTTTGAATAATTTTGTCATAAATGTTACATCTTTTGTACAGAATAAATAACCCAAACTTATGGAATCTAGGCCTAAATCATATCCATCATGTGACAAAGATGTTCCCATTTTCAGAATTTTGTGAAAGCCAAAGCTTATCAGCACCCCTTTCTTGGAGTAAAAGAAAAGTTTTGTAGTATACTGGCAGCAAATAGTCTAAGTAATCTGCTGGTCTGAACCTGAAATAAAGTTGTCTGAGACTTTGATATTGATGGCCTATCCATAGCAACAGATAGGTGGGGGTTTGAAATCCGGACACCCCCACCAATCAGCAAATAGAAGACACCACTTCTTTGTGTACCAGACACAGCTCCATATATATATGTACCAGCCGTGCCTGTTACTGTAGCTCTTTGCAACTAAGTCCCATTTAAAAGAGTTGGAACAATATCAAAACATACGTCAGGGGCGTAGCTAAAGGCTCATGGGCCTTGGTGCAAGAGTTCAGCTTCAGGGCCCCTTCCCTCAGTGCTTTGTGTGTCTTCCTATGCAGCACAAGGGTCTTTGAGCCCCCTTAGGCTCCTGGGCCCGGTAGCGACTGCTACCTCTGCACCCCCGATAGCTACGCCCCTGCATACAGTGGCATGCAAAGGTTTGGGCACCCCTGGTCAGAATTATTGTTACTGTGAACATTTAAGCATGTTAAAGATGAAATGGTCTCCAAAAGGCATAAAGTTAAAGATGACACATTCCATTTGTAATTTAAGCAAAAATATATATTTTTTAATTTTCATATTTTACATTTTAAAATAACAAAAAAGTAAAAGGGCCCAAAGCAAACGTTTGGGCACCCTGTATGGTTGGTACCTAGTAACACCCCCTTTGGCAAGTATCACAGCTTGTAAATGCTTTTTGTAGCAAGCCAAGAGTATTTCAATTCTTGTTTGAGAGATTTTCTCCTTATAAAAGTCTTCAAGTTCTGTGAGATTCCTGGGTCATCTTGCATGCACTGCTCTTTTGAGGTCTCTTCACAGATTTTTAATGATGTTCAGATCAGGGGACTGTGAGGACCATGGTAAAACCTTCAGCTTTCGCCTTTTGAGGTAGTCTATTGTGGATTTTGAAGTGTGTTTAGGATCATTATCCATTTGTAGAAGACATCCTCTTTTCAGAATTTGCTGGAATTTCATTGAATCCATTCTTCCCTTACCTGTGAAATGTTCTCCATGCCATTGGCTGCAACACAACTCCAAACAATGATAGATCCACCCCCCTTGCTCAATGGTTGAAGAGGTGTTCTTTTGTCCATTGTGGCCTAAGAGTTAAATTTTAACCAAATTGGTCTACAGGACTTGTTTCCAAAATGCCTCAATCTTGTTTAGGCTACTTTTACATCTGCGTTTTTGCTAGATCCGTCATGGATCAGCAAAAGCACTTCCATCATGATACAATCGGCTGCATCTGTTCTGAATGGATCCGATTGTATTATCTCTAAAATAAACAAGACGAATCCAGCGCCTATTGACTTACAGTGGTTTTAATGCCAGATCCGTTTGTTTTCATGTCCGAAAAAACAGATCCAGGACCATTGACTTACATTGTGTTTTATGCCGGATCAGTATCCCATGAGGCACTCAAAAACGTGTGCAGCATGGGAAAGCAACCAAACAGAACTCTGTTCCTTTCAGTTTAGTTTTGTCCCTATTGACAATTAATGGAGACAAAACTGAAGTGTTTTCCTCTGATTTTGAGATCCTATGACGGATCGCAATACAGGAAAAGAAACGCAGATGGTAAAGTAGCCTTAGATGTTCTTTTACAAACTGCTGACGATGAATTTTGTGGCAAGGATGCAGGAGAGGTTTTCATCTAATGACTCTTTCATGAAGACTATATTTGTTCAGGTGTCGCTGAACAGTAGAACAATGTACCAGACCTCAGATTCTGCTAAATCTTCCTGAAGGTCTTTTGCAGTCAAGCAGGGGTTCTGATTTGCCTTTTTAGCAATCCTACGAGCAGTTGTCTCTGAAATTTTTCTTAGTCTTTCAGACATTCTCTTGACCCCCATTATTCTTATTAACTGACATTTCTTAATTACATTTCAAATTGAGGAAATGGCAACCTGAAACTACCTCGAGAGATGAAAGCTGAAGCTTTTACCATGGCCCTTATAGTCCCTTAATATTTGAAGATAGACCCCAGGAATCTCACAGAACTGAAAAACTTTTGCAAGGAAGAATGGATGAAAATCTATCAAAGAAGAATTGAAAGACTCTTGGCTGGATGTAAAAGCGTTTACAAGCTGTGACACTTGCCAAAGGGTGCTAACTAGGTGCTAACCATGCAGGGTATCCAAACTAACCATGCAGGGTATCCAAACTTTTGCTTCGGGCCCTTTTCCTTTTTTGCTGTTTTGAAAATGTAAAAGACAAAAAAAAAGTTTTTGCTTAAAATACAAAGAGAATGTGTCGTCTTTAACTTTATGGCTTTTGGAGATCATTTCATCTTCAACTTGCTTAGTCTACTTTTACATCTGCATTTTCCTTTCCGGTATTGAGATTCGTAAGAGGATCTTAAAAATGGAGGAAAACGCTTCAGTTTTGTCCTCATTCATTGTCAATGGGGACAAAACTGAATTGAACAGAACGGAGCCCACCAGAGTGTGTTGCGTTCCATTTCAATGTGTTCCCACAATGCACACAAAAGCGCTGCAAGCAGTGTTTTTGAGTGCGTCATGGGATACTGAGCAAGATGGATCGGGCATGAAACACAATGTAAGTTAATGGCGCCGGATCCATTTTTTCGGAAACGAAAAAAACTGATCGGTCGCCCATTGACTTACAATGGATTTAGTGCCGGATCCGTCTTGTTCATTTGGGAGATAACACAACCGGATCCATTCTGAACAAAAGCAGATGATTGTATCCTATACAGTACCAGATGCCTGACGGATCCAGCAAAAACACAGATGTGAAAGTAGCCTTAAAGGGGTTCTTCACTTTGTTACAACTGATGATCTATCCTCAGAATAGATCATCAGCATCTGATCGACTGGGTCTGACACCCGGGACCCCCGCCGATCAGCTGTTTGAGAAGGCAGCGGCACTGCAGGAGCGCGCGGCCTTCTCACTGTTTACCGCTGCTAGCGCCCCGCCCAGTGACGTCACGATTTGTATCAAGTTGCATGGGCGGGGCTAAGCTCTGTTCACTAAATGGCAGCGGTAAACAGTGAGAACAGTGTTCTCAAACAGCTGATCGGCGGGGGGCCCGGGTGTCAGACCCCGGCCGATCAGATGCTGATGATCTATCCTGAGGATAGATCATCAGTTGTAACAAAGTGAAGAACCCCTTTAACTGTTCATAGTAACAGTAATTTTGACCAGGGGTGCCAAACTTTTGCATGCCACTGCATCACTTATCCATAGAATGGTTGATAAGTGTCTGATCACTTGGCATCCCACCACTGGGACCCCGGTGATTTCAAGATCCCTTGTTTGAAGGAATGATGGTCGAGTATGAGCACCTCTGCTCCAGCCAAACACTATGGCACTGTTGGAGACAGCCAACTAATTTTAGCACAAAGCCATTAAAATATACCGAACAACTTTCAGCCATAAGAGCTACAAATGTGTATTAACAATTATAAACCCTGCACTAGAACCAATTATTTATCTACAGTTCCAGCAAGTGCTACATGGCAATGGTGTTAGCCAATAAATCGATAAATTATGCACATAAAGGATCAAAGTATGCACATTTGTCAACTGATTGCTGGGCACCTTACTAGGAGGCGATGATCAGTAAAGAGCAATTAGACCTTCTCATCTGCCCATGCAAAGGCCTTTAAAAAGGTTTTGCAAGATTTTCTTTACTGATGACCTATCCTCTGCATAGGTCATCAGTAGCTGATTGGTGGGGAAACGACACCCGGGACCACCGCTGTTCAGCTGTTTTGAGATGGCAGCGGCATTCCTGTCAGCACCGCTGCCTTCTCGCAGCTTACCAAGCACAGCGCCGTACAGTATACAGTATACGACACGTGGGACCACCGCTGATCAGCTGTTTTGAGATGGCAGCGGCATTCCCGTCAGCACCGCTGCCTTCTCTTACCAAGCACAGCGCCGTACAGTATACAGTATACGACACGTGGGACCACCGCTGATCAGCTGTTTTGAGATGGCAGCGGCATTCCCGTCAGCACCGCTGCCTTCTCGCAGCTTACCAAGCACAGCGCCGTACAGTATACAGTATACGACACGTGGGACCACCGCTGATCAGCTGTTTTGAGATGGCAGCGGCATTCCTGTCAGCACCGCTGCCTTCTCGCAGATCACCAAGCACAGCGCCGTACAGTATAGTGGCTGTGCTTGGTATTGCAGCTCAGCCCACTTCATTTGAAGGCCACGTCATCTTTGAACGTGACGTCACTGGCCTAGAAAAGCTAAGAGAAGGACGCAGTGCTCACAGGAGAGCCACTGTCTTCTGAAACAGCTGATCAGCGGGGGTCGCAGGGGTCAGACCCCCAACAATCAGATCCAGAGGATGGGTCGTCAGTAAAAAAAAATCTCAGAAAACCCCTTTAAGGAGCCACATGTAGACTTATGTGTTTGGGTAATATTGATTTTGGTTCTAATCTCACTAGCTTCATGAATATTGTTTATAATGGAGCCATGTTAGCTCTGCCAGGTCAGTGTTCAAACAGATTCCAGCAAGGCGTTGGGGTTGCAACAGTTACCTCAAAGGCAAGTGTGAACACAGCCGTACTTACATTTGTGTAACTCATATGAGCAGCTCCTTTACAACCTTTGTATTCAAGGTTTAGTGATTTTTAAACTAGTTATAGACACAAACAGCTGTAGAGGATCAAGTCAGCTTCACATTGGTCGAATTGGTTTTGCAATAAAAAATTGTTCCAAGCAAAAAATAATACAGTTTGAATATTTTTGTAAATCCTTGGAAAACTGGAGTTAAAAACTCAATAGCAATAATAAGACAGAATAAAAACGTATTCAAGCAAGCACAGGCCACATCTACTGTATGATCTGCGTACAGATGTAATGGGGAGAGGAGTATGGTGAATTCTTACTTTAGAGATGGTCCTTACAGAACACCCTACATTCACAGCTGTGCTCTTCAACATTCAGCGATAATCCACTCAAGGAAACCCTTCAAGGGATACGAAATGTGTCTGGTTTTATGAATGGGTTCTTTGATTGTTAGGAAATGCCTTTATTAGCTTCTGGTCTAAAAGTACTCAGTCTGCTTCTGCACTGGAACTACAATATGTCTCAATGTCGTCCTCAAGCCAAGATCTCAGAGATCACATTGTATGGTTGGAGCCAGACTATAGACTCGCTGCATCAACATGTAAGTACACACAACCTTACAATACTGTCCCTGAGAACTGAGCTTCAGGATTACATGGAGAGTAGTGTTGGGCGCGAATATTCGCATCGCGAATTTAAATTGCAAATATCGCCGCTTTGAGAATTTGCAGAGATTTAGAATATAGTGCTATATATTCGTATTTGCGAATATTCTCGATTTTTTTTCCTCTGAACCCATGATCCCTTCCTGCTTCTTGCTTGTGGGCCAATGAGAAGGCTGCAATGTCTTTGTCTGAGCATAGCAACATCCCTAGCAACCAATAGGAAAGTTGCCGACCCCTTACTATATAAGAACCTCCCCGGCAGCCATTTTCTGCTGTTTGTTTTCAGTTCTGAGAGAGACAGCAGTGTTATTGCTGTGCTCTGGGCTCTACTGTGTCATTATATTAGTTAGTTAGTTAGTTAGTTAGTTAGTTAGTTAGTTAGTTAGTTTATATATATAATACAGATAGTTAGTGGGAGATAGTCAGTGTAGGTTAGATAGAGATATAGTGTAGCTATAGGTTCCAGTGCAGGGTGTTAGGTAGTGTGGGGTTCTGCTGTCCATACATACATACATGCTACAGTCATAGTGCTGTGATGTCACAAGTTCACAACAATACTTAGTGCACCAATCACTAATATGTAGTCAGACCTGCTAAAATGTGAAGTTGCACGTATTGTGTAAAAATATGCGCATCGTTAATTGCCAATTTGCGAAATCGCGAATATATCGGAGCACTCTGTCTGCATATAAAGCTATTGTAATGTTCTTCTGTGCCAACCATTTTCTCCAGTCTCAGGAAACTTCTAGCAGCTCGAAAAATGTAGCTATAGTGACCCACGCCTGTATTGCGCGTGCAATCCGCGCATATTACATTGGCAATTTTCGCAATCCAAAAAATAATCTCAAATTCTTGAATTCACGAATTTATGACAAATATTTGCCCAAATATTCGCGAGATATCGCAAATTCGAATATTGGCCCTGCCGCTCATCACTAATGGAGAGAAACAGATAATGGGAATTTCAATAGTATCACACTAAGCACTGACTACTAAAGTCACATGAAATTAAAGTGTAATTCCAGTTTTGATACAGGAAAAGACAGAAGTTTTTGTCAATGGGGTCCCCTAGGGTTGTCAGATGCTTTTTAGGCTTAGCCCAGGGCTCGACAAATCCCAGGCGCCAGGTCGCCATGGCGACCAGGAATTTGGTCCTGGCACCTGGGTATTTGTCAGCCTGTTTGCAAAGGTGGCCGGGCGCAGGGTCGGCGCGTCCTAGGAGCGCTGGCCACCTTCATGCTGCAGCCGTCCGAGCGCTCTTTATAGAGCCACAGGTGGCTGCAGCACTGCCCGGGCTGGCGCGTCCATGAGGGCGCACCGCCCTAGCGCAGCATGAAGCGAGGGACTGACAGGAGGGAAACGCTCAGCGCTCCCTCCTGTCACTCCCTCATTGTAGCATGGCCGATCCCTGTATAGTCCGCGGGTACAGGGAGCATCTGTCTCCTGTACCCAGCCGGACTGACAAGAAATGCACACACAGTGTACACTTCCTGTCAGTCCGCCCGGGTACAGGAAACTAAAGCTTCTGTACCCGTGGGACCATACAGAGCTCAGCCACTCTACACCAGAGGCGGGGGAGGGAGGGGGGAGAATGACAAGAGGGGAAAGATAATGACAAGAAGGGGAGAGAATGACAGGGGAAAGATAATGACAGGGAGGGGGAGAGTGAATGACAAGAGGGAAAGAGAATGACAAGGGAGGGGGAAAGTGAATGACAAGGGGAAAGAGAATGACAAGAGGGGAGAAGAGATGAATGACAAGAGGGGGAAAGAGAATGACAAGGAGGGAGGGGGAGAAAGTGAATGACAAGAGGGGAAAGAGAATGACAAGAGGGGGAAAGAGAATGACAAGAGGAAGGGAATGACAAGAGGGGAAAGGGAATGACAAGCGGGGGAAGGGGAATGACAAGAGGAGGAAAGGGAATGACAAGAGGGGGAAAGATAATGACGGGGGAGAAAGAGAATGACAAGAGGGAAAGATAACGGCAAGAGGGGAGAAAGATAATGACGGGGGAGATAGAGAATGACAAGAGAGGGAAAGATAAGGAAAGATAATGATGGGGGGGGGGGGAATGACAAGAGAGAGAAAGAGAATGACAAGGGGGGGAAAGATAATGACAAGAGGGGGAAAGAGAATGACAAGAGGAGGAAAGAGAATGACAAGAGGGGGAAAGATAATGACAAGAGGGGGAAAGATAATGACAAGAGGGGGGAAGAGAATGACAAGAGGGGGAAAGAGAATGACAAGAGGGGGAAAGAGAATGACAAGAGGGAAAGGGAATGACAAGGGGGAAAGAGAATGACAAGAGGGGAAAGGGAATGACAAGAGGGGAAAGAGAATGACAAGAGGGGGAAAGGGAATGACAAGAGGGGGAAAGAGAATGACAAGAGGGGAAAGAGAATGACAAGAGGGGGAAAGAGAATGACAAGAGGGAAAGGGAATGACAAGGGGGGGGAAGAGAATGACAAGAGGGGGAAAGGGAATGACAAGAGGGGGAAAGAGAATGACAAGGGGGGGGGAGAGAATGACAAGGGGGGAAAGATAATGACAAGGGGGAAAAGATAATGACAAGGGGGGAAAGATAATGACAAGGGGGGAGAGAGAATGACAAGGGGGTGGGGGGAAGAGAATGACAAGGGGGGGTGGAGAGAATGACAAGGGGGGGAAATGAGAATGACAAGAGGGGGAAAGAGCTAGGCGTTGTAGTGATGCGGGGACTGCAGAGGCTGAGCGCCAGCTGGGGGTTGTAGTGCTCAGTAAAATGTCATGGTGCCCCCTGTGTTTGTGCCCTCCGGACCCCTCTGCCCTCTCCTCCGGACCCCTCTGCCCTCTCCTCCGGACCTCTCTTCCCTCTCCTCCGGACCCCTCTGCCCTCCCCTCCGGACCCCTCTGCCCTCCCCTCCGGACCCCTCTGCCCTCTCCTCCGGACCCCTCTGCCCTCTCCTCCGGACCCCTCTGCCCTCTCCTCTGGACCCCTCTGCCCTCCCCTCCAGATCCCTCTGCCCTTCCCTCCAGACCCTGTAATACTTGTAAGGGTTTCCACATGTCATGGCGGCCGCAAGTGGGGATCACTTGGATGCTGGCAGCATTATGGGGGGCCCTATATACTCGCACATTATGGGGGGCACTATGGAGAAGAGGGGAAGGAGCACTATGGGGGCATCTACTGGGGGCCCTATGTACTGGCATGCATTATTGGGGGGCTCTATGGAGAAGTGGGGGGGAGCACTATGGGGGCATCTATTGGGGGCTATATGACGCGGCTCCGCCTGGCTCCTAACTTTTTTAGCTGGCTCCTAGATTCCAAGGAAATTTGTCAAGCCCTGGCTTAGCCTAAAACTTACAGACAGCAACATTTCTTGTGGACAAATTGGAGAACCAAAATTGATTCATACATAATATAAGCAATTACAATAATCTAATCAAGCACCCTGATGGAAAAATTATGGCTCTATTCAGGCTCAGACAGACCAGCAGGGGAACGGGTGAATCCCCCGGAGAGCCCCTGAGCAAGATGGGCTCCTAGTTCCCTATCCCCTGTACATGACACAGGCCACAGTGGTCTGAGTGCACTATATATGGATAGGCAGTGTACAGCATCTTAACAAGCCTATGTTCATCTAAATAACTGGGTAGATTATTGACCAAAGTACCTAGTTATTATAGATGCTATCGGGTGGTGGAGATGACTTCTAGGTAAGGAGTCAGGCTAGCCAGGGACCTGCCCTCTTGAAGTAATCATATTGTAGCACCTCGCTGCGGCCACTGTGTGAGCAGGTAGTATTTGCGTGTAGCTTTACAGTGGATCCCCAGAATGAATTTTATTGGTGGACCCTCAGTACCCCAGTCCGACTCTGGCGGTATCTATTTTTATTACAGACTGTAGACAAAAAAGTGCCCTATTTTTACAGACTTGGATTCCCATCATTCCCTAGACAGATAGTGCCCTTCCATGTGGGCTCGCTCCTGTAGGTCTCCAAGATGGTCCGTAGACTGCAATGCATTCTTTTGGTTGGTTGTCCAAGAATAGCCAGAAGAGGCCAAAAACTTCTCTAATTCTATGTTCTAAAAAGATGCCCAGATCTAAAAACAACCTAAACATACGGTAGTTACCAGATACAAAAAGTTAAAAACCATACTCAACGGTATGAAAGCTGTGTAGTCAAACAACCCTCAACATCTACTCAACTTGATCGCCAACAGTCTTCTTGAAGGCATCTAAACTACTTGGTATTTGGTACCATTTTTACCTAATTTTTAATTAATCTAAAGCCAAGGCCACACAGTGATGCGTCATTTCTACCAGCAAGCATCAACAATGCACCAGCAGCAAGTACCGCAGTAGTATGAGAACCGGCTATTGGTAGCTTAGGGTGCAATACAATGACTCGTCTATAAGCTGACACTGATAAAAAATGGCCCATGTAGCCCCAGAGGCTAGGATTTTCCAATAAACTTTATAAAGACCCCCCAAAATAAGTACAAAAGAGATGTAAAATAATAAAAAGCCTAAACTTTTAGAAGGTAGGAAGTGGTTAAGCCAACCAACCCTGCACTCCTCCCAGTCCAGCCTGGTTTCCCTATGAATGTCGCCCTGTTACAGACTGAAATACCGTCAGCCAGGCTTAAATTGGCAAGCTGGAGGACATTCAAATGCAAAGAAGTGAATGTGGTGGGACAGAAGGCAGGCCCAGGGAGAGGAGGTCTGGAGGCCTCCCAGATTCAGCACCACTTCTCTTTGTTACACTACGGCAAACTACCAGAGCACCCTTACTTTTCCAGTATGCAATGGACTTACTCATTGGAAATATAGTATAGGTGGCTGGAAAAACGTAAGGATTAAAAGCCTGCTTAGATATTGACTGAAACGCTCCATACTCTCAATGAACATCTAATGCCAACGCTGTAGCATGCAAGGTATAGCAGTAAATTCAATGTATCATTCCCATGCTAGACTAGAGTACACCAGGCCAGGCCGATAATTAAAGGTGGCATTTTAATAATTAATTGCATAGTCGTGTCTGTTCATTATAAGATATTCTACTACATATGAATACAGTCTGTAGATACAATATATATATATATTTACATAACATATACAATACATAATATACATTATATAACACCTATATCTAATAACTCAATAGCAATTCATTGTGACCTTGAAAAGCCAAGGCATCCAGATTGCTAGCTCTTTGGCACAGACATCCACTGAATTTGATGATGCATCTGGATTTTTACAAGCATAAGCCACCGATTGCTGCTGGAAGCAAAAGGGTTAATCTTGCAAAAAAAAAAAAACAACAGATCATGAACCTCAAGCCCATGCAGTAGGTCAATGTGCTGGTCCCCAGTGCTGCTGGTGCAGACCCCCAGCCTCTCCCACCCATCACACTGTACCTTGCCATTGTCCTGCCCCTGCAGCAGCTCCTTCCCACCGGAATACTTGATCTCAATGCCTGGGGTCCTGTCTTCCCTTTCTCCAGGAGAGCTGATGACAGATCCAGAGATCTCACTCACATCACTGGCTGTCTCACTGAAATTGTCCCCATCCATATCCGCCCTGCTGCTGCTTCTTGGGGTTCGGGTCCCCTTCTTGCCCACACTGTAGGCATCAAAATCTATAGTCTTGTTCTCATAAGCCCCTTCTACAGAAGCAAACATGCCCCCATACTTCACCCTGGGGGTCTGGGCAGTGGTCCCTGGTCTGGCCAGATAGACAGGGAGATCATCTTCTTTATTCCAGTTCCTTTTCCTCTCTGATGCCATGCTGCACCCCTAATGCCCTCCTCTCACTGGATGGATGATGTGCTCCTGCTCCTGCTGATGCTGATCATATAAAATGCAGCAGTGCGGTGTCTGGATGGAAAGGCACAAGGACCCTATTGTTACCAGCAGCAGCAGCAGCAGATGAGGGGAGGCAATGTGCAATCAATGGAGGCAACAATCCTGGAGGCAGAGGCAGGGTCTGCACATGGGAGGAAGCAGACAGCAGGCTCTGGGCTCTGCTGGTGGAAAGGGCTGGTGTCTGCTAGGGAAAAGACAGCATAGGCAGGCACTCACTACTCAAGGCACTGCCTTGCTCTAGGGGGACACCTCTAGGAAGCAACCTCATTCAGCAGAACCACTCATGGGAGATGGATGTGACCCTCCTCTTCCTGAAGGACTGGCTAGCAGCTGGAGAATAGGCTGGAGCCACACACAGGAATAGATTAGACAGATAGATATGGAACCTGTGATCATGCAAGATAGCCCGCAGATACATTCATCCAGTACCTGCAACATTAAAGGTGTTTTCGGAGACGATACTGATGAGCTATCCTCAGTATACTTCATCAGTATCTGATCAGTGGGGGTCCGACACGCGGGACCCTCGCCGATCAGCTGTTTGAGAAAGCACCGGCGCTCACAGTAGCGCCGTGGCCATACGTTCATCGGTCACGTGGCTTAGGAGCAGCTCAGCTGCACAGAAGTGAATGGGGATGAGCGCGATACCAAATACAGTCGCTATACAATGTACAGAGCTGTGCTTGGTAAGCTGCAAGAAGGTCGCGGCGCTCAGAAGCGGCGGTGCCTTTTTAAACAGCTGATAGTCGGATGTCCTGTGTATCGGACCACCACCGATCAGAATTTGAGGATAGGTCACCGGTATTAAAATCTCAGAAAACCCTTTTAAGGGCTCATGCACGTGAACGTATTTTTCGTCTGTTCCATTCTTTTGAGGCCCATATGCATAACCATTCATTTCAATGGGGCCGCAAAAAAACTGAAATGACTCCGTGTGCATTCCGTATCCATATGTCCGCAAGTCTGTTCCGCAAAAAAATAGATGTCCTATACTTCTCTCTTTTGCGGACAAGGATAGGCATTGGATGTAATACGGACGTTATACGGACATCATCCTTTTTTTTTTTTGCGGACCACAAAATATGTACAGTTGTGGTGTGTGTGCATGAGCCCTAAGATATATGCTATGACAACCTTTTTTTTATTCTGTATTTGCCCTAGTTACAGATATATATTATGTATTTGCTCTTTATATAGATGTATATCTATCTATATGACAAGCCTACAAGCTACAGTAACCCTGCTGCCGCTATACCGCCATGTGACCAGCTTCTACACTCACCTACTGTATGCTTCCCCATACCTTGTAGACTGTAAGTCCTCGCAGACAGTGTCCTCTCTCCTTCTGTACCAGTTTGTAACTCGTCTTGTTCATGCTTATTGCAATTATCTTAAATTATGTATATAGTGTACATCCCTTTTCATATGTACAGCACCATAGAATGAATGTTGCTTTAATAAATAATATATCTATCTATCTATCTATCTATCTATCTATCTGTCTTTCCTAGCTATAGATAAAGCATTGTGTCCTTGTATAAAGCTGTATTATTATGTATTTTCCCTTTAAATAGATGTCTGTCTATCTATCTATCGATCTCATATCTATCTGTCTATCTCTGTATCTATCTATTATCTATCTATCTCTGTATCTATCTATTATCTATCTATCTCTGTATCTAGTTATTTCTGTATCTATCTAGCTATCTATCTGTTTATCTGAATGGGGCCAGGGCAGACTTCCGGCAGCACACGTGTGCAAACGGTAGTACAGATCCGGCAGGCTGTTCCCCTGCCGGAACAGCCTGCCAGAAAAAACTTAAAGGGGTTCTCCGGGAATTAATACTTAAATATTACTTTATTATAAATATATTCTCAAATACCTTTCATTATTTATAATGGCTCGTTTTGTCTGGGAAGCAATCATCAGGGGAAACAAAATGGCTGCTGTCCCATTAGTTCACATAAAACCTGTCCTGATCACAAATGAGGACAAGTTACTTTACAATACTGAGGTAAAGAGCTGCCTCCTGCTCCTCTCTGCTCTGTTTGTCAGGGATTATGATACTGAATACAAATGATAAGATCTTTAGCTGAATCTCTGGGCAATTTAGTTCATGAGGAGACATGAAGTACAGAAAGGACGGACAGGACAGTGGTAATGGAGACTGTAAACAAGTGCTGCTGCTCATTAGCCACACCTCAACCTTACTCTTATGTCTCCACATCTTCTCCATTCCCACAGAGATTCACCTACAGGTATATTCAGGATCATGATTTCTGACAAGCAGAGAGGAAGATGAGGCAGCTCTATGGCTCATTGTGGTGAAGTATTTTGTCCTCCTGTGTGATTAGGACAGGTTTTGTGTGTACTGATAGGATGGCGGCCATTTTATTTCTCCTAATGATTGCTCCCTAGACAAAACAAGCTATACTAAGTAAAGAAAGGTATTTGTGAATATATTTATAATAAAATAATATTTAAGTATTTTCATTTTTTTAATTCCTGGAGAACCCCTTTAAGGAAGTGTGAAAATAGGCACAGTCACTGCCTATCCAGTATATGTGACATGGATGTCTGAGGTTGGACAAGCCATGTATGTAAATAGCTCTGAATGATTGAGTGTATGTCTGGTGGAAGTAATAAAATGAAGCCATTGACATGGACATAACTATTGTTAAAAGTCCTTTAATCTAGCAGAGATGGGAACTGCTAGGTGCTGGATTATCAGATTCCCTGGACTATTGGGCAGATATGAAAATGCGAACTACTAACTTGTAAGGGCAAGGAGTTCTTATTAAAAATTATAGAATATAACATCTAGTCACCATATGTGATTGGTGAGAAATAGACACACTGTAGATCACACAATTTCACCAGACACATGTATGGAATCTCCAGAAGCAAACTAAAACGGAGGCCCCATAGCAAAGATCAAAAAGGGCACCTATTAAAGTTTTACTTCCCTGGACAGAAGCACCTGGTGTTTGTATCCTCCTCCACATTCTTTCCATTAACCTTGGGTTAAGTTGTTTGATAACAATGCTGTTCCTCTGGAGAGGGGGTCCCTGCATAAAGGTAAAGAGGTGTACAGGTATGCGAGAGAATATTGGGGTCATTTATTAAAATAGGAGTTTTAGATGCCGGTCTTAATAAACCCTGCGCTGGTGGGGGATCTGCCGAAGTTTTCTAGAGGCGCTCTCCTCTACATAACTTCGGCACATCCACCGCCAGTCTAAATCTACGCCAGCTTCCTTGCTGGCATAGATTAAGAACATTCCCCGCCCACACCGTTTAGATTTTTTAAAAAAGCACCTTTCCCCGCTCACACCATGCCCCCTTTTTTAGACCTGGCATGAGCTGGAAAAAGCCACAGATTGCGGCTCAAATAACCTTTGCGCCGCAATCTGCGACAGATATACGCCGCGCCAGAAAACTGGAATATATCAGTTCGTAAATGACCCTCTATGTCTTTTTAAATCTAAGGGAGTTGCTGGCTGCAGTTCAGAGGGCCATAAGCATACATGGTATATTTCTGTGAATTCTGTGATCCGAGAATAAACAGGTTTATCATGGGCCCTTTTTTAGACCTGGCATGAGCTGGGAAAAGCCATAGATTGCAGCTCAAATAACCTTTGTGCCGCAATCTGCGACAGATATACGGCAGAAAACTGGAATATATCAGTTCGAAAATGACCCTCTATGCTTTTTAAATCTAAGGGAGTTGCTGGCTGCAGTTCAGAGGGCCATAGGCATACATGGTATATTTCTGTGAATTCTGCGATCCGAGAATAAACAGGCTTAGCATGGCTTAGATGCATAAAAAGTTTACTAAATTATGACAAAATACATAGTAAAGTAACAGTCACCAAAGCAATCAAGATATGAGCGAGCAACCCATCGACCAGTCCCCTACATGTCATCTAGCTGAAGCCAATATGATACAAAGATAGGTGGAGGTAGCAGCTTCCCGGCCTCCCCTAGCCTTTCCTAAAGATCTTCAGTGTGCAGTACGCATGTACAGTTACTTCAGCCCTCAGGAACGAGGCCTGGTACCTGGTACCACTAACCATCTACATTACAAGGAATTCAATGGAAAGAACCACTAAAATAACCTTTCCACACAAATGGCCACCCTGCCTTAAAAAAGGAAAGAAGCTGTTAGAATTAACAAAGAAGCTTTACTCACCTCTACTAATTGCCCATCATTCAAATAGTGCTCTAGTCCACGCTAATCTGCTCTTTTCATCCTTGACAAAAGCCGATTACTGGCTTTAGCAGCGACCCACCTCATCCAGTGAGCCTTTCCTAGCCCATCCAGCATAGTGAGCCAGGTCATGAAGTGGAGAGTAATGGGGACAGGAACAACATCGGAAAGTCAGTGGTAGAGGATCACTGGAGGTGAGAAAAGCTTCTTTGTTATTTTTAACATATTCTAGTCTTTTTTTTTTTTTATCTAACCATTATATGGAGAGAGATAATCAGTGTCTCTGTAGTGCGCTCACCTCTGTATAATTTGTATAGATATAGATGAGCAGAGGTGAGTTTGTGAATGCAGTAACACTAAATTTATCTAATTGTTTCTTGTGCGAATTTCTTTAAGTCGTTTCATTAGGTAATCATTGTCAGTTGCTACCATGCCAACAGGAATCGCTGAAAATGTAATATATACAGTATGGTGGAGGTCCAAGGTGTTTGCTGTTGGGGAAAACAAGGTTAAGACATGATGTGTTTGAACTAGCGTGATCATTTGCACCCCTGGACATTTAGAGCAGTAGATGAGGTATCTAGAAGCTGCATATTCCTCTTTAATAAATATAGTTGTGAATTTCTAGAAAGTACTTGAGGGAATTTGGAGGTGGAAGCCCCAAGATGGTAAAGGACTATGAACAATTCTTTCTTTGCCCTGCCTATTATTCAAGGCCGGGTACAAGACATCACCTAGGTGTACTTTATCTATGAGTATGAAACTGTCATCAGTTTTTGCTTAACCAGGAACACGTGTATAAAATATGTCTGTCGTTGTTGAAAGGATCTGGATTTCTGGCTATGAGCACTGCTATTTGAGGAGTTGCAGACGTATAATAACACATGGAAGGGGTTAAGTGTAACATGCTGCACTTTTTATAACTGCTATGGGTATGGCAGGCTCTATAGCTTTGCCGTGATGTGCAGTGTCAGATTACTCGGATACCTTCAGGTCTGCAGTGAGAACTGCATAAGGCCATCTTTCATATAAGATAGGGCCAGGGGCTATTCATAGTATTCAGTATATTGGGCAGACTAGATGGGCCAAATGGTTCTTATCTGCCGACACATTCTATGTTTCTATGTTAATACTCTACTCCTGGAAAACCCCTTTAATAGTGGTTTTCTGCCCCACACTGAGCAGACAGGTGGGGAATTTAATTGACCTGGACATCAGACATCAGACAGCAGAAAACAGGGTGATAGAGTGGGCGCTACCTCCATGATGAGTGGGGGCCCAATCCATACTCCTCACAAGTGACCACTTTTCTCACAGTTTGGTTTGAACCAGCCCCGTGACCCCCTACTGGGAGACCAAGGGTCCCACATCCAGGCAGACAATGAATAGAGCCCATGTGGAATGTTTTCTCCTTTCTATTAGGCCTCTTGCATATGACCATATGGCTTTTTCCGTATTTTGCGGTCCTCAAAAAATACGGATGACGTCCGTGTGCATTCCTTTTATTGCGGAACGGAACAGCTGGCCCCTGATAGAACAGTACTATCCTTGTCCGTTATGCGGACAATAATAGGAAATATTCTACTGTATCTTCGAATGGAACGGAAAAATGGAAATGGAAAGCATACAGAGTAACTTCAGTTTTTTTTACGGATCCATTGAAATAAATGGTTCCGTATACTTATTTATTCTTGCTTATTCCCTTGGCTCAGGATATCCTGAGATGTTTGGCACAAGACACATTTAAAAAAAAATAAGAAGTCATAGTAAATATATTGCTTTACAGCTAAGCATTTGTGGCAACAAAGTCCACCCTACCTCTAAAATCCTAAAAGTGTTAACGTTTAGAAATATCGATGTATTCTTATTTTTACCCTGCATCTTAAATTGTACTGACGTTACCAACCTTGACAGTGATCAGACTGAAGAGCTTTCTAGAAGATGTTCACGGCTTCTCTCCAATTTTCTGGTACATAGTTTACAGCAGTAAAAGCAGCCACAAGCACAGTAAGAATGCAGCATAAATCTCATCCATATAAACCAAGTGGAAAAAATAAGCTCATTTCTTCTCCTTGTCTGTTGTATTACATAGTCAGAATCAGCCCTAGAGAATTAATACAGGGTATGTATACTTTTGCAATTTTTGTTTATTGCTTCATAGTATTTACAATAATATATGATGAATTTAAGAAACTGATTAAAAATACTACTACCGGTTTGCGTATCCAGCTCATATGCAAATATACACCATATGGAGAAAAGTATTGGGACCTCTACATGTTACACCTACGGGAGCTTTTATGATATCCCATTTTACATCCATAGGAATTAATATAGAGGTGGTCCCTCTTGCAGATAAAACAGTTTCCACTCTTCTGGAAAGACTTTATACAATATCTTAGAAAGTATCTTGGGAATTGCAATCACCCAGTAGAGCATTTGTAGAGATCCTGAGAGGACCTGGCTCACAATCTCAGGTCTAGTTCATCCCAAAGGTGTTAAGAGGAGTTTAGTGAAGGCCAGTCATGTTGTGTCACACCAAACTCACCCAATCATGTCTTTATGGACCTTGCTTTGTGCACTGGGACACAGTCATGCTAATACAGAAAAGGACCTTCACCAAACTGTTCCCACAAAGTTGTCCACAATTTCTTGGTATATTATATATGTTTGCCCCCATCATACCTGTTTTTTATGTCATCACTTTCCTTCCCCTGTTCTTGGCATCACTGCATCCTGGCAGGAAGTTTATATGCAGGACTTCCTGTTTTCATCAGCTTCCTGCTGGGTTGTCTAACCATTCCCAGCATGCATTTCTCTGTAATGTTTCACACGGCTTGCTCTGTCTAGCTAACACAGATAGGGGAGGTGTACAGGGCATGACTATTGCAGAAAGAACAGTATAATAATCATTGACCTCGAGGAGGATTAGATAACACATCAACACACTAGTCATAGAAACATTCTGGGGGTCATTTATCAAACTGGTGTAAAGTAGAACTGGCTTAGTTGCCCATAGCAACCATTCAGATTCCACCTTTCATTTTCCAAAGGAGCTGTCATAAATGAAAAGTGGAATCTGATTGGTTGCTATGGGCAACTAAGCCAGTTCTACTTTACACCAGTTTGATAAATGACCCCCTCTATTTCTATTAATGTATTGTGATTGAACATATTGCCTCCTTTGCTGGCTGGATTTATTTTTCCATCACATTATATACTGCTTGTTTCCATGGTTACGACCACCCTGGAATCCAGTATTGGTGGCCATGCTTGCACACTATAAAAAGCACTGGTCTACTCCCACTCCCACGGACCCAAACACCAGAGAGGTTGACACTTTCTTCTATAGTGTGGAAGCACGACCACCACTAATGGATTGCAGAGTGGTCGTAACTAGAGATGTCCCGAACTATTTGCGGCGAACATCGCTTGTTCTCGTTCGCCGCGGCGGGCAAACATATGCGGTCCGCCCCCTATACATCATCATTGAGCAAACTTTGACCCTGTACCTCACAGTCAGCAGACACATTCCAGCCAATCAGCATACCCTCCCTCCCAGACCTTCCCACCTCCTATCAAAAAGCAAGGACAGCATCCATCTTAGATTCATTCTGAGGCTGCAGTGTTAGTTAGAGCAGGGAGAGTGCTGCTGCTGCTGCTGAATTAATATAGGGATTCTAGGGAAAGCATTAGCTACTAGTGTTCTGTGTCCACTCCAGTCCTCAAAAAATCATCTGCTGTAAGGACAGTGTCCTTACAGCACCCCAAAAAGCCCTTTTTAGGGCTGGTACATCAGTCTGCTTTTATTTATTTTTTCTATATATATTATATTGCAGTTCCTTGCCCGTGTGTGAGAGGCCGCAGGCCCACAGACTGTAGTGTGTGCACACCACTCATATCGGGTGGCACAGTACCTTGCAGATAAAAAAGTCATTTAATATTTACCCTTTCATATAATTGCATTTGCCTGCCAGTGTGTGGCTGGTCCACTGGCTGTACTGTGTGCACACCACTCATATAGGGTGGCACAGTACCTTGCACGCATAGTACCACTAATCAAAAAAAAAAAAAAGACAGGCAGAGGCAGGTGGTCGTGGTGCTGTGATTTCCTTTGGCCCTAGAATACTGCCCAGTGTTCAGAGTCCACGTACCCTGAACTCGAAAAATCCTGAGGACATAGTTAACTGGCTTACACAGGACACCCAATCTTCTACAGCTTCCACTCGGAACCTTGATGCACCATCCTCCTCCAGCTCAGCTTCGGGCACCTCTCAAGTTACCACTCGCCCGCCTGCCGCCACCACCAACACTAGCACCACAGCCGCTTCACTTGATCAGTCAGAGGAGTTATTTAAACATCAGTTGGAAGAAATGAGTGATGCGCAACCGTTATTGCCAGAGGATGTAGATAACAGGGACATGTCTCAGTCAGGCAGCATTATACACATGGACGTACGGTGTGATGATGATGATGTTGTACCCGCTGCTGCTTCCTTTGCTGAGTTGTCAGATACAAGTGAAGCGGTTGATGACGATGTGTCCGTGGATGTCACGTGGGTGCCCGCTCGAAGAGAAGAAGAACAGGGGGAAAGTTCAGATGGGGAAACAGAGAGAATGAGGAGACGAGTTGGAAGCAGGGGGAGGTCGTCGCAAGGAGCTAGTGGCACAGTCAGACAGCATGTATTGGCACCCGGGGTCAGCCAGACAGCACGCCAATCAACGCATGCTGTTGCCACCACCAGAATGCCGTCATTGCAAAGCTCAGCAGTGTGGCATTTTTTTTGTGTATCTGCCTCTGATAACAGTAACCTGTGCCAAAAGAAACTGAGTCGTGGGAAGTCCAACACCCACCTAGGCAACTGCTTTGCGAAGGCACATGATCTCACATCACAAACGCCTATGGGATCAACACATGAGTACAAGCAGCACACAAACTCAAAGCCACCATCCTCCTCCTGGTCCAGCATCTTCAGCCACGTCAACCACTGCTGTCATCCTCTCCCCTCAACCACCCGCCACTCCGCCTCTCACCTTCAGCAGTTCCATCTCATCTGCCCACAGTCAGGTGTCTGTCAAGGAAATGTTTGCGCGTAAGAAGCCAATGTCACAGAGTCACCCCCTTGCCTGGCGTCTGACAGCTGGCTTGTTGGAACTCTTAGCCCGCCAGCTTTTACCTTACAAGCTGGTGGAGTCTGAGGCCTTCAAAAAATTTGTAGCTATTGGGACACCGCAGTGGAAGGTACCCGGCTGAATTTTTTTTTCACAAAAGGCAATCCCCAATCTGTACTCTATTGTGGAAAAGGAAGTCATGGCATCTCTGGCATACAGTGTTGGGGCAAGGGTCCATCTGACCACTGATACCTGGTCTGCAAAGCACGGTCTGGGCAGGTATATCACGTATACTGCGCATTGGGTCAACCTGCTGACGGCTGCCAAGCATGGAATGCGTGGCTCTGTAGCGGAGTTGGTGTCACCGCCACGACTTGCAGGCAGACCTACTGCCACCTCCTCTACTCCTCCTACTCCATCCTCTTCGCTAACTTCCTCGGCTGAGTCCTCTTCTGCTGCTGCATCTTGCTCCACATCATCAACTGCACCCCCCCAGCTCCCCACGGGCTATTCCACATCCCGGATACGACAGTGTCACGCCGTCTTGGGGTTGACTTGCCTGAAAGCAGTGAGTCACACCAGACCAGCACTCCCGTCCGCCCTGAACGCACAGGTGGATCAGTGGCTGACCCCGCACCAACTGGAGATCGGCAAAGTGGTGTGTGACATTGAATTTGGGTGGGTTGACACATGTGCCGTGCATGGAACATGTGTTGAATCTGATTGTACAACGCTTTGTGTATAAGTACCCAGGCTTACAGGACGTCCTCAAGCAGGCCAGGAATGTGTGTGGCCATTTCAGGCGTTCCTACATGGCCATGGTGCACTTTTCCAATATTTAGCAGCGAAACAACATGCCAGTGAGGCGCTTGATTTGCGACAGCCCGACACGTTGGAATTCAACACTCCTAATGTTCGACCACCTGCTCCAACAATAAAAATCCGTCAACGAGTATTTGTATGACCGGGGTGCTAGGACAGCCTCTGCAGAGCTGGGAATTTTTTTGACACGTAACTGGACGCTTATGCGCAAAGCCTGTAGGCTCATGCGTCCTTTTGAGGAGGTGACAAACCTAGTCAGTCGCACCAAAGGCAATATCAGCAACCTAATCCCATTTGTTTTCTTCCTGGAGCGTGCCCTGCAAAGAGTGCTGGATCAGGCCGTAAATGAGGGTGAAGAGGAAGAGTTGTGGTCACCGTCACCACCAGAAACAGCCTTGTCATCATGGCTTGCTGGACCTGTGGCAACGCTGGAAGAGGAGTCTGAGGAAGACGAGTCAGAGGAGGAATGTGGCTTTGAGGAGGAGGAAGACCAACCACAGCAGGCACCCCAGGGTGCTCGTTGTTGTCACCTATCTGGGACCCGTGGTGATGTATGTGGCTGGGGGGAAGAACAGACCGTCAATGACATCAATGAGGACGAGGAACGGGAGATGAGTAGCTCGGCATCCAACCTTGTGCAAATGGGGTCTTTCATGCTGTCATGCCTGTTGAGGGACCCTCGTATAAAAAGTATGAAGGAGAACGACCTGTACTGGGTGGCCACGCTACTAGACCCGGTATAAGCAGAAAGTGGCTGAAATGTTACCAAATTACCGGAAGTCAGAAAAAGGATGCAGCAGTTCCAAAACAAGTTGAAAAGTATGCTTTACACAGCGTATAAGGGTGATGTCACAGCACAACGGGAATCTAACAGGGGAAGAGGTGAAAGTAATCCTCCTCCTACTACGACCACGCCGGCAAGGACAGGACGCTTTATAGACGTGTTGTTGATGGAGGACATGCAGAGCTTTTTAAGTCCTACGCATCGCCACAGCCCTTCGGGGTCCACCCTCAGAGAATGACTCAACCAACAGGTAGCAGACTACCTCTCCTAAACTGCAGATATCGACACTTTGAGGAGCGATGAACCCCTTGACTACTGGGTGTGCAGGCATGACCTGTGGCCTGAGCTATCCCAATTTGCGATAGAACTTCTGGCCTGCCCCGCTTTAAGTGTCCTGTCAGAAAGGACCTGACCTAGAGGAATAAAATTTATGTTATGATAGGGGACGTGACAGGGATTAAACTGATAAGAATAGTACTACTTAACACACCACTCATAGTCACAGTACATTGCACGGCGCTCACGCAGTACCCCAAATTGGAAGGAAGAGGACTGACCAACCATCTTTTTCCATCTTCCGGTTCCTAAAATCTATTTCATACACCGGCCCCTGATAGGGGACAAAACAGAGATTAAACTGGTAAGAACAGATTGTTTTAATTTAAAAAAAAGGAGGACAGCCTCTGCTGAGCTGGGTATGTTTTGGCCACGTTACTGAACGCTCATGCACAATGGCTGTAGGTTCATGCGTCCTTTTGCGGAGGTGACAAACCTGGAAGAGGAAGGTGGCTTTGAGGAGGTGGAAGACCAACCACAGCAGGCGTCCCAGGGGGCTTGTTGTCACCTTTTGGGTACCCTTGTTGTACGTTGCTGGGTGGAGGAAGAGACCTTCAATGACATCAGTGAGGACAAGGAACAGGACGTGGCTAGCTTGGTATCCAACCTTGTACAAATGGGGAGTTTGCGGTTGTGCAAATGGACTGTTTGCGGTGCGTTAAATGGGGAGTTTGGTCTGTCAGAGTTTGGTCTGTCACTGTGAAGCGGGTGTAACCCTTACACTACCTGATCGATACAACATCATACCTGATCGTATACACACACTGGATGTTTTAAAGCATGTTATTCCAAACAATTTAGGAATGTTAGGTGATTTATACCCTTTATGGATTAAAACCCGACTCTGCGTCAACTACGTAATTTTCCACGGGAGTTTTGCCATGGATCCCCCTCCGGCATGCCACAGTCCAGGTGTTAGTCCTCTTGAAACAACTTTTCCATCACTATTGTGGCCAGAAAGAGTCCCTGTGGGTTTTAAAATTCGCCTGTCTATCGAAGTCTATGGCGGTTCGCCGGTTCGCGAACATTTGCGGAAGTTCGCGTTCGTAAACGGAAAATTTTATGTTCGTGACATCTCTAGTCATAACCATGGAAATGAGCATTGTATAATATGATGGAAAAATGAATCCAGCTCGCAAAGGAGGCAATATGGGCAATCACAATACATTAGTAAGTGCCTTGTATTAACTTTCTCTACATGATAAATGCAATTTTCTGAAATGAGACAACCCCTTTAAGGAACAGAAGCTTACAGAAAAAAAAAGTTCATATTCACACTACTAATAAGAGCTTCACAAAAGGTATGTTTTTCCTGCTCTCCTCGACCACTACCTAACACTGTCAGCAGCTCTGCATGGTTAAAACTGCTGACAGACACAAAATAAGGCTTTACCTGAATGGCAGACATACATATCTGTACAGCTGCTTATAACGGCCATGATTATATGAATAATATACTTTGTTAATATATGAGTCCAGCACTTCTATTTCAGCAATTCATGGTGGGACTCTTAATCTAGCACTATATGTATCCATTATTTACAATATTGGGCTATGCTAAGTGTATATTTCAGGCTCTGCATGGCATTATGATGTAAGCCGTATATGGACTATGTGCACTGTATGGCAGCATTATGCATGAGGTGGATAATTGATATAATATGTCATAATATTCTGGAAATGAATTACAAGTGCATGGTCATTTACATTTACCTTTTATATCTTTTTTATTTATTTAAGGTGACGTTATTTTGAAATGGGCCGTGATTGGATGGGCCTTAGGGACTTTTTGCATTTACAGACAACTGACCTATCGATGATGCTACAGGACTACTGCACATACAGTATATTACGCTGAGATAAAGATCATGCTATGTATGTGTTGGTTCTTTTTGTGCATCTTGCCATATATCAGTCTTGTCATAAATCTAGTGACAGAATCCCAGGAAATGGCTTCTAATTGCTGTTTTGAGAGCAATCTCATAAAGAAACAATCGAAGCTTATTAATTGGTTACATTGTGGTTGTAGGAGGGTAAGTGCTGACTCCTGGGAGCCGGTGATGCGCTGAATTGCATTAAACTATGAACACTGATTTATTGATCCCTATGAATGAAGGATAATAGGTTTCCGGATGATGCATGAAGTTTGCGTGAGCCGGGGAACACATAGCTATGCATAGAAAGATCTACAATAATCTCAGTCATGGCTTTCCTCTTTATTGGGATCATTTTAAGTTTAGAATAAATTGAGTTCATGTGTCGTGTAATATTTTATAATGTCTTTGTTAATGTTACGTAAAATGACATTTTATTATGTTTGCCACACACTGTAAATATAGCCATAAGTGTGACAATGGATGAAGGACATCTAGGCTCCATAGGAGGGGCAGGGTCTTGTAGGCTTCTATGTCCGTTCATATGGGTGCCAAAATGGACACAAAGCTCATAGTACAGTGCTAGGGTGATAGGCATTGTAAACCTATCTATGGAGGTCAGTGGGTGTCACTGTGGGGGAAGGTATTCAGGCGTTCTGTTATGGCAAAACCCACCACTTGGCCAGACCTCTTGAGGAAAGATGACTTCCCTGCTTCCAGGCACTGGCAGCCCACTCTTTCTCCTCCAGCCATGCTCTGCTGGGCTCCTTCAAAGTCAACATCTAGTTTGAGATCACCTCAGCCAATCACTGACCTTGGAGATGAACGGCTACCCTTGTGTCACGACAAATGGTCACATGGTGTAAGGGGATCCGGTCTCTGCCATGGCTAGTGCCATGAGGGCAAAGGGAATGTTCACATTGAGGGAGCCCAGCGGGAAGCAGGTAAGTCATCTTTCCTTTCCGGGTTTGGCTAAGTGGGTAGGGCACCCCCCATTCTTTCTCAACCCTAGATAGATAGGTTTACAATGACTCTGATCCTGGTCATTTAGGCCTACAGTGTGCTGCAATCAATAGTGACTGTGGCATCTAAGTGGTTAGACAGGGGGCAAAATCACAGGGCTCCAACCTGTAGTAATGACAGCCTGGGACCTCGTGAAGGCTCCCAGGCCTGTCATAGTAAATTGCCTGCAAAACCATGCCGGCAGCAGAACTTGACAGGCAGCAGGGGCGGATTGGCCATAGACCTTACAGGGAAATTTCCCGGTGGGCCGATGCACAGGGGGCCACCAGAGCCCTCCTCATGCCGGCCAGTGGAAGTTTTGGGAGATGTATCTTGTGCTGCTGGTGGCAGTATTTTTGTGATGGTATTGCTGGCCCTGACTGCTTGTGTTAGCCCTGCCTTCCATCAATTTGGGCCCAACTACAAAACAAGGCCACTTTTAGTATTTTTTCCAGGGCCACTTTAAGTTCCCAGTCCGCCCCTGACCAACAGCCTATAAAAATCCCATACAGCGCAATAGTATTCTATTGCAGTCTATGGTACAAGTGACCAGAAGATCGCATGTACAAGTCCTCTAAGGGGACTAAAAATTTGCAATGGTGACACTAGGGAGGCTTGTCCCCTTCGCAGCCTGCTATTGGCTGCCGCCCCCAGGCCCCACCCCCACCGCTGGATATTTTTATACTTGTCACAGGGAGATGCGGGGACCAGGAGTGTCAAGCAGGGTAAGTATAAATTATATGAGGGGCATGTTTTATAGTTTGGATAGCCCCTTTAAGGGGTTAAAACAGAGCATACAATTTTAGCACAAGTGTGAACTCAAGATCAAATGTCTCCAAATAATTATATATCACTTGCAAAGTTACCTTTCATTCCATTCACTGACACCATGGGAGGTTAAGAATAAGTGTTATATATCTGCATAGTGTATAAGACAACTCAGGAGATTCTTCAGGAGAGGCGGATATATATCTATTAGATAACAGACCGCGTCTAAACTGTATCCCTGTGCCCTGAACTAAAGTGTGAATGAGCCTCCGATGAGTTGGCATTTCACCCTGTGCCACCTAGGCAGTGATATGTGAGGGCCTCAAAGACCTTTATGTAAAGCACATCCTGCACACCGCCGCGTTCTTCTAAAATTGTGTTACTATGGTAACCTTCATATGACCCCAGTGCTGTAGACAGATGGGGAGAGCTGATGGCTCAGTCAATAATGTATTTAGGTTTGCAGATAGAAAAGCGAAGGATTAATGCACTTAGACATGGCAGAGTAAAGCTTCCTCGTAGGTCAGCATCATATCGGGCCCGGATTCATCTAATGGCAGGAGAGATGTGTTTTCTGCTGAAAAATGTGCTCTACGTGTACCTCTGACTACTTCTAGTGAGGTTGGATACATTGTATCTCAGAAGTATCTCTAAAAATATTGAACTTTAGCCTACAAATGAATAATAGAAAATGCCATTAATTGGTTTTATGTCCACGAAGCTTAAGTATTGTACAGGATTAGAAGAACCTGGCTCTATTCACTTGGGCCGAGCTGCAGTAACAGATGCATTGAGTGGACAGATGTGGAGCTGTGTCCGCCATGTTTCTCATCCTGTACAAGCCCTTTAATTATTGTTTAATAGGAAGTTATTAGCGTTTCTGATCTAACTGCTTTAAAAATATTAGAATAGAAGCTGGAAACATATCCAATGAAGTCCTGCTCTCGCAGCTGCAGGGTTTATCACAATACATAAGGCTACTTTCACATCTGCGGCACTGCGATCCGGCCACCAGGTCCGGCAGAGAATGCTGGAAATCCGTGGGAAACAAACCGCAGTGTGCAGTGGTTTCTGTCCATTAAAGTTAATTAGCAGAAGGACCCGGCTTCGCATGGGTATATTTCATCTATTTCATTTAATGTTTGTGTGTGTCGTTAAAAGATATCGACAGTATCCCCCATAACAGTGACCTCTACAGCATCCCGCCCCTTAACACTCACCCCCCATAGTGCCCCGCCTCCATAAAATGGGACCTCCACAGCAGCCCATCCCCTTAACTTTGACCTTCACAGCAGCCCGCCTCTTTAACAGTGAGTTTCACAGCACAGCACTCCCTTTATTTTTTTATTTTCTTTTATTTATTATTGTTAGTACGAATTGTAAAAATACAATACATTAATTCATTGAGTTGATCATATAAAAGACATATAATACTAAACATCATACTTAAATTAGCCCCCCTTACTGACCCCCTCCTCCCCCCCCCCCCAATCGGCCGACAACACGGGGAAGAAACATCAGAAGAGAAAATAAATAAATAAATAGATAAATAAATACATATACATATTCCCAATATAGATTGCCCCTCTCATCCCTCTAAAGTTTAGGACCACCCATCCCAAACCTTTTCCCACTTTTCATGTTGATTCACCCCTCTGCATTTTATATATTCAAAATCCTTAATTTTGGTCATATAATTGCGCCATTCTCCCATCGTAGGGGATTTTCTATCCCCCCATCTTTTAATAATCAAAATTTTAGTTATCATAAGTCCTATAGACCATAACGTTTGAGATGCAGGAGAAACTTTTGTCCCTATATAAAAAAAAAACAACAACACTTGAATCATGGTTGGTTCAAAATTAGTTTTCATTGTTTCCTGAAGTACCCCAATCACCTACCCCCCATATTTTTTAAAAGTCGGGCAATTCCATAAAAGATGCAGAAACCCAGCCTCTAGTGACATAAAACTGTACACAGACTCTATTATACTCCTCTTATGTTGTCCAAAATTTATAATGATCCTCCCTCCCAGACCCTCCCATCTCCTGAACAGCATCCAAAAATACTGAAGTGTCTCCGTATGCCTTCCGTTTCCGTTTTTCCGTTTTTCTGTTCCGTTCAAATATAGATCATGTCCTATTCTTGTCTGCAAATCACGTTCAGTGGCTCCATTCAAGTCAATGGGTCCGCAAAAAAAACGGAAAGCATACGGAAAGGCATCCGTATGTCTTCCGTATCCGTTCCGTTTTTGCAGAACAATCTATTGAAAATTTTAAGACCAGCCCAATTTTTATTATGGAATTAATGTATACTGTATATGCCAAACGGAAAAACGGAACGGAACAATGGAACGGAAACGGAAACAAAACGGAAACAAAAAACGGAACCACGAATCCGTTATAAACGGACCGCAAAACACTGAAAAAAAAATACGTTCGTGTGCAAGAGGCCTAACAGGGAACTCTACAGCACCCCGCCCCTTAACACTCACCCCCCATAATGCCCCGCCTCCATAAAATGGGACCTCCACAGCAGCCCATCCCCTTAACTTTGACCTTCACAGCAGCCCTCCTCTTTAACAGTGAGTTTCACAGCAAAGAACTCCCTTGACAGTGACCTCTTCAGGGGCCAACCCCCTTAACAGTGACCTCCACAGTACCCCACTCCCTTAACAGTGACCTCACGGTACCCTGCTGCCTTAACAGTGACCTTAACAGCAGTTGCGCCTTTAATAGTGGCCCCTGCCCCCTTAACAGTGACCTCCACTGACCTGTCGCGTCGCAGTTGCAGCATGTCACATGTCGTAGTGCAACACCATAGACTATCATTATAAAAATTGTCGTGCGACATTCGTGTGACATCAATGTCGCGCAACACATGTAGCAGTGTAGTCGTGCCCTATGTGTCGTGCGACATGTCGTCGTGTAGCCCTAGCCTAAAGCTGACCTACAGCAGTGAAGAAAAATGGCTGAGTCGTTATGGAAACCTGGAGTAAAACTGTGTGTATGTGGAGACTAAGGGCCTGCGAGCTTCTATTTGCTGATAAGGGACATGTGGCCGTGTGTATGGCAGTTGGGATATGAGTGAAAGACTTGCAGGCTTGTATTGGCTAATGCAGGTCATTTTTGGGAATATCTTAGGAACAGTGCGTCCTAGAGCGCTTGGTCCCAGTCTAAAACCTTCCCGGACACCTGATGTACCTGTGTTCCAAATTTGGTGAAGATCGCTCCAGTCGTTTGGTCGCGCATAAAGAACAGACAGACGTCGGGACAGACAGAAGACAGAAACCCTCTTTATATATGTATAGAGAAAAGAAGAAGAAGATAGGGCCGGCGGACATACCAGTTGCATTCAGCAGTGCCAGATTCAGAGAATTCCGGCAGGCTGTTCTCTGTTCCCTATCCCGTTAGCCCACTCTTCAGCCGATAGGGATTGAAAAAATTAAGGTAAAAATCAACTTCTGGGTCCCGCTAAGCCACAACCCTGACCTGGTTAGGCCACGTCCCCTCCTACTACGCACCCAAAGGAAGTTAAAAATCAACTTCTGTCAGCTGCAGGGGTGGGAGTGAGGGTGACTTTCTCCTTGCAGCTCACGCTCAGACAGCACAGTGCTGCTGTCTGAGAGTGAGCTTTTCAAAAGGACATCCCTGTGTCCGTCCAGGCCCTGCGCCAGATGGAGGACATGGAGTGGGGAGGGTGGGAGAGCAGCTTGAGAAGTCTACAGAGTGGCCCAATGACATAGTGGTGAGGTGGAAGCAGCATGAGGAGACCACAGAGTGGCCCAGCAACATAGTGGTGAGGTGGCAGCAGCATGAGAAGGCCACAGAGTGGCACAATGACAGAGTGTGGCGTTGGCAGCAGCAGCATGAGGAGGCCACAGAGTGGCAAGGTGACATAGTGTTGAGGTAGCAGCAGCAGCAGCATGAGAAGGCCACAGAGTGGCACAATGACCGAGTGTGGAGGTGGCAGCAGCAGCATGAGGAGGCCACAGAGTGGCACAATGACCGAGTGTGGAGGTAGCAGCAGCATGAGGAGGCCACAGAGTGGCAAGGTGACATAGTGTGGAGGTGGCAGCAGCATAAGGAGACCACAGAGTGGCAAGGTGACATAGTGTGGAGGTAGCAGCAGCATCAGGAGACCACAGAGTGACCCGGTGACAGAGTGGGGAGGTGGGTAGCAATTACAGTACCCGCTGACGATGGTGGGTGTAAGAAGGAGAACTTGGCATCCGCTGTGTGGCATCAGGCGGGTGGCAGCATCAGAATAGTAGCTGAGGCAGGTAGCCAGAAGAAACCGGTCTCTTTCAGAGCGAGATCGCGTGCTTTCAGACAACTCTCATTTCCGCCGTGACTCCGCCCCCTCATTGTTATTCCGCCTCCTGACGCGCATCGCCACGTCCTCCATGCATTCGCCCCCCTTGAATCAGATTCCGCCTTCTGCCGCACATTTTCCTCCCCCTTAGTAACGCCCCATAAACTCCTCCTGGATCAGTCCTTTGAAAAGTGATTAGGTCCGAGTATTGCTTCTATCTCCAGCCTCAGGCTCATTTGCCTTTCATTGGAGGCGTGTACTATGCCAATTAGCATAGTTCCCTTGCCTCCTACATTCTGAACGACACGCCCTGCCCAGTGACGTCACCGGACCGGAGGGGCATGGCTTAGCGTGATCTGTTGCTGCCGAGGTACCTCCCCTCCGAGTGCTCTGCATAATGCTTGCTGCTGATGGTGACGTCACCGGGCTCCCTGGGAAGCGGAAGAAGTGGTTTCGCTCTGCAGAAGGGACCCGGTACGTCACTTACTGTGAGAAAAGACTCCCTTCCAGGTGAGATGTTGTGTCATGAATACAGGGCATCAGAAAAGTATGAGAAAGGTAGGACAGTCATGTAGGGGATATTTATGTGCATGTTAAACCATTAAACCAATTTTCCCAATCCCGGACAACCCCTTTAATTATCTTGACAAAGGTCAGTATCTCCACATTTTGGGTGGACAGGTGAGTTCTCCTTGGGGTAAATATGGTACCCGCTGCACTAAACACCCGCTCTGATGGCACACTAATAGCCGGGAAGAACAGCTTTTCCAGGGTAAACTTGGTCAGTTGCGGCCTCAAATCAAGTTTGGCTGTCCAGTAGTCCAGCGGATCTTCGATGACGGGTGGCAGTGTGCTGGTTCAGGTTCTGCTCTATGTCTAGCTGCTGGTGAGTAGTTTCTTCACTATGCGGATGAAGAAAGCTGCTGATCAGCGACTCAAGACTCAGGCTGCTGATGATGGAGCTGGTAATGCTGTTGTTGTTTTTTTGCCACTAAAACACGCCAAAAAATGCTTTCATTTTCCCACGTCCCCACACAATGGCTAATAAGCCCTTTTTATGTTTTTTCACTAATACACACCAAAAAAAGGCTTTAGAACATATAACTGCGGCCATGAACGGCAAATAAAATATTTTTGCCACTAATACAAACCAAAAAGGGCTTTCATTTTCTCACTTCACCACACAACGACAAATAAGCCCTTTTTTCCCCCACTAATACAAGACAAAAAAAGGCTTTAGAATATATATATAACTGCACTGCACAAGGGCTAATAAGACCCCAATAAAAAGAACGGTTTGCTGGAATTACAGTGGTATTGCAAACCTGAAATGAGCAGCAGTATAATGGCAATTTGGATCCGCAGTCAGTGCAGCAAGGTGTAATAGGATTGTTCCTATTACCCAGGCTGTACACTCTCCTATTGGACCTTGCTCTTATTTTATACTGTGGAGTGATTCCTCCCTATCTTTTCCCTGAACTTCTATTGAACAAAATTATACTGTTACACAGTTAATATTTACATTAATGTAGATGGGAATTTATATAGTTTATTCTTTTGAACTATTTCCTATGGATATTTCTATGGTTAGTTATATGCTGCCATCTGGTGGCTTTTTTCTTGGTAATGTATTTGTTTTTCCTGTTCCCTTCCCTGAGATCTATGACTCATTTCCTTTGCCATGCTCCACCCTTCTTCTGGAGTACAGCACTTCCTGTGTCATGGATGCAGCTAACTTGCCACATGTAACAAGGACACATGTATTCTTCATGGTACGCAAAAGAAAATATAATCTTTTGACCTCATAATACTGAGATCCATTCATTCTGCAGTATCCTGTTGTTTGATGTACAGAATAAAGCAACTTTGTGGATGAACACGGTATTGGTGAGTTCAGCTATCTGATAAGGATTGGCCTCAGTGTTTACATCTGCTTATACAGGCCAGGCATAGAGGTCTTGACCACTGTAACTGAACCAGGAAGCAGTATTCCCCCTTCCTTATGTCTATACACAGTGCTCTTTGAGAAATGTGGTTAGAGTGAAGCTAAAGGCAGGGAAGGTGAAAAACCACCCATGCCTTTTCAATGGGAAACTTAGCTGACACTGACAAGAACGCCCCCTCCTTATACACACACTCTGCCCATTTTATGACCCGATCATGGTGCAGTCCTGTGATAATGGGGACTGTTGGTAAGTATGTAGCTGCGTGAACAGTGCTAACTCACTAAGTCTTTAACATCTGAATCTTTATTAATGGGTATGTATTAAACAAAAGGTGGATCAGATAGTTTCAGAGCCTTCTATTATACGGGGATTACTATATGTTCAACAATTAAAACTGTTCTGAAATACATTTTTCTTATGTGTTTTTATATTCTAGTTATGTATGTAAATTAACTGTAGACCTCTATGGGAGAGTGTTGTGATCATGCTTTGTGTAGAAATCATTGTGCAGGTATGGGGAGGGGGCGAGCTGTGACATGTCAGTGCAGTGATACAGTTTTATCGTTCATTGTAATCCTTACCTCTGATAATAAAAGATGACTGTTGAAGTGTCAGGCTTTGCGAAGGTGCAAACTGTAGTATTTCAGGGGAACCTGTCAGCAGAATTTGGTTGCTACTGTCATGCTGCTATAGTGCTTGTGAATAACTTTGACTTGTCTACGTTAAAAACGTTTTAGATGCCAGTATTAATAACCCCTATAGCTGGCGGTGGATACGCTGAAGTCTAGCCTAGGTACACCTCTGAGGACACCACAGGACAAACGCTCACATGCTCTGGAGTCTTCACCCAAGCTGGTTCTGATTTTAAAGATGGATCAGAGAAAAATGGTTGTCCAGCAGTCGCCATTTACTTTGGAGGCTGCATGGTTCTATGGGTGATCGTAGCTTGGTTAAGAAGAGTAGAGAGTTGTGGTCATAATATGGACCCTAAAATACTCTGCCTGTTTGGGCTGATTACTGTAGACGTGAATCATGACTGTGCCCATTATTTACTACTTATATGAAAATGTATTATTTATTTAGTTATATTTATTATCATTTATATTTTTAATTTTTAACGTATAGTCTGTGCTTAGACGTCGCCAGAATCAAGAGCAGCGACAATCCCACCTTCCCCGTGTAATATCCATAGTCAGCGCCCTTCGGGAAGGATTTCTTTAATCCTGCAATAAACAATTATACGCCTGCAACATTTGTCACATTAAATGACGCGGCCGACGTATGTGATGAAGAGCAGTGTATATCAATGACTCGGCAGAGTCTCTGGGAGAGACCGAATAAATTGTGACAAATGACACTGTCACCATCAACTGCTTACTGGGTTATTTGGGAGCACTACTCATAATGAGCCCCAGTATGGAGCGTTTATGGTACTTACAGTGGTGTACAGTAGAACAGAGGGTGACCTCATAGCAAAGATTAAAGGTGTTAGCATAGAGTTTGACATTGATAGCCTAGCCTCTCGGATCGTGTGAATGACAGGAGGCTGCTGCATAGTATTTCCTATGGAGCCCTTGCCTGTAATAGGGATCCATAGAAAAATAGCAATTTAGGGGGAACTATAAAAAAAAGTTAAAAAAATAAAGTTAAAAAAATAAATAAATTTAAAACATACAAATTTAAATCACCCCTCTTTTCCCATAATAAAATTAAAAGAACTAAAAAAATTTAAAAAATACACATCATGGATGTCGCCATGTGCTAAAACGCCCATAGTAGAAAAATATAAAAATATATTCCCCATACAGCAAACAGCAAAACGGAAAAAAAACTTCAAAATGGCCGATTCGCCGTTTTTAGTCGCTTCATTTTCTACAAAAAAATTGATAAATAGTGATCAAAAAGTCATACACACCCCAGAATGGTATCAATGAAAAGTTCAGATCGCCCCACAAAATATGAGCCTCCACAGAGCTCCGTACACATAATAATAAAAAAGTTATAGGGGTCAAAATATTTTATCAAAACTGAAAAACTATATGTATAAGGTATCACCGGATTCGTACTGACCTGTAGAATGAAAGTAACTGCTTAGTTTTATCGCACATCGAACGTTGTAAATAAAAAACCTGTAAAACTGTGGTGGAATTGCTTTTTTTTGCAATTTCACCTTATTCTCCGGGGTAGAAAGGGTTAAGATTTCCCTTCACTGGAACTAAGATGACTAGTCCAAACCCTGCAAAACACCCCTTTAGCATTATCCCTCCTTCACTAGACTTTACAGATGGCACAATGCAGTCAGGCAGGTTCTGGTGGCATTCGCCAAAACCAGACTCATCTATCAGATGGCAGAAGGGTTAATCATCACTCCACACTGCTCCAGAGTCCGGTGCTGCCATGTTTTACACCCCTCCATCTAAGCTTGGCAATGTGCTTGGTGATGTAAGGCTTGCATGCAGCTGTTTGGCCATGGAAACCCATGCCATGAAGCTCCCAGGCCAAAGGTTTTATGCTGATGTTAATGCCAGAGGAGGTTTGGACTCTGGAGTTTTGGAGTCAGCAGAGTACACTGCTCTGTAACTTTATGTGGTCTCCTCCTCATTGCTGACTTGCCGTGGTTCCTACACGCATCCTCTTTACAATAATACCACTTACAGTTGATGGTGGAATATCTGGGTAAAGAATTTCATAAACTGACTTGTTACAGCGCTGACAGCTCGGGTGACCTGCCACTGGTGGGCGTGGGGCACTTGCACTTCCAATTAAAACCTAAATACTAAATATAAAATATATGAAATCATCCGCCATCCAGTTACCAGGTATAATCCCTTCAACTACATATCGGCTTCTGTCTTAGGTAACAATATGCAGGCCAGCTTTTGCCATGAGGCGAGATGACAATGTGCTGGCTTTGAAGGGGCGGCATCAGCACAGCCTGTGGCCGATGCCCCCCTTGCCAGTGGCGCTGTACATTTTCCTTTATAGCATGCAATGCATGTTATAAACGGAATACTAGTGAGCGCTTACATTATGGAAGCGCTCACTAGTATGCAGGAGGCGGGGAGAGAAGCGCTGTGAGCACTTAACTTACCCCTCCTCAAGCTTGTTCTTCTCAGGTACTGCGCTGCTGTGTTCTGGCTGCCTGCAGCGTCAGGAAATACAGAGAGCACCGTGACCTGATGCGGCAGGAGGTCAGGTGACTGTGCAGCGTGGGCCCTGAGAAGAGAGCATGGAGACCACCAGACCGAGAGAGGAGTGGCAGAGCAGGAGTGGTAAGTTAAGTTATTTATTTTACTGTCTGATCTGGGGTCTGATATGGGGGATCTGAGGTCTAATGGGGGTCTGAGGTCTGATATGCGGGTCTGTAAGTCTAATGGGGGCCTGGAGGTCTAATGTGGGTCTGATATGGAGGCCTGGAGTATAGTATTGGGGAGCACAGCGGGCACAGGGGGTGGCAGGATGCGGTGTTCAGAAGGTGGGAGGATGATGGAAAAGTAGGAAACTAAGATGTCTGTTTGTCAAACTCTGCAGAGACAAGAGATGGCTGAAAGAAATCATCATGACGGTCTGAATGGAGAAGATGAAGAAAGAGAATATCTACATCAGAGAAGAGACATCACTGGATGTAAGAGGTACATATGTAGGTCTGTATGACCATGTATGTTCTGTAGCACTGTACAGGCTCGGACTGGCCCACAGGGGCACAGGTGAATCCACTGGTGGGCCTCTGAGCAAGGTGGGCCCCTAGTCTCCCACCCCCTGCACAAATGGCACATAACACAGTAGACTTACTGCACTACATACATATATTCAATGTACTGCACCTCAATCAGCCTATGTTCATATAAAAAACATGATAGATTATTTAAAAAACTCCCCAGTTTATTATTATAGAAACGATCAGAGCTGAAATGACTTCTAAGTATAGGGGAGAGCTACTGTAGCCAGCATCCTCTTTTCCCCAGGACCTACCTTCTTAGTGGTGCTGCAGGGACCTCCATATTCAATCAGCTGGTAGCATCTTACTGTTGTGTGAGCAGATAATATTTGAATATATCCGTATGATGGGCCCCCAAAATAAATGCTACTGTTGGGCCCTAGGCACCCCAGTCCGACACTGGTAATGTTTTCCAAGTATGTCTTTAAAAGGGTTGTCCGTTTTTTTTCGTATCAGCGCTGCCTTCTCTTTTGTTTACCTGTGATGAGCAGGTGATAAGAGCAGATAAAACAGCTCTCATAGCGCTGCCTTCTTTTCAAACAGCTGATCGGTGAGGGTGCCGAGTGTCGGATCCCCTCCGATCTGGAGAGAATGGGTTAGGTTGAGAATTTGGCTTGTAGGTGACTTTTCAATTTTTACCTCAGGCAGCAGAAAGTCTAGGTGCTCCCCTGACAATATGACGGCATTATCTGACTATAATCAATCTCCGGATGTCTTCTAATAGTTCTCCTCCTCAACTGCATCTCAGTTACTCCTGGAACCAACAGTGAATGTAACCCAGGTCCCCTCATGCTCAGCACCCATGACCCCAACCTCACACTTTTTATAGCACAAGCATCTGGAGGCAATCAGTTCTTCCTGCTGATGGCATGGTAAAAAGCAAAAGTCAGATGGGTGAGTATATAAAAATGTGACCAAGTTCCCTAAATACGTAAATTAATTATAAGATTGTAAATGTTGAATATTTAGACTTCTGTATATTAAAAATGGTTGATAACAAGTAAAAATCGCATTTCTGCAAAAAAATTCTACCATAATTAAATATATAAAGTCACAGATTGGGCCTTTACTTATTGAAAATTCATGGAATAATGTGTATTTCTTATTGAACCATATTCCAAGTATTATTTCAGTTTTTGGGTGGAAAGTTCTATATTCAGACCACAGACCACACATGGAGCACTGTGTACAGTTCTGGGCTCCTGTGAACAAGGCAGACATAGCAGAGCTGGAGAGGGTTCAGAGGAGGGCAACTAAAGTAATAACTGGAATGAGGGATCTACAGTACCCTGAAAGATTATCAAAATTAGGGTTATTCACTTTAGAAAAAAGATGACTGAGGGGAGATCTAATAACTATGTATAAATATATCAGGGGTCAGTACAGAGATCTGTCCCATCATCTATTTATCCCCAGGACTGTGACTGTGACAAGGGAACATCCTCTGCGTCTGGAGGAAAGAAGGTTTGTACACAAACATAGAAGAGGATTCTTCACTGTAAGAGCAGTGAGACTATGGAACTCTCTGCCTGAGGAGGTGGTGATGGTGAGTACAATAAAGGAATTCATGAGGGGCCTGGATGTATTTCTGGAGTGTAATAATATTACAGGCTACAGCTACTAGAGAGGGGTCGTTGATCCAGGGAGTTATTCTGATTGCCTGATCGGGAAGGAATTTTTTTCCCCTGAAGTGGGGAAAATTGGCTTTTGCCTCACAGGGGTTTTTGTCTTTTTTGGTCTTATATACTATGTTACTATGTACTATGTTACTATATTGTGAGAATATTGGATTAGAACCGTGCTCGCTCAGAGCTCTGTGCATTTGTTGATTTTCCCTCTAGAGAACAGCAGTGATATTGATAAGTGCTTTGCGAGTGTTTTAGAGAATGTTTTGAAAGATGTAGGAGTCAGACTTATGTGACGGTAGATCAGATTCTGATCTCCCAGACTTATCTTCCATCTGGTATGGCATGAAGCAGAGATTACCATCTATGAAATACCGCCTAGGTGACAATTTTACGGAACGCAGAAACATGGAGACTCAGAGAGTGCTGGGCAGGCTGACCAGCAACCCTCAGCTGAGAAACCCTGAGAGACATCTAGCATCTAGTGACTATAAAAGAAAACCGGTTGGGATATTCCTATTACCTCAAAACCACCTAAATGGCCACAAAGAGCCAGAGTAGAAGAGATCACTAAGGACCTTGACTAAGTACATAAATATTTGGAAGTAGCAACAAAGACCCTGGACTCCCTCAGGAAAAAGATCTATGAGGAGAATTATTTCCAGTCTTATCCATCAAAACCATTGCCAAAAAAAACACCTGTGAGTATAGTGCAGTTCACAAATTTTCAGTTACACCCACGGGACCAACAAGATGAGCCTCCTACACCTGAGACAAAGAAGACATCAAAATTACCATCTATAGGACCATCAAGAAGTCATCATGCAATCCAAAACCACTATAAATATCTAAAGAAACTGTCCCAGCCCAAGATGGAAGTTGCTAAGGCCCTGAGTTTAGTGAAAAGCGAAGAGTGGGAAAAGAAGATGCAAGGGATTAATCTCATTATCACCCTTATATTCGTTGATCCATAAGCTGCTCTACCAACAATACAAGAACTGAGGCCTGCAGTAATAAAGTGACCAACCTGAGATCTGAGGGTGCCTGGCAGCTATCAATTGCCTGGACATGATGTTCTCCATATTGCGAGCATACATGGACTACAACCTCCACCAAACGATCACAAGACTATGGAATCCAACATGTTTACCTGGGAAGCAGTGGACAGTGCACTGTCATCCATGGTGGATAATGTCAGGCCGTGCTCCGACAGCCTTAATAGAAAGAGGACTCTGCCATAAGAACAGCACAGAGAGATTCACCATAGTCAGATATATGGCAGGTTTGGTGGACAAAATACAGGCCCCCAGATCACACTAGATTTGGGGACACATGGTCACACAGCCCCCCCCCCCCTTTCTTATTGAAATAGTCATGTTTACGTCTTGTTAGTCTATGGTATGTTGGCAGTCTCCTTACTCTCCTCTTGTTTTCCAATCTCTCTTGTCTGCTCTTCCTCCTTTGTGTGTTTCAAGATGGTTCTTACCTAACCTGTGGATGGTCAGCTGCACAGTGGCGTGAGCTGTGGTTGCGGGCTCATCTCTCAGGCAGATTCTTTTATTCTCTTATAGGATTGGCTTGTGGATTCCAGTGGCGGGAAGATGGACCTTTATATGACGGTGATCAAGCCACAGAAGACGGAAGATTCAAGAAAGAAGCTGATCTGCGCCCGCTTTTCCTCCCTCTCTTTGTATTAGTTGTTCTAATTTGTCGCTGTGGTTATTAATCCAGGTTTTTTGGTCACCTATGCTGGTAGGCTTAACCTTAATTCATTAGACCTTTCATGTTATATTTGTATTGATTGTTATCGATTAAGTTTGGTTTATTGAGTTGACTATTTATGATTGATTAATATTTTGTATTTGGTTACCTACGATAAACAATGCAGCTTTATTCATCCACGTCATTGTTATTTGTTTGATTTTAGGAGATTTGGAAAATCCTGAGCAGTCTCCCTCCACACCGTAGACTGGGCGCAATGCTGGCAAAGTATGTGCCCCCCAAAGACTTACCAGCCATCGCCCTCCTGAAGAAGAAATATTCCAACTAATTACATGGTGGAGGACTATTACTTACCCACCCAAGAATAAGTCATCTGTCTTTGGTGGACATACAATATGTACATGTGAAGAAGGGATGCAGCCTACAGCATCTTGTGTCATAGCTGACAGACAGTCCTGATACCACCGGTGGATCCAACTGAAAAGGTATGTGAAATTCAGGAAGGATTTATGTGTCTTGTTATTTTGTCCTACGTCTATCTATATAATGAGAAAGTTGTAGCTCAACTATGTATCTTAAAAAGGCTGTATGTGGGAAGGAAATATTTAACTTGTAGTCCTTAGTGGTAGTTGCCAGGTGGTGGGCTGGCTTCACTTGCTTAGTGAGTTGTTGGCAAGTCGGTCAAGAGTGAAGACATGCATGTAGTTGCTGGTGTGTAAGCCAGACAAGCAGAATTTGTTCAGGGAAATAGCAATTATGCTGAGAACCAACCTCTTAGGGAGAACAGAACAGACTTTTTGCAAAAGGTTGAGGACCAATTAAAAGGAACAGTGCTTGGGCAAGAAAGACAGTAAAGGTAACACACTCATAGGGCTGGAAACTTTAGTGCACATGTTTTGTGTAATATTGCTTTTGGCTCCCTCCACACTACTGAGATGGATCGGCCTTCCATTCTAGGACTTCACCCTGCAATTAGGCATTGCAGAGGAATATTAGAGTTAGCACACCTTTGTCATTTGGGAAGACCCAAGGGACCAACAAGATACAACTGAGACAAAGAAGACATCAGAATTACCATCTATAGGACCATCAAGGAGTCATAATGCAATCCAAAACCACTATAAACATCGAAAGAAACTGTCCCAGCCCAAGATGGAAGTTGCTAAGGCCCTGAATTTAGTGAAAAGCGAAGACTGGGAAAAGAAGATGCAAGGGATTAATCTCATTATCACCCTTATATTCGTTGATCCATAAGCTGCTCTACCAACAATACAAGAACTGAGGCCTGCAGTAATAAAGTGACCAGGCTGAGATCTGCAGTGTCCCTGGCAGCTATCAATTGCCTGGACATGATGTTCTCCATATTGCAAGCATACATGGACTACGACCTCCACCAAACGATCACAAGACCATGGAATTTTCCATGGTGGATAATGTCAGGCCAGGCGGGGTGTGACAGCCTTAATAGAAGGAGGGCTCACCCATAAGAACAGCACAGTGAGATTCGCCATAGTCATATATCTGGCAGGTTTGGTGGACAAATTACAGCAAGACCCCCCCGCCCCCATTTTCTTATTGAAATTTTCATGTTTATTTAAGTTATGGTGTTTTGGTGTGTTATGGTGTGTCTTCTTGTTCCCCCCTTTCTCTTGTCCAGTCTTCCCCCTTTATGTGTTTCAAGATGGTTCTAAAGCTAAAGCTGCCGTTCATTATGCTTCTTTTGACAATGCTTTGTTGTTAGTTAGACCTTTAGATAAGAATGCTTTAAAGGCTCACATACATTCTGCATTTCTTCTGCTTTCAGTGAATCCTGACGGTTTAAATTTTCTTGGGATGTATTTTGAGGATGCTTACTTCTTTGATAAGTGCTTCCCGATGGGGTTTACACTGTTTTATTATTATTTTCGCTTGCTTTTTGCATTGGGTGCCAAATGTCAAGATCCCGGATGGTCACATTTTACATGGTCTAGATAACTTCCTGTGTGTTGGTGAGACTGGTTCAAATTTATGTCAGAATTTATTAAGTTAGTTTCCGAGTTAGCTGATTATTTTGGCATACCATTAGCGTTAGAGTAAAAAACATTTCTCCTTGTAGGGCATTAGAATTTTTAGGTATTAGTATTACTTCCATTAGAATGCAGTTTAGTTTACCAGTTGATAAATTAAGTCGTATTAAGAGCCTGTTGGTAGAGCTTTTGGCGGTAAGGTAGACTACTTTGAGGAAGCTGCAGACACTGTTGGGTTTGTTGAACTTTGCTTCTAGAGTCATTCCTTTGGGTTGGGTCTTGTCTAAACAATTGTACTTTGCCACTAGAGGTCTGAAGTCACCACATTCACAGGTTTGGCTCACAACGGCTTTAAGGGCGGATTTACCGTTATGGTTGGAATTATTTAGTAAATTTAATGGACATAGTCTTTGGCAAGCTGATTATATGGATACTGATCTTTAGAGATGCAGCAGGTAGTGTGGGATATGATGCGTTTTTAATGTGGAACAGTCAGCGGAGAAATGGCCTATGTCTGGGATTAAGTGCCTTAGCAATTCTTTCCCACTGTAGTTTCTGTGGTAATTTGGGGTAATCATTTTGCGAATTGCAGACTAATGCTGCACACAGATAATGATAGTGGGTTATGTGGTTAATACTCTGCCTCCTAAGTGTGGCCTGGTCATTAAGTTACTGAGACCCCTAGTACTTCTGTAGAAGGCAAGAGTAACGACATTGCAGATTCCTTGTCTCGTCGTCAGTGGGACCAGTTTCGTTTGCAGGCACTGGAGGCACAGGCTATATGAATTTCTTTGGACTTTGATTTGGGATTGATACCAGACTGCATTAGGAGGTCAGTGGCCAGTAAAATATGGACTGATTATTGGATCGCATGGAGTGGCAGACTGGAATTTTGTGCCACGATTGGTTCTTCTCTTGTAAAATGTTACGTGGTCGTTGTGCTCTTATATAGGCGTGCTTTGATGATATGATTTATCCTGGTCAGCTATTGTTAAATCTTTAGCTGGAATTTTGAGAGCACACTAGCTTGGGGGGCACACGCTCACACAGCCCGCCACCATCCTTTTCTTATTGAAATAGTCATGTTTACTTAGTCTATGGTATGTTGGCAGTCTCCTTACTCTCCTCGTTTTCCAATTTCTCTTGTCTAGTCTTCCTCCTTTATGTGTTTCAAGATGGTTCTTACCTAACCTGTGGATGGTCAGCTGCACAATGGCGTGAGCTGTGGTTGCGGGCTCATCTCTCAGGCATATTTTTTTATTCTCTTATAGGATTGGCTTGTGGCTTCCAGTGGCGGGAAGATGGACCTTTATATGACGGTGATCGAGCCACAGAAGACGCAAGATTCAAGAAAGAAGCTGATCTGCGCCCGCCCTTCCTCCCTCTCTTTGTATTAGTTGTTCTAATTTGTCGCTGTGGTTATTAATCCAGGTTTTTTGGTCACCTATGCTGGTAGGCTTAACCTTAATTCATTAGACCTTTCATGTTATATTTGTATTGATTGTTATCGATTAAGTTTGGTTTATTGAGTTAACTATTTATGCTTGGTTAAAATTTTGTATTTGGTTACCTACGATAAACAATGCAGCTTTATTCATCCACGTCATTGTTATTTGTTTGATTTTAGGAGATTTGGAAAATCCTGAGCAGTCTCCCTCCACACCGTAGACTGGGCGCAATGCTGGCAAAGTATGTGCCCCCCAAAGACTTACCAGCCATCGCCCTCCTGAAGAAGAAATATTCCAACTAATTACATGGTGGAGGACTATTACTTACCCACCCAAAAATAAGTCATCTGTATTTGGTGGACATACAATATGTACATGTGAAGAAGGGATGCAGCCTACAGCATCTTGTGTCATAGCTGACAGACAGTCCTGATACCACCGGTGGATCCAACTGAAAAGGTATGTGAAATTCAGGAAGGATTTATGTGTCTTGTTATTTTGTCCTCCATTTATCTATATAATGAGATAGTTGTAGCTCAACTATGTATCTCAAAAGGCTGTATGTGGGAAGAAAATATTTAACTTGTAGTCCTTAGTGGTAGTTGCCAGGTGGTGGGCTGGCTTCACTTGCTTAGTGAGTTGTTGGCAAGTCGGTCAAGAGTGAAGACATGCATGTAGTTGCTGGTGTGTAAGCCAGACAAGCAGAATTTGTTCAGGGAAATAGCAATTATGCTGAGAACCAACCTCTTAGGGAGAACAGAACAGACTTTTTGCAGAAGGTTGAGGACCAATTAAAAGGAACAGTGCTTGGGCAAGAAAGACAGTAAAGGTAACACACTCATAGGGTTAGAGATTTTAGTGCACATGTTTTGTGTAATATTGCTTCTGGCTCCCTCCACACTACTGAGATGATTGGCCTTCCATTCTAGGACTTCACCCTGCAATTAGGCATTGCAGAGGAATATTAGAGTTAGCACACCTTTGGTTATTTGGGAAGACCCAACAAGATACAACTGAGACAAAGAAGACATCAGAATTACCATCTATAGGACCATCAAGGAGTCATAATGCAATCCAAAACCACTATAAACATCAAAAGAAACTGTCCCAGCCCAAGATGGAAGTTGCCAAGGCCCTGAATTTAGTGAAAAGCGAAGACTGGGAAAAGAAGAGGGATTAATCTCATTATCTCCCTTCTATTTTGTTGATCCATAAGCTGCTCTACCAACAATACAAGAACTAAGGACTGCAGTAATAAAGTGACCAACCTGAGATCTGCAGTGTCCCTGGCAGCTATCAAGTGCCCGGACATGATGTTCTCCATATTGCAAGCATACATGGACTACGACCTCCACCAAACGATAATAAGACCATGGAATTATCCATGGTGGATAATGTCAGGCCAGGCGGGGTGTGACAGCCTTAATAGAAGGAGGGCTCTGCCATAAGAACAGCACAGTGAGATTCACCATAGTCAGATATCTGGCAGGTTTGGTTGACAAAATACAGCCCCCCGCCCCCATTTTCTTATTGAAATTTTCATGTTTATTTAAGTTATGGTGTTTTGGTGTGTTATGGTGTGTCTCCTTGTTCCCCCCTTTCTCTTGTCCAGTCTTCCCCCTTTATGTGTTTCAAGATGGTTCTAAAGCTAAAGCTGCCGTTCATTATGCTTCTTTTGACAATGCTTTGTTGTTAGTTAAAAGGTGGACATACATTCTGCATTTCTTCTGCTTTCAGTGAATCCTGACGGTTTCAATTTTCTTGGGATGTATTTTGAGGATGCTTACTTCTTTGATAAGTGCTTCCTGATGGGGTTTACACAGTTTTAGTTTTTTTTAGAAAACGGGGTGTGGTGTTTAACAAGCAGGATATGCTCAACCCATATGCAGTTGTGCATGTATATAGGGGAGCACACCCTGCACTTGTAGTCCGTTGCTAGGGGCAATTAACAGCAAAAAATGCATACAATGGAAGATGCCAGCAACGGACTACAAGTACCACAATAACCATCCTACATACGATAACGATAATATGGATGAGGAGAACAATCATAAACGTAACCATAGCAAAGGCAGGTGCACTCTGCGGCAATGCTAAACCCTCACACTGATAAAATTGAGAGGTTAGTTCGACATATCCTACTAGGAGGACATGTCTTAAGCTCGGACACCACGACAAGGTCTCTCAAGTAGCCCGAGGCCCTACCACTCAACCTATCTGTGCCATATGGGCGATACCAGGGGCCGTTGGGCATTACGGGAGCAGTTTTTGCTGTTAATTGCCCCTAGCAACGGACTACAAGTGCAGGGTGTGCTCCCCTATATACATATATATCCCCTATATATCCCTACATTACATAGTGTATAAACATTCCATATATCCTGCAAACCGCCAATCCCATAGCCATACACACACAGTGAACAGTAGTGCCCCTCATACTAACCCCAAATGATATCTCTGGAGTTCCCTGGATTCCAGCCCTTGGGCATTGATCCAAGGGATCCAAAGCTTTTCAAATTTGGATATATCACCCCTCTTCCTTTAAACCCCTCTTTCCAGATTGAGTAGCCAATTAATCTTGGCAATATATTCGGTTCTACTAGGACTACACTTATCCAGCCAGTGTTGAGCAATCAGCTTATGAGCCATATACAGCATTCTGGCCACTGCTATCTTTTTGGTCTCAGAGATTGGCAGATCCTCCACATATCCCAATATACAAACAAATTGGGTTACATCTAATGTAACTTCATACAGAGAGTTAATAAGATGCAACACAGTGCGCAAAAAACCCTCCAAGGCCGAGCACGACCACAGCATGTGTAACATACCCGCATCCCCCACCCCACATCGCGGGCATTTGGAATCCAACCGGAGTCCAATATTAAACAGAAACTGAGGAGTTCTGTAAACCCTATTTAGATTATATATAAGTGCGACAACCTGTGGGCAACCTGTGGCCTGTGGGCCTTGCTAAGAGAGAGCTGTGGGATCCTCTCCAAAATCTCTTGCCACTGAGTTTCCTCTAACGGCCCCATCTCTGCCTCCCACTTTGTCCTAATATTCACAGGATGATCTTGCAGAAATAGGTCCAGCAGGGTCTGATAGAGCTCCAGAGGAGGAAGTCCTCTTCTTTATAAGCGCAATGACCTTGTTTTGGTGTACCGTGCTCAACATACTGCCGTCATGGTTGGCCCGGAAGGCATGGCGCAGCTGCAAATACCTATAAAAATTTGAGGAAGGTAAACCAGCTTCCGTCTGAAGTTGCTCATAAGATTTGAGACCGGTAGTATCAACAAGTTGGCGAACTCTAATAATGCCCCTGTGGCGCCAAGTCCCCATACCCTGCAAGGAGCCCAGATGAGGCAACCATAGAGTGTCCCATATAGATGTATACTGCGTGACGCCTTTGATATCCTGCATATCCCTCACTTTCTACCAATGTAGTGTACGGGAGTTGTAATACCCGTCACTACAGAAGGGTCACTTGGATGCTGTCGTTCCTCTCATTCATGGGGAGGCTGGTATAAGTCCTATTCTTAAAATGCAATGTAATTTAATGGTATTTAATTCCCTGTTACTGTGAAATGTGCCATGTGCAGGCCGGCTAGGGATTTAATTCCAGCTCTAGTCACTAGAGGGAGCTAGGGAGCCCTAGTCTATATAAGGCCCAGTCAGGGAAGGAGAGGGTTGATTAGGCTGTGTCTGAGTTAAGCACAGGCCATGTGCCTGTGAAGTCGGAGCAGGCCTGGAGCCTGCAGGCTAGGAGAGGGCATTTCAGTCCCTGTAACCGGGTTCCAGATCCAAGGAGAAGGTTCCCCTCCTACGTCCATGTCAAGCAGAAGCAAGAGTCAAGCTGAGGCAATCCCTAGAGCAAGAGGTACTGCAATGTCAGAGGAGGTACACTGTAAACTGGAGATTCAAGGATATAAGCCAGAAGTAGGGCATTGGGGCCTTGAAGAATAATTGCCAGTCAGGACAAGTCAGGAAGAAAGTAAGGTTCACCTGCAATTCAAAGTCCTGTTATTTAACCCTCTGTTTAACCTTGCTGGATATAAGCCTGCTGTAACTGCGACTGTACCAAAGCCTATTGTCTGCAAAAAGAACTGTTTTAAGAGAGTGCCTTCTGTATCACCACTGTTTCAGTAAAGTTGGAATTCTGTTTTCAAGCTACAAGTCTGCACCTCTATTATTCCTACTATAAATACGGTGTGCCACCGTTTACTGGCACTGGCGTCACGAAACATCAGGGACTTAGCCATAGGCACGTTAAACTACAACACCAAGGGCACCTCACCTTGCACCTGGCTGTGTCCCTTCAGAACCCAGAGAGTGCCCCAGAGGAACAGCGTGCCGGCCTCTCCATCACTGGCATTCCCCAGGTTGGTCACACACATTGCTCTGACTTGGGGGTGCTACACCAAGTCTTATGTAAGAGACGCAACATCGGGAATACCAGACCCGGCAATTTTAGCTTATCTGCCTCCAACACTTCTTAGAGATTTGGTACCGCAAGAAGCCTCTCAATAGCCCATGTTGGGCATCTCCCTCTCCCCCCTCCCAATTCCTCATATGCTGAAGTTGGGCAGCCAGGAAGTACACCCATGGATTTGGAAGGGCCAATCCCCCATCAGTCTTACCTCTCTGCAATGTCTCCAGCCGCAATCGCGCCGAGCCCCCCTCCATATAAGTTCCCTAAACAGCCTATTAATTGAATGAAAAAACCGTATCATCTTGATTAGGCTACATTCACATGACCTTAGCGTATTACGGATCTGCAATACACCCAGCCGCACCCCCCATAGAAATGCCTATTCTTGTCCGCAAGCTGCGGACAAGAATAGGACATGTTCTATCTTTTGCGAAGCTGAAGACCGGAAGTTCGCGTCCACGCTCCGCAAGTGCGGTAGCGGAGAGCACATAGTGTGCTCTCCGCACCTCGTCCGGCCACATAGAGAGTGAATGGATCCGCACCCGTTCCACAGAATTGCGGAACGGATGCGGACACATTCACGGTCGTGTGAATGTAGCCTTGGATTGATCCTTCGTACTACTGACAGTGGCAGCTTGGACCATACATGCAGTTTCTGTTTGAATCTGCCTATGAGGGGGGACAAATTCAGTTTCTCATATTCAGTAAGCTTCCTGGATGGGTTTATACTGTTTTATTATTATTTTCGCTTGCTTTTTGCATTGGGTGCTAAATGTCAAGATCCCGGATGGTCGCATTTTACATGGTCTAGATAACTTCCTGTGTGTTGGTGAGACTGGTTCAAATTTATGTCAGAATTTATTGAGTTAGTTTCCGAGTTAGCTGAATATTTTGGCATACCATTAGCGTTAGAGTAAAAAACATTTCTCCTTGTAGGGCATTAGAATATTTTGGTCTTAGTATTACTTCCATTAGAATGCAGTTTAGTTTACCAGTTAATAAATGAAGTCGTATACAGTATTTAGGAGCCTGTTGGTAGAGCTTTTGGCGGTAAGGTAGACTACTCTGAGGAAGCTGCAGCCACTGTTGGGTTTGTTGAACTTTGCTTCTAGAGTCATTCCTATGGGTTGGGTCTTGTCTAAACAATTGTACTTTTCCACTAGAGGTCTGAAGTCACCACATTCACAGGTATGGCTCACAACGGCTTTCAACCGTTATGGTTGGAATTATTTAGTAAATTTAATGAACGTAGTCTTTGGCAAGCTGATTATCATGGATACTGATCTTTAGAGATGCAGCAGGTAGTGTGGGATATGATGCGTTTTTAATGTGGAACAGTCAGCAGAGAAATGGCCTATGTCTGGGATTAAGTGCCTTTGCAATTCTTTCCCATTGTAGTCTCTGTGGTTATTTGGGGTAATCATTTTGCGAATTGCAGACTAATGCTGCACACAGATAATGATAGTGGTTTATGTGGTTAATACTCTGCCTCCTAAGTGTGGCCTGGTCATTAAGTTACCGAGACCCCTAGTACTTTGCTGTTTAGAGACCTTCTGTAGAAGGCAAGAGTAACGACATTGCAAATTCTATATGAATTTCTTTGGACTGTGATTTGGGATTGATACCAGACGGCATTAGGAGGTCAGTGGCCAGTAAAATATGGACTGATTATTGAATCGCATGGAGTGGCTGGCTGGAATTTTGTGCCACGATTGGTTCTTCTCTTGTAAAATGTGACGTGGTCGTTGTGCTCTTATATAGGCGTGCTTTGATGATGTGATTTATCTTGGTCAGCTATTGTTAAATCTTTAGCTGGAATTTTGAGAGCACACTAGCTTGGGGGGCACACGCTCACACAGCCCGCCACCATCCTTTTCTTATTGAAATAGTCATGTTTACGTCTTGTTAGTCTATGATATGTTGGCAGTCTCCTTACTCTTCTCTTGTTTTCCAATCTCTCTTGTCTGCTCTTCCTCCTTTGTGTGTTTCAAGATGGTTCTTACCTAACCTGTGGATGGTCAGCTGCACAGTGGCGTGAGCTGTGGTTGCGGGCTCATCTCTCAGGCAGATTCTTTTATTCTCTTATAGGATTGGCTTGTGGATTCCAGTGGCGGGAAGATGGACCTTTATATGACGGTGATCAAGCCACAGAAGACGGAAGATTCAAGAAAGAAGCTGATCTGCGCCCGCTTTTCCTCCCTCTCTTTGTATTAGTTGTTCTAATTTGTCGCTGTGGTTATTAATCCAGGTTTTTTGGTCACCTATGCTGGTAGGCTTAACCTTAATTCATTAGACCTTTCATGTTATATTTGTATTGATTGTGATCGATTAAGTTTAGTTTATTGAGTTGACTATTTATGATTGATTAATATTTTGTATTTGGTTACCTACGATAAACAATGCAGCTTTATTCATCCACGTCATTGTTATTTGTTTGATTTTAGGAGATTTGGAAAATCCTGAGCAGTCTCGCTCCATACCGTAGACTGGGCGCAATGCTGGCAGAGTATGTGCCCCCCAAAGACTTACCAGCCATCGCCCTCCTGAAGAAGAAATATTCCAACTAATTACATGGTGGAGGACTATTACTTAACCACCCAAGAATAAGTCATCTGTATTTGGTGGACATACAGTATGTACATGTGAAGAAGGGATGCAGCCTACAGCATCTTGTGTCATAGCTGACAGACAGTCCTGATACCACCGGTGGATCCAACTGAAAAGGTATGTGAAATTCAGGAAGGATTTATGTTTCTTGTTATTTTGTCCTACATCCATCTATATAATGAGATAGTTGTAGCTCAACTATGTATCTCAAAAGGCTGTATGTGGGAAGGAAATATTTAACTTGTAGTCCTTAGTGGTAGTTGCCAGGTGGTGGGCTGGCTCCACTTGCTTAGTGAGTTTTTGGCAAGTCGGTCAAGAGTGAAGACATGCATGTAGTTGTTGCTGTATAAGCCAGACAAGCAGAATTTGTTCAGGGAAATAGCAATTATGCTGACAACCACCCTTTTAGGGAGAACAGAACAGACTTTTTGCAGAAGGTTGAGGACCAATTAAAAGGAACAGTGCTTGGGCAAGAAAGACAGTAAAGGTAACACACTCATAGGGCTGGAGACTTAGTGCACATGTTTTGTGTAATATTGCTTCTGGCTCCCTCCACAATACTGAGAAAGATCGGCCTTCCATTCTAGGACTTTACCCTGCAGTTGAGCAGAGGAATATTAGAGTTTGCAAACCTTTGGGAAGACTGCTTGTATCTTTAAAGAGAAATTCAAGCAGGACTATCATAGCAGACATTTCCTATATACAGTCTTTATAAAAAGCCCACCCTGTGAGATACTGTATCTGAGAACTGTGCTTTCTACCTGTATTTGTACTGTGATACCCAACATCTACTCAGTAAAGAGAGACTCTGTTTCACAATTACCAAGCTGGCCCGGTTATTTGTCTCCTTCAATGACTGACTGGTCCCTGTTCTCCTGCCTTGCACCCAGTTGCCCATCCAACACCAAAGGCATTTCAGACACTACCAGGCAGGAGATCCCAAAGTCCAGGATGGGTTTGAGGAAGAAGGGTTGCGCCCCTCTCATCACTGCACGCGCAGCCTGGGGGAGCGCTGGAGCAGGGTTAGCCATCGTGAGGACTGATCACCTTCATTACCGCCACAGCTACTCCTATCTTCTCGCCTTCCCTGTGGGCTGATGGGCTGCATATAGTGCAGGAGAAGCCAAGCTAATTGATATATAGTTTTGTGAGAAAAGATTCAGTAAGACATGTAATTTATACATTTATATCTCTTCTATTTCTTTACTTTATTGTTCATGGGGGAGGTGTTCCATGCTGACCAACAAGCCACAGACGTATAAGCACTCTGGCAGTAGTGCAGTGCCATAATAATAATGACCTACCTTACACATGACCTGGGGACCTCATGGAGCTACCTTAGAGAGCTCTGCATATTCTGCACCCCTGGTGCCTGTAAATAGAAGAGGACTGGTATGGGACGAGGTCTAATCTGGGCTCTGTATTATTTAGAGGGTCTGTTCTCGGGTATGTTTTTTAAGGGGTCTGTTCTAGGATCTGTTAACTAAAACCTGGCCTGGCATCCATATACTGTATAGAAGTGTCTAGATCTTCATTTAGTGGTCTGGTGTGTTGTCTTTATCTGTTTAGGAGGTCTATATATTTTGGGGGGTATACTGGAGGAGGTACTATTTGTGATTAAAATGCCATTATACACATACAGTATATGCCTGCATGGCACTAGGAACAAACATCACACCCACTTACTGCATATAACACAGTAGTAGAATATAGAGACCATAGTACTGCAGTACAATGCCTAAGAGACACTCCGCATCAGATATGAAAATGTTTAGGAAGGTGACCGACCAAAATTTTTGCACTTGTCCACCAGTCTGTTGAAGGGATTTTACCATGATTGATTTAAAAAATGAAAATCAGACATCATATAGTCCATGACAATCTCTTTCTAACAAAACTAGAACCAGCCCTGTACCTCACATGGATCCAGAAATCTCCACATTCATTGCACCAATTGCTGTGTCCTTTCTCCTATAGCTCTTTCCCTGTAACTGCCACAGCTTCTAACAGAAGATACGGCTGGTGAGAGTTGAAGATTGAAATTGAGAGTGTGCGACCACCTCAATGAGGTGGATGGAGAAATAAGGAAAAGAACAAACAGCAGGTGGCGCTATACAGATATACTTTATTGAATAGCTCAGTTGCTAATTACATGCTATTACAAAAGTATTCAGATCCAAGTATTGATTTGAAAAATGCACCAAATATTTTGTGGGACAACTCTCGGCCCTTAATGTATCAAGGGTTTCCAGCAAGGTCTCTCTCCATGTTTGTGTAGTGTGCCCCTATATATTAGGGCTAAAAAGGAGATTAAAAGGGAGTCTGACACCTGGTTTTAACATAGTAAACCGTCCACATATCCAGCATGAATAACATACCATTGGTACTACGTGCACGTGCATTGACGGACGGTAGTCGGCAACCTGCGTGATATTTCAAGGTGGAGAAGAGTGATGTTAGGAGGAGAATGGGAGCATATTGAAAAGTAAGGGGAGCAGTTAGGATCAATTACAAGTGGAGGGACAGGGTGCGGAAACCCCCTACACCCACTAGGCACTTGAGCCTCATTAGCATATTAATTAAAACATATTTATATTTTTGTGCTATTCTTCAATATTCCTGCAAGAAGTTTTTGAATAAAAATACAACAGGGTGTTACTAGTTTGTCCCTGTGCAGTCTGCCAGTGGCCGCACTGATTAGGTATTGTCAGACTTTGCAGAAACCCCCCCCCCCCCCTGGTAACACCCAGTTGTACCTTTATTAATAAACTTCTAGTGGGAATAATAGAGAAAAATATTCTCTGGTCATTTCATATGGAATACAAAAATTTACTAGAAATGTCAGGAGAAGTAACAGGTTCTTCTTAGGGCTTATTCAGATGTCTGTATGTTGCTTTCCGCATCTGATCCGCAATTTTGAGGATTAGATGCGGACCTATTCACTTCTATGGGGCCCCAAAAGATGCAGACATAACTCTGTGTGCTGTCTGCATCTTTTCTTCTGCTCCATGGCTCCACAAAACAAATAAAACATGTCCTTTACATGTCAGTGAAAATCAGGACGTGGCCCCATTGAAGGAATGCAATCCATTTTATGCGGACATGCTGAACCGACCACAAAAATACGGATATGCATTTTTGCGAACAGCAAAAAACATAACGGCTGTCTGAATAAGCCCTAAAAGATATAGATGGCTTTAATCTAAGGGGCCTTTTACAGACAGATTGGGTGATGAAAAATCAATGATGGTCAGCAGCACATCACCATGTGTAAGGCTACTTTCACATTAGCGTTAGCAGTGTCCGGCAGGCTGTTCCGGCATACAGTGTTTTTTGTCCAGCCACCTCTCGGCATGTATGCTGTCCTGCGGCCAGATCTGCGGAATTCTGGCGGCACGCATGGGCTAGCGTTAGTATGAATTCGGCAGGCTATTCCCCTGCCAGAACAGCCTGCCAGAAACTGCTAACGCTAATGTGAAAGTAGCCTAAACTGCATTAACAAAACTAAGACTGTGAGATGTAAGGATTAAAGATGGAGGAATCGAGGTCTGAAAATCACTACTGATGGGGGTGTCACTTGCCTAAAATCCAGGGCACCAAACTGGGGGCCCTGGTATAAATTTTCCATTGGCTCCAAGTAGTTCAAGTTACTACTTGCGTTTTCACCCGCAATTGACATCATTTGATGAATCTCAACAGCAGAAAGCAAAACACTGATGTGAAAGTACCATTACATGTGTGAGCGCCTGCCAAGTAGGCCCAAAGAGAAGCCTCATCCAGGAAACACCATTCCCGAGACTGAAAAGCTGACAGAGAACAATGTAACTGAGAAGCTACCCCAGAGGAAAAATATCAGGCAACTACAGAGGGGTTGGAACCATTAAGGCCGAGCACTGGATTCAGACAGTAAGCTACTGCACGTTTATGGCATTAAGACTTTACTGCTGTGAAAAGGGTATATTGCTTCGGTAACCACCACACTTTGAGACAGACTGGCCATCCAGGTCTAAGACATGCATCCTTGGGGACAGGGACTGCAGAAACGGTTAATGAGAATGGGATTGCACGCAAGACTTCAAAGTGTAGTTAGACTGAGACAAGGGACACTACTGCGACCATCATTGCTGCCTATACATAGCTATTGGGAAAAGACTACACTGTAATATACTTTGGAACTGTGCCTATTGCAGCTATATGTTCTACTACTACTCCTATCACCAATTCAGCAAAGGCAAACTTTGTTTATTGTAACCAACAGGCCTAGTCATTGACTCCATTAACTTTTCGCCGGCCCTGCACCTGTCCTCCTGCCTTTCACCCTGCAAACTGATCACTATCAAGGGCACTCAGCTACCACCTGCAGGGCTCCAGATGGCGACCAAAATGGTCGCCAATGTGACTAGGAATTTGCAAATGGCGATAAGAAATTTAAGTCTTATCGCCATTTGCGACTTGTCCCACCGCTGCGCTGCAGCTTTAAGAAAAAAAAAAACTTCAGCAGACGCAGCGAGCGGCACAGGCAGCGCAGCCTGAAATAACCAATAGCAAAGCTCCATACAGTAAGGAGCTTTGCTATTGGTTAGTTTGGGCGTGCGCTGAGCCATACGGCGCCTGCACCAGAGAAAGCCGGCGGGAGATGAAAGGAGGAGGGCCGCTCTGGGGTGGCTGAAGGAAGAAGTGCCGGGCAGCTGAGGAGCCGAACAATCAAGATGGAGGCCGAGAAGAAGAAGACAGAGCAAGGTGTTGTGTATCCATGTGTGTAATGTATGTAGTGGAGTGTGTGATCATCACATACATCATACAGTACACATGTATACATCACTACATACATCACACACTGCACTACATACATCATACACATGTATACATCACTACACACATCACACACACTGCACTACACACATCACACACACTGCACACTGCACTACACACATCACACACACTGCACTACACACATCACACACACTGCACTACACACATCACACACACTGCACTACACACATCACTACATACATCACACACACATCACTACATACATCACACACTGCACTACACGCATCATACACATGTATACATCACACACTGCACTACACACATCACTACATACATCACACACACATCACTACATACATCACACACTGCACTACACGCATCATACACATGTATACATCACACACTGCACTACATACATCACACACTGCACTACACACACCACACACATGTATACATCACTACATACAGCTCACACTGATGTATGTAGTGCAGTGATGTATGTGTTGCAGTGTGTAGTAAATACACAGCAGGCTATTATAGCCAAGTGATAACGTACAGGGAGGTTCCGCCATTTTGGACTGGACTTTATCACTTCGCTATAATTGCTTCATGTTATTAGACCGGTGATGGTTCCCTGCACACCCACCTCTTAGGCCCCGTTCACACCACTATTTATTTCTGTTGTTCTGCTCCGCTTGATGAGCAGAACAATGAAAATAATGGAAGTGTTGGATTTCTGTCATACGTTTAACATATACAAAAAAAAAAACGTATGTTTACGGACGCCTCAGACAGATGCCGTACTGTGGCGTCCACCCAATAGAGTTCCATTGTACAAAAACCATATATGCTAATTTATACGTTTTTTTTGCAGAATGGGAGATCGTAGTGCACCACGCCTGCCCATCCTGTAAAGTCCAGAAAAAAATCTATACATCTTTTGTACAATGGAACTCTGTGGTGAGGGATGCCGCAGTATGGCATCTGTCTGAGGCGTCCGTTATGTTTCAGTCACAGTATAATATAACATATGACCGAAACATAATGTAAACCCGTGTGTGACTGTGGCATCAGTGTTCGGTCAGTGATTTCCATCAGTGATTTTTGAGCCAAAACCAGTTGCGGCTGTAAACAGAGAACAGGAGCTGATCTTTCCCTTATACCTTATGTCCGTGGAGGCTCCAATCCTGGTTTTGGCTCACAATCACTGATGAAAATCACTGACCAAACACTGACATGTGAATGAGGCAATTTTTTCTATCATGAATATATATCTATTTAAATTTGGCGACTAAAAATTTTATTTGGCTCCTAAATTTTTCAGTTTAGGAGCCAATGGCTCCTAGGTAATTTTTTTAGTCTGGAGCCCTGACCTGGTAGGAGTCCCCAAAAGGCCCAGAGTGTACCCCAAGAGAAGAACGGGTGTGCCCTCCAAACAGGCGCAATGGAAAATTGCCTGGCTTGACACCCCTACATATTATTTGGCTCCAGGTTTCCCAGAAACTGACAACTCTTACTGGAGCAATGACAGCCTCATAATTTTCACCAAACCGCCCCAGGAAGACGTAAGCCGATAAAACACGACTCCATTGTGAATGTGCTGAGCTTTCCCTTGTCGTTGATGGATCATACGCTGGAGAACGTGTTATCTGGTGCAGTTACTTCACCTCTGCGCAGAGTCATTCCAGCATTACTCATGTCCGCCATACATTAAATACTAGTACCACACTGACTCTCTAATATAAAGCCCTTATTTATTATTCCCTCCCGCGGCAGGAAAGCTCTGAGCGTGTACAAGGGCTAATTACCGGCGAAGATTATGGGACTATTGACCGCACTGTAGTGATGAGGCCAGTACATCTAACAATAATGAATCACAGATAACGCTCTCCATAGGGAATGGACTGAACAGCGAGGCCTCACCGTGACTGTACACATTATATGGGACTAAATGCAGCTTTGGATCCACTGTAACCCCTTAACATTCAATGACCAACATGCACGCCATTGAATCAATGTAATTCATACACGATGTTGAATATTAAAATGGCACTTTCATTCTCTGACCTGTTAGAAAGTTCCATGATGTAAACTGTAGTGAAGGTAACCTTTTCACCAGTGACTGCATTTGTGAGTTATAACCTCCCTTCTGATCCTCAGCTGTGTCATGTGACCATACTTGTGAGGTATAACCTCCCTTCTAATCCTCAGCTGTGTCATGTGACCAACTCTCTGATCTCCAACTGACACAGGACAGGAAGTCAGTTATTTCTCTATCATTCCTATGAGACTGACTGAGAGTGAGGCTCCCATAGAAATACCCATTAGCCCAGCATTGTTAAGCTCAGGGTTAGTGGTAAGATGCTGAGCCTAATAAAGACACCCAAGACTGTTTAGTATTAACACCTATGGTATGTCCTAACTAATGCCTAAGAACTATTGGGGTCATGTTTACACCAGTTAGACAAATGGCTGGCTTAGTTACCCATAGCAACCAATCAGATTCCACCTTTCATTTTGACAGCTCCTTTCGCAAAATGAAAGGTCGAATATGATTGCTTGCTATGGGCCAGTTCTACTTTACACCAGTTTGATAGATGACTATATATATATATATATATATATATATTGTGGGGAGTCGCTCAGGTAGATAGCGGTGTGGGTGCAGTACAGAGGCAAAAGGGAGTCCAGAAAGTGCAGAAAACAGTGTTTTATTCACACTTGCACAAAACAAACAGTGAACAGTCTCTTGGTGTTAATTCACACACAGCAGAAAAACGTGATGCAAAACCAAACAGTCCAATGCAGGTTACAATCACCTGGGAGGTTTTAGGTGCAGGTTCGCACCTGGCTGTCAGCCCAGCCGCAGGACAAACCACCTCAGACTTTCAGGCCGTCTGCACTCCTCCCTGCTGGGGCTCTTGCTTCCAGCCCAGAGAACTCCACATAGCACAGAATGGATCAGAATTCCCAAACGCCAGTGATTCCACAGCCTAACAGCAGCTCCAGGACAATCACCCTCAGCTGCTGAGGAGGCTGCCTTTTAAAGTCCCGGATAAACCCGGCCTGGACCGTGGGAGTAGGCACCCACCCAACTCTTTGCCTACTCCCAGTAAGAGCCGGCCCGGATTGGCTTTGCAGCCAAACTAAATAGCAAGGTGTCAAGCAGCACTAGCTGCTGCTGACACACCAAAAATCCGGCTCTTACCTCACCGAGGCCAGGAACCTCGGTGACACGTACCTCCCGTCGACCACAGTACCTTGCACCTTACCACATACCCCCTTTGTTCAACCCTGAGGGGGTGAACACATGTGAGGCAGTGGACGCGGGACAGGGCATCTGCGTTACCCTGCAAGCGGCCTGCCCTGTGTTCCACGGAGAACTTGAAGTTCTGCAGGGATAGGAACCACCTGGTGACCCGAGCATTCCTCTCCTTGGCCTGGCTCATCCACTTGAGAGGGGAATGGTCGGTCACCAGACGGAACCTCCTCCCTAACAGGTAGTAGCGGAGAGATTCGAGTGCCCACTTGATAGCCAGGCACTCCCTCTCCACTATGCTATACCTGGTCTCGGCGGGACTGAGCTTACGGCTCAGGAAGACAACGGGATGTTCTTCCCCGTTGACCTCCTGAGACAGTACAGCACCGAGGCCTACCTCTGAGGCATCCGTCTGTACTATGAATTCCCTGTTGAAGTCGGGTGTCACCAAAACCGGGGACCCACACAGGGCCGACTTCAATGCAGAGAAGCCTCTTCTGCCTTCTCACTCCAGTGAACCTTTCCGGACTTTCGTCCCTTCAACAGGTCTGTCAATGGTGCTGCTATCGTGGCAAAGTGGGGCACAAACCTCATGTAGTACCCTACAATCCCCAGGAACGATTTTACCTGCCTGGTAGTGACCGGTCGGGGCCAGTTACGTATGGCTTCTACTTTAGTTACCTGCGGCTTGATGACTCCCCGCCCAATAACATATCCCAGGTATTTGGTCTCTTCCAACCCAATCGCACACTTCTTTGGATTGGCGGTTAGTCCAGCTTTCCTCAGGGCATCCACTACCGCCTGCACTTTGGGCAAATGGCTTTCCCAGTCGGTGCTGTGGATGATTACATCATCTAAGTAGGCCGAAGCGTACCGACGATGAGGTCGCAGTACAATATCCATTAACCTTTGGAAGGTGGCGGGGCGCCATGCAGGCCAAAGGGTAACACCTTGTAATGATACAGGCCCTGCGGGTAACAAAGCGTTTTTTCCTTGGCCGCCTCCGTTAAGGGTACCTGCCAGTATCCTTTAGTGAGGTCTAGCACAGAAAAATAACGGGCTTGCCCTAAATTCTCAACAAGCTCGTCTACCCGGGGCATGGGATACGCATCGAACTTGGACACTTCATTTAATTTGCGAAAATCGTTGCAGAACCGCAACGTCCCATCCGGCTTGGGTATTAGAACTATGGGACTGGCCCACTCACTTTTCGACTCCTCAATGACATCAAGCTTCAACATTAACTGCACTTCCTCCGCGATGGCCCGTCGCCGAGCCTCGGGTACCCGGTAGGGTTTTAACCGGATCTTGGCCTGAGGCTCAGTGACGATGTCATGTTGGATGAGAGACGTGCGGCCAGGGAGGTCCGAGAACACATCCGTGTTCCGACTGACGAACTCCCTGACATCCTGAACTTGTTTGGAAGACAGGCTGTCTGCGATTTTTACCGTGGTTACCGCTTCGCAGGCCTCGAACTGTGGGGCTGGACCCTTGTCACCTAGAAGCCCTGGCCGGGGCTGTTGTCGTCGGCCGTGTCCCTGTCTTTCCACGGCTTCAGTAAATTCACGTGGTACACCTGCTCCGGCTTGCGCCGCCCGGCTGGTGTACTTTGTAATTTACTTCCCCTACCTTCTCAATAACCTCATAGGGGCCCTGCCACCTGGCTAGGAACTTGCTGTCAAGGGTGGGCACCAGAACCAAAACCCGATCTCCCGGGTTGAAGCTCCGTACCCGAGCCTGACGATTGTACACCCTACTCTGGGCTTGTTGCGCTGCCTCCATATGCTCCCGGACCAGCGGCAACACCCTTTCCATCCGTTCCTGCATCTGGGTGACATACTCAATGACACTTTTGTGGGGGACAGGCTGTTGTTCCCACGCTTCCTTGGCGATATCCAACAGGCCCCGAGGGTGTCTGCCATAAAGCAGTTCGAAGGGCGAGAACCCAGTAGAGGCCTGGGGCACCTCTCGCACTGCGAACATGAGATAGGGCAGAAGCAGATCCCAGTCCTTCCCATCTCTAGACACCACCCTTTTTAACATGTTTTTAAAGTTTGATTAAACCTCTCGACAAGACCGTCTGTTTGTGGATGGTAAACGGACGTCCGTAACTGCTTTATACGCAACAATTTACACAGTTCCCTCATAACTTTGGACATAAAGGGGTCCCTTGGTCTGTCAGAACCTCTTTTGGCAGGCCCACACGGAAAACATTTCCATCAACTCTTTGGCAATGAGCTTAGCTGAGGTATGTCGCAGAGGCACCGCCTCCGGATATCGAGTGGCATAGTCGAGAACTACCAGAATGTGTTGGTGGCCCCTGGCAGACTTTGGTACAGGCCCAATTAGATCCATAGCGATTCGCTCAAACGGGACCTCAATAATTGGAAGAGGTACCAGAGGACTACGGAAATGTGGCTGGGGGCTATTTATCTGACAGGTGGGACAGGACTTACAATACTCCTCTACTTCCTTAAACAAACCGGGCCAGTAAAATCGCTGTAGTATGCGGTCCTGCGTTTTCTGCCACCCCAGGTGTCCCCAAGAACATGTTGGTGGGCAAGCTCCATGACCAGCTTGCGATACGCTGTGGGCACCACCAACTGTTCAACAGGCTCACCTCGGATTTGGTTCACCCGATACAACATATCCTGAAGAACAATGAATCGCGGAAACATTAATTCAGCCCCAGGTTTCTGGGGTTTACCATCAATTATTATGACACTTTCCCAGGCCCTGGTTAGGGTTTGGTCCCGGTGTTGTGCGGTCCCAAAATTTTCCCCGGAGACATTGAGGTCTGCCAACTCAGGTCCCGGTGGCAAGTCCTCCGTGTCTCCCACCATTACACTCAGTGGGGTTGTCTCCCCCTCTACCGCTGGAGCAGTGGTCACCCCTACCGCTGGCCCTTCAGATTCGGGCTCCCAGGGTTCTGGCCTTCCAGTGGTATCAGGCCACTCTCCTAGGGTTACCCCTGTCTCGGGTCCATCAGACAGTTTTATCGCCGGCCACAGCGCCGGGAAACCTGGAAGTCCCTCCCAAGTATCAATTCATGCGGGAGTTTGGTAGCAACAGCCACCTCGTGGGTCCACTTACCAGCCGCTGTGGACAAAGTCACTAGTGCAGTGGGGTAGTCTTTTAGGTCTCCGTGGATGCACAGGACCCCGATTTTACGGCCGGTATACTCCACAGGCCGTACCAGGGCAGCCCTTACCAGGGAGACTAGACTCCCGGAGTCCAGCAGGGCCACCGCCAGAGAATCTCCCACCTCTACCTGACACAGGTGGTTATTGTCCTGCCCCTCACGGGTGCCAGTTGCACACAGCTTCCGTGCATACAGGGAGTGGCGATAGCCATAGTTCACATCCATCGGCTCATCCCGATGCGGACAGTCGGCCCTGATGTGGCCTGGCTCCTGACACCTCCAGCATACCACGGGAGGCGGATCCGCAGGGGTACATTCCGTGCAGGCCTCTCTGTCGCCGGACGTCGGAACTGGGGCGGAGGCCTCCGGGGTTTGACTGACCCCTTCCCAGCAAGACTCCCCTGCAGGTTTCTGGTGGCCTCGTAACGCTCCACCAGGTCGACCATCTCCAGGGCACTTACCGGAGACGCCTGGCCGACCCAGTGTTGGAGGGGATAAGGCAGGGCCCTCCAGAACATGTCGGCCAGTAGACGGTCCAGCATAGCAGTCGGACTTAGAACATCAGGCTGCAGCCACTTTTGCAACCGATGCAGCAACTCATAGTACTGCGGCCTGGCGGGTTCAGCCGTTTTAAAGTCCCACTGGTGGACCCGCTGAGCCCGGACCAACACGTTTACCCCCAATCTGGCCAGGATCTCCCCTTCACCGTGGGGTAATCAGCAGCCTGGGCATCTGCCAAGTCAAAAAAACTTGCTGGGGCCCGGATGCCAGGAACGGAGCGACCACCTCGGCCCACTGGTCACGGGGTAACTTTTCCCTCACGGCTACCTTCTCAAAGACCGCCAGATATGTCTCAACGTCGTCCGAAGGGGTCATCTTTGGGATCGCCGCACGGACCGCTTTCCGGGCATCATGGTCGTGGTGGGACGCTCCTGCAGCTTGTAACGCCATCACGTGCTGTAACAGTAGCTGGTTGGTCTCCCGCTGCTGCACGTTAGCCTCTATGAGAGCTTTCACAGCCGCCTCCATGTTGCCAGCAACTCCTACTTGTAGCTTTGCTGGCTTAATATATGCCATGCACTTGTGCCCAGCAAAACAAACAAACTCGGCGGTCACGCCAGCCTCACTGCGCATGCCCGCATCCGACACCAAATGTGGGGAGTCGCTCAGGTAGATAGCGGTGCGGGTGCAGTACAGAGGCAAAGGGAGTCCAGAAAGTGCAGAAAACAGTGTTTTATTCACACTTGCACAAAACAAACAGTGAACAGTCTCTTGGTGTTAATTCACACACAGCAGAAAAACGTGATGCAAAACCAAACAGTCCAATGCAGGTTACAATCACCTGGGAGGTTTTAGGTGCAGGTTCGCACCTGGCTGTCAGCCCAGCCGCAGGACAAACCACCTCAGACTTTCAGGCCGTCTGCACTCCTCCCTGCTGGGGCTCTTGCTTCCAGCCCAGAGAACTCCACATAGCACAGAATGGATCAGAATTCCCAAACGCCAGTGATTCCACAGCCTAACAGCAGCTCCAGGACAATCACCCTCAGCTGCTGAGGAGGCTGCCTTTTAAAGTCCCGGATAAACCCGGCCTGGACCGTGGGGAGTAGGCACCCACCCAACTCTTTGCCTACTCCCAGTAAGAGCCGGCCCGGATTGGCTTTGCAGCCAAACTAAATAGCAAGGTGTCAAGCAGCACTAGCTGCTGCTGACACACCAAAAATCCGGCTCTTACCTCATCGAGGCCAGGAACCTCGGTGACACGTACCTCCCGTCGACCACAGTACCTTGCACCTTACCACAATATATATAAATATATAGGTATCCAATATAGGTATCCAATATAGGTATATGTTATACTGTCATAACTACAGGTGTAGCCGAGCTAAAATTGATCTGATAACATATGGCACAGCATTATCTTGGTTATCTCATGACAAAAGCCACTGAAATCCATTGAAAAGTTACCTTTTTTTGCCATTCTTTACTTAACGCAGTTAACCATCAAGTTTAGCTCGGCTGCATCTGTAGATAGAGATCAGAGAGTAATGACAAATATAATTGTAAAAAGATGCATGATTATGTAAACAAATTATGTAAACAGATTATGTAAACAAAATTTCACTGTGTTTTTATAATTTTCTTTTACAAAAATAATAACCAGTAAAAATGTACATTTTCATCCATACTTGTAAAAACACCCAAAAATAGAGTTTTACCATTAGGTTAATATGTCCCACATAAAACAAGGACTTTAATCACTCCCTAGTCCTGTCCCCTCTCCTGACGTGTCTCTTTATTAACTATATGCATCCCCCATGTAGTAACCATTCTGGACAGTACCCTAAAATAAATACAGCCCCCCTCAAAACAAGTGCAGACTGCAAGCAGATAACACTGACACAGTATCCCACAGATTTCCTTTCTTGATTCTCCTTAGCAGAGCCCTACAACCCTGACTTCAGGACCTGAAGAAATCTAATCATGTGACCTCATCAGCACAGGTCCTTCTGCAGTAATAGATCCTCCACTCATTTTATCTTCAGGGACTTTTGCAATTCACATTAAAATAATGCAACAAAATCTTGATGTGCAGTAATCACAAATGTGCGCAGAGCTCTGTAGCAGTGCAGCGCAGCGCAGCGCTAATTAAATTGCCCCCCTCCCCAGTCCTGGCAGAGATGCTTATCTCGCCTCATGGACGGTGCAGGACTGCTCCAGCATTCTACTCAGCAAAGCCAACAAGTGTGCTGCTGAAAACAGAAACGTCTGCATATTGAATCAGTTCCGGGAACCAGTGTGACTAGCGGAATATTTAAATACATTTTTTCTATGGATCAAAGTCATATAAGAACAAGTAAGATATTTCTGTTTATATTAAAAACCTGATTTTAATAATGTCATTTTCTGATGATATAGGTTGCCCCTCCATTGACCTTTGTTGGATCCACCTGGACTGTGTTCTTCAACAGCGCAGAAAAGCTGATTGTTTTCTCCTTTAGCATTGTGTTAAAGGGGTTCTCCATGATGATGATGATGATGATAACCTTTTTGTCCTGTCCTTAGCATCAGCACAATGCAGTTGCCTCAGTGCTAGCGATTCCCCCCATTGTTTCTATAGGTGCGGCAGCTTGTCCATATAAGTGACTGTGCCTGGTATTTGCAGCTCACCACACTCATGCAGGCGCTACCAGCCGTTCCTATTGCTGGTGTACAGGGGTCCCCACTAATCAAACATTGGTGTCCTATCCTAAAACAAAAACATGGTGTGGCCCTCAGAGGGCTTCTGAAGTTCCCAGTAGGACTGATATACAGTATATAGAGCTTGTAATTAGATTTATGGAATAATGGAAGCTGATGGCAACAATTAGCAAATGAAGAGTATAATCCCAGCCCATGTAAATTCCCTTTAATTAAGTGGCATTGAACAGAGAATGTCCTCCAGTGGTTAATTAACTAGTCCTTATATATTGGCCAATTTGTGCTTTTTTTCATTGTAACCTACACAGAAAGCTCATCAGTTTTCAATTATATATCTTCATATTATCTATGGGTAAAACGAACCCCTTGGGGAGGTTCATCATGGTTTACCTCGCCTAGAGGCTCCATGACCTACAGTTACATAGAAGATCTGTGGGCCCCACAGTTGTGATGGACGCCACACTCCAGATGTGATGGCCAGGATCGGAGAAACCTCCAAGTGTCAAGTAGAAGTGGGTGGGACTGACTACAAAGAAGATGGGGGGCGGGGTTTGTACAAATGTAAGCCAAAGTGTGCAGGATGTCGATGTTTAAGGTCCTGGAGGTGGGACTTAAATGTCTTGAATTATATTGTCAACTATTTTAGATGCCACAATCAATACTGATCATGGTAGTAAACACAAAGGGAGCCGACCATGTTATTGCCGGCCTAGTCTGCTCTCTTTTCAGAAATTAGTGGGATAAATGGTTTTATCATCCAAGGTGCAAAAATTTACTTTTATACTTTTGTCATATTCAAAAGAATTAAGTTTTCTGTTTGGCACAACTAAGCATGATACCGAGATATGTTATGGAGGGTTTTTACCAGATCACGACAGGTAAATCTACTGCACTTTTTAGACCAGGAACTCTGTTTGATATTGCTAGGCAGAGTTCCAATGCAGATCTCCCTTCTCCCTCCTGGTTTCCACTGAATCATAAGTGTGGTGCTTTGTCTACATACATGCACATCACCAGTCAACAGCATCAACAGTGACGTGTGCAGGCACAGCACGTGACTGCTGCCACTGAGGCCACTGATTGGTTGGCAATGGTGGCATGCATGTAGACAGCACATCACACTTCTGGTCTAGTGAGGACCAGAAGAGAAGAAGGGAGCTTGGCAGTGCCGGTGACAAGTGAATCTTTTCAATCCCTGCACCCTGCCTGCACATGTGAAAAGGGGTTCAGTCTTTTAAAGGGGTTGTCCAAGTCATTTTAATTGATGACCTATCCTCAGGAAAGGTCATTAATATCAGATCAGTGGGGGCCCGACACCTGGCACTCCTGCTGATCAGCTGGTTGAAAAGAAAGTGTGCGCCATGCCAGCAGTGAGCAGGTGTCATTGTCAGCCGTTCCATTCACTTCTCAGTTGTCCCGCTGAAGTCCAGGTGTCAGACCCCCGCCTATGTGATATTGATGACCTATTATGAGGATAGGCCATCAATAAAAATAACTTGGGCAACTCAATTATCTTCACTTTAACTCAGATGTAATTTTGCTCAAAAGAAAGCAATGAAAGCTCAGCTACATCTACAGCATCAAACCTGATTACAATTGATACATTTGTATATAAGGCCTCTTTCACACTTGCGTTCTGAGGATCCGGCAGGCACTTCCGTCCCGCCGGATCCGTCAGAACACAAGTCGCCTGAAAGCATTAAAAGACTGATCAGGATCCTGATCAGTCTTCGAAATGCTTTCAGGTTACCATGGCAGCCAGGACGCTATTAAAGTCCTGGTTACCATAGTAGTAGTGGGGAGCGGGGGAGCAGTATACTTACAGTCCGTGCGGCTCCTGGGGCGCTCCAGAATGACATCAGAGCGCACCATGCCCATGGATCACGTGATCCATGGCGTGGGGCGCCCTCACGTCACTCTGGAGCGCCCTGGGAGCCGCACGGGCGGTAAGTATACTGCTCCCCCGCTCCCCACTACACTTTACCATGGCAACCAGGACTTTAGCGTCCTGGTTGCCATGGTAACCATTCAGAAAAAGCTAAACGTCGGATCCGGCGATGCGCCAAAACGACGTTTAGCTTAAGGCCGGATCCGGATTAATGCCTTTCAATAGGCATTAATTCAGGATCCGGCCTTGCGGCAAGTATTCAGGATTTTTGGCCAGAGCAAAAAGCGCAGCATGCTGCGGTATTTTCTCCGGCCAAAAAACGTTCCGGTCCTGAACTGAAGACATCCTGATGCATCCTGAATGGATTTCTCTCCATTCAGAATGCATTTGGATAATCCTTATCAGGATTTTTCCGGCATAGAGACCCGACGACGGAACTCTATGCCGGAAAACAAAAACGCTAGTGTGAAAGAGCCCTTAAGCATATGAATTATACCAGTGACCCCCATCTAACATTTTTGCTCCACAATGTCATATACACAATATACATGGTGCACAATGGCCCAGTGTAAGATGACCCATATGAATACAGTACAGGCCATAAAGCATTAGAAAATCTGGAGCCAGAGCCACCCGGCCAGGTTTCCTGGTGCAGTTTTGGAAGCTAAAATCAGGGGTGGATCAAAAAGGGAGATAAAGTGTAAAGGTATGACTCAGAGGCTGGTGCGCAGTCAGAGCATCGTGGACATGGACCTTGTATGTTCTACCTGTGCTGTGGGTTGTCTCTTGGTTCTCTCGTTTGCATCATCCTGAGGGTATATGGCCTCGTGAGGGACATGTAAGCATGCACTAAATGATCATTAAAATGGATCATTAGACAAGTTAAAGGCCTTAAAATGTTTTCAAAATAATAAAAATTCCCAATGTCTACACAACTCATAAAAAATGCACAAGCCAGCAATTTTTCAATGGCAATCTATTGCCAGGTGCTTTACTTTCCGCTTGTGTTCCCGCTGCAAACAATATCCATTGACCTTTAGTGGCGGCTGCGCTGACATCTCACTTGACAGATTGCTTATAGCATCAATAGGCCAAGCGAAGGCGGCCCCTCTGGAGATCCAGTCCTGATTCATCACCCTAACTGAAGGCAAGCTGATTGTTTGCCCCATGAGAGAACTGCTGCTGGCCAGATTGGTTCCCTCCCTCCCCTTTAATTAAAGCCTGTGAGCAGCCGTTGTCTGACATCATAATGTGAGGACAAAACTGTAACGTGGACAATGAAGGGCAGATGGAGGCACTACATAACCCAGAGGACATAATGGAATCACACCAAACAACATTTTATAATTTGTAATGTATACAGATAATAACCAAAAACTACCAAAAACTTCTGTACTATGGACACACACAGATTTATTCATGTGTCATAGCCCTGTCAGGCTGGGGTTCCTTGGGCCCATTAGTGGAAATTATTCTCAGGGCCAAACCCCTATATTATCAATAAAGTCTGATTTTAACAGGTTTTTGTTATGATTGTATTTTACTCATTTTGAGCTAAAAATCATTTTTACAATTAGTCTTTATTAAAAACTAGCAGGATGACCCGGCTTCACATGGGTATATTTCATCTATTTTTTAATGTTTGTGTGTGTCGTTAAAAGATATCCACAGTGTCCCCCATAACAATGACCTCTACAGTACCCCGCCCCCTTAATAGTGAGTTCCACAGCACCCCGCCCCCTTAACAGTGACCTCCACAGCACAGCGCCCCCTTAACAGTGACCTCCACAGCACCCCACCCCCTTAAATTGTGACCTCCACAGCACCACACCCGCCCTCCTAACAAAGACCTCCACAGTGGTCTGCCCCCTTAACAGTGACCCTCCACAGTGATCTACCCCTTAACAGTGACTTCCACAGGACCCAACCCCCTTAACATTGACCTCCACAGCGGCCCACTTCCTTAATAGCGAACCCCTCACATCAACCCGCCCCTTTAACGGTGCGCTCCACAGCACCTCGCCCCCTTAACAGTGACCTCCACAGTGCGACCTCTTTAACAGGAACCTTCACATTACCTCACCCCCTTAACAGTGACCTCAACAGTAACCTGCTCCCTTAACCTCTTAAGGACACAGGGCGTACAGGTACGCCCTAATGTCCGAGTCCTTAAGGACACAGGGCGTACCTGTACGCCCTGTGTTTAAACTGCTACTGCGCCCGATGTGGGCGCCGTAGCAACATGGTTCCTGCTGATGTAGATCAGCAGGAACCATGTTCTAATGCCGAGGGGTCATGTGACCCCCCGTATCGGCGATCGCTGCAAACCGCAGGTCAATTCAGACCTGCGGTTTGCAGCGGTTTAAGATCTCTAATCCCGCGGTCTGTGACCGCGGGGATCAGAGAGTTAATTGCCCCAAAGATAATCATATTAACCCCCTGCATCCCCGATCTTGTTATGGCGGCGGGGGTGCAGGGAGGTGGTTGCGGCGGCGGTAGGCGGTGCGGGAGGCGGGCGGTGCGGCAGGCGGGATCGCAATAGCGATCCCCGCCCGCCTCCCTTGTAATAATTCCCTGGTGTCTAGTGGTTCTATCAGAGTGCCAGCACATTGCTGGCACTCTGATAGAAACGGCTGGCATCTGTGCTGCAGATGCCAGCCGTTTAACCCTTCCTTACCGCGGTCCGGACGGACCGCGGTATGGAAGGTGTTAACAGGGAGGAGCTCCCTCCCTCTCCCATCGGGGGCTGCTGTGCCTATGCAGCCCCCAGGATGGGATCGCAGAGGAGGGAGCTCCTCCTCTCCTATCCATCACCCACTGCTCTCTAATGGCAGTGGGTGATGAGTTACCATGGCAGCAGGACGCTTTCAGAAGCGTCCTGCTTGCCATGGTATAGTAACTCTGGTCAGACTTCTGCTAAAGGCAGAAGTCTGACCAGACTGTGAAAGTAAAAATACAGTGCAGTACACTATATAGTGTACTGTACTGTATTATATAGACACCAGATCCACTGGATCTACAAGAACCAAGTGGGTCTGGGTCAAAAAAATGTAAAAAAGTGAAAAAAAGTAAAAATAAAAAAAACACAAATCACTGAATAAAAAGTAAAAAAAAAAAATACACTACACATATTAGGTATCGCCGCGTCCGTAAAAAACAGCTCTATAAAAATATCACATGACTGAACCCCTCAGGTGAACGGCATAAAAAAAAACCCCAAAAATGGTGTAAATAAGTCATTTTTGGGCACCTTACATCACTAAAAGTGTAATACAAAGCGATCAAAAAGGCGTATGCCTCCCAAAATAGTACCAATCTAACCGCCATCTCATCCCGCAAAAAATGAGCCCCTTCATAAAACAATTGCCCAAAAAGTAAAAAAACTATGCCTCTCAGACTAAAATATGATTTTTTTTGTTTCAAAAATGCTTTTTATTGTTAAATGTAAATTTTTTTTAAAAAAGTAGACATATTGGGTATCTCCACGTCCGTAAGAATCTGCTCTATAAAAATATCACATGACCTAACCCCTCAAGTAAACACTGTAAAAAAAAAAAAAAAAAACTTTGTCAAAAAGCCATTTTTTTGTCACCTTACATCACAAAAAGTGTAATAGCAAGCGATCAAAAAGTCATATGACCACCCAAATAGTGCCAATCTAACCGCCACCTCATCCCGCAAAAATTATACCCAACCTGAGACGATCGGCTAAAAACTGAAAAAAATATGGCTCTCAGACTATGGAGACACTAAAACATGTTTTTTTGTTTCAAGAAGGATATTATTGTGTAACACCAAAATAAATAAAAAAGTATACATATTGGGTATCGTCGCGTTCGTAACGACCTGCTCTATAAAAATATCACATGACCTAACCCCTCAGGTGAACGCCGTAAACATAAAAAATAAAAACGTTGTAAAAAAGTCATTTTTTGTCACCTTACATCACAAAAGTGTAATAGCAAGTGATCAAAAAGTCATATGCACCCCAAGATAGTACCATTCAAACCGCCATCTCATCCTGCAAAAAATGAGCCCCTACATAGGACAATCGCAAAAAAAAAAAAAAAAAAAACTATGGCTTTCAGAATGTGGAGACACTAAAAATCATTTTTTCAAAAATGCTTTATTATGTAAAACTGAAACAAAAAACCCCAAAAAGTAGTCATATTTGGTATTGTCGCGTCAGTAACAACCTGCTCTATAGAAATAGCACACAATCTAACCTGTCAGTTCAACGATGTAAATAACAAAAATACAAAACTGTCCCAAAACAGCTATTTTTTGCAAATTATCCATTTTAATCCATTTTTCCAGTAACAAAGCAAGGGTTAACAGCCAAACAAAACTCAATTTTTATTGCCCTGATTCTGTAGTTTGCAGAAACACCCCATATGTGGTTGTAAACTGCTGTATGGCCAAACGGCAGGGCACAGAAGGAAGGGAACGCCATATGGTTTTTGGAAGGCAGATTTTGCTGGACTGTTTTTTTGAGACTATGTCCCATTTGAAGCCCCCGATGCACCCCTACAGTAGAAACTCCAAAAAAGTGACCCCATTTTTGAAACTACGGGATAAGGTGTCAGTTTTGTTGGTACTATTTTAGGGTAAATATGATTTTTGGTTGCTCTATATTACACTTTTTTGAGGCAAGGTAACAAAAATTTAAATTCTGAAATTTCATCTCCATTTGCCAATAACTCTTGTGGAACACCTAAAGGGTTAACAAAGTTTGTAAAACTAGTTTTGAATACATTGAGGAGTGTAGTTTCTTAGATGGAGTCACTTTTATGGAGTTTCTATTCTAGGGGTGCATCGGGGGCTTCAAATGGGACATGGTGTCAAAAATCCAGTCCAGCAAAATCCGCCTTCCAAAAACCATATGGCGTTCCCTTACTTCTGTGCCCTGCCGTTTGGCCATACAGCAGTTTACGACCACATATGGGGTGTTCATGCAAACTACAGAATCGGGGCAATAAGTATTGACTTTTGTTTGGCTGTTAACCCTTGCTTTGTTACTGGAAAAATGGATTAAAATCAAAAATTTTCCCAAAAATCGAAATTCAGAAATTTTATCTTTATTTGCCATTAACTCTTGTGGAAAACCTAAAGGGTTAATGACGTTTGTAAAATCAGTTTTGAGTACCTTCAGGGGTGTAGTTTCTAGAATGGGGTCATTTTTGGGTGGTTTCTATTATGTAAGCCTCGCAAAGTGACTTCAGACCTGAACTGGTCCCTAAAAGTGGGTTTTTGAAAATTTCTGAAAAATGTCAAGATTTGCTTCTAAACTTCTAAGCCTTGTAATGTCCCCAAAAATGAAATGGCATTCCCAAAATAATCGATACATGGAGTAGACATATGGGGAATGTAAATCAATAACTTTTTTTGGCAGTATTACTATGTATTCTAGAAGTAGAGAAATTGAAACTTGGAAAATTGTAAATTTTTCAAAATTTTTGGTAAATTTGGTATTTTTTTATAAATAAAAATGAAATTTTTCGACTTTATTTTACCACTGTCATGAAATACAATATGTGACGAAAAAACAATCTCAGAATTGCCTGGATAAGTAAAAGCGTTTTAAAGTTATCACCACATAAAGTGACACTGGTCAGATTTCCAAAAAATGGCCTGGTCCTTAAGGTGAAATAGGGCCGTGTCCTTAAGGGGTTAAAGAGGACCTTTCACCTCCCTTGACATGCCTGTTTTAATAGCTTTATGCATTCCCCATGTCATAACAATTCTGGCGCATCTATTCTTATGGCTGTATGTTAAAGCTTGGAGGGAAATAGTTATGGGAAATGAACAATGACCCGAAGCATACTGCTAAACTAGTTACATTGTGGCTTAACCCCTTAGTGACCAGCCTGTTTTGGGCCTTACTGACCAGTCGATTTTCTTCCTTTTTTCATCGTCACGTTCCAAGAGCTATAACTTTTTTATTTTTCCCTCTATATAGCTTTATGAGGGCTTGTTTTCTGCGGGACAAGTTGTAGTTTTTAATGGCGCCATTTTGGGATACACATATTTTTTTTGATTAACTTTTATTAACTCTTTCTAGGAGGGACATGGGAAAAACAGCAATACTGCCACGGCATTTTTCGTTATAAATTTTATGGCGTTCATTCTTCAGTATAAATAACATAATATCTTTATTCTCTGGGTCACTACGATTACAATGCCAATTACATATCGGCTTTTTTGCAATAAAACCCCTTTTTTTAAACGAAAACATTTTTTTTGCATTGCTGCTTCCCAAGTTCCATAACTTTTTTATTTTTATGGAGTTGTGTGAGGGCTTGATTTTTGCTGGATGACTTGTTTTTTTCATTGGTATCATTTTGAAATAAATGGCGCTTTTTGATCGCTTGTTATTACGTTTCTTCGGTGGCAACTAAGTATAAATTAGCAATTCTGTTTTGTTTCTTTTATTGTTTTTTTTACAGCGTTCACCGTAGTGGATAATTTACGGGATATTTATGTAGTCCGGGTTGTTACGGACATGGCAATACCAAACATATAGGGGAGATTTTTTTTCATTGAACAAATATTTTTGTATTAAATAAAAGTGTTTTATTTACCACTTAATAGTCCCACAAGGGGACTATAACAGACAACATTCTGATTGGTTTTTGATGCAATGCATTATCCCTTCAGTGTATTGCATTTTAATATCATTGCTATTCTGACATTGACCACCAGGCTGCACCAGAGAAGCACAGCATGCTGGAAATTACTCAAGGCTGGTCTGGGGCCTACACGAGACCCCAGCCAGCCTTCACACACATCGGCACCCTGCGATCGCATTTGCGGGGTGCTGATGGGAGACATAGGAAGTCCGCTCGCTCCTCTGCACTCCTGCCGGTCCGGGCTGTTAGAGGCCACTGGGTACCCATGCAGCGCTTAGACTGGGCCACCGTAAAAAAGTGGCGGCCCAGCCTAAGACCCCTTAGTGACCACCGTAAAAAGGCGTATGGGTGGTCACTAAGGAACTAAGGATGACAAAGTCAATGTTTTGGAGCGGCCATTACAAAGCCCTGATCTCAATCCTATTGAAAATTTATGGGCAAAGCTGAAAAGACAGGTGCGAGCAAGACGACCAACAAACATGGCTCAGGTACACCAGTTCTGTCAGGAGAAATGGGCCCAAATTCTGACCAACTATTGTGAGACGCTTGTGGAAGGATATCCAAAACGTTTGACCCGTCATACAGTTTAACCCCTTAAGGACTAGAGGTTTTTTATTTTTTGCGGGGGGTTTTTGCGCTCCCTGCCTTCCCAGAGCCATAACTTTTTTATTTTTTGGTTCACATAGCCATATGAGGGCTTGTTTTTTGCGGGACAAGTTGTACTTTCCAGTTAATATTGCATATGATGTAGTGGGAAGCGGGGAAAAAATTCCAAATGGGGTGAAATTGCAAAAAAAAAAGCAATTCCACCACAGTTTTGCGGGTTTTTAAATTCTGACGTTCGATGTGCGATAAAACTGACTGGTTACTTTTATTTTACAGGTCAGTACGAATCCGGCGATACCCCATATGTATAGGTTTTCTTGCGTTTTTATAGTGAAATTATATGTACGGAGCTGTATGGGGGCTCATATTTTGCATCATAATCTTATCTTTTTATTGATACCATTCTGGGTGTGTATGACTTTTTGATCACCTTTTAGTTAATTTTTTGTGGAAAATGAAGCAACCAAAAATGGCGAATCTGCTATTTTGGACGCTTTTTTCTGTTTTGCTGTTTGACGTATGGGGAATATTTTTTTATATGTTTATAGTATGGGCGTTTTCATTTTCTTTTTTTTTTACAGCGCTGGCTCGGCTATTTCCGTCGGCCTCATAGAAATGAATGAGAGCATGGGCCGCGCATGCGCGGTACGCTCCCATTCACTTCTATGGGAGAGGCAGGGAGAAGCTCTGGGTGGTGGACGGACCCCAGGAAATCTGGGGTCCTCCAGCCACAGCTCTCCCCGCTCTGCTCTCGATATAGGTGCAGGTCCCTTCAGTGGGACCCGCTCCTATCAGACAATGGGGGCATATCATAGCGATATGCCCCCATTGTCCAAGATGGGAATACCCCTTTAAGGGCAATGGTGCCAAGTATTAATGAAATGTATGTAAACTTTTGACTTTGCAGAAAGTAATAAAAATGCCTTAAAACATTCTTTCTCGCTCTCATTATTCTGGCATTTGGCAAATAATAATAATTATGGTAATCCTAATTGACCAAAAACAGGAAAGGTTTATTCTGATTTCATGTCGGATAAAACATGCATATGTGTCTTTTTATGTAGTGTATGTAAACTTCTGGTTTCAACTGTAAGTACTGGAAAACCCTTTTAAGTTTTATTGCAGTCCTTGGGAAGGGAACAATCTGACCATGTGGCCCCTTTTTACAGTATTTATCAAATTGCTGATACATTTTGAGGTTCATGATGAAATACAAAAATCCTTAAGAATTAAATAAAAAAATAAAATAAATTAGGACCGTTGTGTACTTGTAAGGGTACTTTCACACTTGCGGCAGGACAGATCCGACAGACTGTTCGCCCAGTCGGATTCGTCCTGCCGCTATTTCGCACGGTGAGAGGACGCCGGACTATTGTCGGACATGCAGTACTTTTAGTCACACGGCCTCTCGCCATGCACTGCCATGCTGTGCCGTAACTCCGCCCCTATTATCGTCCATGGGGATGAAGTGGCAGTCCGTCGGCACCGCGAAATAGCCACAGGGTGAACAGCCGGACCGGATCCGTCCTGCCGCAAGTGTGAAAGTACCCTTAGGGACAGTTGTTGCAAACGAGCAGAGCCACTCCCTGGGTAGAGGTACCAGACGAAGGAAGGACATGTGGTATTGTTTTCTCCTGGAAACAATTTTTGCTATCCAGAAGGACTTTGGGCACAAGTCAGATCATCAAGTGACACAATTCAGTATTGTGAGCGGCCCAGGTTCTTCAATGGTGGGGCAAGTGTGGGTACAGCTCGCTACCACAGGCCACGCAATCCACAACCTCAGAAGTTCACTCTCTGTCAGTGGCTGATCCTCCCTCCCACGCTTGGGGCTCACGCACACGAACATATTTTATTTTCCATGTCCGTTCCAGGGCTTTTTTGCAGACTGTTTCTGTATGTTTGTATTTCAGTTCCACAAAAAAATAGAACATGTCCTATTACTGTCCGCATTCCGGACAAGGATAGTACAGTTCTATTAGGGGCCAGCTGTTCCGTTCCGCAAAATACGGAATGCACACGGACGTCATTTATATTTTTTGCGTATCTGTTTTTTGCGGACCACAAGATACATACGGTCATGTGCATGAGCCCTTAGATGAGGATTCCTCAATCTCAGGTTACTTTGGGTTTTCTGCTCTCACCAGCACCATATTACTGAGGCGTGCACAACTGCCCTGTTTCTTGAAGCCATGTAGGGTATTTCAGCAATAACTTTATTTAGACACGAACAATATAACAAAGGTTATACACTGTCATATCTATATAGCCTACAGGGGGCAATAAACATGTTAACAAGTATAACTCCTAACATCCTCCCTTTCTTGTGAAATCAAGTAATATATAACATAACATGATAGGACAATACAGTCCAAAGGTGACAATGTTTTATATGATGTATCTAGCATACAAAATCCTTATATCTTGTTGGTGTGCTAATAACCCTAGTTCTAGTACGTCTTGGTGTGGCAGGAACTTCCCATTGTTGCATATGATCATCCATCCCTGTTTCTTCGGGAGTTGTCTCATCTGGAGATGTACCTGGGGTAATCACTTCACTTCAGATTTGTCATCCACAGTCTTCAGAAGCCTCCTGTTTCTTCTGTACAACTGTCCATTTTCTTCCACTTTATAAGATCAAATACCTTGTCGCCAAATTCCATCTGTTGACGACGGCGATGGTTGTATTCGCACTGGCTGACCAATGCTTAGTTCGGGAAGTTCCTTGGCTCCTTTATCATAATATGCCTTTGCTTTTTTGCGTCTTTCAGTTAGGTTCTCAACCACTCCTTTTATAATCTTTGGAAACAGCAGTTTCATTGTACAGAACTCTATTTTGTATGCTTATCTCATCTCTAAAGCCCCAGTAGTCCCTGATACAAATCGGTATTTTTTATCTTTCTGGTCAGGCCATCCTGTAAGAACAGTCGTTTTTAATGCTTGTAAGACTTCATCTTGTTCTGTGAACTTCTGAATTTGTTGTAGGCGCAAATCCGACACTCTTAGTTATTCTTTAAAGGGTACTTTCACACTAGCGGCATAGCTATCTGGCAGGCTGTTCCGGCGGGTGAATAGCCTGCCGGATCCGCCATGCCACAAGTACCTGTGCACTGCTGTGCTGCCGCTCCATCCCCAGTGAATATAATGGAGCAGGGGGGCGGAGCTACGGCGCAGCGCGTCTGTGCACGGCAAAGATTGCCGGACTAAAAAGTCGAACCTGCAGTACTTTTAGTCCGGCGATCTCCGGCCGTGCACTGCCGTGTTGCACCGTAGCTCCGCCCGCCACCCCACTATAATCAATGGAGCAGGGGGCGGAGTTAATAGCTATCCGGAAGGATGTTCCGGCGTAGCTCCGCCCAGCGCCCCATTATAGTCAATGGGGACGGAGCGGTAGCATGGCAGTGCACAGGTACTTGCGGCATGGCGGATCCGGCAGGCTGTTCACCCGCCGGAACAGCCTGCCGGATAGCTATGCCGCTGGTGTGAAAGTACCCTTAGAAACGGCATCCTCTGATTGTATCAGGAAAATCTCATAATCTGGGGTGTCCATGTTCATTGTTTTGTGAGGTAATGCTGCTCTTGATAAGAAGTCTGCAATATACATTTCTGATCCTTTTTTGTAAACCACATTCAGGTTGTATTTTTGCAGCAGTAGCATCATGCGCTGTTTTGGTGCTACTAGGGGAGGTTTTTTAAAAATGCTCTCTAGTGGCTTATGATCAGTCTCAATGTTAATAATATTTTTTCCATGTAACTACTGATTAAACTTCGGGCATGCATAGACAATGGCAAGACATTCCTTTTCAATCTGGGCATGTCTTTGTTCTATTGAAGACAGTGTAACGTGATGCAAACGTTCTTCCAAGACCTTTTTCACTGGCATCACATTGGACTGTTACATCGTCATTGACATTGTAGTATCTCAAAATTGGATGTTTAGTAACAAGATCTTTTATTTGCTTGAGGGCTTCATCGTGGCTGGATTGCCAGGCCCACACACTGTCTGCGCAGTGGTTCACATACATCTGAAAGATGTGGTAAGAATTTTGGAAGGTAGTTTACGAACCCTAGCAGTCTCCGAACCGCTTGTACATTGTCAGGCTTTGGTACCTCTAAAATGGCTCTGACTTTTTCTGGATCAGGACACAGGCTTTCTGCTGTGAGTAAATGTTCCATGTAAGGTAACAAAGATCGCCTCAATCTCAGCTTCTTTTTATTAAATTTTAGGTTCAGCTTTAGTGCTCTCTCTAAGAGTCCAATCAAATTCTTGTCGTGATCCTTTGTGGCATCCTCTGTAGTGTCACCACAGCCATACACCAGTATATCGTCTGCAATAACTTCCACTCCGGGCAGGCCTTCTACTGCTTCATGTTGTCTACGTTGATATTCTTCCCGCGCAGTAGCAATCCTAAAAGGCATACCTAGCAATCGTTAACGCCCAAAGGGAGTCCAGAATGTGGTGAGATAACTGCTTTTAGTGTCCAGTTTTACTTGCCAGAAGCCATCCTTAGCATCTAAGACAGAAAATACTTTTGCATTTGTTAAACTTGGCTGGATTTCCTCTATAGTGGGCATTGGATAATGTGAGCGTTTTAGTGCTTTATTTAAGTCTTCGGGATCAATGCATATTCACAGCTTGCCTGGTTTCTTAACAGCAACCATACTACTTATCCATGACGTAGGTTTTATCTCTCCCAGTGTCTCTAATCTCTCTATTTTCACCTTTAAGTCTGCTTTAAGTGGAGCCGGCACTCTACGTGGTTGATGTTGAACAGGAGGTATTTATTCATCTATTTCTAGGTAATACTCTCCAGGTAAACACCCTAGTCCTTTGAAAATGTCTCTATATTGAGCTGTGATCATTTCATAAGACAAGGGTGAAGTTGAAGTTGTTTGCTGGTCATCATGGAAGAACCCCCTTGAAAAAGCTAACGCGAAACGCGCGTTGGGTTGTGGACTGGTGGCGTTTGTGTGCGGTGTCTCGGTTAGGGGTCAGTATCTGTAATGTGTTGATGATATTTTGTTGCCATCATGTTCTATGCACCTCATGTGGTGTACATTATGTGATATCACTGTTACGGCACTGTGGCTTTGATGTATTTAGATATGAATTTTGATACCATTTGTTACTGAGCTCAAATTGTTTGGTTATATCAGTTTTTACCACCAGATCCTGACCAGCAATATTGCACTTGCACTTTATTATTGTACACCGACCACCCACCATCCGTCCTTTTGGTTTTAAACATTTTTAAATGTCTTGTGTTTTTTGCCAATCATGTTTTTGTGAAATTTTCAATAAAATTATGTAATTATGTGATCACTTTGTATTCACATGTGTTTTGCTTATTGAGTGACCCATTTACCTTTTGTTGGTTTTCTCTGATGTGTTCAGGTGGGGTCCTGGATATTTGTCTTGGGCTTTATATAGGTTTCTCTTCATGTAATAATACATTCTGTTCTACATTTAGTGTAAGGAGGCCCATTTTCTGACATGTTTCTGCTGGTTTGTGTTTACCTTGGACAACTTGGATTTACAGTGGATGTGTTTTATCTTTGCATGTACACAGGGGCGTAGCTATAGGGGGTGCAGAGGTAGCATTCGCTACCGGGCCCAGGAGTCTGAGGGGGCCCAAAGACCCGTGTGCCACATAAGAAGATCCTGGTATTATTGAAAGTGTATGCTGGGAGGATCTGTTATAGATTTTGCACTGGGGTCCAGAATGTTCAAGTTACACCTCTGGCTGGAGGGAAGGGGTTATGTCAAGAATTTGGCATGAGGGGGTGTCGTTACAATTTTTGCATCCTTCAGCAGGCTATCTGCTCCCCTTCCCCTGGCCCCAAAATACTGAGGGAAGAGGGAAGGGGGGCCCAAGCTGAACTCTTGAATCGGGGCCCATAAGCTTTTAGCTACCCCCCTGCATGTACAATTTAGATTACATTGGCCCATAGGTATCATATAGGTATCATTGTACCATTTTAATTTGACATTGCTCTTCTGTAATGATGGCTTTCCTTCTCTAACAATTTTGCAATAGTCTTTGTATGTCATAAGGTTGCAGGTGGCCCCACAGTCTGACTGACCGTGTAACCTTTTCCCTGCTCCTCTGTCAATGCTGAGTTCTAGTGGCACAAGCCCCTGTGATCCTGGACTGCTTACTGCACCGATGTGATGGATAATAGTGAATACGGATCTTCTGAGCTGCTGCTCTTGATCTGTGCAGCCATATGTATTCTGGCATTTGCTTTCTGCATTTACCACATGTTTCTCCGTATGCTGGACTGTGGTCTCTGCCCCGGGGTGGCTGTTTCCACAGTATCTACATCTGATCTCAGCAGACTGTGTTTTTGTTTTTACTTTGCTTTCTTTCATGGGCTTTTTATATGTTTTAGCAGTATTCCTGTATAGCTTCGGTTTCACGTTTACTTTCTTGCATTGCTTGTATTTGCTTCTACACATGTCAATGGCTCTCTGAAGGTTCAGGTCTGGTACTCGGAGCATTCTCTTTCTAGCATTAATGTCTTTTGATCCCAGAACTGTTCTGTCTCCGATAAGTTCATCATGAATACTCCAAATTCACATGTAGCGGCGGCGAGCGGCCTCAGCTTAGTCACATGCTGATCTACAGTTTTCAATAGGCCTTGGTGGGTGGTATTGAATGTGTACCTCTCATATGATGTTACGTGAAGTGACTCTGTAATGCATCCAGAGTTTTCTCTATGTCCTGCATGTCGGCATCAGAGAGTGAGAGGTGCTGATAAATACGCAGACCGTCTCGCCCCATCACTGAGCGCAGTGTCGCCATCCTCACCTTGGGGTCTTTCTTATCAAGTTCAGTTGCCGCCTCATAATCCTCCCACTGGGATTTGAGGTATGACCGGTTTACTGCCAGGTTCCCTTTTCAGTCCAGGGAAACTGTTTGCAGCCATTTTCTCTAACGCTGTGTTTCTCTTATTAATAAATTACCAGAGAAACAATTCTTGCTGATTTCTTTGTTCTGATATTTGGATTTTAGTGGTTTCTAAGACACCAAAGCCGTCTCCACTTCTGACACCATGTTTCTTTAAGCCATGTAGGGTATTTCAACAATAACTTTATTTAGACACGAACAATATAACAAAGGTTATAAACTGTCATATCTGTATAGCCTACAGGGGGCAATAAACATGTTAACAAGTATAACTCCTAACAGCCCTAACCATAGCCGTAAAGGGGCCCCTGTCTCTATTAACTGACCATTCATGGAGGCACAGGGTACTGCCATCTCCCAAAAACAGGGAGTCAGTTGTTTTTTTAAAACTGACTTTCTCAGTCAGTTTAGTCTGTCATCTTGCTGGTAGGATCCACAGATGACTGATCGGTTAGTTTTATTCTTCTGTACGCAGCCGGCTGTGGCGTACATTCGATGGAGCAGACCGCATGACTTCTAGTGGTCCCAAGAGGAGGGGTGCCTGCAGACATGAAAACATTGCACTTTTATGGAGCTGTCACTAGAGAGAGATGTGTACAGCTACCATTGTATTCACTGTTAGTTGTATACATTCCTATGCACTGAGCTTACCTTAAAACAAATTCCTCCATAGAAGAAATTTTGGGAGAAATCTCATAGACTTGTGGAGGGCGGGCGTACTCAGGTTTGCTGCGGGGTCCCATGATATCTGTGTATACCCCTGATGTCCAGCTTTAGATCTGATACAGGACTCCAAATCAACCAACACAGACCTAATTGGTAAAATTCTTGTTGTCTACAGTCACCAGTAGGGGGAGCTGATATCCTACACATTGAACTGAATCATTACACAATATACAGTACATTCTCTCTAGGGAATGGGACTGCTGCCAGAATGGTATCATTTAATAATGTGTGTATATAGGGGTTTACACCTAGGTAAAGAAAGCAAAAAACGGATGCAAAACGGCCATTAAAAACTGATGCAAAAAACGTTTTGCATCAGTTTTTCATGTCCGTTAAAAACGGACATGAAAAATGGATGAATTTGATTGGCAGTTATTTCTAGACCCACCTTTCTGAGAACACCCACAGGATATTAGGCCCCCAGCTAAAATAATGTCCCCCATAGTGGGTAGGAATTTTTATTTTATTTTTTGCTGCCCTCAGCTTTAATAATGCCCCCATGTAGGCCCCCGTCTAAAATAATTTCCCCCATAGGGTAGGAATTTTTTTTTTTTTACTGTCCCCAGCTTTAATAATGCACCCTATTTTGGCCCCAGCTAAAATAATGTCTCCCACAGTGTAAATAATATTTTTATAGTGCCTCCAGCTTTAATAATGCCCCCATAGTGTAGGAATTTTTTTTTTACTGTCCCCATCTTTAATAATGCCCCCAATGTAGGTCCTCACCTTAAATAATGCCCGCATCTAAAATAATTTCCCCCGTGGTTTAAATAATGCCCCCATAATGGCCCACCGCTGTTTTTGTTTTGTTGATTTTACCCATACAATCTCACAGCAGCGCACCTCCCCCCCCCATACAATCTCACAGCAGCACCTCCCCCCCAAGTATATAACCACACACAGCAGCCCCCCTCCCCAGTATATAACCACACATAGCAGCCCCCCTCCCCAGTATATAATCACACACAGCAGCACCTCCCCCCAAGTATATAACCACACACAGCAGCCCCCTCCCCAGTATATAATCACACAGCAGCCCCCTCCCAGTATATAACCACACACAGCAGCCCCCTCCCAGTATATAATCACACACAGCAGCCCCCTCCCCAGTATATAATCACACACAGCAGCCCCTCCCCAGTATATAATCACACACAGCAGCCCCTCCTCAGTAGATAATCACACACAGCAGCCCCCTCCCCAGTATATAATCACACACAGCAGACCCCCAGTATATTATCACACACAGCGGCCCCCTCCCCAGTATATAATCACACACAGCAGACCCCCCAGTATATAATCACACAAAGCAGACCCCCAGTATATAATCACACACAGCAGCCCCTCTCTAGCAGTCACATCCCCCTCTCACTCCCTGCTACAGACGCTGCTGAGCAGCCATCCGTGACCTTTCCAGTCGGCCAGTGCTCGTCATAGAAGAGCGCGCCAGCTGCCGACCCACGTGACCTAGGGATGTTACGTGATACTGTGACGTCAGGAGGTCCTTACGGAGTATAGTATTTAGCCACCCGTGTTTCCCAGTTTTTACCAGCTGTTAGACGGGTGCACTCCTGTCAATCGGCCGTTAATAACACCCAAACCCCCCCGATTGTCCCACTCTGTTTTGGCACCAGATATGTTAATTGGAAGTCAAGGTATAGTACAAAGAGCCAGAGACCACATCTGTCCTCAGTAGTTGTCTCCGGCATCCCTCCAGTCAGAGCTGACAGACCTGCTGATCACACAAGATTGACCCAATTTCACAAGACAAGCCACGGTAAAGGCTTCAGGTCTTCTGCATTGCTCGGAGGCTGTCTGCTCTGTGCAGCATGTTAAGCAAAAAAAAAAATGATTTTTTTTGGTCTAATTTTCTGTGTCATGGTCTATAGTTTTAAGATAATCCTGAAGTCCTGCAGCTCTCCCACTGATCCTCATAATAGGCTGACACTTCCTGTTGTGTACAGATCACTTTACAGCAGTCATCTCATTATCATCACAGGCAGGACTGCAATGACGGATACAGTATTACCTATGTAAAGATAACACAGGAACCACCATTCACAATAGGTGGTCACAGGTTATCTACTCTCCCTCCCTGCACAATGACCACTGCACAGGTCACACAGCATGACCATAACACTCTCCCATAGATGTCAATAAGCTTTCACCAGGCATTAGTTTCCTAAACGAAGTGATAGCTGAAATTGACAAGAGAATTCACCCTGTCTGGATGCACCGATATAAAGATACTATAGTTGTCACTCTTATGAGACAGCAATGGTTGACACTGTAGGGTGTCAATTTTGTCAGGTTTGTAATTTCTAACTTTGAGGTGTACTGCTCATTGTAGCCAGATAGAATAAACAAGGCATGACACCGGTGGATGCTGGCATCTGAAAAGTCCTCTATGCACAGGCCCTGGAAATAGCTGTTTGATGGAGGGAAATGTTGTAGACAGTCTGTAATGGTACATCACCACTCTGGGGCAGCCATATTTTCATTGGGCAGGATGTGATGGACATTGCAGGTGAGCCCCACTGGGGACAATAAGAAGCGCACTAATGTATTGCACTTCGGTAAAATTGTATTGTATTGTATATGGGTATTCTACAATCAGTACAAGTTATGCTGCCATCTAGTGACCAATTTTGGGATTGCTATTGGAAAATATGCTGTTGGGGCACAGGACCTTTTTCATCATATAATCTAATTATGCCGGTACTTGAGCCATAGCCGGAGTACATGCCCATGAAAGGGTGAAAAAAACACATTCCTGAGTCCAACCTCATGGTGGACTCAGGAGTGTCGGTGAATAAGTGTGAGTTGATAGATGCTGCAGATTCCTGCGTGTAGCTAGCTATTAGTCAAGGTAAGTGTCACTAACCATAAATGTGCACAATCACATAGCCTAGATAGGGCAAAGAGGCAGCTAAGCACAGCAGAGCAGCTAAGGCCGGAACTGAGGGGTGGAAAGAAGTCTCCTAGCCGTACATCCTGATAGCTAGGGTTAGGGCTACTTGTACTGTAGGAAGACCAATGAAAGACTGTGTGTGATATACTGGGTGTCATGAGGAGCCAAAAAGATCTGTTCTGTAAGGGGCCCCTGCAGCTGTACTCTCTTACAAGCTACATGGGTTGTCAACCTGCTTTCCTCCAGACAACAGCTGGACAGAGGATGAAATTAGTGCTAAATTTTCATTTTCAAGACTTCAGAGACATAACTTGAGGCTGCACACTCTCTACTAGCCCCCACTGCCATGTAACTTAGCCCTAGCATGTACCTGTTATAATATTACTGTGCTCATATGTCGATGAGAGAGGTCTTTGGACCCCTGCTGGCACTGGGGCCCCAAAATAACTACTGCTTCTATATAGAGCTTTATCTCAGAATTTCTTATCTATTGCTGAGCTACTGTAGTAGGCCGTTTCCCTATTCCAGGATACATGATGCCAGCGGCAGTGTCAGTACATGACTATACAATGAATGCAGCTGATTGCCTGCTCAACAAATGCTGCTCCCTCCTAGGAAAACATAAGACCCCATTATTTTGCTTCATAGTAAGCGTACACTATATAGTAAGGTACCTGCTGAACAGCTGCTTAATGAGGTTGTGTAGAACCTATTGTTACCACAAGGTGCCGCTCTATTCCCTTCCACATACATGTAGAGATGACTGCTCCTTGGACTCTTGCAGTGATTTTTTTTTTATTATTTATACATTATACACACTTGTAAAGCACTGACATATTCCGCAGCTCTTTACAGACATTAGCATCACGCTGTCCCCAATAGGGCTCACAATCTAATTTCCCTATCAGTATGTCTTTGGAGTGTGGGAGGAAATTGGAGCACCCGGAGGAAACCCACCAAACACAGGGAGAACATACAGACTCCATGTAGATGTTGTCCTTGCTTGGATTCAAACCCAGGACCCCAGCGCTGCAAGGCACCAGTGCTAACCACTGGGCCACCCTGCTGCCCATTCTGCAATTGTTAATATTTGAATATTTTCAAAACTTGCTTCTGCGATGATCTCTAGGCTGAGACTTGATGCACACTGGTTTGGGGGTTTATTCTTATTTAGGGGGTCTGGTTCAGGTCTGTTCTTGGGACTGTATTTGTTATGGGGAGATCTGTTCTGGGAACCGTAAGGATAAATCCATACTGTACTAGGATCTGTATTTTTTTTTGTGGGGTTTCTATTTATTCCCGTATTTATTTGGGGTCTGCATTTATTTGTGTTGCTATAGAGGCTAGAGATGGCTGCAGTAGCAAGACGCTAATGATATATGGGCAAGACACTTTGCAGTTGTCAGGAGATGTTGTCATGGCTGTCTGGGCTGGAAGAGAAGAAAATAGAAGATAAAATGTCTCTTTGAGTCACTGGATTTATAGAGAAGTTGTCACCTCTCCTGAAGCGTCTGTTTTGGTAAATACTTGTATTCCACAAAAATAAACACAAATCCTCTGTATATTCTGGGCCCAATGGACAGATCTATGTTACCATTCTCCGTGTCTATACTGTCGGATACTGTTATATATGATGGGATACTGTCAGTGTGTAGGTTCACAGGAGAATGGTAGATATCGATGAATCCCAGCAAGCGTATAAGGAATAAACTTCTTTTATTTTCAGAAAAACAAAATGTCACAGGACGCGTTTCGGCCCGTCCAGCCTTCTTCAACTGCAGTTGAAGAAGGCTGGACGGGCCGAAACGCGTCCTGTGACATTTTGTTTTTCTGAAAATAAAAGAAGTTTATTCCTTATACGCTTGCTGGGATTCATCGATATCTATTTTTCTGGGGACAACCCCTTCCCGTGCAGGCGCCCAGTGGTGAGCTGTTTTTGACTTTACTTTGAACACAGGAGAATGGTAACATCCAGTTGTCAATACTAGCACAGAAATGTGGTATTGACTATAGTCACAGCATGGATGAGTGGCAGTAAAAAAGTGGAGGGTGGGGCCCATGTTTTATGGTCTAGTCCAGTGATGGGCAAAGTGCGGCTCTCCAGCTGTTGCTAAACTACAACTCCCACCATGCCCTGCAGTAGGCTGATAGCTATAGACAGGCTTTGCATGCTGGGAGTTGTAGTTCTGCAACAGCTGGAGAGCCGCACGTTGCCAATCACTGGTCTAGTCAATCTGCCACTGAGTGACCTAACCTGGTGACACAGTGTCACGGTCGTACCGAGACATACAGGCGTCCCCACAACAGTGAGTGGCAGGAGATCTTGGAGACTGGCAACATGGGGTTTGAGTTGACATGTTTACCTTGTGGATCAATAAGCGTCTCTGTTGTTTCTGGTATTGGCCACACTCTTAACCTCCAGGTGTTGCTATTGTGGCCATTTAGCTTTCCCTATTTATAGTTGTTTCTCCCACAATGCTGTGCGGTTTATAGCTTAAGTTGGACCTGTAGATAACTTGTGTTTGTATCTCGGCTAAGTTCCTGGTGATGCCATAGCTTCCTGGAAGTTAAGTGTTACCTTTCCCTTTGTATTTTGGCTTTTCTGTGTGTTGCATTTCCTTGTCGTTTTGTATTAGGCCTCAGGGAGACTCCCGTTCATCCTTCCTTTTGGAGGAACAGGTTGTCTCATTCCTGTCATTGGTACCAGGGTCCTTTAGGGTTAGATAGGACTTTAAGTATTCCTATGTATAAACTCAACTACCTTTGGGGTCTGTTCCTACTGGTAGTCAAACAAAATAATAGCTGATCTCAGGGAGACCAGCTACAGAAAACACCGCAGAGCCTCATTTAAGAGTCTCAACACAGCAATCCAAAGTGCAAAGCTCCCTGGGAAACAGGAATATGCAAAATAAATGCAGAGCCCCAGTATTGGGTCTACAACACAATGAAAGCCAAATATCCCTCAAAGGAAGGAAGACCGAGCAAAGGGGCATCTCCATTACAGAGATCACCAAATCCACCATATTAAGTGGCCCCTATGTCAAGATCCCGCTTTTTTACAAGCTTTAAGGATGTGACGGGAAAAACCTAAGCCACAGATAGCTGTTTCGGGGTGTTGCCCCTCATCAGTTCGGAGTAGGATTCTGGCTAACCGGGAGCAATACTGGTAGTCAGCCAGGGCTTTGGTTAGGGTTTTCACTAGGAGGGGTCCATCTTCTCTCATTTCCTTTCCCCTTTCCCTCCTATGTTCGGTGTGGGGTTTCCCTCCCACATTAGAGCATGACAGTTGTCAAATTATTCATGCATTTCCAGGAAGAATAATAGAGGAAAAACATGAAAAGAGGCTATATAGTTATTTTACTGGGAATGTAGGTATTTACTAAGAAGACAGATATGTCTGGAAGGGACAAGTTTAGAAAATCAATTTTCATGTACCCTATTAGGGGATTCTAAGGTTATTGAGGAGGGTCCTGTGTTCAAACTGGAAAAGAGAGATGCCCCACCTTCAAATTTTGAGGCAAGTAGGAAACACACTTAAAGAGGTTGTCTCATTCGAAACACTGGTGGTACATCACTAGGATATGCCACCAGTGTCAGATAGGCATGGGTCCCCCCTCTAGAACCTGCTCATCTTTTGAATGGGAAACCCAACGTGAACGAGGACGCACAGCACAAGTGCGGTCACCTTCCATTCACTGCTATGAGAGTTCTTAAAATATCCAAGCACCGGCTCGGCTATGTATAATGAGTTTCTGCAGCAGTTGAGGTGTGTATAATGAGGTTCTTCAGCAGCTGAGCTATGTATTATGAGGTTCTGCAGCAGCTGAGGTGAGTATAATGAGGTTCTGCAGCAGCTGAGGTGTGTATTGTGATGTTCTGCAGCAGTTGAGGGCTATACTATGATGTTCTTCAGCAGCTGTGGAGTATACTATGATGTTCTGCAGCAGTTGAGGGGTATACTATGATGTTCTGCAGCAGCTGAGGTGTGTATTATGAGGTATTGTCACGGACGTTCCCGCGGCAGGTGGCAGGAGATCTGTGACACTGGCAACACGTGGATTTATCTGACAGGTTTCCTTGTGGATCAATAGGTGTCTGTGTTGTTTCTGGTAATGGCCACACCCCTTGCCCCAGGCATTGCTTATGTGGTCATTTTACCCTCCTCATTTATAGTTGCTTCTCCCACTATGCTGTGCGGTTTACAACTTCAGTTTCAGTTGTGGAATGCTGTTGTGTGGATCTCGGCGGAGCTCCTTGATGCTTCTATTGCTCCTTTGAAGTTAAGTCTTTCCTTTCCCTCTTTGTATTTTGTTTGGGTTATTTTGTGTGTTGCATTTCCCTGTCATTTGTATTAAGGCCTCAGGAAGACTCCTGTTCGTCCTTCTTTTGGAGGTATTCTGGTGTATGAACTCACCTACCTCTGGTGTCTGTTCATACTGGTAGTCAGTAAGGACTTTGATTAGGGTTTTACTAGGAGGTGTCAATCTCCTTTCCCTAGTTTCCAGGCCTTATTCCCTCACCCCTTTCTCTCCTATGTTCGGTGTACTGTTTCCCTCCCACACCCGAACGTGACAGGTGCGGCAGCAGGTGAGGTATGTAAAGTGAGGTTCCGCAGCAGCTGAAGTTTGTCATAGAAGTTTAAGTGTAAGACATATTTTTAATTGCATTGATTAACAGAATACGTTAGAAGAACAAGTCAGGAGAATCCCCCCACATACCATACACCTCTGACTGGAGGCTGTGGGTACCCCTCTGGATAGGTACTGTATGTGGTCGTATACGTCATTAATAGAAAAATGTATACTGCATGGTGTATCTTTTTTGTATACTTCTATATGGAATAGTGTAATCTAGTTTATTATTCCGTGCCACAACAAAAAGGTATTCTGACGTATACAGGCCAGACGGAGGCCAAAAACTCACTTCTTGTACCTCATCACATGCTTGATGTCTTCATCTCTGGAGGACCTCTCCTGTTCTGAGAACCCGTGGATTTAAATGGGCATTGTGTAATGCTAAACTTCCCCATGGTGGCGCTGCAGCGAAATTAAACGCTTTCTGCCTCACAGCTGATCACTGGGGATCTTAACGCAGGGGGGAATTTTGTGATGAGCTTATTTTTGAGGGACCCAAAAACAAGTAGAGATTGTTCTTAGCAGGGGACCCCTTTAAAGCTGTAATAACAGGAACCAACCTACATGCCATTGTTATATGATTGCTTTCTATGAGCTTTATAATAATGTTCTGAATCTGCTATAAATATAGGGGAATATTTATTAAGACCGGCGTTTTAGATGAGGAAAAGGCAATGGAGGTCTTCTGGGTGTCAGATCTTTTGATGATGCTGAAGTCATCACACAGTAATGTCATCAAAATGGATGATGTTAAGTGATGACATTGCAGCTTCTTCAGAGATGAGGAAAAGAAAACATGACATCCGAGTGTGAAGATGTCATTTCATAGCAGTCAGGACAGGTCACATCTGGTGAAGGGGTCACATCCAGTGGATAGGTCACATCTGGTGAAGGGGTCACATCCAGTGGATAGGTCACATCTGGTGAAGGGGTCACATCCGGTGGATAGGTCATATCTGGTGAAGGGGTCACATCCGGTGAAGGGGTCACATCCGGTGGATAGGTCATATCTGGTGAAGGGGTCACATCCGGTGAAGGGGTCACATCCGGTGGATAGGTCACATCTGGTGAAGGGGTCACATCCGGTGAAGGGGTCACATCCGGTGGATAGGTCACATCTGGTGAAGGGGTCACCTCCAGTGAATAGGTCACATCCAGTGAAGGGGTCACGTCTGGTGGATAGATCACATCTGGTGAAGAGATCATATCTGGTGATGTGGGGATCCAGTGTCACTAGGGCCTTTGCTTATAGGTCCTGAGAGGTGGATCCTGGTCTATAGGACCAGCAGAGGATGTGTCCTCATGCTTGTTAACAGCTTCCACAATTTAACTACAGTCACATCAGGATCAGTTTGTGGCTTTCCTTTCTTTGGTTTCCATTTGGATATGAACACTTATTAAAATGACATTTTGCGCTTTTTTGACCTACTAAATTGTTTGTCTTCTTGTTTCTATATTTGCGTATGGATTCCCAAGTACTTTATGCCACCTAGTGGCTATCGGAGGGATTTTCCAGTTTTACAACGTCAATTTTGAGAATACAGCTACGTCACTGCTGCAGCCTGTAAACACAGACCGGAAATGGCGACTAACTATGTTGTGATATCCGATTTATCATTTTATCACATTTAGCAGATTTCAAAGTCGGGCGTGTCCCCATTTAGTACCTAATTTATTTTAACCATTTCAGAAGCTAAAACTTTATTATTACCTAATTTTTCCATCCATTCACTTGTATAAGGGCTTATTCGTTCAAGGGACAAGTTTTCAATGTCACAATTTTGAGTCAATATGATTTATTGATTAGGTTTTTTTGGGGGGTTGGGGTACATGAGAAACAACCTTTTCTGCTTTTTTTGTGCGACAAATATAACTTTTTAACATTTATTTTTACCTATTGTTACAATGGCGGTACCAAACTAAAATTTTAAATAATATGGTGATAATAGCATTTAATGGGTTAAACAATCAGAGACCAATTTTATTGGTTTCCGACCAGTCTTTGATACCTGAAGTTGTTAAAGGGAATCTGTCACCTGCCTATCATCATTTTTTTCTGTCACATTATCTATGTGTAATAAAGTACCTTATATCCGGATCTGTTCTTCTTTTTTCTTTGTCACTTGTCATTTTGATAAAAAAACGCATTTTCCTTTATGCTAATTAGGGTCCAAGGTGCCCAGAGGGGCGTTTTTTCCCAGCTCAGGAGCCCAGTAACGCCCCCCTAATGTACCCAGCCCGCCTAAATTTGAATCCCCAAGCACGCCTACAGCTGCAGAAATCGCCTCCCAGAGGCGAGGCTAATGGCTCCGCCCCCGGCTACCTTCGCTTTTAGGCCACAATAACACCCCGATCTTCATCTCGCCGGCCGCCAGAATTCTCGCGCAGGCACAGTCCCGCCGATTGCCTGTGCCTGCACGATTCTAAGCCAACTGAGGGCAACAGCCTCAATAGTGTCACTGGGCATGCGCCGAGCCCTTCTACAAGATCATTAATAAATGTATTGAAGAGAATAGGGCCCAATACTGACCCCTGAGGTACCCCACTAGTGACAGTGACCCAATCTGAGTATCTACCATTAATAACCACCCTCTGTTTTCTGTCACTGAGCCATTTACTTACCCACATACAGACATTTTCTCCCAGTCCGAGCATCCTCATTTTATATACTAACCTTTTATGCGGTACAGTGTCAAATGCTTTGGAGAAGTCCAGATATACGACATCCATTGATTTGCCGCTGTCAAGTCTAGAACTTACCTCCTCATAGGAACTGATTAAATTTGTTTGGCATGACCGATCCCTCATGAAGCCATGCTGATATGGCGGTATTTGCTTATTTCCGTTGAGATCCTCTAAGATAACATCTCTTAGAAACCCTTCAAACAGTTTCCCCACAACAGATGTTAAACTTACCAGCCTATAATTTCCAGGTTCTGTGTTTGGACCCTTTTTGAATATTGGTACCACATTTGCTATGCGCCAATCCTGTTGAACATTCCCTGTCAGTATAGACTCCGCAAATATCAGAAATAAGGGTCTGGTTATGACATTACTTAATTCCCTTAGGATAACGGGGGTGTATGCCATCTGGTCCTGGCGATTTGTCTATTTTAATACTTTTAAGTCGCTGTTGTACTTCTTCCTGGGTCAGACAGGACACTTTTAATGGGGGATTTATTTTTACATTCGGCATTTCATCTGACAGTTTATTTTTCTCAGTGAATACATTGGAGAAAAAAATGTTTAACAGCTTTGCTTTCTCCTCGTCGCTCTCTGCAACTCCCCCTTCATTACTCTTTAAAGGGCCGACAGCTTCAGATATATAATTTTTACCATTTATATAATTGAAGAACATTTTAGGGTTAGTTTTACTTTCTTTGGCAATTAATCTCTCGGTCTCTAGTTTGGCCGCTTTTATTTGTTTTTTACATGTTCTATTTTTTTTCCTTATAGTTTTTTAGTGCTTCCTCGCTACCCTCCTGTTTTAGTGATTTACATGCTTTCTTTCTGTCATTTATTGTTTTCCTTACATTTCTATTTATCCACATTGGTTTCTTTTTGTTCCTTAACCTTTTATTCCCATACGGTATGTACCTCTCACAATGAGAATTTAGGATGCTTTTAAAGATATCCCATTTTGTGGCTGTATTTTTGTTTTTGAGGACTTTGTCCCAGTTAGTTAGGCCTATGGCCTCGCTTAGTTGGCTAAATTTAGCTTTTTTGAAGTTTGGTATTTTTGTTCCTCCCTTCAGAAACTCTCGTTTGAAGGATAATTGGAAGGTTATTACTTTATGGTCACTATTTCCGAGGTGTCCCCCAACCCGCACATCTGTTGTTCTGTCAGGTCTATTGATTAATACTATGTCCAGTATGGCCGTCCCTCTAGTGGGGTCCTGAACCAGTTGGGAAAGGTAATTGTCTTTGGTTATTGCCAAGAACCTGTTTCCTTTATGCGATGTACAGCTTTCAGTTTCCCAGTCAATGGCATAGCCATTGTGATCCATAGTGGTCCGACCACTGTGACCTCCACAGATCACAAGAACTGCGCCCAAATTATTGGAGTTGTAGGTAAAGCATGACGACTGCCACCCCATTATTCTCTATGGAACTGCCTGAGTTAAAGTGTAACTGTCATGTTTTCATTAAAGGGCTTCTGTCACCCCCGATTTAGCAATTTTGAGTAGTGGACATTAGCTATTTGCTAATGTCCCCTGAGTTCATACATATTACTATTACCTCTCTCTGTGCTCTAAATTCTGTAAAAATCGCACTTTTATGTTATGCTAATTTCTTCACTACCAGCAAGTTGGGCGGTTACTTGCTGGTAGCCGCCGCATCCTCGGACTATAAACACACCCTCCTCCACTTGATAGACAAGGCCAGCGAGCGCTCTTCTCCTCCCGCTGGCCCTGTCTTCCCATGAAATCCAGCGCCTGCGCCGTAACGGTCTTCATTCGGCGCAGGCGTTCTGAGTGAAGGGACGGGCACTTGCCAGCTCCTTCACTCAGAACGCCTGTGCGAATGAAGACCGATGCGCAGGCTGGGATTCATGGAAGACAGGCCAGCGGAGGAGAAGAGCTCGCTGGCCTTGTCTATCATGGAGTGAGGGGCCGTGTTTATAGTCCGAGATGCGCGGCTACCAAGTAACCGCCAACGCTGAGCAAATTAACATAACCTCAAAAGTCTTGTTTCCAGAGACAAGTAATACTGTGAACTCAACGGATAACAAATAGCTAATGTCACTACTCAAAATTGCTTGAGTGCTAGCTACTAAAAATCAATTTTCGCATATGTTACTGCAGCATTATGCATAAAGCAATCTTTAGTTTCTTCACAAACCACTGTTTTCCTTGAGTTTTCCCCTTAGTTATGGCTGTTTTGAACCCTACAATATGAGGACCTTCTCAAGATGGCTCCTCTGCCAGTTATCTGAGGCAAAAACTGCCTTCCCTCTCGTCACATACACAATTGCTGTAGCCAGCAGCTCCCTGCCAGCCAATCAGATTGGAGTACTGAGAGACACGCCTCCTCACTCTGAAGCCTAATGTAGGCATGCAGTGTGGAGGACCGCCCTCTGTCTTCTGTTTATACTAAAGGGAAGACAGACAAGCCCTAGCAATGGTCTTTTAAGGTACCAGTGGAAAGGGACAGGGGACATTAATGAAGAGCTGTTATTATAAGGTAATTACAGATCTTTTGGCAATCATTGACAAACTAACTCAGGTATACATGCCTAGCTCTAATAAACTAACAAATAAAAAAATATGACAGTTACACTTTAAGTAAGGACATACTTGGCAGTCGAGAATGAAGCAGCAGCGGTCATGTGCAACCTGCCACTTCATTCAGAGGCCTGGAATCCAGTTTTCATGAACAGTTAAAGTCCCACCAGTCAGACCTCCATTGGTCAAGGGATATATTTAGAACTACGAACAATCCCTTTAACAACAGTCTTGGAGTTTGTATTACACAGTATAATGCTACAATCTTCTTCTGAAATGCTCCTGTAAAAAGGCGGTTCATCAGAAGAAGTCCCTTAGATGGCCTCTATAATAAGAATACATGGCGGTCGGTAAACGGTTAATATAAACATTCGTTGTTTACTACCAGGAAACTAAAATCTGTTATAAAATGAAAAACACACACATTCCTGTTTATGGATTTTAAAGGTTCTGTTCACACGGAGCTTGGCGTGTATTAACAGTGTATATGCTGGGAAATGATTGCTGTGCAAACTGTTCGCTGATTAAATCCATTAACCTCTATGGCAATAGAGTATGCTTCTGGCATCTACTGAGTAGGCTTATTTTTTTTTTACATATATAGCCTACTGACCACCCCCAAAAAGGATTCTGTGCAGTATATGTTCTTTTAGCATGGGAGTCTGTGGACGTATGGGAGGACTGCCCTTGCAAAGTGTACCCTAGCACATCAGGTTGGCTGCACAAGTGGTTGTACCTGGTACTGCAACTGGCCTACACTACAGGGAACAGAAATAAGCGGAAACTTAAAGGGGTTGTCTCATCAGAGATGCTTTCAGAATGAGCCACTACTCTGATAAACAGATGATTTTGCAGGGGGAAACTATGTCTAGCCAAATATTACAGGCAAAATGTAGTATTACATAGAGGTCATCAAGATCAACAAAACTGCGATCCATATAATACATAGGCAGCTTGAGTAGAATCTGTGAACTGTGTCCTGGCTCATTAAAGAGGTTCCAAGTAGGGGACCGACCCTCCCGTATGACGTCTATATGCTCTAATAGGGCGTCTGGTTTAAAGGGGTTTGCAGAGAGTGTAATATTGATTGCCTATCCTTAGGATCGGTCATCAATATCTTATGTGTGGGGGTCCGATCATGCTCATCGGTCACATGGCCTAGGCCAGTGTTTCTCAACTCCAGTCCTCAGGGCCCACCTACAGGTCATGATTTGAGAATATCCCACAGAATGAGTACCTGAGGTGAGTCCTGATGCACTGACACTAATTATATCACCTGCTAAATACTAAGGAAATCCTGAAAACATGACCCGCAGGTGGGCCCTGAGGACTGGAATTGAGGAACACTGGCCTAGGCGCAGCTTTAGTCCCATTTAAGTGAATTGGCCTAGGCTGCAATACCAAGAACAGCCACTATACAATGAACGACGCTGTGCTAGGTGAGCTGTAAGGAGGCCCCATCGCTCATCGAAGGGCATGTCCTCTTCAAACAACTGATCAATGGCAATGCCGGGAGTCCGGCCCCCACTGATCGCATATGACCTCTCCTGAGTATAGGTCATCAATAATCTGCTTGTGGAAAACCAATTTAAGTAAACCTTACAAAATTGGAAATTATTATATAAGTATTTAAACTAGATTTTCATCACAGTAGACTACACCAGGGATGTCCAACCTGCAGCCCTCCAGCTGTTGCAAAACTACAACTTCCAGCATTCCCTGAATGCTGAAGACTTTCCAGGCATGATGGAAGTTGTAGTTTTGCAACAGCTGGAGGGCCGCAGGTTGGGCATCCCTGGACTACACCATACTGCCATAGTCCTTTGGTTCATTGCATGCAGCCATGTCACAATCCTCTTCTTTATCTGTTTTACTTTCATGGAATGGAGGCACAATATCAGCCGGTGTCAGCCACCAATGTACATACTGCCAGTGTTGGACTGGGGTTCCTGGGGGCCCACCAGAGGAAATTATTCTCGAGGCCCAACCTTTATATTATTTATATAGTTTAATAGGTTTTGAAACATAGAAATAGATCCTAGTGGCAAGTGATTGCCTCCAAATGCAGCTGAATGGGTTTTTCCTCTTGGACCTTCAAGGCATTATGATTATGATATCAGAGCCTGGGCCCACCAGAGGATCCTCTAGTACTCTGGTGGGCCAGTCCAACCCTAGATATTGCGCCATGATACTTCCAGGAATCGGTTTCACCAGGGCCACAAAGAACTGGGGTTTCCATAAAGAGTGAGAAAAAGCAGCCCTCCAATACATACGTAATTTTTTTTATTTTCCTATCTTTTCATCCATTTTATTAGAGTCTCTGAACAGCAGGACTGTACTGTAGCTGTACAAGAAATGTAGTCCAAATTTAGTCCACTTAAAAACTAAATTGTTATAAAACTCAGAATGTAAAGAGTCGTCTGGTGTTTCCAGCCAGGACCATGATTAAAAAAGAACGTGAATTCAGTGTCTGTTTTGGCAGTTGCTGAAGTGTCAGATGTTTGTCCCATGTGCTCTCTTCAAACCCTAGAAAACACAAGGAACATTTCCATAATCATTTGAATGACAGCTCATGACTCGTGCATTCTTCTAAATTTTAATCTTTATATTCATCACATTCAAAAACTTTCATCTCATTTATTATTTAAATGTAAACTCCACCTAGACACCCTTTCTGACACGGGTCCTATCTAGTCGAACCTATACTCCAATAGTGTTGATCCAGAAGAAGGAAAAAAACTCCTATGCCAATTACCCCATGATGGGGGAAAAAATTAGTTCCTGACTCCAAATATGGTAATCCAAATAAATCCCTGAATCAATGACCCATTTCCAGGGTGATATTATTACTTTCAAGTAAGGCATCCAGGATATTTTTTAAACTAGTACAATAAGCCTACCATCACCAAATCATATTGCAGAGAATTCCACTGCTCTTACAGTAAAGAATCCCCATCTATAATGATGATGAAATCTTCTTTCCTCCACTCACCTGGTTACAGGCTGTTTTTGAAACTTCAAAAGAAGTGAATGGAGAAAATTGCACATGCACGGCCACTAGTGATGAGCGAAGCGAGCTTCGGATCATAGGTCCGAAGTCGCTTTGTTCAAAACTTCGGATTAATGCATTAAAATGTACGGCCTCCGATGAGGCAGAGTTAGTTATTTGCGAAGTTGCGCGAGACTTCATTGAATAACTTCTGTATTTGAAACCACTTTAAAACTTGGATGTGAACTCAGCTTCGGTTCCGAGTGGTATCGTTCTGAGTATCTTTTTCTGACACAACCTTGTGTGTATAAACAAAGGCAAGTATCTGCCTCCGTTAAGGTATAATTTTTGGAATGCTTGTTCAGAACAAGCCACTATTTTTTCCCCCATAGCAACGTGTGTGTTTTAACACCATCTGCCCCCTAATAAGGGACAATTTCTTGGATTTTTATTTTTAAAAGCATAACACATGCAATGGCACTATGTTGCTGTTGTTGTTTTTTTTTTATAACAGGCTGTTTGCAAACACCATTAACAATGAATAAGACTGGTGTGACACCTTCAGTAAGGAAACACCCCACTTCCTGGTCAGCAATGCCGGTAAAACTGGGGATTAGCACAAGAATGAAGCTGTGTGCAGACACAAAGTGGGAACAAAGGCAAGGCAAGTTTGATAGAGACTTCTATGGCACAAATGGCACTAGTCATGTGGGCACAAATGGTAGAATATAAGTTGACACAGTCTGGCACTGTGCAATTTACAGACCCAGACATAGGAAACTATGTCACTTTTAATATGGGCTATGCATGGCACTATTCATATGGACACTGCACTGTATGGCACTTTTTATTTAGGCATTATGGGGCACATTTATTAAGACTGGCGTTTTAGGCACCGGTCTTAATAAAGGCCCATAGCTGGCGGTGGATCCGCTGGAGTTATGTAGAGTCGCAGACCTCTTTATAACTTCAGCGCATCCAGTGCCACTTCTAAATGTAAGACAACTTCCGAGCTGTCTTACATTTAGACCCCTTCCTATGCCTGAAACAGGCGTAGAAAATGATGAATGAGATGGGCCTGCTGGCCTGTCCCCTTCCCCACCAACGCCACAATTTTAGACCTGGCGTGATCGGGGCAAAGTCACAGATATCTGTGCCTGAAATACGCCTAATATAGGCATATTTCAGCATAGTAAATGACCCCCTATATGTCCTATTTTTTCTGGGTACTAGGTAGGCACTGGATGACACTATTTATACAGTATATGTCAGCAGCATTGTACAGCATGGCTGTAAAGGAATTCGTACAGATCGTTTATTTAGGTCTTTTATGTCCTACTTTTTTGGACAGTGCATGGCACTATTCCGTAGTGTATTATGTGAGGCTGGTTACAATTCTAACCACATGCATACTGTATACCGTACAACTAAACCTTGAAAAACCAAGCAGCGTTCATTCAGAAAATCTGGATTTACATAAATATATACCAACCACGATTGTTTGCTGGAATAGATCGTCAAGGCCACAGAATGAATGCTAGTGAGAAAAACAAAAAAAGGAACAAAAACTATAAAATAAGATCAAAATAAAACAGAAGAAAAAAAAAAGAAAAAAGAAAAATGCTGTGAGAGGTGGAGAATTAGAGCACAAAGTGATGCATAAAATTCCTACACAAGAAAGCAATCTGCTTCAGTATCATCTTCTAGTAAATACATTTCAGAGAAACGGGACTGCCTGCCTAAGATTTCTGCCCTAAAATCTAAAAAAATCAGACATATTGATTTTATGCGCCACCCCTTGCCATGCCTAGGAACGTCCCCGCATCAAAGGGAAACGCCTTTTTTTTATATCCAAATTTGCCTTTAAAGTCCAGGACAGTCCAAAGAACAATAGGATTGTCAGCAGGCAGGCCATACGCACTCCCTATGTAATACATACTGTATATAGTATAGTATTACAGGGAAGCATTTCAGCTCCAATGTACTGCATGAAGTATGGACAGTGTCCCATACAGGGAACAGGAAAAATCCTGCAATTTGCAGTTCCCACGGGCAACATCCATGCGGATTCCGCAGACGGATCCAGACTAGAGATGAGCGAACTTTAAAAAAAAGTTCGGCGTTCGGGTTGTGGTAATCGCCGCATCCCGTTATGGATTCCACTACCGCGGACTATCGCGGCATATGGAATCCATAAGGGGCGGGATTTGATCCCGTGCTGAGCCACGCCCCCTGCACTGATCACATGACGGTGACGTCACCCGAGGTCCTTCGGCTGTTCAACAGTTCGGGTTCATGGAAGCCGCCCCTTATGGATTCCATATGCCGCGATAGTCCGCGGTAGTGGAATCCATAACGGGATGCGGCGATTACCACAACCCGAACGCCGAACTTTTTTTTAAAGTTCGCTCATCTCTAATCCAGACCCATTCAATTTGAATGGGTCAGTGATCTGTCCGCAACGCAAAAAAGTAATGCATGCACCACTTTTTTTGCAGTGCCGAGGCGCGGACACTGCGTGGTGCTTCCGTGCCTCCGTTCCGCACCGGACCTTCCGGATGATGCGGTGTGCACACGGCCGGAGCCCGTGTATTGCGGACCGACTGTTTGCAAGCTGCAATACGGACACGACCAGGCAACGGCCGTGTGCATGAGGCCTAATACTCTAGGAAAGTTGAGTGACATGCATTGTGTGAGCTGTAACGGCAGCCATGCTGGCTGCCACAACTTGGCGACTCAGGGACGTATCTACTGGTGATAATTTTCTACAATTTTGGATCTTTCCTTAGAACTTTTGGGGTAATGCATTAAGACTGGAGTTTTGTATGTAAACATATAAAGAGGCTCATTTCTTAAAGGGGTGATCCAGGATAAGTAATAAAATGAATGGAGCTCAGCTGTAATACCGGATACAACCTGGCCACAGGTGTGACGCTCTTTTAGTAAGAAAGAAGCCATGCCTTTCTCATCCCGGATGACCCCCTAAATTTAGCACTGCTGGAGGTCCATGCATCAGAAATCTACTGTGTACCTGATATGGGCTGGCGCAGATTTGTGTTTTAATTTATGACAGTTTCTGGTGTAAACTACAGTAAATCTGCTGAGCTTCATAGGCCCCATCCCTCTCCCTAAGCCTGGTCAACTTTTTTTAAAAGTGGTATAAGAGGAGGAAAGTCACAATTTTTGGAACAAAATGTGGCCTATGCAAGAAATGTGCAACTTTTCTATGCCAGTTGGTTAATAAATAGTTAATAGGAACAGGTTAATAAATTATCCCTCTGTGTTGTGCAGTTCATCTGTTATTCCTCATGTAAGCCCATGAATACACTGGCAACTGACATTACCATTCCCTTGACAGTGCCAGTGCAGGGGCAAACCCTACTGACTATGAGAATGGTATCACCCAGTTTTCATTTTATTCACGTGTTTCCAAGAGGAATAACAGAGGAAAGGGACAACTCAGAGTTCATAAAAAGAGACAGGTCCACTATGGGGTAGAGGGGGATAAGAGGGCATATTGCAGGTTTATTAGGGCTATAGAGCAATGTACAGTACAATCTGTGCCAAAATCTACACGCCCAAACCTTGACACGGTAACGCCACCGATTTGCAGCCGACAAATTCTGTCGTGTGGACTTAAAGAGGACCCGTTACCTCTCCTGACATGTCTATTTTAGTAGCTACTTGCATTCTCCATGAAATAACAATTCCAGACCATTTATTCTTATGACTCTATGTTTGACCGTTACTCTATTATTCCAACTTGAAGTTACAAATGACTTGTCAGCAGTGTACAATGAAGGTCTATCTAGATGGTACCAATTGGGGGTGTCTCTGCACAGTGTGAAACTGGTAGCACTGTTTGGATAGTACAGGGACACACCCACAACCTGTAAAACCCAGATGGGCATTTATTGCATACTGCTGGCAAGTCATTCATAACTTCTAGTAGGAATAACAGGGAATGGCACAACAGAGAGTTATATAAAAAGAAGCTCCAGAATTGTTATTACATGAAGAATACAAACAGACATGTCAGGAGAAATGACAGCTCCTCTTTAAGAGCTGTGCTAGTAGCAACTGAAGAGTATGCATACTGTATAGGAACATGACATTACTGCTCTATGGCGGTTTACTTGTATGTAATCCTGCTAGCAGTTATATTCCTATACACACTATGCATCTCTATCATTGTTGCTGGGCTTGATGGCTCTGCTCCTCCTCTGCCTGGTAAATGTGTAGTTTGTTCAGTTCATCCTAATAGCTCCATTTACTGTTGTGGTTTCCCAGCTAAAGGTTCTCATCTAGAATTCATATTATTGCATTCATGTTATCTACTATGTTTAGTGTACTTTGCTGTCATCTAGTGGCCATTGTTATATTTGGTTTATTTAAGTTATCTATGGCTGTATTTCATTATGTAAGTCATTCATCGTGTAACTCCTCCTCCTCTGTGTGCTCACATCCTGTTTCTTGCAGTCTCTTCCTGTTTGTCAGATATGCATCACAGAGCTGGCGAGAGGATTTTCCTTTGATCTCTATCATCATTTCTCAACTTACATTCAATAAATGACCTAAAAGCATATCCATTGCATCTCCCCCAACAGGAATTATAACAAGTGTTGATAGGGGAATGAGTATAGCAAGTTCACTATCTTCCACTGCTTGTACAAGAGATTGCCACTCACACTCATCAGAGACTAATCTCATGTACATTGGTGGCAGAATAACGGTCTTACACATCAGCAGTCCAGCGACAGAACATTACCAGCCTGGCATAATAACATGCGGACATAAGTACTGGCAGCCATGAACTAGCAGACAATGATTTACCTTTTCCTCTATTTCTTTGAGTTGCCGTTTTTGAATTTCTATCCGGTCTTCAAGTTCACGGATTCTCTATGGAAGAAAAGTGCAAGCATTTCTATTAGATACAATAAAATGCTTTTCAAGATGAGCTAATACTAGTTATGTAATAGTGCTAGAAAAGGTAGAACCAGAGAACACGCATCTCATTGGGACCCATGAATATAACCGGCTCCATCCATTGTAGCATCAATGGTAGCAAACAAGTAAGAGTCATATACCTAATCTACAAGAAATGAGAAGATGGATGATGGGGGGGGGGGGGGGGGGCAGAACCACCATGAGGAGGGTTAATCCACTTTAATTTTTGTTATGGACTTTTTATGAAATAATTGCATGCAAAGCTGGAGGAGAAAACTAGGTCCGGTCATTTAGAAAACAGATGGGGTTGACTGCTTTGGACAGTCCAACTGTGCCCTGAAAGGGGTTGTACCATGAAAAATATTCTGCAGTTTTTAAACCAGCCCCTGGATCTGAATGCTTTTTCAATGGCATGTCATTAAATATTTAGTATATCCAGTGGTTTATTCAATAAAATGTTTCTGTATAGCGCCACCTGCTGTTTGTTCTTTTTCTCATTTTTCTGTCCACCTTGCTGAGGTGGACCCATATGCTCGGTTCCATCGCTCAACTGTCTCCTAAGCTGTGAGCCGTTGCCCGGCCGTGGCCGTATTTCGGGCCGCAAACAGCGGGTCCGCAATATGCAGGCACCGGCCGTGTGCTCCCCGCATCACGGATGCATACCCATTCACTTGAATGGGTCCGCAATCCGGAGCTGCGGTGCGGAACCGAGTCACGGAACCCCACAGAAGCACTATGGAGTGCTTCCGTGGTCATTCCGTCCGTGCCTCTGCCCTGCATAAAAATAGAACATGTTCTATTTTTTTACGGTGCGGACAGATCACAGACCCATTCAAGTTAAATGGGTCTCGATCCGTCCCGGCCACCACACGGATGTTGCCCGTGCATTGTGGACCACAAATTGCGGTCCCCAATGCACAGAGCGGCTGCGTGCATGCGGCCTTATAGGGAGACAGCTGGAGCCAAACGGGCACACCCCCTCGGCTACAGCAAAAAGGACACACCCACTAAGCTGCCAACTTGATATAAATCTAGCAGAGCAATGAATGAGGAGATCTCTGGATCCATGTGAGGTACAGGGCTGGTTCTAGCTTTGTTAGAAAAAGACTATCATGTACTATATTATGACGTATTTTCATTTTTTACATTAATTATGGGATAACCCCATGAAGATTAGCTGATCATAGAGACTCCCAGTGCTGGGAAGTGGGAAACAAGGATCTCATTCTTCTGCAGCACCCTCACAGCATTACACAGTGCCCATTGTAAATGTATTACATTTTTTAAATCAGTCAATCACGTAAAATGTACACACATCAGCCTTAGCCTTCCGGTCCATACACCTTAGATGAACGTCGGCCGAACCTGATGATTTCAGCAGGACCGTCTGATGTGTATAAAGACGTTTTTACTCTCCGTAGATTTTGGGCAAAATAAGGACAAGACATGTCGGATTTCAATATGCCCAATCCTTTGCTCCTACAGGAGATAAGATGCCGTTAAAGGGGTCTGGCAGCAGTTTATTCCCTCTCGTGCAGCCTTGGCCGAGCAGAGTATGCATGTGTGTGGAGGAGTCAGGAGGAAGAGGCTGAACAACATGAGCAACAAAGAGCGGCTCTTGTGGACCCGGCCAGTCCATGGACAACGTGGTCAGCCAATGACTTGAATGGATGGCATATGATACCAGATTCAGCATCCACTGCAGAAAAATGGAAAAACGTATGGTCTTCCCTGACGATACCACCTGAGTACCAGCAGCATGGGCGTAACTATCAAGGCAGCTGCTATGGGGCCCAACGTCTAAGGGGCCACATTTCCACTTGGACATAAGGTGCAAGTTAGTGATAAGATGTATAGTAGGTGCCATGGAAAGTTAAAAATGACCGCCTTCTAAATTTTAATATGGAGCCTCAAGTTCATTATTCCTTCTGCATGACAGTACTTTTTGCATTTTTCTTCTGCTGTGACATCACTACATTATTCCTGTACTGTGACATCATATGTGCTTTACACTTGCAGACGACATCGCTGTTTGTATAATTCCAGTGTTGCAACATCACTAAGATTATTCCTGTACTGTGACATCACTGTGTGCATTATGCCACTATTGTGACATCACTGTGTGCATTATGCCACTATTGTGACATCACTGTGTGCATTATTCCTGTGCTGTGACCATCACCGTGCACATTATTCCACTACTATTACATCACTGTGTATTCTCCCTTTACAGTGACATCAATGTGTGCCTTAGCATTAGGGAGACCAGTCATAAACTTTTCTGAACGTGTTGTTGAAAGTTGTCATGGTGGATTGGGTCCCCAAGTTTTGCTATGGGGCCCCATGGTTACTTGTTACGCCCATATCTGAAGCTAAACTTGAAAGGATCAGGTGATCGGCAGGCTTGCTTCAATGTACAAAGAGGTTATCATGATAAGAAAACCAAATGATAAACGTAAAGCATGATGTGAACAATATATAGGGTAACCATACTTCCTCTTTTTCCTGGACATATCTTCTTTCTGGGACCTAAAAAAAACTTTAATCTGCTACAGTGCATGAGCTGAAGGACCTGTGATGACATCACCGTCATATGATCAGAACAGGAGGGGTTGGAGTTCAGCAGTGGAGAGGAGAAGTGGTAGGGGCCTGTGATGATGTCACCATCGAGGAGAAGTGGTAGCGGCCTGAGATGATGTCACCGTCATATGATCAAGTGCAGGAGGGGGCGGAGTTCAGCAGTGGAGAGGAGAAGTGGTAGGGGCCTGTGATGATGTCACCATCATATGATCAGTGCAGGAGGGGGCGGAGTTCAGCAGTGGAGAGGAGAAGTGGTAGGGGCCTGTGATGATGTCACCATCATATGATCAGTGCAAGAGGGGGCGGAGTTCAGCAGTGGAGAGGAGAAGTGGTAGCGGCCTGAGATGATGTCATCATCATTAGATCATTGCAGGAGAAGGCGGAGTTCAGCAGTGGAGAGGAGAAGTGGTAGGGGCCTGTGATGATGTCATCATCATTAGATCATTGCAGGAGAAGGCGGAGTTCAGCAGTGGAGAGGAGAAGTGGTAGGGGCCTGTGATGATGTCATCATCATTAGATCAGTGCAGGAGAAGGCGAAGTTCAGCAGTGGAGAGGAGAAGTGGTAGGGGCCTGTGATGATGTCATCATCATATGATCAGTGCAGGAGGGGGCGGAGTTCGGCAGTGGATAAGTGGCGAGCCTGGGCCACCTTGGAAGTTGTAGTCCTCTCCTCTTATACTCTCTCTCTGAACTGTACTCTGAAATCCCATGACAACAGCTGTGAGTTGTAGGTCTCTCCTCTTACTCTACCCTCCATTCCTCGGATATCCCATAATATTAGCCAGGACATGCTGAAATTTGTAGTCCTCTCCTCTTTTACCTCCTCCCAGTGATGTCCCCTGATATATAGATTACAGTTTCCATTCTGTGCGTTGTATCGTCACCCGCAGCATCTGAATGACATGAGGCCCGTGGTGCGGGCTGCTCATACAGTATCTAAGCCCTAGACTGGGCCCCTCTTTGTCTTCTAGGCCCCCGTGGCTATTTACAGACAAAATGTTCTATACAAATTATTCCTGAAAACTATTCTCCACTTTAATACAAATAAATGTGGTAATGCAAAGCTCCTCACAGTGACATCCATCCCCCCTTTCCCCAGCTCAGCCTCTCGGCGTCTTGCTGGATAAGAGGCATTATCCGGTGGTAATGCTATTTGTAACCTGCTCCTACAGTATTTGCTAATCTTATAAAAATGGAGGACGGGATGAGACAGCCTCCTGTTACCTCAGTCCCTTGAGGCTGCATTACACAGACGAATGTGGCAGAAGATTGTCAGGAGGCAAGCGTTCCCTCCCGGCGATCGCCTGCTCGCTAGTGAAGGAGACCACTACTATTACATGCAGCGATCTCCTCTGCAGCATGGGGAGAAGTGATTGCTATGGCATTGCTCGTCGCTATGCTGTATAGTGGTTCGCAGATGGCAAATGGTTATTAGACACCACGATCTGCTGCATGCAAACGCTAATTTTTTAATTGGCAGCAGTATTACACTGACAGATGAGCTTTTCATGCAAAGGTTGTTAGCGACTATCTGCCAAAAAATCGGGCAGTGTAATACAGGCTTAAAGCCTCATTTACAGGTCCGTGCTCAAATCCGTGAGCATCCGTGTTTCACTGACACTGAACAGCTGAAAAATAATTTTCAAAGAATCTCTTCTTAATGATCCGCGACACACGGATGGCATCCGTAGTTTTCACGGACCCATAGACTATAATGGACATGATGGATCCGTGAACGCGGACACATGAGAGCATGCATCCACGCAAAAAAAACGGATGCACAAACCGTGCTAAAACACTGATGTGCGAATACACACATTAAATGAATAGGAACGTGTGCTGTCCGTGGAGAACACGTACAGCACGCGTCCGTGAAACACTGACGTGTGAGTAAGGCTTTACCCACATGTTTTCTTTCCACATGAAAGCCAACCAAGATGGCCTCCATTACAACAAGTACTCTATGTATGCAGCGATGGGGAGGCTGAGGATCATCTTCTGATATGTCATACTGTAGATACAAGAGAGAACTTGGAAAAATCTGCGATATGTAATTACCTCACCAGTTACCATAGACCAGGTATGACCAACCTGCGGCTCTCTGGCTGCTGCAAAACTACAACTCCCAGCATGCCCAGACTGCCCACAGCTATCAGCAGGGCATGGTGGGAATTGTAGTTTTACAACAGCTGGAGAGCCGCAGGTTGCCCATCCCTGCCTTAGGGCTCGTTTACATGACCGTGGTTTTGGTCCGCGTTTGAGCCGCATTTTTTGTGGCTCGGGTGAGGACCCATTCACTTCAATGGGGCAGCAAAAGATGCGGACAGCACTCCCTAGTGCTCCGTTCAGTGGCACCGCAAAAATTATAAGACATGTCCTATTCTTGTCCATTTTGCGGAGAAGAATAGGCATTTCTATAAAGGGTTGCCTGTTCCATTCCGCAAATTGCGGAAGGCACACAGGTGGCATCCGTGTTTTGCGGATCCGCAATTTGCGGACCGCAAAGCACGGCATGGCCGTGTGAACAAGCCCTTAGACTATGAGAAATGGCTAAAGCATAATCTGCAATTTTCTCATCGACTGGTGACTTCCACAGATTTGTGTCCCAGTACGGCATGCACAACGCCACCATTCATTTATGAGCTCACTGATGGGATTTTCCTCCTCCAGGCAAAGTTTAAAACACTTAAATGGTGCAGGACGAGGGCAGACTCGCTAAGCCGATTATTATGTCTGCGGGTATATATAGCATGCCAGGTACCGTTAGGTCTCTAGATCACAGACCAGGATGAAAGTACATATCAGGAACCTGGTAAGGAACATGCCATCTCCCTTCAAATCTATATTCTCACATTCAAAAGCTTCTACTGTATACAGGTATATAGATATATGGGTGAGGTGGACTGAATTTATTTCTACCAAAGGAAATTCACATAATTATATGGGCAGGAAACCTTTCTAGGACACAAAGTAGATGGAAATTGTAATTTATCTCCTTCTACAGGGATGCAGAGGTATGGATTCATAGGCAGAATTTAACATTCCCAGAATTAGGGCTCGTTCACACAAACGTTTTTTGCCTTCCGTATACGGGCCGTTTTTTGCATTCAGTATACCATCCGTATACGGAACCATTCATTTCAATGGGTCCGCAAAAAAAAAACGAATGCATTCCGTTTCCATATTTCCATTCCGCTACATTTTAAGTCATGTATTATTTTGCCCGCAAATCACGATCCGTGGCTCCATTCAAGTCAAAAAAACAGAATGCATCCGTAGGTCTTCCGTATCCGTTCCGTTTTTGCAGAAGCATCTATTGAAAATGTTATGCCCAGCCCAATTTTTCAATGTACTTACTGTTAAAACATTATATGCTTCCGTTTCTGATTCGCAAAAAACGGATCTCAAACGTAGCGGAAACGGAAACACTATTGAAAACAAAAACGGACCGCAAAACCATACGGTCGTGTAAACGAGCCCTTAGGGAGGAAAAAGGTTGCACTTTTTTTTTTGCACAAAAAAGTGTGTTTTGCTATGATTTTTACATGACTGGTGACTTTTTTAAAGTGGATGGGAAAGTGGACACGGATAGCTATATTAGGTGTACGCCTGGTTAATCAGCTGTGACTTCCAAAGTTATTAAAAAGGAGCAATCTCGCGTCACTAAGGGGATGGCATAGAAACACTCTCATTTAGGGCTCATTCAGACAACCGTATGAATGGGTCCAGATCCGTTCCGCAGGTGCGGACCCATTCATTTCAATGGGGCCGCAAAAGATGCGGACAGTACAACGCGTGATAGAGCTTGTCCTATTCTTGTCTGCAATCCATCAGTGGTGGTCGTGCTTGCACGCTATAGAAAAAGTCACCGACCTCTTGGTGGCAGGACTGTGGGAGCGCACATAGGCTGGTGCTTTTTCCTTTAGTGTACAAGCATGTCCACCACTGATAGATTGCAGGGTGGTCGTAACTAGGGATGAGCGAATTTATGAAAAGTTCGATTTGGCTTATTCACCGAATTTTACAAAAAAATTCGCTTTGTAACGAACCACTTTGCTTTTTTTTTGTAAGCAGCAGGTGCAATGACAGGGAGCTGCGATAGCGCCGGCCCCCGTCATTGTACCCCTCAGATGCCGCGTTCATACATGATCTCTGCATCTGAGTGTAAAAACAGTATGAAATTAACATTAAACAAAAAATGTAATCAAACTTACCGCCTCCATTTGCACACGACGGGCCGTCCGCCGCCATCTTGCTTAAATACCTGGAACGAAATCTCGCGTGGTGTGGCGACATCATATGTCACCACGCACCGGATTTTGGCTGAGATCTTCAATCAAGATGGCGGCTGGCGGCCCGTTGCAAACAAATAGAGGAGGTAAGTATGAATTTTTTTGTTTTTTAATTAAATCGATTCACTAACACGAAGCACAAGGATTCGATTCGCTCATGTCTAGTTGTAACCATGGAAACGAGCAGTGTATAATATGATGGAAAAATGAATCCAGCCAGCAAAGGAAGCAATATGGACAATCACAATACATTAGTAAGTGCCTTGCTGAAGTGAGACAACCCCTTCAAGGATTCATTTACACGACTGCGTCCAATGACTATGCTGGTCCACAATAGAGATATACTATAGGACAAATTCTATAATTTGCGGAACATGGATGTGTTTATGGCTCCATAGAGATGAATGAGTCAGTGTGTTATCTGCAAAAAATGTGGACAGCATGCCGATCAAAAATATAGCCGTCTGCATGAGGCCTAAAGAATAAACTTGGCTGTTGCTTGGGAGTAATCTGAAGAATTTACTTGTGACTTTATTTCCGTTTTTATAACGTATAATATTGATTTCTGGCTGCACAAAATTGTAAAAACATCCATAGATTCAACCAGGGGCGTAGCTAAAGGCTCATGGGCCCTGGTGCAAGAGTTCAGCTTGGGGTCGGCAGATTGAACAGGGGTGTAGCTGACAGTAGCTGACAGTATTAGGGTGTATAGGAAAAGGCATGTTGATGTTGGATCTCATAAATAGCTGTAAAGTTTTTTACTTGGTCCCTATGGCCTGGGAACTCTCAGGTGGACTAGGTGGAAGGGTTGCGAGAGTCTTATTACATTTTACCCCTAGACATTGCCCCAGGGCTCCTCCACCCTATTTCTCCCAATAGTGATACTCTGTATGAATTACATTTAGAATAAACAATGAATATGCTGTTATCATGTACCTGTTGTGCCTGATGTAAGAGCTCCATGCGTTCGTGCAGGATCTGACTATCAAACTCTCGGCTTTGCCGTAGGATCTGCCTCCGTAGTTTTTCCACGGCCGCCCTCAGGTCTTCCCTCTGAGCCTCATTTAAACATTCGCTGACTCTCCTCCCGGGGTCATGCTGCAAAGCATTATAGAGTGTGGCCTCCAGCTCCTGGATTTTCTAGCGCAAGTCACAACGTTCACCAGCAGTTGTGTGTTCAGGGGGATGCAAAAGATGTCGAGAAGCAAATAAGAGTATAGCAATGTGCCAATAATACATACATAAACAGACAGACCGTTGTACAATGCCAGGAAACGCCTGTTTTGCATTACATTACAAATTTCTGTAGGATAGTCTGAAGTCATCTGGAAATTATAGTGTTAATAAGGTATCTTAAACGTCCGATAGGTACATGGTCAAAAAGGGGGTCTAAATAAGAAAACCAAGGCCCGCACAATATATGGCAACTTTCTATTTATTTCCCCTGGAGCAAATGCGACGGAATTGCTGCAGATTTTACCTGCGGATTTACAGTAGCATGCAAGTGGATGAGATTTTTCACATTTTCCACTTGGAAATTTACCTGCAGGACTAAAGGCAAAATCAGGAGCATGTCAAGTTTTGAGGCAGATTTTTGCCGTGGGTGTCGCACCTTTAAATGTAGAAGGCGTGAAATCCTCCATGTGGGGACTGTCCTGGCTTCATAAACGAGTTGGACCATCGGAGACATCAGAGGCATACTGCTAGGATATGCCATCAATGTCAGATAGGTGCAGGTCCCACCTCTCTGACCTACTCTTGTGTAGATGTGAAGGAGAGAAAACTGCGCATCTCCATCACTATGGGAATTCCCAAAAAAGCTGAGCGAGGGCAACTCAAGCATGACCACTTAACCATTCACTTCTACAGGATTGCAGGAAATGGCCTAGCCAACGCTTGGCTGTTTTTGGAAACTCCCATAGTGGTGAATGGAGGGGGGGGGGTGATTTCTGTTTACTTTGGGTCCAGTTCTGGAGGTAAGACCAGGTTCCAGACGTGGGACCCACAACTATCTCATATAGATGATATAGCCAAGTGATACGTCTTCAATGTCGCAGATGGGGATTTAAAAAAAAAAAAACAAGCTAGAACCACCTGTTATCTCGAGAACCAACAAATATTCAAAATGAATTATTTGTCTACAATGTGATCAGGTTCATACTTAACGCCTACCATATATGCTTGATCAAGTGCTTGCTTGCGGTAATCAAGTTCTTCTTCTAAGTAGCCCTTCTGTTTGCTGAACAGTTCCTAAAAAATAAAAAAAAATAAAACAATAAAAACTAAAAAAAAAAAGTAAAGAATTGGTGGGTGTAACATGGACCACACAAGTCAAGGAGATCCAAAATATTGAGCGTTCTTCAAACTTGACATTACGATAAAGGAAGCTCTACAAAATAAGCTTTTCAAAGCTGATGATGAATAAGTTTCCAGTCCCATCTGAAGACTACCTGCACCAATTCTACAAATATTGTAGTCAACCTGCCTATGATGTCTTATCAGATCAAGCAACCAGCATGTTGTGGACCAAGATGCCACAACGCCCTTCTAATATCTTTTTTGCCAGTTCTTTACCATGACATAAACTGATTAAACATCTAATTTCTGTCTGAAACATGTCAGGAATGGAAGATTTATGGTTGAGAAGAATGTAGAGATAGGTGATTTGAAGTATTTTACAAAAACTCCACTTACTCGCAATCTTACCTTCTCATTTTCCAGATCTATCATTTTCTGGGTCAGGGCGGCTTCAGTCACCTCAATCTGTTTCAGCCACTGCAAATACAAAGATAACATCCAAAGGAATCCCTAATGAAAACCTCCAACGGATGCCTATAGGCTCCCATATTTTTAAAAAATCATTTTTTTCTGTATGTAACAGCTCAGCAGGCCATATGGACAGGTCTTGTCAAATAGTTTCAGCTCTTGGCTAAATCATCATTTATATTAAAGGGAGTCTGTCACCTCTAAAACCGGTTCCAAAGTAAGCGTACTAGCGTGTAGGCTAGGTGCTCCGAAACATAACCACACTTTTCACGTGGAAATCCAGTCCTCTGATCTTGAGAAATGCAAATAAGGTGTTCGGTGCACCATGGGGCAGAACCAATTTGATGCACAATCGCTCCACCATGATGCCGCCCAGAGCCTCTCTCTCTTGTTTGATTGACAGTCCTTGAAAATGCAGACCTAGTCAAAGCTGGTGCACTGAACGGAGCGGCCGCCGCCCACAGTGCACCATTAACTTTATTTGCATGGAAATAAAAAGAAGCGTTTCTCAGAATTAGAGGACCGGATTTTCACAAGAAAGGTTTGGTTATGTTTCCAGGGACCTACCCTACTTGGCGGTATTTAGGAGGTTAAAGCATTGATATATAAATGAGTAACATTAAGAAGTCCTGCTCAGTCCCATTATAGGTAATGTATGCGAATGCTCAGCACGGAGGTAGTCGATTGAGAGGCGCTAAGCAACCAAGAGATAAAACACCGACCTTAGAAATTGTCAGACCGGCTCTTTCAAAGCTAATCTCTAATTAGAAGTTGAACCAGATCTCTGAGAACAGGCTGCAGTCTCATTATGATGACAGAGAGACCAGTGCTTCACATGGCAGGTGTTAGGCCTTATTCACACGTCCGCATATATGTCCGCATGTATTCCGCAATTCTGCGGGTTACATGCGGACCCATTGACTGTGAATGGGGCACAGAACGATGCGGAGAGCGCACACTGTGCTCTCCGCATCATTTTTGCGGAGCGCGCCCGATCTTATGGCCGCAGCTCCGCAAAAAAGTAGAGCATGTCCTATTCTTTATTCTTGCCCGCAATTGCGGACAAGAATAGACATTTCTATGGGGCAATTTGCGGATCCATAAACACTACGGACGTGTGAATAAGGCCTTATAGTCTTTATCATGTATCTTGGGTGAAAATTGTAATACTGAGTCTTCAACCAAGGCCACCAAGTTCCATGTTCTATATTAAAGGGAGTATCTCATGTTAAACATGCAATCTGATCTGCAGGCAGCATGTTATAGACCAGGAGGAGCAGAGCACATTGATATATCGTTTTATGGGTGAAGATTCAGTATAATTTATAATTCATTCATTTGAATCTCTCTTCTTTCTACGGTTAGGAGTCCAGTGGGCGGAGCTATCAGTGACTGATAGCTATCCTTCAGCTCTTCTTGCTCTATAACCAGCTGCCAGCATTTTCCTGGTGACAGGTTCCTTTTAAAGGGGTTGTCCGGGTTCAGAGCTGGACATACCCATACTTTCACCCAGGCAGCCCCCCTGATGTTAGCATCGGAGCATCTTGCAGGGCCAGGGCTGTTTCGTTTGCTTCCGCCCGGCAGTGTGTTCGGTGACGTCACCGGCTCGATTGGGCGTGCTTTAGCGCTGCCCTAGCCTTTTACAGGCTAGGGCAGCGCTGAAGCCCGCCCATCAGTGCCGGTGATGTCACCGGGCTTCCTGGCAGCCCCATGGAGAGCCTGGTTCGTCACCGGAACTCTGGAAAATGCCTTTGCCCTGCGTGATTTAGCGCAGGGCAAAGGAGAGCATCAGATCATAAACTACTCCAAGGCTCAAGTCAGGGGGGCTGCCTGGGTGAAAATGGAGGCATGTCCGGGTCTAGCTCTGAACCCGGACAACCCCTTTAAACCATACGTGTCCTGCAGTTTCCAAATATGTAGTCTCCTCATAACATGTTACTTTCATTTGGAAAAATCTAATTCCTCACTGTTTCCCTGCAAAGCACAATTTTTGGGCAGCCTGTATTCTATGGATGGAATAAGCAGTGGAGAGTGAGGGCTTGGTACCTTTTCACACAGAGACAGAACAGTTCCCGCCTGAATTACAGCAACCTGCTCTTCATTCCGCAGATTCTGTAAGAAAGGTCAATATTACAAATGTCCTACAGGATACAGGGTGGAATTAAGGCGACCCAGCCAGTAGGTTTTTCTTAGGCCTCATGCTCACGGCCGTATTTTCGGTCCAGATCCGATCTGCATTTTTTGCGGATCGGATGCGGACCCATTCATTTCAAAGGGGCCACAAAAGGTGTGGTCACCCTGTGCTATTCGTATCTGTTTGTCCATTCCACTGGACTGCAAAAACATGGAACATGTCCTATTCTGGTCCGTTTTGCGAAAGGATAGAACATTACTACAAAAGTAAAATAAAAATGGAGGAATGCACATGGCTAGAATCCGTGTTTTGCAGATCCGCTAAGTTTGCAGACCACAAAACGCATACAGTCCTGTACATGAGGTATGAGGGCTAACTATGATTTTATACGGCCTCTTTTAGAATTAAAGGGGTTGTCTAGGTTTATAAATACATGACTTTCTTACTAAAACAGTGTCAGATCTGCCCATGGGTTATGTCTGGTATTGTAACTTGGGCTCGTTGAAGCAAATGGGCTGAGCTGTAATACCGCACACAACCTATGGACAGGTGTGGCGCAGTTTTAGGAAGAAAGTCATGTTTTTTTTTAATGCTGGACAACCACTTAGTGCTAAAAGAGGCCATAAAAAAATCATAGTAACAGAAACCTAGTGGCTGAGTACGAACCGCAACATTGCGACATTCCTGGGACCTTTTCAAGCCCTTGAAAAAGACCTAGGAGGGTCGAAACATTGTTTAATTACATCATTCATATGAACAACCGATTACCGTTCTGAACAGAGTGGTGCTAGAATGTATGGCGGCCAATCTAGGAGTCGTAGAGTTCTTGGAGCAGACTAGATTACATCTGGTGAAGAATGCCATAGAGAAGATAACATTCCAGACCAGGGGTCAGCAACCTTTGTTACCCCAGCTTTTGTGAAACTACAACTCCCAGTATGCTCCGTTGGCTTCTAAGGGAGTTTAGTGAACAGTTGTGCAAGTGTGCATGCTGGGAGTTGCAGTTTCACAACAGTTGGAGTGCTGGAGGTTTCTGTCCTAGTCCTAGCACTGTGGCCTAAATGGGGGATTTTATTACATTCTCCATACTAAATTTAAAGGGGTTGTCTGGGATTTGGTATTCATGATTTATACTCAGGATAGGTCATCAATATCAGATTGATGGGGGTCTGACTCCCGATACCCTCATCAATCAGCTGTTTAAAGAGGCCACAGTGTTTGGTTGAGTGCTGCAGCCTCCTCACAGCATATGAAGCACAGCGCCCTACACTGTATAGTGGCTGCTGTTGGTATTGCAGCTCAGGCCCATTCACCTGAACGACCAATAAACGTGATGTCACTAGCCTAGGAGGAGGCCGTGGCGCTCAACTGAGTGCTGCCACCTCTTCAAACAGCTGATTGGTGGGGGTGCTGGAAGTCAGACCCCCACTGATTCGGGGTTAAGCAAAATGGAAGCAATAGCAAGCACACTTATTGGGGGAGATTTATCAAACTGGCTTACATGCAACCAGATTACGCATTTCATTTCTCAGAGCTCCATAAAAGGTGTAATCTGGTTGGTTACTATGGGCAACCAAACCAATTTTCCTTTACACCAGTTTGATAAATTTCCCGCATAGTTTTTGATGTTTTTGCTGATCTTTACCGTTTTAGCTGTTTTATAACGGTAAAGGCATGGTCTAAAAAAACATGTAATAAAAGTTTAAAAAAAACCCACAAAAATGCAACATGAACACCCCAAAAGCCACCGTATAAAATGCATTTTTTTTTTTCAGTAAAATGAAGGCATACAAAGATCAATGTGTGAAGCAAGCTGCCACAGCTTAGTCATTCGTTATCAGGATAAGTCAGCAATTACCCCATTATCTCCTAGTATATCCAGCTTCTTCATTAGCTCTGAAATATCCACATCCTGAAAGAGAGCAGCCACATGAGTGAGACCAGGCCATGTCCTGCACTGATAATCCAGATAGGCAAAGCAGAGAATGACTGAAAGCAAATGTACGAAGAGCAATGCAACTTGAAGATGACGGTTGTTGAGCCATACATACCATGCAGCTATAGCCTGAAGACTCTTTATGTCCCACTGAGGCCTGCAACAGATTGTAGATCAATCAGCTGCAGGTCTCCTCGTCACCAAAGAGCTCAAATCGCTGTTGAAAAAGCATCAGTACAGGCTGTTCTATGGGGGATGCTTGAGGGATATGAAGGCACTGGCAAACACATGACAGTATAGACCAGGCATCAGCAACCTTCGGCTCCCAGCTGTTGTGAAACTACAATTCCCAGCATGCTCTATTCATTTCTATGTAAGTTCTTAGAAGAGTATAGCAACTATGCATGCTGGGAGTTGTAGTTTCACAACAGCTGGGAGCCAAAGGTTGCCTACCCCTGGTATAGACTATGTGCTGTTTGCCAGCTACTTGTATATACAGTAGGTGGACCCTACCAATAAAAAGAACAAGGAACTGTGGTAACCAAGACAGTGTCCTCCTTAAAGGGACACTTCCATCAAGCAACCAATAAGTGACTATTGTATCCAATTTTGTTTGAAAAACAGATGGTTCCTGGATAGAATTTTTGAAGTCACTCCATGTATTCTACTTCCTGTCCTGGCTGTTTAACTTCCTCTTTGTATCAACTTTAAGTATGGTTGACAGTCTCACTCAACTCTCTCAGTCAGACCATCACTCTGACCAGAGAAAGCCCCCTTGTAGTATCTCAATTTGAGAATCACACGTCACACTAATCAATGCTCTGCTCTTCTGTGGGCATCTTTATCTAGGTCTCAAAAGAACTATAGAGATGTCATCCTAATTCTACACCTACTATTATAATGAGGAATATCCTTCAAATAACATTTCCCCCTCACAACAACAGTAAAATAACAATGGATTACCTATCTATAAAGGAGGTCTTACAACGGAAGGACGGTATTTTATATGAAAATTTCAACGACACAGTACTGCTGAAAGAAAAATTCTCAGAAAATGTGTTTTCTATATTGAATTTAAGAAAAATAGTTCTTTCCTGATGAAAGTGTCCCTTTAATTGAAGAAATGAGTCTCAGTACCAGAAATACTTGCATGGTTGAGAGCGGTGCTGTGTTGCACAGTTAAGTAACATTTTGACTCCTATTTTCTGATTATTGGGGGGTCCTGGGATTTGTCCCCACAAATTGATGGCTTCTCCTATAGTAAGGCAATCAGTGCTAGTTCCTGGAATACTCCATTACTTTTATGGGGGGTTTCTTCGATAATTTGTGCCCTTGTGACCTGAGGATTGTTACCTGGTCTACCCTAGTAGTGATGCAGAGGTAAAACACAAGAGGACCTCTATATTCCTTATAGAATATACTTCTCTACTAAAAGCTGGCATCATGGTCTGTCTTATCATCTGTATACACTCACCGCTGGATCATGTAATGCTTGGAAATGCACTTTTAGTATTTCTGTTGTATCTTCTGCAGACACTAGGCCTGGACTGAATGTACATAAAGGTGCATGAATCATGGCAGTAGCCATTTTGAACTAAGCCAAGTAAAACAGCCTTGTAGCCAAGTAAATTACATGGTCCAAGTATGTGGTAGTGGCTGAACTTCTCAAGGTTGCAAACTACTTGCAACGTCACTAGTTATGACTGAACAAAGTCATTTCAGTTCCTGGTTCAAAATGGCCACCTTTAAGTGAAGTAAAATTCTGCACTATGAAAATCACATCTTAAAGCATTATTAAACAGGTGAAGACAGGGTAGAAACATAACCTATAAGCTGTAAAATGGCGATGGTGACCATGCATGGCTTCCTGTTAAAAGGGGTACAAATGATGATATTGCTTGGATGACATGTCATGGGTTAATGGCAGCTGGAAACACATGGTATGCACCAGAAGAGAGAAGTGAATCTACCTTAATTCCTTCCTGCTGACAGAATAGCTGCAGAGCGCTTCCATTATTTTCTGGGAAGCTGGCTATATGGAGGTTAAAGGCTGGAGACCTTCGTTCTCTCTCCTGGGAAAAAATGTGTTATTTTACATTTGAACCTAATAGAACACCTAGGAATGTCATGGAGTATCACCCTGATGTTAACATAAGCCTGGTCGTATGTATGCTCTAACCAGATTAGCTTCTACTCATGAAGTGGAAATGTCCATTTCTTTGTAAAACCATACACTATTTAGATAAGGGGCTCCTCACCCTCACACAAAAATCACTCACTGACTTGTCATAGCCTTCAAAGCAAGAGCCCTTACTTTGGTATAGAAATAGATGTTAAATTTGCAAGATGGCTTACACAAGACGATAAATTTGTGTTGTCTGAAGGTGGAGCCCCCATGTAGTCCGAGCGACAAGCAGTAGATCTGGTGTAGAAATGTCTTAAAGAAATGTGCTGTGGGTATACTCTTAAGGTGAACCTCCATAACATTTCACAGCCATCTACAGAAAAAAGTTAAGTAACATTTTTTAAGCTTTCTTTTACCATCATGCCTTTTCTTTTCCATTCACAGCCGATCAGCTAATTGTGGGGGGTTTCTGGTTGTTAAAATCCCAGGCTGTTAGCTAATAATGGCAGAAAAAACGCTCCATGCGGATGCAGAATAGGAATGTCGCCAATATTCAGCTTCAGCAGTAGTAGCAGTTCTTCATCTACACCACCATTACTTCAGCACCAGAAATTAACAAGCGATTATGGCTAGGGTAACATGGATAAAACCTTCTGGCTAGGATCAACAGAAGTATCTTTTCCCATCAGTGACTCGGACTGGGGCCATTGGTAATGGATGGGTACAATATACAAAAGAAGAAGGTTTAGACCTGGGTGTACGGAGGTTGACCCAATGGTTACCTGTAGCAGACCCAGGGTCTTCTGATCTAAACCACGAGGTCGGGAAAGTTTAACCTATACACTTTTTTTGTTTTACTGGATATCATTGTCAGGTATAGCTGAATCTACTAAGCTATGTCATACTATTTCTTTTTTAATGTATACTGATGTACCCCTGCCAGACTGGGGTCAAAAAATGTAACTATATGGACATGTTTACCATGTATGTAAACAGCATTCTGGTATACGCCTTAAACGTACATCAAAAATGTGGTATCAAAATAGTCTTGGTTCAAAAGCCCAAGAGGACACTGGAAATTTACTTCGGGATAGTAACCCACTTGATTGGACAGTGCACTTGCACAGAACTTCATTCTATTTTTAAACAATCCGAATGCAAACCTATATTCTAGTCTAATGGGATCTGTGTCCTGGGGTCCTGATTGTGGCCATCAGGTTTCTTATTCCCCTGTAACCCTCACTCTCCCTTTTGGGAAAGCCAAAATCCTCGAAGGATGACTCCTATTGGATGCTGACATGACAGGAAGCCAAGAGCAAGATGAGCTCCCCATAAGCTTCAGTGAAGGGAGGCCATCGATTCTTGACCACTGTGGAGCCTTCTGGATCACAGGGTCAGGAACGAGGTTTACTCTACTACTTTTTTGCAGAGGGCTTTCTATGGACTGCATCCATGTAAAGGTTGTTTTTCTGTGGCACACTTCATTTTTTACTAGCACTTGGGTGAGAGAAACATGAACACGGGCTTTCAATAAAAAAGGAAAAAAAGTGGATGACTAGATGAGACCTTTGTGTTTTAGTATGTCTTTCTGTAGGCTGCATTAGTGAAGACTTTGACTGTGAATGAAGAAGAAAACACTATAAAACGGACAACAGGACCAGATAAGTCAAGGAAAGTGTTAACAGTTACTCAATACTTATGTTGGTTTGAACTAAAATGTTTTTGAGAAAAATGTGAAGCTTTTCTTTATGAACCCCTTATTACCCACTGTCTTTAGAGAAAATACAGCATACTCCATCATTAGGAATTTGTCAAATAAAGAAAACAATGACAGTTTATGGATGCATGCATTGAATTATCAAATTCATTACCCAAACCAATCTACTTTTTGCATCTTTGAAAACACAAGACACAAAACAGCGGTGACGTACAAAAATCTGTTGGGGTAGATACAGCCATGAATTACATAAATGTAACGGTTTTTTCAGTCTCTATTTAACATAGTGTAGGGACAGGGATGTTAAACATTTTTGTGATATACTTTATTAGTTCTCATGCACACGATTGTTGGATATTTTTTTGGAAGGACACAGAATGCACATGGAGTCCGCAAAAAAACCCAAAAACAGAACGGACATGGAAAAAGAATACGTTTGTGCGCATGATCCCTTAGGGAAAGATGCTTCTTTGTACTAGAAAACATGGTGCAAGGGTCTTCTTAGCAAAGATCTGAGCATTACTAAGGAGAGTCAGTCTTCAGTTCTACTGAGCATTGAAGACACCTGTGTGTAACAAGTCAGATCGGCAGGGAGATGGGCAGTGATAGGAGTCAGGCTGGAAGCCTCTGTATGTTACACACAGGTGTCTTCAGCGCTCAGTAGATCTGAAGACTGAAGAAGGCGTGAGCTCTGTATAGCACAGCCCTGCTCCTGCCTGTACATTGCTCCCGCTACCTTAGTGAAATACATGTCAGCGGTGTACGTGTACAGATTCCAAAGCGCGATAGACGCCTGAACTTCAAGTGTCTATTTCATATGGAAAACCTGAAAAAATTAAAGTATATTAGAAAAAAAATGTATGCCATTTAGAGTAGTTTTGAATTAAGTCATGACAAAGTTTAGGTACACTTTAACATCCCAGTCCCCACACAATATTGAAAATAATCTGAAACAACCGTTACACTTTTACTGTCTAAAGCAGGCATGCTCAACCTGCGGCCCTCCAGCTGTTGCAAAACTACAACTCCCATCATTCCTTGACAGCCTACAACTATCATCCTACAGAAGGGCATCGTGGGAGTTGTAGTTTTACAACAGCTGGAGGGCCGCAGGTTGAGCATGCCTGGTCTAAAGTAATAAGATACAACAAATATAATACACCTCCTACAAAACTGCATAAAAATCCTGAAGGGCTCAGGTCTCATCTATGTGCTTTTTTTTAAAAACAAAATTGAATAAAACAAAATTTTCAGCAGTTTTGTAAATTTTTCTGTGGAGGGAATTCAACTTCTGAGTTGGTTTCCTACTGTCTTGACAGAAGGATCCATTTCAATTGCAACTATAAACTTCATGGCTACCATTGATAAAATAGGTCCAAAGTCGTTTCCTACTATATCTGGCACAAAGCTCCAAATCTCCTGCGGTCTTTGAAATTTAAAAGATAAAATTCAGGCAGTTCAACCACCACATTTTTCCCTGAATGCATCCGCAACGCATCCGGACACGCTCGTCTGCAAGGGGCCTTAGGCCCCTTTCACACGAGCATGATGGATTTGGTCCGGATGCGTTCAGTGAAACTTGAACCATTTTGCAAGCAAGTTCAGTCAGTTTTGTGTGCAGTTGTGTTCAGTTTTTTCCACGCGGGTGCAATGCGTTTTGATGCATTTTTCATGCGCATAATAAAAAAAACTGAAGGTTTACAAACAGCATCTCTTAGCAACCATCAGTGAAAAATGCATTGCACCCGCACTTGCTTCCGGATGCAATGCGTTTTTCACTGAAGCCCCATTCACTTCTATGGGGCCAGGGCTGCGTGAAAAACACAGAATATAGAACATGCTGCGTTTTTCACAGAACGGAGTGTGAAAAAAAAATGCTCATATACACAGACCCATTGAAAAGAATGGGTCAGGATTCAGTGTGGGTGTTCACGTCACGCATTGCACCAGCGCGGAAAACTCGCGCGTGTGAAAGGGGACTTAGACTGAAATACTATATTGCAGTCTTTTGTAATTCTGACATCCTCCTATTAAGCCCTATAGACCCCTGGCCGCTATGATAACCAAACTATACCAGGGGGCGATCAGAGCCAGAGTGAGTCCTCTCCCTCTAAGCACTCAGATGATATCTGAGGAGTAAGGCAACTTTCACATTAGCGTTTTTTTACGGATCCATCATAGATCTGCAAAAACTCTGCCGTTACCAAAATACAACCGCATGCATCCGTCATCTATGGATCTGGTTGTATTATGTCTTCTATAGCCATGACGGATCCATCATGAACACCACTGAAATTCATTGGGGGACGGATCCGTCCCCATTGACTTACATTGCGTGTCAGGACGTTTGGCTCCGCTTCGTTAGGCGGACAGAAAAATGCTGCAGGCAGCCTCCAGAGCGGAATGGAGACGGAACGGAGGCAAACTGATGCATTCTGAGCGGATCCTTTTCCATCTAGAATGCATTAGGGCAAAACTGATCCATTTTGGAACGCTTGTGAGAGCCCATGACGGATCTCACAAACGGAAAGCCAAAACGCGAGTGTGAAAGTAGCCTGAAGTGTTTGTGATCAGTTCTCTCTGATCATGCACTCTGCCCACAGTGGTCAGCTGAATAACACAGCTGTAAGCGGCCGGCTCCTGAGCCTGTACAATGTTTAAATTCCCTCAGAGATGATGATTGATTGCTGATGGCCTCAGCAGTCAGATGTTCTGTGACCAGCTCATTGGGGGTCCTTCAGATAAAAAAGGTAATATGTCACATGGACAACCCCTTTAACTGGTCTGGAAAAATAAATAGTGAGCTGTCATTGGTTGGTATTGGGAAACAAGCCAATTTTATGTTGGAGAGTTTTGACAAATGAGGCACCATATCTGTACTCAACTGGTGGTGACCTTAAAGAGAATCTGTCCGCTCTCAAAACACCCCCCAAAGTAGAGTAAGCAGTGTATAGTGTAAGTCAGCAGTCCCCAACCGCCGGGCTGCGGCCCAGAACCGGGCCCCGAAAGATTGTTTGCCGGGCCACGGCAATCAGGGCCATCTTTAACGCAGTACTAATGAAGCGCTTCCATTAGTACTGGAGGACCCGGAAGCGGTGAAGGATCTGTACTCACCGCTTCCTGGTCCTCGGATCGGCTGTGCAGGGCTGCGCACTGCGTGAGGGCGCACTGTGACCTCACACTGTGCACCGCGCCTGCGATACACAGCCGACAGCAGGATGAAGAGGATCGCGATGGTGAGCAGCGGTGGCGTCCAGGAGCAGGAGGACATGGGGGGCTGATGGCTGACATGGGGGGCTAATGGCTGGCTGACATGGGGGGGCTCATGGCTGACATGGGGGGAAAAAGCTGGCTGACATGGGGGGCTGATGGCTGGCTGACATGGGGGGGCTGATGGCTGGCTGACATGGGGGGAAAAAGCTGGTTGACATGGGGGGCTGATAGATGTCTGAAGGTTGGGGGGTTGATCTGAGGCATTGGGGGTTATATAGTGTTATATATTTGAATATGCACCTTGTGTTTTGTTATGCACGTGAATCAGTCAGCGCCGACCAGCACCCCCTAAGCCCCGTCCGCCCCAGAACCCCACACCCGGGCCCTGGGAAAATTGTCTTGCGTAAAAATGGTCCTTGGTGCAAAAAAGATTGGGGACCACTGGTGTAAGTGACGCCAAGTCCGGTTATGTAATTTTTATCTTCATACTCACTTGCATTCTGACGCTGTGCTCCCACAAACCAGCAGTAAAATGCATTGAGAGGACTCCTGAGCTCACGTACATAAATGGAGAGGACTCAAAGAGGAGTCCTCTCAATGCATTTTACTGCTGGTTTGTCAAAGCACAGTGTCAGAATGCAAGTGAGTATGAAGATACGAATTAGCATCACTTACACGAAACCAGTGCTGGCGAACCTATGGCATGGGTGCCAGAGGCGGCACTAAGGGCCCTCTCTGTGGGCACTCACGCCCTATAAACAGTCTATGGTGTTCCAATATACCTTAGACTTTTCCTGTCATTAATCAGCGCAAGCGCACTATGAACGGCACAGACAGTGCATTGAATGTAGGCAGGGTATTATAGCTACTTGGAAGATATACTATATTGGTATTCATGTTAAATTGCCTTCCTGGCACTTTGCCATAAATAAGTGGGTTTTGGGTTGCCGTTTGGGCACTCGGTCTGTAAAAGGTTCGCCATTACTGCACTATACCCTTACTCTAGCTCGGGGGGTGTTTTGGAGATGACAGATTCCCTTTAATGGGATTTTTTTAGGGGTTGCTAACAAACCTGAAAGAACATAGGTGAATAGACCAATATTATGTTCTGTAAAAATGTTATCCACACTTTTTATATACTTCAATGTCAAATTACCATTGGATTGCAAATATTAGCCCTGTTTTGACTTTTTCCTTTATAAATTATATTATCAGTGATAGTTTATGAAAGAAAAAGGAGCTCCATAGCAAAGACAGAAATTAGGCGCTTTCAGCCAATTTTCAGGACATTGTTCACTTCTTTGCTTGCTAAGGGAAAGTTCACATCCCCGTTAATTTTTTGATCTTCTGATCCATCAAAAGAAACAGAAAAACAAGGACCCTGTAAAAAAAAACAAAAAAACGGATCCTGTGCACCAGTTATGTAGCACATTTTTTTCCCATCTAAGAAGATGCATCTCAGACGGAAATGGCTCAAGTGGATGCCAAAAGTGTATAACTGATGCACAGAATCTGTTTCTTCACAGAATTATTTTTTTTTTCTGTTCTGACAGATCAGTAGAACGGAAAAATAACGGTGATTTGAACTTTCCCTAACATTGTTGCACTCGAAGCGTCCAAATTCCTGTACAGGTTCTGCCCACAAAGTACAATGGAAGTGAGCACAACCTGAAAAGGACCCCAACTCTCTAGGTGCCCTATAGTAGCCAAACCGACTGTCTCTATGGTATCTATGTCCTCGGATAGAAAGCCTATTCTTTTAACCGGATGTTTAAAAGGGAAATCTGTCAGCAGTTTAGACCATGCTAAAAACTGCTGACAGCACTAGCTTTTATTATCAGGATTAGTGTGAATATGAATTTGCAGGAGCAGAATCTGGCAGAATAAAAGTTCATTTTCACATTATTCCCCCCTTCCATTACTTTCACAAAAGGTGTGTCTGTCCTGCTCTCCCCAGCTCCTATCTAGTGCCGTCAACAGCTCAGCATGGTCAAAACTGCTGACAGATTCCATTTAAATTCTTACTTGACACATTTTACAAGAAAAAGACCAGATCCACACATGCAGTTTTAGTTAGTTTTTTTTTCTTTTAGCCAGAGAGTGGATAACAAAAGCTAAAACGTACAGAGGACTGAAAGTACTCTATTTTCTATTCACTCCTGCGTTCTGCATGAAAATCTGCAACAAAAAATATTCAAAAACTGCATGTGTGAATCTAGATTTAGCGCTCATGCAGATGGTCATGGAGCTTGTATGACTGTAAACATAAGCTTTATGGCTCCTTTGTATGGATAGAGGTATTCTCCACAAAAACAATCATTGTAGAATACCTCCAGATCATATCGAATGATGGAATATGCCTTCTATGGACACCTATTACTGCTCTGTATAAAATGGAGTACGGCAGTGTGCGTGAGCCCTTTCACGTCCAATTTACTAAGGCTACTTTCACACTAGCGGCAGGACGGATCAGACAGGCTGTTCACCCGATGGAACAGCCTGTTGGATCCGTTCTGCCGCTAGTGAATGTGTGCACCCGGACTACCGCTCGACTATAATAGGGGTGAGGAGGAGTTCCTTGCGGAGGCACGGCAGCGCACGACGAGAGGCTGCCGGAATAAAGTTACGACATGTCCGGCAGCCTCTCGTCGTGCGCTGCTGTGCCTCTGCCGAAACTCCACCCCGCCGCCATTATAGTCAATGGGGCCCCTTGACTATAATGGGGCGGGGTGGAGTTCGGCGGAGGCACAGCAGCGCACGACGAGGCTGCCGGAATAAATGTCGGACATGTCGTAACTTTATTCCGGCAGCCTCTCGTCGTGCGCTGCCGTGCCTCCGCAGGAACTCCACCCCAGAGCGATAGTCCGGGGGCACACGTTCACTAGCGGCAGGACGAATCCGACAGGCTGTTCCGTCGGGTGATCAGCCTGTCGGATCCGTCCTGCCGCTAGTGTGAAACTAGCCTTAAAATGTCTGTAAGATTTCCATTGTTGACCATGCTATCATATAGGGGGACAAGAAGAAGAGTGGAAGTGAATGCATTGTTTTAGTATTTAAAGTGTCAACGTGAAATTAATATTCAGAGGTTTCATGCTGGGAAAAAAAAAAAAAAAGGGTGGGGAGGGGATAAAAAAAAAATATATATATAATGAATAACAAAAAAAGCCAAATAAAATAAACCGAAAAACACACACACACACACATACATTCTTTAATTACATGCTGTAAATTAGATGGAATAAACGGAAGCCGGAGTGCATATATTTTTTTATTATGAGAAAACTTTGTAAAACCATATATTTGAAGAAGAAAAAAAAAAAAGAACAAAAAAAAAATTTGTTAAACGTGCAATACGGACATTAAAATGAACAGGATTACCACAACTCACAGTGTGCACTCTCACGTTAGACATGCAGAAAATTAGACGAGAACAGGGAAATATGTACAAAAATTAAGTGCAATACGCAGCTGCCATTGGTCAGTTATGTGCTAATCGCTAAACTCTCACAGCTTATAAAAGGCAATGTGTCCTCTCTTTCTGCACTTCCCTTGACTTTAGTCACACGTCCCGCTCCCATATATCCATGTGCTGTAGGAAGCATAGTGTATTAAATGTATTTAATCCGAGACTCAAAAGCAATGTCTGTTCCCGGGGACAGTTTACAGAGAGAATCTCTTACTTCGAGTTCAAGAACGCGGAATTCTAAGAGTTCGTTCTGGTCTCTGGCATCCTGGATTTCATTTTTCAGCTGGCTCTCGTCCAGTTCATATTTAAATATCTAAAATCGAATAAAAAGAAAAGAAAAAGAAAATCTCGCTTCTCCCCAAATTTTCACAAACTAATGAACAAAGAATGTTATTCCGATAATGTATCCATATCTGCTGATTACTATTCTAATATATAAGAGTTAGCAGCTCCCACATGACCGGAATATGGGCTCATTTTCGCAGACGTTTAATGGCAATTACTTTAAAGGGATATTCCCATCGCTAGGAAATGTCCCCATTTTTTTGAAAGGTGCGGGTCCCACCTCTGGGACCCGCACCTATATTGAGAATGGAGCGGGAAAGATGGTTTCCATGGATCCGGCCACCAACAGGCACTCTCCCCAGAGAAGTGAATGGGGGCGCACTGCGCTAGTGTGGCCACCGCTCCCATTCATTTCGTGGGGTCCAACGGAAATTGCCGAGCCAGCACTCGGCTGGAAATGAACAAAGGGTAGCTGCGCATGCGCCCTCCACCACTTTCAGGGCTCAGTTCTCAGTGTAGGTTGGACTCACACATCCTTGTGATATGCCCCCTTGTCTGAGATGGGAAATAAATTCAAATATGTAAACATTTCCAGCAATTTTTCCCTTGAAAGGTGATGATCTCGCTAAGAAAACCCCTTCCCATATATTATGTTAGGTCAGGGATGCCCATCTGTGGCCCTTCCAGCATGATGGAAGTTGTAGTTTTGTAACAGCTGGAGGGCCGCAGGTTGGGCATCACTGTGCAAGGTCATATGGAGTCATAAAAGGAGGGGCCCCTCCTCCCCCACTCGAATACCCATTGCAGGTGTTACATGGACACATTTGTATGATCAATTGGCATATAAATACATTGGCAGCGGAGTGGAAAATGTATGCGGCCTAATAAATCTGAACTCCAGGAGTTAGAAAAGCTGACTACTTTATAAAAAGGGGTCATCTTTATAGAACAACCCCATAAAATCTCTTCTCTTGATCCTATATTGTCTATTGCAATTAAAACTGAGAAATATGCAGAGATATTAAGGAGATGTTCCTGATGCTCCTTCTCCATTCCCGTGCTTGGCTGTAATGTACAGTACTATGCAAACGTTCTAGGCAGGTGTGGAAAAGATGCTGGGAAATAAGAAACGCTTTGTAAAATGGAAAGCAAAGTGTTAACAGGTTATTTTTATCAATTCACAAAATGCAAACGGAATGAACAAGAGAAAATTCTAAATCCAATCAATATTTGGTGCGACTGCCCTTTGCCTTCAAAACCTTCTTCTAGGTAGACTTGCACACCGTTTTTGTAGGAACACATCAAGGAGATTGTTCCAAACATCTTGGAGAACTAACCACAGATTTTCTGTGGAAGTAGACTTGCTCAAATCCGTCTGTCTCTTCATGTAATCCCAGGCAGACTCGATGATGTTGACATCAGGGCTCTGTGGGGGTCATACGATCACTTCCAGGACTCCTTGTTCTTCTTTATGCTGAAGATCATCCTTTATGACATTGGATGTATGTTTGGGGTCGTTTTCCTGCTGCAGAATGAATTTGGAGCCAATCAGTCGCCTCCATGACGGCATAGCATGATGAATAAGTATCTGCCTGTATTTTTCAGGATTGAGGAAACCACTAGTCCTCATCAAATCCCTAACACCATTTGTTGAAATCCAGCCCCAAACCTGCAAGGAACCTCCCTCATTATTGCACCGCTGTCCAGTCATTCGGTGAACAAACGGCTTTTTGTTACAGCCAAATATTTCAAATTTTGACTCATTGGTCCAGATTACCTGCTGCGCCTTTCTGCGCCCCAGTTTCTATGCATTCATGCTTAGTTGAGTTGCTTGGCTTTGTTACCATGTCACAAAGTCATGAAGACCACTTCTGGCCAGACTCCCCTGAACATTAGATGGGTGTACCTGGGTCCCACTGGTTTCTGCCAGTTCTGAGCTGATGGCACTGCTGGACATCTTCCGATTTCGAAGGGAAGCAAGCATGATGTGTCTTTTAGCTGCTGCACTATGTTTTCAGCAAATGGAGTTGGGGATTTGGTCAGGACGTGTTTTACGCAATACTGAGAAATATAGGCAGATACTTATCCATCACACAGTACCATCAGGAGAGCGTATGATTGGCTCCACATTTATTCTGCAAAGGGACAATGATCTTAAACACACAGCAAAAAGCTTCATCCACACAACTTTTTTTCCGTATCCAATCCGTATTTTTTGTAGACTGGACGTGGACCCATTCATTTTAACGGGGCCCCATAAAGCACACTGCGAAAGAATAGAACATGTTTTGCGGACAAGAATATGCATTTTGATAATCGGACCTGCGAAAATCGCAGGATGCACAAGGCCGGTATCTATATTTTGAGGTTCGGCTGTTTGTGGACAGCAAAATACATCATGTGTGCATGAGACCTAAAGAAGAAAAAGAGTCCTGGAAGTGATGATTTGGTCCTCACGGAGATCTGATCTCAACACCATCCAGTCTGTCCGGGATTACATGAAGAGAGAGAAGGATTTGAGCACGCCTACATCCACAGAAGAAGCCTCACTGCCAAGTTCCCTCAAAAACTGTGTGCAAGTGTACAAAGAAGAACTGATGCTGCTGTGAAGGCAAATGGTGGTCATTAATATTGATTGGATTTAATTGATAAAAAATAACCTATTAACACTTCTATTTCTGTAAGCATTCTTACTTTGCAGCATTTTTCCACACCTACAACTTTTGCACAGCAGCCTCCTCCGACTCCTGTCTGCAATAGGAGAGAAGGAACAGAAAGACACACCCCTTATAAGCCACGCCCCTTATAAGCCACACCCCTCAGCTATCTGTCAGCAGAAAATGGAAGGGTTCGGGAGGAAATTAACCACTGATTTCTCCAAGACGGCTTGTTTCGCGAACATCTAGAAAATCCTGCAGACTGACAATGTGAACAAGGGTATCTCTGGTGCTTTCATCATTTATGGCTAGGTTTAGTGTTCCTTTAAGGCTCTCCTTATAGCTTTTTAGAGGCATGCCATTTAACCAGCGGGTGTCCAAAGCTTTGCAACAGAATTTAGAAGACGAACAAATGTATGTAAAGTGCGTCTTGTAGCATTCATTTCTCCAGTCAGGCGCTTCAGAGATTGATTTGCAAATCTCCAGGGCAACTGAAATGCTGAAAACATATCAGTCATTGATAAGCAATGCCAGTCTTGGCCTTCACACATTCGGGATATGTACAGCTTTGGAAGCCAATTTCAGGAGTGGATCATAAGGGAGGGAAATTTTATAGGAAGGATCTTGCTTTTTTTTTTTATTATTATTAATATACTCTTAGTTTTGGCTTCAAAAACGGCACCCTTACCTTTAATGGGAGCCCCGTACATGGGAGGTTTGCAGTATTTACCCCTTAATGATGAGTTCAATTTTATAATTTTCTCCCCTTTGCATTTCAGGAGCCATAACCTATTGATTGAGTTGGTGGGAGAAATTGTATTCTTTTTTTTTTCTTTTTATTAGGCTACATGCACACGAACGTATGTGTTTTGCGGTCCGCAAATTGCAGATCCGCAAGAAAAAACAACAGATGACATCCGAATGCCATCCGTTTTTTTTGCGGATTCATTGTAACAATGCCTAAAACGGACAAGAATAGGACATGTTATATTTTTTTTGCAGAGCTACGGAACGGACATACGGATGCGAATAGCACACGGTGTGCTGTCCGCATTTTTTGCGGACCCATTGAAATGAATGGGTCCGCATCCTATCCGCAAAAAAAAAACGGAAAGGACACGGAAACAAAATACGTTCGTGTGCATGAGGCCTTACTGTGTAATTTATACAATTTCTAGGTCCCCAGGGTTGAGTGGTTTCTTAGTCCTCACAGGGAAACCCAGTGATCTGATCAAAGAGGGGGGACGGGTGTCGCAGTCACTCTTAACTGTGGTGATGAAAGGGTTAAATGGCCAGGGCTGGAAGTTCCCTCTATCTGGGCCGTAAGAGCAGGAGCTGGGCTAAAATCAAGAGCTGTCAGCAGCAGAGGAGGAGAGATCACTAAAATGCTATTCACTCTAAAGCAGTGATACCACAAGATGTCGCTGCAGACTGAGAACCTGCGCTGAGAGAGTGGCTGTTAAAGGGTTAAAATGGCTGGAGAATGGCTGCTGCAGACTAATTTTTAATTTGCAGCTAATGAGGTGATTATCGGACTGACCTAAGGACATGCACACCACAGACCGGCCCCTCATGACCTAATTGTTGGTGGAAACGAGGAGGATTCCGTAACCCTGAACGCTAGAAGCTGACCATGAATACCCCTCTAATTTTACAGAGCGCCACATCCGCGGTGTCCTATACCGCCATCAGACAATACCTTTTCTACCAGATCTTGATTTTTCCTCAGAAGAAGCTGCTTCTCTTCCACCCACTTGGAATCCTGAGGAAGACAGAGGTAAAGTTCAAGAATATATCAGGAATCCTGTCTGTATCCAAAAAGTAAATGAACCGTCTCACCGCAAACAGCCAATCCTTCTGCAGTAGAACCATAAGGGATTGTGCACACAGCACTCCAGCTGTGGTGAAACTACCACTCCCAGCAAGCTCCATTCATTTCTATAGAGTTCTGAGAACAGCCGAGCAAGTGTACATCTTAGGAGTTGTAGTTTTACCACAGCTGGAGAGCCGGAAGTTAGCCATCACAAAGGAAAGGACATGTTCTTCCACCGTGCGGCCGTGGCTTTAAGCCGCCGCTCCACAATCGGCAGCGCTGCCTCCCATTGAGATATATAGGAGGCAGAAAGGGCGTGGCCGTTAGCGGGTTCTCGGCAAAATTTCTGCAAAAAAAACTGCCGTGTGAACTTCCCCTGAGGACCCGTTTACAGGAGGTTTTTTATTGGCGCTGTTTTCGATGCCAAAAATGCCTCCACTTCATTTCAATGGAGGGCAGAACTTAAAAAACACAGTATGGAAAAAAGAATCAGCATGTTCTATCCACGCTGATTCTCCCATTGAAATGAATAGGAAGCTCAAAAACCGCTCTGCCATCCTTAGCTTTGCCTCCCACGAAGATGTATGGGAGGCAGAGAGGTCGCGGCTGCCGGCGGGTTTTCGGCAGAATTTCGGCGCAGCTTTCAAAACCAAAACTATGCAGGTAAAAGCCACTGTGCGAACAGTCCCTAAGGATGGATTCATATGCAGCAGATTTGTTGCAGAAATTTATGCCACTGAAAACCTGTCTCATAGATGTGAATGGGGTTGTTATGGCGGCATGCACATAGATTTCCCCCAATATCAAACACTAAAACAGAAGAGGTAAAGAGGTAACAACGGCGCAAAATATATGTAAAAGTCAAGGAGGTGAGGCATCACTGCAAAAACTATCTTCATTAAGGTAAGCAGATATTAATTCACTGACATGACTTTACTTTTGCTGAATTATAGACTCTTGCTTTGTATGTGAATAGACTACAAAACATGAAATAATACATAATAAGAAAAAAAACACAATGTTTTGTAAAGATTTCAACACTGGTAGTATACATCTTTAAGTGCACCTTGCCTCCACCACCTCTGATAAATAATTGACTGGGCCAGGCTTCAAAATCTTCAGCTCCTCTGGTCGTGAAAGTTTGTGCTGTGCTACGCGTTTCACCCCTAGCGCATGTGCAGTAGAGAACAATGTCAAAAAGAAGTATACTCCGCATGTGCCATGGGTGATGGCGCAAAATTTAGGGCCGGGCAGGATGAAGATTCAGAAGTCTGGCCCTATCAGGGAGAGGATGGCAGAGCAAATCGTGGAGCTAGGGTGCACTGAAAAGCTCAGGCCTGTCCTTGGTGCACTTAACTGCTCATTTGCATATAAAGGCACTGTTACAGTAAATTATGCTCATCAAGCCCTACCAATGTGCTTGATTTAATACTGAAATTCCTTGTGACAGACTCCCATTAAGAATATACCCAACATGCGCTAATACCAACTTGCCATAAACACCTAAAAATATACCAATGTCTGCACCCTCATCCTAATGTACTATATATGAATATGAATCCATTTAGCTATGTATTGCGACATCCTTCTGATACCCCTCTCTCGTATATACCCACCACATATATTCATGGTACCCCCCACCTTACCCTGACATATATTATTTTAAATAATTAGCATTTGGTTACAGACTTGACATTTTGATCCCTCCAATTTCAACATGATTTTTTGGCTATGGGGTCAGGTAGACCCTTGTAGAAACACTGATGGAACAGACTAGATTACTACACCGCCATCCTAGCGCTGCCCCGCCGTCCTAGTGCTGCCTTTGCAGTCCTAGCGCTGACCCGCCGCCCTAGGGCTGACCCGCCGTTCTAACGCTGACCTGCCGCCCTAGCGCTGACCCGCCGTCCTAACGCTGACCCGCCGTCCTAGAGCTGCCTTTGCAGTCCTAGCGCTGACCCGCCGTCCTAGCGCTGACCCGCCGCCTAGTACGCTCTACATAGGTGGATTATGTGTCACTTTTCAGACCACGGTGCATGTAGTTAGGTGTTAACTGTGAAAATGGATGCACACCGGCTTATTTTCTGAGGGTGTAATGTGTCTCTTCACAACATTAGGTCTTATGTAAGAGGAGAATCTGGCAGCCCGGCTGCTCTCATGTAGGGGTTTGGATATTTTCCAGTCTCATTATGTGGACACGGACACTGAATAATAATGAGAATCCAATATAAGCCTTGTTTACCAGGATGAGGGTCAGATCTATAGCTAATCCCTTGCAAATGCTTATTGAGGCCACAATGGAGCAGATGATACTGCCATATTGCAACCCAACATACCGTACAGGGCAGTGTGAACTAGCTACTGACTGATAAAACTTACTCTGACCATATCATTATAGGATTAAAAAAAATAAAAAAATTCTAATCAATGAAAACTACCTCAAAGGCCTCATGCACACGGCAGTAGTTTCGGTCCACATAAGATCCATCCGCATTTTTTGCTGACTGCGGAGAAGGGAGAAGAATAGGACTTTTCTCTGGGGGAGTTTCGGGGACAGATGGCATGCTTACAGCCAGGATCCACGATCCGTGGACTGCAAAACACTTACTGCCGTGTGCATGAGGCCAAATATAGTAGCCGGTACGGTGGATGTCCGGACTTCTACATAGCAGACACCCGGAGACATTGGCCGAGATCAATTGGGACCACAGCATTTGAGCAATGACATCCTGGGAGCGCTGTGCTCCCGAGGCCCAAACAGCTCCGGAAAAGAGTGCCTGCCGTAATCATTCGGCAGGCACTCTGTCACAATGCCTAGGGGGGTCCTGTGAGAGCATCCCCACACCCCTGCAGCTGTGATCAATTCAGACCTGCGGTTTGCTGCATTTGCGGGTTATTCGGGTCTCTGGTGACCCGGAATAACCCGGAATTGGATGGCGATCTGTGTTGTGATAACACCACAAATCACCATCCTTAGATCCCGAGAGAGCAGCCTGCAGCAGAGCCCAGCACCCCCAGATCCTCCAAAGTGCCATCTGGCACTAAAAGGTAGGTTAGGGAAAGGCTTAATTCAGGCAGGGAGACTTTAGGGAGAGTTTAGATTTTTTAACTTTTGCATCACCCTCTTAGGGTGTCTGGGGTCCCTGTTTTTTTTTTGCGTACGCTGACAGTGGCCGGCACTCGTTAGCGTCCGGCCACTGTTAGCGCATCACCCACCCCAGTTTGAAATTCGTTTTTTCTTTTTCACATTTTTTTGGGGGGACCGCCATGCTAGGGACCCTGTGTCCCACCCTAGTACGAGCAGCTCTGGTTTCCCGGCCCACCAGATAAGTTCACCTGAGCCCCCTACCGGTGAACTTGGATGGTGTACCCCAGAGAATTTTCAGCCCGTGATTCCTGATTTTGTTGGTCAACCAGGAATCCAGATTCCCACAGTGGGCTTCACTGAATATTACTATTTCAGCCTTTTTTTCAGTGACACCTTTGTGAATCTGATGGTGGAGCAGACGAACCTGTACGCCCAACAGGTCATTGCTCAACACCAGGGCTCTTTTTTGGCTAGGTCCGGTGGCTGGACACTGGTCAGTGCAGCCGAGATGAGGACGTTTTGGGGCCTCGTGCTGCACATCGGCCTAGTCAAAAAACCTAGTGCCAGGCTGTACTGGAGTGGGGACGTCCTCTACCAGACCCCACTTTACAGTACGGCCATGACACGTTCACCGTTTGAGGCCATGCGGAAATGCATCCCCCCCCACCCCCCCGAGGTGATCCTGCCTATGACCGGCCTGACTTTGAACCGTCTGTACAAAATCAGGCCGGTCATAGATCACTTCAGGGCCAAATTTTTGGAGGCCTATGTCCCTGGAAGGGAGGTCGCGGTTGATGAGTCTCTCCTTGCTTTCAAGGGGAGACTCAGTTTCCGCCAGTATGTTCCCTCAAAGCGGGCGAGGTATGACATGAAGCTGTACAAACTTTGTGAGAGTACCGCAGGGTACACTTACAAGTTTTGTGTGTACGAGGGGCGAGATTCCCGTATTGAACCCCCAGAATGTCCCCCCACTCTGGGTGTTAGCAGGAAACTTGTGTGGGACCTTATGCACCCACTGCTAGATAAGGGTTAACACCTGTACGAGGATGTCCCCTTGTTCCAGTCCCTCGCCGCCAGATCCACGTCTGCTTGTGGGACCGTGCGGAAAAATCAACGCGGTCTCCCTACCCACCCCCTCCAGGTACCTATTCCCAGGGGTGAGACCCGTGCCCTTACCAGTGGAAACCTGTTGCTGGTCAGATATAAGGACAAGAGGGATGTCCTTGTACTGACCACAATTCATGGTAACGGCATCACCCCTGTCCCTTTGCGAGGTACCGCGGCAACAGTCCTCAAGCCCGATGGTATCGTCGACTACAATCGGTATATGGGATGAGTTGATCTCTCTGATCAAGTCCTCAAGCCATATAAGACCATGCGCAAACCCCGGACATGGGACAAAAAAGTTGCGGTCTACTTGGTACAGGTTGCCATGTACAACTCTTTTGTACTGTTTCGGAGCGCTGGCAACACAGGGAAATTCCTTCAGTTCTATGAGGCAGTCCTCAAGGACCCGATCTTTTCTGCCTGGAAAAGAGCAGGCCGGAGTACCTCGGGAATATGAGGCGCCCGGATAGTCCCTGGCCAACACTTTCCAGTTGTGGTCCCCCATACTGGAGAGAAGGGACGGACCCAAAAAAGGTGCAGAGTGTGTCACAGGAGGGGGATACGGAAGGACACCACCACTCAGTGTGACACGTGCCCCGATCATCCGGGCCTCTGCACTATTGGTTGCTTCAGGGAGTACCACACTTCCATGGAGTACTAAATTTATTATCCCCTTTTCCATTTAGCCACTGTCAATCGGATAAAAACTATGGTTCTCAGACTTGAGACACCCAAAAATAAATATTTTTTCAAAAATGATATTTTGTAAAACTAAAATAATTAAAAAAGTAGACAAATTACATATTGCCGCATCCGTAATAATCTGCTCTATAAAAATACCCTATGACCTAACCCCTCAGATTCACACAGTAAAAAATAAAAAAATGTGCAAATAAAGGAATTTTTTTGTCACCCTTACATAACAAAGCGCGTAATAGCAAGCGATCGAAAAGTCATATGCCCCCCAAAATAGTGCCAATAAAACCGTCCTCTCATCCTTAAAAAAATGAGCCCCTACCTAAGACAATCGGTTAGAAACTTTAAAAAAACAGACTCTTAGACTGTGTAGATAGTTACATTTTTTTAGTTTGTTTCAAATAGGATAATATAGTGTTAAACCTAAATAAATTTTAAAAAGTAGGCAAATTAGGTATCGCTCAATAGAAATACCCCATGACCTAACCCCTCAGATTAACACGGTCCAAAAAATAAAAAAGGTGCCAAAACAGCTATTTTTTGGCACATTTTCCATTTTTTCCAGTAACAAAGCAAGGGTTAACAGCCAAATAAAACTTAAAATTTATTGCCCTGATTCTGCAGCTTACAGAAACTGGTGGTAAACTGCTGTACGGGCACACGGCAGGGCGCAGAAGGAAAAGAACGCCATATGGTTCCTGGAAGGCAGATTTTGATGGCCATTTTTTTTGACACCATGTCCCATTTGAAGAACCCCTGATGCACCCCTAGAGTAGAAACTCCATGAAAGTGGCCCCATTTAATAAACAACACCCCTCAAGGTATTCAAAACTTATTTTACAAAGTTTGTTAACCCTTTAGGTGTTCCTCAAGAGTTTATGGCAAATGAAGATGAAATTTTAGAATTTCTATTTTTGGTAACCTTGCGTCACAAGAATATAATATAGAGCAACCAAAAATCAAATGTACCCTAAAAATAGTCCCAACAAAACAGCCTCCTTAGCCCGTAGTTTCCAAAATAGGGTAACTTTTATGGAGTTTCCACTAAAATTTCTCAAAATGTAAGTAGTCTCCTCGCAGGTGATAGATAAACTAGTCCAGCAAAATCTGCCTTCCAAAAACCACATGGCGCTCCTTTTCCTCTACGCCCTGCCGCGTGGCTATACAGTAGTTTACGTCCACATATGGGGTGTTTCTGAAAACTACAGAAACGGGGCAATAAAAATTGGGTTTTGTTTGGCTGTTAACCCTTGCTTAGTTACTGGAAAAAACAGGTTAAAATGGAAAATTTTTGAAAAAATCTAAATTCTGAAATTTTAGCTCCATTTGCCATTAACTCTTGTGAAACACCTAAAGGGTTAACGACGTTTGTAAAATCAGTTTTGAATACCTGGAGGGGTGTAGTTTCTACAATGGGGTCATTTTTGGGTGGTTTCTATTATGTTAGCCTCACAAAGTGACTTCAGACCTGAACTGGTCCCTAAAAAGTGGGTTTTTGAAAATTTCTGAAATATTTCAAGATTTGCTTCTAAACTTCTAAGCCTTGTAACGTCCCCAAAAAATAAAATGGCGTTCCTAAAATGATCCATACATGAAGTAGACATATGGGGAATGTAAATTAATAACTTTTTTTGGTGGCATTACTATGTATTATAGAAGCAGAGAAATTGAAACTTGGAAAATTGCAAATTTTACCAAATTTTGGTTAAATTTTGTATTTTTTTTTTTATAAATAAAAATGAATTTTTTTTACTCCATTTTACCAGCGTCATGAAGTACAATATGTGACGAAAAAACAATCTCAGAATGGCCTGGATAAGTAAAAGCGTTTTAAAGTTCTTCGCACATAAAGTGACACTGGTCAGATTTGCAAAAAATGGCCAAGTCCTTAACTCCTTAAGGACACATGACGTATGGGTACGTCATGTGTCCAGTCCCTGAAGATGGCGCCCGCTCCTTGCCGCAGCGGGCACCATCGCTGCGGGGGTCCGGCTGATTCCTGTAGCTGACCCCCGCAGCTGATGATCGCGGTCGGCAGCGCTGCCGACCGCGATCATTTAACCCCGCAGATGCCGTGATCAATCCTGATCACGGCATCTGCATCGCGCTAAAACCGAAAGTAAAACTTCGGCAGCGCTCCAGCTCCCTAGTGGTGATCGGGAGAATCGGAGCGCTGTAAGGGATAGCCTTAAGCCTTTCATTCAGCTTAAGGCTATCACTTACTATTTCCTATGGAGCCCTTGTTAGCAGTAGGGCTTCATAGGAAAGTAGTAAATGCTCATAAACTCCAATACAAGTGTATTGGAGTTTATTATAGAAGCAATCAGGTAACTGATTTATATAGGTCCCTATGGGATCTATATAAAAGTGTAAAAAAAAAAAATAATAAAATAAATAAATAAAAAAAAAAAAATTTAAATCACCCCCCTTTCCCCAAAATTAAAATAAAATAATAAAAAATAAAAATACACATCATGGGTGTCGCAATGTGTGAAAATGCCCATAGTATAAAAATATAAAAATATATTTCCCATACGGTAAACAGAAAAACGGAAAAGCGCCCAAATGGCCGATTTGCCGTTTTTGGACGCTTCATTTCCTCAAAAAATTAAATAAAAGCGATCAAAAAGTCCTACACACCCCATAATGGTATCAACTAAAAGTTAAGATCGCCCCGCAAAAAATAAGCCCCCATACAACGCCATACACTTATTTACAAATACGTTATAGCGGTCAAAACATGGCGACAAAAAAAAAAAAAATATTTTTTTCACTATCAAAACGCAAAAAAAGCTATACATATTGGGTATCGCCGGATTCGTACTGACCTGTAGAATAAAACGAAATGGTCAGTTTTATCGCAAATCAAACGTCGTAATTTAGAAACCTGTAAAACTGTGGTGAAATTGCTTTTTTTTGCAATTTCACCCCATTTGGAATTTTTTTCCCGCTTTCCACTACACCGTATGCATTATTAAATAATAGAGTTGGAAAGTACAACTTGTCCCGCAAAAAATAAGCCCTCATATGGCCATGTGAACGGAAAAATAGAAAAGTTATGGCTCTTGGAAGGCATAGAGCGCAAAACGAAAACGCAAAAATGAAAAAACCCTGTGTCCTTAAGGGGTTAAGGTGAAATATGGCCGTGTCCTTAAGGGGTTATCCGGGAATTAAGAAAATGAAAATACTTAAATATTACTTTATTATAGATATATTCTGAAATACTTTTTATTAGTTATAATGGCTCGTTTTGTCTGGGAAGCAATCATCAGGGATAACAAAATGGCCGCTGTCTCATCAGTTCACACAAAACCTGTCCTAATCACACATGAGGACAAGTTACTTTACAACACTGAGGTAAAGAGCTGCCTCATCCTCTTCTCTGCTTTGCTTGTCAGCGGTTATGATCCTGAATACAGATGATAAGAACTTTAGCTGAATCTCTGGGGAATTTAGTTCATGAGGAGACATGAAATACAGAGAGGACGGACAGGACAGACTGTGGTAATGTAGACTGCATACAAGAGCTTCTGCTCATGAGCCACACCTCATAAATATATGCCCCTGAGCTATGAAAAGGAGAGAGTTGTAGTAGAAAGGACAAGCCTCCTGATCTGTCATACAGAGGGATCTGCAGCAGAAAGAACACACCCACTGAGCTGGCAGCCCAAAAAGAATTGAGCAGAGCAACTGGAGCAATGACTGGGGAGATCTCTGGATCCATGTGAGGTACACGGCTGGTTCTAGCTTTTTTAGAAAGAGATTGTCATGTGCTATATGATGTATGATTAAGAGTTAATAAATACATGTCATGAAAAAGTCCCTTTAAGGTTAAAGTACTGCTACTATACCTTAATTTAAAGGGTTATTACAGTTTATGCAAATAAAGCTTATTCAACATATAAAAAATTTCCTAACTCAGTATTTTCTATATCAATACCTCACAGTTCTTAAGATCTCTGCTTGCTTTCATTATTGATTTTCAGTGGATCTGTGCTGGTCATGTGATGGACTCACCGATGCGCAGGACATTACAGCTCTGAAGCTGTCTCACATTCAGAACCGATACTGGATGCGCCGAAGTTACGGAGAGGCCGAAGACTCTTCGTTACTCCGGCTGAACCACAGCTAGCTATAGGGCTTTATTAAGATTAGCGTCTAAGATTCCAGTCTTAATAAATGTGCCCCCTTAGGTCTATATTTTAAAAAGCCCCCAAAATCTGCAATTTTTACACCCAAACACAAAGAATGCACGTCCACAATACGACAATCAGAAAATAAGAAAGGAAGAGAAGAGGAAAAAAAATATGGAAATAGAGAAAAAGAATAGGATTCATTATAGGATGTTAACTGGAATAAGAAAATATTTTATTATTATATTTCCCATTCCCTTTAAATGGGAATAAAGTACAAAATGATCAGGGAGACCCACTGTGCAGACGACTAGGTACAATCTTTCTGGAACATGCTCTGTGCATACAAAGGTGTATAAAATACAGGTTTTCAGTAGTCGTCATTTTGACTAATAATATAATCCTTCATGAAAATAAACAAGTTTCCTACAAATACTTTGCCCACCACCAAGATAGGAGGCTGAAAACGATAGTGCAAAGAAGTGCAGACACAGGCTTATCCAGAGAGGCTTTTCCTGCCGTTACCTGTCCTCTATCACAGAGAGAGTTTTCCAAGTCTTCAATCTTGGCTTGGCACCTCAGTAGGTCGGCTTGTAACTGTTCCCGGGTCTGTGGAGGACAAAAAGCACTTAATATTCGGTGCACAAAGGACATGTCCTATCTTTTGCCATATTTCATGGATCGCGGACCCATTTAAGTCTATGGGTCTGTACCGCGATACGGGATTCACGCGGCCAGCAGACTGCAGCACAGGCAAGGAGCCCTTCTGGTCGTGTGAACGAGCCCTTAGTCAGAGTTAGAGGGCTGGGGAAATTGTTGGGCTCCAATCAGGGCCCTGATCAGGGGGTGGATTGGCCATAGAACCTACAGGGAAACTTCAGGTGGCTAATTCCCAGGGGGCCGCCTGAGCCCTCCTCCGAGAAGTAATGATCCTACAGTAATATAATGCTGGGAGTGTCAAGAACTTAGTTACTTGGCTGGGGGCCACAGTTGCCCTCTTGACTCCCGAATTCAATGGTATTATAATCCTGAGACAACTGATGCTGGCCAACACAGAGAAGCAAATTCTGGGGTCATATACTTTGTGCTGCTGAGGAATTATTTTGCAATGCACTGTGGTATTTGGTTCTGCTGGGGAAGTATATTGTGCTGCAGTGTGGTATTTGGCTCTGCTGGGGCGGTAATTTGTGCCACAACATGGTATTCCTGACCCCACCTACTTGTGTTGGCCCTGCCTTCTCTCAATTTGGACCTGTAAACAACATGGGGCCAGTTTAAAATTTTATTTTTTTTCAGGGCCACTTTAACTCTCTAGTCTGTGCCTGGCCCTTACAAAGGCTCCCAGGCTTACCACTTTAATCTTCCTATTAAGCCTGGTCTGTAACCAAACCATTAAAATATAAAAGTATTCATCCTGTACGGTGAACTCTGTAAAAAAAAAAAAATCAAGTGGAAGAATTTCAATTTTTTGTCACCTCACCCACCGAAAAAATTGAATAAAAAGTGATCAAAAAGCCTAAATGATTTCAATAAAAACTACAGTTCGCCCTGCAAAAAAAAGCTCTAACACAGCTCTGTACATGGCAATATAAAAAACTTACGAGGGTCAAAAAATGTAAAAATGTCAACACAAAAGCAAATTATAATTTTTTTTTTTCCCAGTAGTAAAGCACAAGAAAAACTGTAAATTTGGCATTGCCGTAACTGTAAGACACACAGAATATAGTAGCCAACATGTTCGTTTTAATATACAGGCTGAGTGGCGGGTCCACAGCTCCGCTCTGATCCTTCATTGGCTGCTGGACCCAGTTAGAAAGTGCTTGGTGGTCTCCTTTAGGAAGCAGTGAGAGAAGAAAGCTGTCCATTTTGATAGCTTGAATATAAATGAAAATTACCCTGGCTTCTCTTTCTGCATCCAGCGTCCCTCCCACTTGCTCTTGCAGTAAGGCGTACGCTCTCTGCAGGGCCTGGTACTCTCGGGTCAGCTGACGAAATCTTAAATCAGCTTCCTCCTTAGGAGTGCTCTTCAAGGGGAATGAGAAAATGGAGCCAATCATCATTAAATAGGAATCATACAAATATCTGCACAAGAAATTTAAAATGCGTCACAGTCTCCAAACGTGGCCGGATCAGCGCTCTGTACGTTTACTGTACTGAGGAAAATGCTCAGCTACCTCCTCCATGTGCCTCAGTCTCGTACAAAGATACAGTGAGGAGGGCTTAAAGGGGTTGTACAGGAGTAAAAAATTAAAAATTAAAAAAAGGATGATTTCATACAAAAACAGTGCCACACCTGTCCAGTGGTGGTACTGCAGCCCAGCCCTATTCATTTCAATGGAGCTGATCTGCAACCCATGTAGACGGGGCGCCTTGCCTGGAAAAAAAAGCAGCCATGTTTTTCTAATCTTGTACAACCCATTTTAAAAATATTCCACCACTAATTAGGGGAATATTTTTGGTCTTGATGTGCAGTGTGCTCTCCTGTATGCAGTGTGCGGAGATAGGTGCGGGTCTCAGAGGTGGGACCTGCACCTCTCCAACTTTGATGGCATATCCTAGCGAAAGGACGCCAAAGTCTTAGGCTACTTTCACAGTCGCGTTTTGGCTTTCCGTTTGTGAGATCCGTCATGGGCTCTCACAAGCAGTCCAAAACAGATTAGTTTTGCGCTAATGCATTCTGAATAGAAAAGGATCCGCTCAGAATGCATCAGTTTGCCTCCGTTCAGTCACCTATTCCGCTCTGGAGGCTGCCGGCAGCGTTTTTCTGTCCACCTGACGAAGCGGAGCCAATCTGGCACAATAGAAAACGGATCTGTCCCTTACGGACGTTCAATGGTGTTCAAGACGGATCCGTCATGGCTATAGAAGACATACTACAACCGGATCCGTTCATGACGGACGCATGCGGTTGTATTATTGTAACAAAGGCGTTTTGCAGATCCAGGACGGACCCATAAAAACGCTAATGTGAAAGTAGCCTTAATGACACAACCCCTTTAATAATACACCAGTGAAGAAAGCCTGCTCAAGTAATTAGTATACAGTTAGTGATTACTGCGGTGGCAGCAGAAGCGACTTACATCTTCGATGTCTTCTTCAGGCGTTGCCGGTGTCCTGTCCGTTTTATCGGTGTTGTATGAGGTGACTGACGAGGTTTCTGAATCAATGGATTCTTCATCAAATCCAAAAAACGTCTCCACAACATGTCTCTAAAGAAGAAAGCTGCTGGTTACTGAGCGGAACGCCTTGCCCACCATGCATCCACATTCCCCATACGAACCCTTTAACGCAACAAAAACACATTACAGTAACACAACAAAACGCGTTAAAGTGACCATCATGGCGCAGCTGGTGTCAAAATAAGGCTCGTTTCACATAGGTGTTAAAGAAATCCGGCAGAGAACAGCCTGGTGCAAGATCCCCGTTCTCTGGATCCAGTATAGCTGGACAGTGCCGTGAGCCGGATCCCATTGACTAAAATAGGGTACAGCGGGGACCGTGCCACTACCCGGCATATATGTTGGCATTCGGCTGGACAAAACCTTCTTCATGCAGCAATTTCTGACTGTCCGAATTCTGACATTTATACCGGGACACAGTCAGATCCCCCACTATTTCCCAATATAGTCAATGGGGTCAGGCGGCAATCTCGATGTTGGAACAGCTTGCCGGGTTTCTTTGACGTAAGTCACTGGCGACATCTGTACATAGACTGAGCCCCTGGCACCTATAGTGGACCTACAGAAATATATTAGGGGGTTTCAGAAATGGTCATTTTTACATTGAAACAGATGATGAGAATCTGGAGAAATCCGCTAAAAAAAACAAAAAAAGCTTTCAGATCTGCCGGGAATTTCATGCACCGATCTATGCTCAGCAGAAAGTCTATGCAGGAACCGGCCGTCCTAAAACAGCCCAAGTCTGCCTGGAAATAATATAAACTCCCGGGTCTATATCTGGTACATTATAAGGGTGCTGCTCCACTAGGTTTTTTGGGGTGGCATTTGTTTACATGCATTTTTTCCAAACCTCTTTTTTTTCCTATAGAAGAGTCTATGAGAAAACAACTGCCTTAAATGTAGGATTTAAAACGCCACTACATACAAATGCTGTGTCTGAAAGGCATTTTATTACTTCCCAGAGGCCAATGTGTAATGTCCGCCGCATGGTAACGCCCAAAAAACCTGCCACCAAAAAAATGCACCCATAGAGAGTTTCTTTCTCAAGTACATACAGCAACATTCCTCTAATCCAGCAGCAATGGCATCTCCTTATTTCCGGAATATGCATGTTAGAACAGCGCACACACCTACCTTGTAGGGGCAAGGACCGGCACCCAAGGACTCATCAGATGTGGCAAAACAACAGCGCCCAGCATTCTATTAAAGGGGTTGTCTCATATTGCTAGGATATGCCCCCATCGTCTGATAGGTTTGGGTCCCACTGGGACCTGCACCTATATCGAGAATAGAGCGGGGAGAGCTGTGGCTGGAGGACCCTGGATTTCCCGGGGTCGGTCCACCACTAAGCTCTGCTCCCATAGAAGTGAATGGGAGCGCACCATGCATGCGCGGCCCATGCTCCCATTCATTTCTATGGGGCCGACGGAAATAGCCAGCGCTCAGCTATATTCGCCGCCCCATAGAAAATGAATAGAGGACGGCTGCGCATGCACAGTACGCCCTCCTTCACTTTCGGGGCTCCGTTGTCGTTGCAGGTGTGGTCCCAGTGCCTATCAGACAATGGGGGCATATCCTAGCGATATGCCCCCATTGTCTGAGATGTGACAACCCCTTTAAAAGGTTTCTGTCACCAACTTTTGACATTATAAGCTGTCTGACATTAGCTATGTGCTAATGTCAGACCAGCTTGATAATGTCTTTTTTATAAAAATCCGCTGTATATATAGTCTGAAAAACTTACTTTTACATTATGTAAATTAGCCTCTAGGAGCAGGCGTTGCCTGCTCTAGCGGCTCCGTCCGGCAACCTGCTGGCACGCCTTCACACTTTGATTGACAGTGCAGGGCAGCGATCCTCCCTGCACTGTCTCGTTCTGAATCGCGCGCCCGCGCCGCTCTGTATTCGGCGCAGGCGCGGTGAGCAGAGGACAGCAGGCACCAGCGTCCTCTGCTCACCGCGCCTGCGCCGATACAGAGCGGTAAGCGGGCGCGCGATTCAGAACGAGACAGTGCAGGAGGATCGCTGCCCTGCACTGTCAATCAAAGTGTGAAGGGCGTCTAGCAGGTTGACCGGACGGAGCCGCTAGGAGCAGGGCAACGCCCCCCCTGCTCCTAGAGGCTAATTTACATAATATAAAAGTAAGTTTTTCAGACTATATATACAGCGGATTTTTATAAAAAAGACATTATCAAGCTGGTCTGACATTAGCACATAGCTAATGTCAGACAGCTTATAATGTCAAAAGTTGGTGACAGAAACCCTTTAAAGTCTGCAGCAGGCAGTGCATGTTGGGAGTTGTAGTTTCCTACCAATCTGTAGAGCGACATGTGGCAGACCACTGCCGTAGGGGTACAAGACGTCTGAGAAGACACCAGCGCTGCAGTATAGGAATTCCAACAGATTGGATTGAAGGAATTTTATTCTAGCTAGCACTGGAAGCACGAGCAGGATGAGAGTAGTTGTTAGGAGGAGACTAGTCATAATGCATTCACTAAGCAGCCGGTGATGTGCATCAATGTGTTCCAGTGATGGTCGGCACAGGGGGACGCGTTTCTACCGTTACCGTACCCAGGGGGACATCGCCAGTGTCCCAGAGCATCACATGATGTTACACGAACGCCTCTGCATAAAGGGTCATTAATCCCAAGCACAACAATAATTAACAAACACCAAACAGACAGCGTACTGCTGCGCACCGGGAATTACATGCCAATTAACACCGACAGGCCTTCCTTAAAGGGAACGTGTCGCAGGAATTGTTTTCTGCCAGCAAAAACCAGATCGTGACAGGTAGCCTTTTAAAACATTTTAATTTTTAATTCCACTTCCTGAACATGATTATGCGGGCTGCCATCTTGTCTGAGCTGTCGTTAACAGCATATATAGATATGCTTCCCGGCAGCCATCATGGGCCAAAAGACTCAATAGACAGGAGGAGATCTGATTGACGTATATGGGAGAGTTTTCTAGGCATGCTCTGGGACCTGAGCAGAGGTCGGGAGGGAGGAGATAAGCTGGGATATCACCTATTGTGAATAGTAGATCCTCTGTTATCTCCACATAAGTGATAGCTGTGATTGTAATCCTGTCTCTAATGATAAGCAGATGACTGCAGTAAAATGATCAGTACAGCCTATTAGTAGGCTTAGTGGCTACTGTGAAAACTTCAGGATTTTTTATTTTTTTTTTACAGATATTGATATGGAAAATCAAAAATATCACCAATAATGCTTTAAAAATATGTTCAACATAACATAATTTAAACAATAAGTCATTTTCTGGGAAAAAACAAACCAAAAAAAACCCAGCGAAGCATACCGTTTTGGCAGACTCCTGAAAAGAACCCTCATAGACCTCATTATAAACTATGGGCGCCTTTAGTTTTCATCATATGAAGAATCCAGCGTTGCCATTTCTCCCCCGTTTTTTTTTTGTTTTAGGAAAAACTTGTGCAGACGTGAATGTAGCCTGTGTCACCGTCATCTGAGCTCCCACAATACGGAGCAGGACTATCCCTTTAACCTTATACACTATAGCATAGCATATAGCATATTGCTCACTTTGAAGTCAGACCAGAATTGTGCTACACCTTGTTTTCTACGTAATGCAATATTAAAATTGTAACATTCCTCCGAAACGGCAGCAGATTTTTCCATAATTTATGCACATGGGAATCCAAGGCTAGCTTCAATCTCGCCATAAAAGACCTAGGGCTAAAAAACAAAAACACCACAGAGCCTTACAGAAACACCGATCATGAAGTGTCGTCATGAGGACCTAACGCTAGTAAAAATGCAGATATTTGGCTAGAGTTCCCATGGGTCCCATGCACTCTCGAAGGAAGGCTTTGGCCAAAATGGATTCACTGAGGCATATTTACTATGCACCAGTTTTTTGCACCAAAAAACTGGTGTGCATGGGGGTGGGGGGGGGGGACTGTTTTACACGCTTTTCATGGCTTCACATAAAAGGGACGTGGCCTAAAAGTGCCTCTCTGCGTTAAGAAATGCGCCAAAACTTTGGGGCATTTTTGGAGTACAACTACACCAATTTATAGGCGGTGTAATCTTAGACTCTCTCTTTTTTTTTGGCGTACAGACAAAATTTTAGGTGCACAGATAAAACTAGCGATGTGATGGCTAACCTCCGCCACTCCAGCTGTGGTGAAACTACAACTCCCGAGATGCACACTTGCTTGGCTGTTATCAGAGCTCTATAGAAATGAATGGCGCATGTTGGGAGTTGTAGTTTCACCCCAGCCGGAGTGACGGAGGTTAGCCATCACTGCCTCTAGCGCGTAAATATGGCACTGGATTACCATGCTTCAAATTTACAAAAGGTCCATGCGCCAGAACAGCACATTTGTCTATGATCCCTATTCTTACACAGTGTGTACCAGTGCAACGCTACGAGTAAATCCCCCGTACTCTGTACTGCCCCTCCATTCGCCACGCAGGGTTTTGCCTGTGGTACTCTTAAGCGATGCTTCATGACAACTGTATAGTGAAATGCACACAGTTATAAAGCGGACCTAGATAGAAGGGTGAGGTGTCAGATGGGATCTCGTAGGATTCATGGTTGTAGAAGTATGATCAGCCCCAGGTGGGTGTATAGATCATTTTCATGTTCGGAGTCATGAAGCTTACAGAGCAGCATAAATGCCGATAGGTGACTAGGAATCTGATCGCTCTGATCGCAGATCTCATCTCTCCTGTGTTCCTGTAATATCCTATTCTACATGACCTGCTACACACAACTTATGCAGCCCTGTGTAGTGGAAGCTGTGCTCTATCCCTCTGTAGTTTTGCCATTACAATCATGAAACAGGAGGCTCAGGATGAGCAGAGACATGGATCACTCCTAAACAAAAAGTCTCAGAAACCATATGGGTTATGACAACGTCTCTTAGCGCCTGCTGAGATTTCAGAGCTCAACCCACCATCTCAGGTCACTTAAAGGGGTTATCTCATGACGTAAAAGAAAAAAAAAAAAAGAAAGAAAATCAGACCTAATCTACTACATGACAACCTCTTTCTAACAAAGCTAGGACCAGCCCTGTACCTCACATGGATCCAGAGATCTCCCCATCCTTTGCTCCAATTGTTCTGCTAGATTTATTTCCAGCTGTCAGCTTAGGGGGCGTGCCCTGTCTACTGCAGCTGAAGGCTGGAACTGAGCATGTGCTTCCTTCCCAGTGAGGAGGGCAGAGAAATTAGAAAAAGAGCAAACAGCAGGTGGCGCTGTACAGGTAGATTTAATTTAATAACGCGTTCGTTATAATACATTTTAATTCCATGTAATTACAAAAAGTATTCAGATGCAGGTGCTGGTTTAAAAAATGTAGGAAATGTTCCTGGGACAACCCCTTTAAGTAATGCATAACAGCTGTCGGATGGACAATCACTCATAATTGTTTTCTGTTAAATTTAAGGGCGAAGCATTGCTTCTTTTTTTTTTTAACCCATACATTGCCAGCTACCTTCCCTTACTTACTGTCCCTGCTGCACTGCATGGAATAATGGGGTAGCAGATGCAGACAAAGACCTCTATGGATGTTAGATTCGAATGGTGGGGGTGTACAGTTATTACCTACTTTTACATAGGACTGCAAGTAAACCTGCCTATTATCTTGACTCAGTGAAGAAAATGTACACAATGGCGACTGCATAAATGAGGGGGCCTCCTTATTTCTGCTCTTGTCTGTGCTCTGTGTTTATACAAAAACCAAAAATGGGCACTGTAGTGCCGTCAATAAAAATTTACAGTTTAAAAAAAAATAAAAATAAAAAAAAAATAAATGAGGACCCTATAGAGCAGTGTTTCCCAACCAGTGTGCCTCCAGATGTTGCAAAACTACAACTCCCAGCATACCCAGAGAGCCTTTGGCTGTGCGGGCATGCTGGGAGTTGTAGTTTTGCAACAGCTGGAGGCACACTGGTTGGGAAACACTGCTATAGAGAGTCAAATGACAAATTCAACACTGCTACACCTGCATGCAACACATAAGAAAAAAATGAATATTAAAAGATAAATAAAATGGACATATTATACTGAATATGTATCACACACATCTACTGATTCCCACACAGCACATAAAGCTAGATTGGCGTAGGTTCGTCAGTAGCCCCTTTACCGTCGTGCTTGTAGGTCAGCTCCTGGCATCCCGAAAAATACAGGCAGACTAAGGCGCAGAGGCATATGAAGAAGGAGAAGTACAGGATGAGTAGGAAATCTTCCATTGTGTGAGAGCGAAGGGCATCCACTTCAGTAGCTCTTCATCTATTCTCTGAATGGTCTGCTCAGGCGCTGCGGCAATGGACCGCACGCAAAGTTTCCAGCCTCCCAGAAACTCACCATTCACACGATGAAAGCCGGGAGTGATGGGGGGCTATAAAAATACCGGAGAGCTGCTTCTCCTCATCAGGACTGGGCGCAGGTAGCCTGCCACACGTGCACCAGGTCCCCAGACTATTGCATGCGAGCTCTGTATAGCTAGCAACAGTAACCAGGAGCCGACAGACGGCAACAGGAAAACTAAAAATACACTAAAAACACAAAAACAGCTCAATAACCTCCACTGGGCGGTAATGGACAATTTAAAGGGTATGAAAAGTCAGTTTGCAATTTGTCGGGTAATTCGACTTCATGGCTGTTCTGCCAGGAAATAAAATGCGATTTTCTAAAATCCTAGCAACAGTTTAAAAGCGACGCAGGAGAAAGTGAGGGTCGATCGACAAAACGGCCTCCCTTCTTTAGGGTCAAAAGTTGTACTGAAGTATTAAAAATGTCTGCATCTATTCCGTTCACGAACCTGTGGTCCTATTATTTAGGTAAAGTCATCACAGCGACGTCCTGTCCACCTTCGTAAAGCGTACAAGCTGACAGCTTTTGTAGCCAGTGAGGGGGCAGTATGGGGTCGGCAAGATGCTCCTGCTAAGCCTAGGTAATACAGGATCGCATGGAATAATTATTAATGTACTGCTACCTAATAATTAGCTATAAAACAGCCAGATATACAGGGACAAAGAGTATCCAAGCAAACAGTACCCAGGTCTAAAGCAGTGAAGACTGTTTGCATCCCTGGTGGTCTAGGGCAGTGAAGAGATAAATTCCCCCCAAGGACACCATGGAGGTTTTCTTTAATCATGTAAATAAAAGCTACGTTTTATCTTAAATCCCAAGGCGCTGGATCCATTGGAAATTTGCTACTGAAAAGATTAATGTCTGTATCCTTAGTGCAGGCATCCTCAAACTGCGGCCCTCCAGCTGTTGTAAAACTACAACTCCCACAATGCCCTGCTGTAGGCAGATAGCTGTAAGCTGTTCGGGCATGCTGGGAGTTGTAGTTTGGCAACAGCTGTAGGGCCGCAGTTTGAGGATGCCTGCCTTAGTGGAATAGACAGGGAAGGTGTTAATGTATGTATACCTGGTGGTTTATGGCAGTGAGGGGGTTAATTTCAGTAAAACTGGTGACTGGCAGCAGTAAAGGTGTTGGTGTCCGCATCCTTAGGGGTCTTTGGTTTTCTAGGGTGATAAAGGGCGGTAAAGGGCTTAATGTCTAGCACAGTCCCAGGGTTAACTTTTTATTAGGAAAAAAAACAACAAAAAACCAAAGCTTAAGCTCATATCTATACCCATTATCACTCCAACCTAACTCAGAATTGTTTGCATATGATAAGCCACACTGTTTGGATGGCAAAGAAAAAAATAAGAGAATAAGTCTGGAGGTTAATTTTAGTATCTTTGGTGATCTTGGCCAGTAAATAGGTTAATGCAGAGTTTCCTGGAGGTCTAGGGCAGTAAGGGGGTTAACCACAGTATAACTAGTAATCAAGGGCAGTGAAGGTGTTAATATGAAAATCCCTGGTGGTCTTGGGTACTGAAGGGATTCATATTAGTATACCGGTTGGTCTAAGGGACTTAGGTGGCTACTTACACCATCACTGGTGGTCTAGGGCACAGAAGGATTATTGCAAGAATCTCTGGTGGTCTAATGGTAACATTTAAAAGGAACCTGTCCATGAAAATCCAATGTAACCTACAGGCAGCCTGTTATAGAGCAGGAGGAGCTGAGCAGATTGAGGTATAGTTTTATGGGAAAAGATTAAGTATAATATGTAAATTATTCATTTATATTCCTGCTCACTCTGGGCTTTGAAGTGATTGACAGCTCTCTGTATACACAGTCATAGAGGGAGGGCTGTCAATCACTGATAGGACCGCCTCCTAGACTCCAAAGCCCAGAACGAGCAGGAATGTAAATGAATGAAATACAAGTTATACTGAACCTTTTCTCACACAACATTATACAAATCTGCTCGGCTTCTCCTGATCTATAACATGCTGCCTGCAGCTCAAATAGCATATTCAATGTGACAGGTCCCTTTAAGATCCCTGGTGTAGGGATCTTCCTGCAGATTGCACCGAATGTTCCTGGTGACAGGTTCCCTTTAACATGAGCTGCTCTAGGGGCTCGTTTAGACTGCAACTAAAACACTGTATCCCATTAATGAGAGACTGTAACCAATACAGTCACTTTATTTGAGTAAAAAAGTCGCAAAAAAATGCGGAATCGGTAAACTTTTTTCAAGCTCTGCACTAAGCTCTCCAGTTTTGTGAAAGTGGGCATGTTGTCTTATGTAAATGAATAACTATTACTATTGCGACCATTTAAAAAGTCGCAAAAAAATGCGCAATTTCACTCCAGGGAGGACCATACTTATCTTCTGCGACTTTTTAATAGAACATGCGACTTTTTTGTAAAGACGTACAACTTTTGTAAAGCCGCTTTCTGAAGAATAAACTGCTACCGTCAAACTACCTTTATCACAGTATTAAAGGACCATTAATAAATCTGACTGACTAAAAGGGACTTTGGGCAGATGGAAAAGTGGAGTAAGATGGAAGTGTAATGATAAATCTGGCCCTATGTGCCTTCAATGACAGACTACAACCAGAATGCTGTGTGGCCTCTAAAGCAGTGTTTCGCAACCAGTGTGCCTCCAGCTGTTGCAAAACTACAACTCCCAGCATGCCCGCACAGCCTTTGGCTGTTCAGGCATGCTGGGAGTTGTAGTTTTGCAACAGCTGGAGGCACACTGGTTGGGAAACACTGCTCTAAAGAGACCGTTCTATTGACACTTTGCGCCTTCAATAAACTTTGACACTGTCAAGTCTTGTGGCTATAGTGACTGTAACCCTTAAGCGGTGTGCCTCCTGCCGGAATAAAGTGTTATACACGTTAACCACTACGTGTCTGCCTTTTCACTGAGCAATCTTCAAGTGGGGTCATTAGTTATTAGGGTCATGGGCTACACGCAGTACAGACGCCACTGCACAAAATAAACCTTTTCCCATACTGATACGACGGTCACATTCAGAGTTAAATCTAGTGACAACTGCCTGAGATATCATTAATTAGTCTTGAGGGACGCCGCAGCAGCATGGCGCGTCGTAATCTCCTAATCCGAGCTGTAGAATTTCTCATTTCTCATGCTGTTCAGCCGTAAATCTCAGGAGGAACAAGACAGGTAAAACCCTTCCGGCTAATGCTATTCAGATGAGCAGAATGTCGCCGATGATAATATTACACCATTTATCTAGAAGTCATTTCTAAGAGGTCATTTGTAGTATAATGGACACCAAAGGAGAAGGCAATCGTGAAATCAGCAGAGATCCACTTACAACTACAACATTTACATCCGTGGCTGCTCCAACGGGATAAAACATATGGAAATAATAAAATCACTGCACGTTAGAAATCTCCTTGTATAAAGATGGTGTCTACTGTATATCAGGGATCGGCAACTTTCAGCACTCCAGCTGCTGTGAAACTACAACTCCCAACATGCACACTAAGGCTACTTTCACACTAGCGTTAATGTTTTCCAGTATGGAGATCCGTCATAGGGGCTCAATACCGGAAAAAAACGCTTCCATTTTGTCCCCATTCATTGCCAGTGGGGGAAAAACTGAACTGAACAGAATGGAGAGCTCCAAAATGCATTCCCTTCCGTTCTGATACCGGAGAGCAAACCACAACATGCTGCAGTTTGCTTTCCATTATGGGATGCTGAGCAAGACAGATCCGTCATGAATCACAATGAAAGTCAATGGGACGGATACGTTTTCTCTGACACAATAGAAAACGGATCCGTCCCCCATTGACTTTCAATGTAGTTCATAATGGATCCGTCTTGGCAATGTTAAAGATAATACAACCGGATCCGTTCACAACGGATGCAGACGGTTGTACTATCAGTAACGGAAGAGTTTTTGCTGAACCCTGCCGGATCTAGCAAAAACGCTGGTGTGAAAGTAGCTTACTCGGCAACTCCCACAGAAATAAAAGGAGGATTCTGGGAGTTGTAGTTTCAGAACAGCTGGAGTGCTAGAGATTGCTGATCACTGGTCTATATGATGCCCAAAAGCTGGAAGGATCTAAGTGCGCGCACTAGATAGAGCTCTGATCCAGACGTATACTGCTCATGGCACACAGCTGAAAAGTACATTTGGGCAGAGCTTTTAAAATGCTCCGCCCAAACGTGCTTTTCAGCTGGATTCCAGCCCCAGTATGCAAACTTTAGATCAACGCCCTGTCTAATGGGCACATGTATAGTCAATAGTGTACATAGAAAAGCAGGGACCAAAAACTAAGATTAAAATAGGCCCCTTTGTTATGGCGCCAGGTTTTGCCACCCAGAACAGAAGGGCTTGGTATATCTTTCCTCCTGTATCCTTTCCTGGGTGTCCACTCTTACTATCCTCAGGATAGGCCATCAATATGTGGTCGGCAGGGATCCAACACTCCACGCCCCTGTAAAGCCTCATTCACATGTCCGTGCTCAAATCCGTGATGTGTCAGTTTTTTGCTGTCCGTGTTGCATCAGTGTTTCACTGACACTGAACAGCTGAAAAATAATTTTCAAAGCATCTCTTCTTAATGATCCGTGAAACACAGGTGGCATCCGTGTTGCACCGTGGTTTTCATAGACCCATAGACTATAATGGACGTGATGGATCCGTGAAAACAGACAAAATAGAGCATGCATCCGTGCTAAAAACACTGACCTACGGACAGTGCTAAAACATTGATGTCTGAATACACACATTAAAATGAACGGGGACGTGTGCTGTCCGTGGAAAACACATACAGCATACGTCTGTTGAACACTGACGTGTGATTGAGGCTTAAATCAGCAGTTCTGCAGTCGCTGCCGGAACTAAACAGCTCCCTCCATTGTGTAGTGGACGGTGCTGGTTACTGCACGCAGAGATACAGCTGCCAGCGCTGTCCACTGCACAATGGAGGGGGCTGTGTAGCTAGAGCCAACCGTGGAGGTGCAGGGTGTCAGACCACTGCCAATGAGGTATTGATGCCATCAATAAAAAAAGGAGTTCACAACCGCTTTATGTCAATTTCCCGTTGGTTGTATGGCTCCCACGAGAATCCACAGAGGCACGTGGCCATAAGCCGCCCCACTTCCAACACCAACCTTAAAGGGGTTTTGCCACTTCAGCAAATATCATTTATTCTGCAGAGAAAGTTTTCATAGTTATGACCACCCTGCAGTCCAGAAGCATGGCCGTGCTTGTACACTATAGAGAAAAGTACCAGCCTATGTGAGCTCCCACGGTCTCGGCCACCAGAAGCCCTGCATTCTTTCTTATAGTGTACAAGCACGGCCACCACTGCTGGATTACAGGGTGGTTGTAGCCATGGAAACGAGCAGTGTATAATGCGATGGAAAAATGAATGAATCCAGCTCGCAAAGGAGGCAATATGGACAATCACAATACATTAGTAAGTGCCTTGTATTCACTTTCTCTACATGATAAATGCCACTTGTTTAAGAGAGACAACACCTTTAAGACCTGGTCAACTATCAGTGACTGAGAGCTATGTACATATGTTTACACACTTAGGCCTCGAGTACACAAACGTATTTTCGGTTCGTGTTTTTTACAAACCAAATGCGGCCCCATTCATTTCTATGGGGCTACAAAAAAACTGGACAGCACACACATGTTATATGGGTGCTGTCCTCATCTCTCTATCTATCATGTACAGAAAAGAACTACAAGGCACTTACTAATGTATTGTGAGTCTCCATATTGCCTCCTTTGCTGGCTGGATTCATTTTCCCTAACATTATACACTGCTCGTTTCCATGGTTACAACCACCCTGTAATCCAGCAGCAGTGGTCGTGTTTGCACACTGTAAGAAAAAATGGCAGCCTCTCTGGTGGCCGGGACTGTGTGAGCTAACGTAAGCTGGTACTTTTCTCTATAGTATACAAGCACGACCACCGCTGAGGGATTGCAGGGTGGTCGTAACCATGGAAACTTTGTCTGCATAATAAATGCTATTTGCTGAAGTGGCAAAACCCCTTTAAGCCTAACCTCCTTAAAACACCAACAAGGGACCATATAGAACCCTTAAAACCAGTCTTACGGCACCCCAATACACAGCTCTTTCCTGATCGCTACTTTTCATCATGTCACCTCCTCACATGACCTTGTGATGTTATACCTCCCAGAAGCTCCTTTATGGTATCCCATCCCGCGTAGACTGTAAGCCCTTGTGGGCAGGCTCCTCTCTCCTTCTGTACCAGTCTGTGACTCGTCTTATTCATACTTAGTACAATTGTCTGTATTATGTATGTGTGTATGTCTGTACTATGTATGTGTGTATGTCTGTACTATGTATGTGTGTATGTCTGTATTATGTATGTGTGTATGTGTCTGTATTATGTATGTCTGTATTCTGTCTGTGTGTATGTCTGTATTCTGTATGTGTGTATGTCTGTATTATGTATGTGTGTATGTCTGTGTGTATGTCTGTATTATGTATGTATGTATTATGTATGTGTATGTCTGTATTATGTATGTGTGTATGTCTGTATTATGTATGTGTGTATGTCTGTATTATGTATGTGTGTATGTCTGTGTGTATGTCTGTATTATGTCTGTGTGTATGTATGTTTTATGTATGTATGTATGTATGTATGTGTGTGTGTATGTATGTATTATGTATGTGTGTATGTATTATGTATATGTATGCATGTATTATGTGTGTGTGTATGTATGTATTTATATGTATGCATGTATTATGCATGTATGTATTATGTATGTGTGTATGTATTATGCATGCATGTATGTGTGTATGTCTGTATTATGTATGTGTACGTCTGTCTGTCTGTATTATGTATCTGTGTATTACCGGTATGTGTGTATGTATTATGTATGTGTGTATGTATTATGTATGTGTGTATGTATTATGTATGTGTGTATGTATTATGTATGTGTGTATGTGTGTATTATGTATGTGTGTATTATGTATGTGTGTATGTATGTGTGTATTATTTATGTGTGAATGTGTGCATTATGTATGTATTATGTATGTATTATGTATGTATGTGTGTATTATGTATGTATTATGTATGTGTGTATTATGTGTGTATTATGTGTGTATGTATTATGTATGTATTATGTATGTGTGTATTATGCATGTATGTGTTTATTATGTATGTGTGTATTATGTATGTGTTGTGTATGTATGTGTGTGTATGTATTATGTATGTGTGTATTAATTGTATGTGTGTATTATGTATGTGTGTATTTATTATGTGTGTGTGTATTATGTATGTGTGTATTTATTATGTGTGTGTGTATTATGTATGTGTGTATTTATTATGTGTGTGTGTATTATGTATGTGTGTATTATTATGTGTTGTATATGTGTGTATTATGTATGTGTATATATGTATTATGTATGTAGTATGTATGTATTATGTATGTGTGTATTATGCATGTGTGTATTATGCATGTGTGTATTATGCATGTGTGTATTATGTATGTGTGTATTATGCATGTGTTGTGTATGTGTGTATTATGTATTTGTGTATTTTGTATGTGTGTATTATGTATGTGTGTATTATGTATGTGTATGTGTGTATTATGTATTTGTGTATTTTGTATGTGTGTATTATGTATGTATTATGTATGTGTGTATTATGTATGTGTTGTGTATGTATGTGTTGTGTATTATGCATGTGTGTATTATGTATGTGTGTATTATGCATGTGTGTATTATGTATGTGTATGTATGTATTATGTATGTGTATGTGTGCATTATGTATGTGTGTATTATGTATGTGTGTATTATGTATGTGTGTATTATGTATGTATTATGTATGTGTGTATGTGTATTATGTATGTATGTGTGTATTATGTATGTATTATGTATGTGTGTATTATGTATGTATTATGTATGTGTGTATTATGTATGTACACCCCTTATCATATATACAGCGCCATGGAATGAATGGTGCTTAAATAATAAAAAAATAAATAATATTAATAATAATAATAATAATAATAATAATAAATGATAATATATGGCCTTGCTTAGTGACTTCTAGTTTAACCCTTCATGGGCAGCTTACAGCTAAGGTAGATAATACATAGTGGCATGAGGTCCTATAGAGCAAAAATCCTTCCCCTCTACCAGGTCTCTGCTCTAGTAATGAGTAACAATACTTTCTATGGCGGGTAACATAAGCCTGGTTCACTGGCTTTTCTAACAAATGCTGAGTAATTGCTCTAATATTGCAATTTACGGTATGTGATCTGGTATAACAGCATCGCCCCGTGTAGCCGGACTGCACAGGAAATGGATGATATTTTCTCTGGACTACGTGGTTAGTTGCTAACATGTTTCTGTGTCCAATTACAGGACTGAATCAGGAGGAATCTGGATGAACACTGAGCAGTTATTAGATTACCCCTTCTGTAGGAGACTAAAGCAGCTTTCCTTTTTAAAAGGATTATCCTGCAAAAAGTTTTACTGTGCAACACATTTGGCTTTTTAAATGCAGTATTATTGCGGTATACAGTACGTGCACAGTACAATGCCTTTCATATACATTTTCCTTTCTAGTAGCGCCCCCTGCTGTTTATCATTTATCTTCTCCTGCATACAGAGATGGACTGACACGATCAGTAGCTTCCCTTCTTCCTCCCTCATCTCAGTGGCGGCATAGTTCTCATTAGATGCAGACGCCTTTCATTCATTCATCTCTACCTACAGAAATATATACCGTAGCTATATCTATCTCTAAACCATGGAGAAAGGAATTGAGGGGGCGTTCCATACCATATGTATCTCTGCTGCTACATGTGAGGGACTATTTTCTATGCAGGGGAGGAAGGCGTTAACAAGAGCTAATTGCAATGCATTCCAGAAGATGCAGGTGTTGCTGAGCTACTGCCCACCCACAGAAAGGCAAGCAAGTCCCCCAGATAGGTCAGGAAAAAGTTTTAAACGCGTAGGTTAACCCCTTTAAATATATAGTGGGTTGGCAGTAAAAGGCTTTAGGGCATATTTCTATAGGGCACAGAGATTATAAAAGAGAGGTAAGTGATAGAGTTGAGCGAACTTGTGGTTTAAGTTCAGCGTCTAAAGTTCGGGTTCGTGTTATCGAAGAATCCCAATATGGATTCCGCTACCACGGACCATAGCGAAATTTGGAATCCATAACAGCCCGTTATAGTCCGTGGTAGCAGAATCCATAATGGGATTCTTCGATAACCCAAACCCGAACTTTTTTTTTTTATCAATTCTCTTTTTATTGAAATAAGTAACAAACAAAGACAAAAGTCAAACAGTACCAACTGACATCAAGCAAGTACAATCGGATTTTACAGGCAGATTAACCACATAATAATCATACACTGAGAGCATAGCAGGTTCAATGTCCCAACAGATCAAGCAGTGTGTCGTTTCATCCCGCAATCCAAGGTTAGACAACTGTAGATCATATATAATGATGCCAAAAAGAACAAAGGTGGTTGCTACACCTTCTAAGAAAGTAATAGAGCAGAAAACATAAAATCCAAAGTAAGTAAAGTCGATCCGGAGCTGACCCAGACTACATTACATAACGCGCCACTGGATCCCAAAAGGGAGGAAGCAACTTTACCCCCCCACGGCCTCAACGAGACGGTTCTGTTCTTCCAGGAGAGTAATTTTATAACAAGACACGGAGGCTTCATATTGCATCAACTCTCTTTACTGTTACCATAGCAGCAAAGAAAAAACACAGGTAATATATTCAAAACCAAGGTAACAAGCCCCTCCCACATGGTATATAAGGGACAAGCCCTCCTGTGATCTTCCTCTTTCTTTGCTGCTACCGTAGCAGATGAGTATACCTTTATCTAGTCTTACATGTTCTATGCTGTGATTTTCTGAGATTATGTTTTAATACTATTTTGTGTTGGTCTAAGTGTCTATTTCGGTCAGCTTGCTACCCCCTTTTAGGTTATCCAGGTTTATTGTGGTTTATTTTATTTTATTTGCCTCTCCCTTGCACATTTCTCTCTTTCGTCCCCCTTTTTCCTTCTAACCGCTTCCTTGCGGTGTTTCCCTCACTTTTCCCTTTGGGGACTCCACCCTTAGTGCTTACCGTTGTCCCCTTCCGCTTCATACAACGTCCGCTGTGCCGCCATCGGCCGCCATCTTCTTTCTTCATTCACACTAATACTACACCCGAGATCTCGTGATAGACGAGAGTTCGGGTTACATCAGGTCTCAGATCCCGTTCTGGATCTGTGTTATCGTGGAGTTTCCCTTCTCTCAACCGTTAGGTTTGCCGCGCTGCTCTCACGCCGCACACCTACCGCTGGCCCTGGTCCTTGCTATTTCATCGGCAGTTTGTTCTTTGGTAAGCTCCTTACAGTGTATTACTCTTATCCACATCAGCATGCCATACCTCTTCTCTAACTGGCATTTTCTATTCTGTCTCTTCTTTCCCTTCCAGATTTCTGCTGTGTTGTTCCTTTCAGTGGTCCAGGGTGATTAACTCTAACCACTCCACCATGTCAGTACGCAGCTCTTCCACTACCCCAGCTCAGGATACTATCCCACCAGTCCAGGGTTCCCCCTCTATGGATAGGAGAGGTCTTCCCCCCCCTCCTGATCCCAATTCTGCTATCCTACAGCAGTCTATATCTAACGCCATAATGTCGGCCATGGGCTCCGTCTCTTCGGCGTTGTCCCAGGCAATCTTCACTCAATCTGACACTATGACACTAGGGACAGGGCATAATATCCACGCCCTATCATTGCGCATAAGGTTTGTGAGACCCCTAGCGTGGACCCCAAAATGGTGCAATTCCTCGCTAACACGGGGTTTAATCCCAAGAAGGGTCTAGACTCAGCTCTTAGAGCAGTACAAGACAAGCTTTTAGACCTCACCGGTCCATTATCAAAGATATTTGACATGGCGCAGTCCGCCAAGGCAGAAGGGAGATCCGTTGATCCCATAGAATTGACCGGATGGATTCAGAGGGCCATCTGTATCACGGGTAATGTGAACACCTCTTTGGCCATAGAAAGGCGTAAAGCCATTTTAATGAAGTTCGACCCCAAGCTATCCAACCTGGCCCTCTCTGAGGCAGGCAGTGACGCCCAGGGATTGTTATTTGGGGAATCATTCATAAAGGAACTGGGCAAGTACGTCGGTGCCTTTACGGCACTCGACAAAGCCCGATCATCCATGCGTAAAGTCTTTAACGCTCGTTTTTCTGGAAGGGCCGGCAGCTCTCGGGGCCGCCTGTCCGGCCGCTCCACGTATCATTCCCGAGGATCGGGAAGAGGCTCCCATACCTACCGAACATCGTTCCAAGAGACCAAATACCAACCTTCCTTCTTCCCCTCCCGCGGCAACCCAGGTCGAGCCAGAGGTTACAGAGGAACTCCCAGCACCAGACGCCCCACGGGTAAGTCTTCTGAATGTTCCTCCTGTTTTTTCTCCAAATTGTGTCGGGGGCAGACTCCGACATTATTCTCATGCCTGGTCAGGGATTACTTCAGATGCCTGGGTCCTGAACACAATTCAGGGTTTTTCTATAGAACTCGTAGCACCCCCTTCCCTACTTCCTACCCCTGCCCAGCCCTGCCCGAACCCGGGTTATCATCAGCAATTACACTGGGCACTACAGGACTTAAGCCGAAAGGGAGCAATAGAGAGAGTCTTCTCCCAGTCCGTGGGAGTACTGAGCAACATATTTCTTGTACAAAAGAAAGGCGGCCAGATGCGTCCGGTGATAAATCTAAAGCCTCTCAATTCCCTGGTAAGGTACCGTCACTTCAAGATGGAGGGAATCCACCTTTTGCGAGACATGCTTCTCCCCGGCGACCTACTGGTCAAGCTGGACTTGAAAGACTCCTACCTCACGGTACCAGTCGCCCCATCCTCCAGAACTTTACTCCGTTTCCGGTGGGGTCTAGAGATTTGGCAATTCACCTGCCTACCCTTCGGTCTATCGTCCGCCCCCTGGTGCTTCACCAAGGTGATGCGACCGGTAGTGGCGTGGCTACGCAGCAGGGGGTGAGGATGATCATCTATTTAGACGACATCCTCATCATGGCCCAGAGCCCTCAGTTGATCCAGGTCCATCTAACCATGGCAATCAATCTACTGTCGAACCTAGGGTTCATTATCAACTACGAAAAATCCGTCCTGACCCCATCCACCTCCGTAGAATTTTTGGGCTTCAGGATAGACTCAGTTGCACTGACTCTCAACCTTCCACTCTCCAAGATCCGAGCCATCCGAAAGGAACTTCGCCACGCCTTGGCGCTTCCTCACCTGTCTCTCAGACATCTAGCTCGTCTGATTGGCCTACTGGCCGCATCCATTCAAGCTATATTCCCAGCCCCGCTCCACTATCGAGCGCTTCAGCGTCTCAAGATAGCCCACCTTCGCGTAGGGGCTTCGTACGCAGACACTATCTGTCTCGACAGAGAGACGCGAGACGAGTTGGAGTGGTGGATTCAGAACCTGTCAGTTTGGAATGGCAAGGCCATTGTCGGTCCCCAACCGGACCTCATTATAGAATCAGACGCCTGTCTTTCTGGCTGGGGGGCTCATTGCAATGGGGTTTCGACGGGAGGTCCCTGGTCTCCGGAGGAAGCCAGACTACACATCAACGGGTTGGAGTTGTTGGCAGGGTCCTTGGCGATACGCAGCTTTGCCAACGGCACCGTCACGACCTGCATCAGATTGCGGATGGACAACGTTTCCGCCATCCGTTACGTCAACGGGATGGGCGGTACACGTTCGTCGATCCTTACCAAACTCGCGAAGGATTTTTGGGAGTTTTGCCTCTCCAGGGGCATTACAGTGGTGGCGGAACACCTCCCCGGCCTGATCAATACCTTGGCAGACTGGAACTCTCGTTACATCTCGGATTCCAGCGACTGGAAGCTCAACGGAACGGTATTCCGTCTTTTGTCATCTCATTGGGGTCTCCCTTCTGTAGACCTTTTCGCTTCCAGGCTCAATACCCAGGTACCCAGGTTTTACAGTTGGCGTCCAGACCCCCTAGCGGAAGCGGTGGACGCTTTCCTTCAGTCTTGGGAGGAACCTCTGTTGTACGCTTTCCCGCACTTTGCGTTGATTCCGAGAGTACTACTCCAGGTTCGCCATCAGGCAGCGGTGTTGATCCTCATACTACCTTTCTGGAGAGCTCAACCCTGGTTTCCACAGTTGTTAGAGCTTCTCACGGATTTTCCCCTGCTCCTCCCGGACCATTCCTCCATTCTCCTGAATCCGGCTGGGGAACCACACCCATTAGTACTAGCCGGGTCTCTGCAGCTGTTAGCTTGCAGAATCTCGGGTTCTCAGAGAGCTTGTCAGGAATTTCAGAGACGACTGCGTTCTTATTGGAGAGCGCGTGGGCCCCCGGCACACGACGCTCTTACAGAGCCGCCTGGAACGCTTGGTCTCGCTGGTGCGGGACACGGGATGTGGATCCCTTTCGGGCCCCTGTAACCCAGATACTGTCTTTCTTGTCTTCGCTCTTCGAAGCAGGAAAGGCCTACCGCACCATCAATTTGTACAGGTCTGCCATTTCGGCTAGACACCAAGGTTTTGAGGGCAATCCCGCGGGACAGCATCCCCTAGTATGCAGATTATTGCGGGGGTCTCGACTGTCTCGTCCTCCACGCCCTCGTTTTTCTAACACCTGGGACGTGTCTATCGTTCTTCAATTTCTTTTGAACTGGGCCCCTAATGCTGAACTGTCCCTCCGACAACTGTCAGCCAAACTTGTCACCCTGTTCTGTCTCATTTCATGTAAAAGGGTTTCGGATGTCAGGGCCCTTGATCATGATGCCCGTTATTATGTTCCTGAAGGGGTCAGGTTCGATATTACTAGACGTACGAAACCAACATTCGTTCGGTTTTCTACCCATTTTTTCCTCACTCTCCTCAGTTATGCCCGGTTGCTTGCCTCCGGGAGTACGAGGCACGAACTTCCCAGTTGCGTCTTCCAGATTCTCCACACCTTTTCATCTCCTTCCGGAGACCTCATTCCCCGGTCACCAGTGTCACCCTTTCTCGTTAGGTTAAATGGATTTTGGGACTCGCAGGTATAGACACGAGTGTTTTCTCTGCCCATTCAGTACGCAGCGCTTCCGCCACGGCTATGTCTGTATCGGGTGCACGTCTTGAAGATGTTATGAAGTTGGCAGATTGGTCCAGACCTTCTACCTTCAGAGAATTCTATTTTAGACCTCTCCCTCATGCCTTTTCCTCGGTAGTTTCTCAGCTTTGAACCTAGCAATATGAAGCCTCCGTGTCTTGTTATAAAATTACATGATTTTCCTATTTCATGACGTAAAGTCATGATTTTATTAAAGACACGGAGGCGAATATTGCCCTCCCTGCCCACCCTTGGTCCTTTTTTCTATACAAACTGATAACATGTAGAACCATCTTATATGATCATGTCATTTAGTGAGTAATTTGTTTTTCCCCTACAATGATTGCCTTGTTTTTTCCTTCCTGTTTCAGGATGAACACGAGTACGGTTGCTATGTGCTTTTCAGAAGTTCGTTTGCTGGGTTCCAGTTTGTTCTGCGCCGGTTGAACAAGTTGCCATGAAGCCGTTGCAGTTTGCCCGTTTCTATCCAGTTCGGTCCCAGGTTTCGTTGAGCTGTTAAGAAGCTACGTACACAAAGAAAGATGAAGATCACAGGAGGGCTTGTCCCTTATATACCATGTGGGAGGGGCTTGTTACCTGTGTTTTTTCTTTGCTGCTATGGTAACAGTAAAGAGAGTTATGCAATATTCGCCGTGTCTTTAATAAAATCATGACTTTACGTCATGAAATAGGAAAATCATGTAATTATACTCTTCACTCGTCACCTCCCAGCTAGACTAGCCCAGCATTCCGTCTCCCACTGACATATGTCAACCAAGGTTGCCATGTTTTAAGGAACCTGCTTCTGTTATGGGATTCCCACCCCGCCAGCTCCTCCATACGGCAAATGGAAGACAGCTTTTCCAACCCCATTGAGATCGTAGGGGTTCCAGTTCCCTCCATTTTATTGGGATAAGCAGTCTTGCAGCTGCAATCATGTGTGTTTGCAAACTATTTTTATGGGGTTTGAGTCCTGCTACCGGCTTCCATAACAGTACCAGGGGTGCTGATAACTTAATATTACTAGAACACACCTGATTAATGATTGTCTCCACTTCCTTCCAAAAATGCTTCAATTTAGAGCAGGACCACCACAAATGAGAGATATTGCCAATCCCTCTGAACACCTCCAACAAACCTCAGATGTTCAGACATTCATTTTGTGTAGGAAGTCAGGCGTACGGTACCATCTAGTCAGAATCTTGAGGGAATTCTCTTGTACTCTGACACATCTCGAGAAACCATGTGAATGGTTCATAATAAACGATTTGTCACAATCATCAAGAGTCATATTTAGCTCCGCTTCCCAATCCTGAATATAGGTAGGATCTGGAGAGTCCCTCTTCTTTAGTAAATGCCTAGGTAGGATCAAAGAGAGTCCCTTGGAAGGTAGTTTAGGGAGAAGTCTCAAGCCAAGTGGGTTCCGGAAGAGGAAGGAGTTCACTCCTCTTAAACTTCTAACATGTACTCTGAAAGTCCCATCTTTGGATGTGGTCCCCTACAGTGGGAGGACTACCCATCAATGAGGTGTAGAAGTCAGGAGAAGCGTCAGATCTCAGTAGATCTCAGAGTCCGAACTTGGTCACTGAGTCCCATACTGGATTAGTTAAAATACGGTGTTCTGAGAGCAGGTGCGGAAGTAAGCGGAGAGGAGTAACAGGTGACAGACCCCTAGTACTCAAATTAAGAGCTGGTGATGCATGACAACTAAGCAGAGTTCCTCTGGAGATGCTGCTAGATATTTCTAATTTATGTGGGGCAGGAGCCTTACACCCCAAACCCGAACTTTAGACGTCGAACTTAAACCACAAGTTTGCTCAACTCTAGTAAGTGACTTTAAACTTGCTGTTTATACCGTAGCATTGATTCACTGTTAGAGAGTGGGAATGCCAAGGAGTTTTTTAGGACGGGATCACATTGCGTTTTACCCCTTTGCTGGGCTTTCCAACAATGGCATACGCCTGAATCCCTGAAAACGGTATTCAAACGTATACTGCAACAGCTAATTCACTTTAATGGGTCAAACGGGGTCCAAAGCATGGTGGACTGCGCTATTCTGCCTGGCAAAAAGCCGGAAACAGAGAAAAGCGGGTCAAACGGAGTCCAAAATGAATCCTTAGACTCATTAAAGTGAATGTACCCATCACAGTATTCATCTGAATGCAGTTTTCGGAAAACCTACTGGAAGGCTAAAATGCAATGTAAATCCGGCATTCGAATTGCCCAGCATGCTACACGATTCAACAGGATTGGGAACGTGCAAAAAAAAAAAAAAATGGCAGAAAAAATGCTTGCTTGTGTTTTACATGTTTTACGTGTTTTACAGTTTTGTTTCAGAGGCCAAAAATTGAACAATTTCTGGTGTCATCCAGAAAACGGATCCGAATTTTTTTCATTTTTAAAGGTGTGCGCATGCGCAAATCGGAAAACCGTGTCCGTTTTGCTGAAACACTTGGTGCTGAATCTGGCATTAATGCATTTTAATGGAAAATAATGCCGGATCAGACATTCCGAATTTTGGACGGTATTTTCTCCGGCCAAATACTGTAAGAGGGACTGAACTGAAGACATCCTGAACGGATTGCGCTCCATTCAGAATGCATTAGGAGAAAACTGATCAGTTTTTTTCCAGTACTGAGCCCTTAGGACGGAACTCAATATCGGAAAACGTTAACGCAAGTGTGAAAGTACCCTTAAGGAAGAACTTCCATTACAGGAAAAGGAATATTTACATTGTATGCAGGTCACAGCTCACTGAAGATCATGGAGTGGCGGGCAGGAGATAATTGTGTAAGAGATGATTCTGTACCTTTATAACTCTATGATAATGGCGATAGGAAATGGGTGGTGGAGCTGAACAACATTACTCAGAGGAAATGGTGCAGAGTACAGTCAGTCACCTCTAGGATATCGAAAAATAGTACAGAATACATGTGGCTGATTACACACCTATGGCACACTATGGAACCAAGGAGGATGGTTAACGTCCGCGATGTGGGAGAGATAGGATACATATACTTTGGAAGTGCCCAAGGTCGGTTAGGTTGTGGCACGATTCTGAGAGCACATTATAGGATATCAGATATGGGTTCCTACAGATATTTGGGAGGGGGCTGGGATATTCCTGGGACAAAGTTCTGACAATAACACGTCGCTTACAATCTTGTTCTTGGCTAAAAGGGCGAATGTGTGTAATTGGACGAAAGCTGACCCACCATCTGTGACAGCATGGCTCCAACTGGTGACAAAGGAAGGCGGAAGAAATCTGCAGTGCCTTAGATGAGAAAGAGCTACATACTTATTAGGAAAAGTGGTTAAGAAAATATTACGTTGGCCTTAACCAGTACAGGACGCAGCGCCTTCCCAGATCCATAACTTTTTTATATTTATGTCTATGGAGATCTGTGAGGGCTCGTTTTTTCGTAGGGCGATCTGTACATTTCAGCTACACCATTCACTATACGCATTAATATTAACCCCTTAGTGCATTACGACATACATATACGTTGCATGTAGGCGGGAAACATATGAAGCTGGCTTGTGTGCTTAGCCTGTGACAGCCAAGAACAAAGATAAGTCCTCAGATGCCACGGTCAATAATAAAAACCTTACAGATAGTAAACATTAATAAACCCTTGTCCGATTTAGGATATAAAGAAAACGAAAAATAAACATAATAATTGGTATTGCTGGGTTTAAAAATTATCAAAATATTAAGAAATTATGTTATTCATCCCACACAATGTGATAACAAACACTGGCCGCATGGCCCAAGAAAACCAAAAAACAAGCACATCCACTAAATGTAAGAATTTTATTAAGGTTACACCCCTGAGGAACAAGATCACAGAAATATAGTGGCCAATATGGGGGAACTGCTCAGACCCCGAACACTGTATCGTGTTTTTCATTGGGGGAGCAGTAACACCATAGTAGGACCCCATGCCATGCTGAGCCACCGTGACGTGGTGCATGAGGGGCTCCGATGTGTTCCTGACAGGAATATATTGGCAAAAGTCTCAGCTTTTAATATCTGCTTGTTTGACTAGCTAGTATAGTCAGTGGCATATCCATTTGGTGCATTTTTTTTCTGTGATTTACACCCCTGAGGAAGCCAGATTCTACCGGCGATACGACTGGGGCACTATTTTCTTGACCCAGGCCCACCTTGGTAGTCCTTGTATATTTACTTTGTCCAGGTACAAGATCTTTGAGGCCACATCATTATTTATTACGCACCTATTGTGGATTTGTTAATAATGTACATTATCTTATGCTGCTATTTTGGACTACATACATTTTGCCCATATTTGTGGTCTTTGGTGGGCGCTTGGTAGGTGTCTGGTCTCATTTTGTACCAGCCCTGGTTATATTGTATACAATATTTTATTATGTTTGTGTGTCTTTTGTAGCCTAATAAAATTCTTGTATTGCTCTTACATTTAGTGGATGTGCATGTTTTTTTGGGGGTTTTCTTGGTCCATGCGGCCGGTGTTTGTTATTATAGTTGTTTTAAACCGCCATTGCACTCCGTTCCCATTGCAGTTTGCCCCCCACTCCACACAATGTGGCCATTATGCAGAAAAAAAATCTAAATCCCCCAAATCATAGCAACAAAAACTACAGCTCACCACCTAAAAACAATGCCACACCCAAACAAGCTAATCTATTTTTTTTTATTTTTTAAGTAGTGAAATAAAGTGTAAAATAATCATTTTTCTCAATACATTATATGGAAAATTAAATGAAGCAGTAACAAAGTAAGGTTACTTTCACACTAGCGTTTTGTGCGGATCTGTCATGGACGGATCTGTTCAGATAATACAACCGTCTGCATCCGTTCAGAAGGTATCAGTTTGTATTATCTGTAACATAGCCAAGACGGATCAGTCATGAACTCCATTGAAAGTCAATGGGGGACGGATCAGTTTTCTATTGTGCCAGATTGTGTCAGTGATGACGGATCCGTCCATTGACTTACATTGTGTGCCAGGACGGATCCGTTTGGCTCAGTTTCATCAGACGGACACCAAAACGCTGCAGGCAGCGTTTTGGTGTTAGTCTCCAAAGCAGAATGGAGACTGAACTGATGCAAACTGACGCATTCTGATCGGATCCTTTTCCATTCAGAATGCATTAGAATGCAAACTGATCCGTTTTGGACCGCTTGTGAGAGCCCTGAACGGATCTCACAAACGGAAAGCCAAAACGTAAGTGTGAAAGTAGACTAAAACGTGTTCCTTCAAAAACAAGCCCTGGTAGGGCCATGTCAGTGGAAAAATAAAAAGGTTATGACTAGTGGAAGGGAGGAATGGATAAACAAGAACATTGTTGCAAAAATTGGGGTTAAAGTACCTTAATATTGTATCCTCCAGTCCATGCAGTGACAGGGAGGGAAGCAGCTGCTTGGGCATCCCTAGGGGTGGAAGTCCTGCACCTGTAACAGTCTTAGGGCCCTTTGACACTTGCATTTGGAAGATCCGGCATAGAGTTCCGCCGTCGGGGCTCTATGCCGGATGAATACTGATCCGGATTATCCCTATGCATTCTGAATGGAGAGAAATCCGTTCAGGATGCATCAGGATGTCTTCAGTTCAGACACTGAATGTTTTTTTGACGGAGAAAATACTGCAGCATGCTGCAGTATTCTTTCCGTTCTGGGATGCAGAGCAAAACGGATCCGTCATGACCCCCAATGCAAGTCAATGGGGATGGATCCGTTTTCTCTGGCACAATCTGCCACAATAGAAAACGGATCAGTCCTCCATTGACTCTCAGTGGAGTTCATAACGGATCCATTTTGGCAATGTTAAAAAATAGTTAAAGTTAATACAACCGGATCCATTCAAACGGATGCATGCGGTTGTATTCTCTTAACTGAAGCGTTATTTTTTCCGGCATAGAGCCCCGAGGACGGAACTCTATGCCGGATCTTCTAAACTCAAGTGTGAAAGGGGCCTTAGTCAGCCCTTTCCCTGCATGTCTATACTGTAGAAGCAGCTGTCCACCCGTATAAGTAAAACAGCAATAACAGCAGCAATATTTAGTGAAACGGCTCAAAAAGCCAACCCCTGATTTCTATTTCCTCTTTTCTTTGAGAGGACCACCCCTCTAGAAGATAGCTTCTTTCTCTCTAACTTTCGGTGGTTATCTAAGAGGCTTCTCTGCCCCGCAAACTGTTTTATCAATGATGAAAAGTCGGATGATTTTACTAGTTATGGAATAGCCCCACCATCAGGACAACACAGGTATTTTATAGAAGGTGCATCATACTAATACTGCAGTATGTCCCACCAGAGTACCTGAAGATCCTTCGACATAAGAGCAGGCAACAAAAGTCCAGCAGAAGACAACCCCATTTGGAGGTGACTTTGGAGCCAATCACTTGGCACTAGAGTCTATTAATTATGGGATGGTTCACCTTTTATATATTATGGGCGCTATGTACAAAGAAATTACAGTATAAGTGGATGTGTACGCGTTCTGTAAAGATGGAGGATAACTCTCAGGAACTCAGCAGTATCTACCTCTGCGCCCTTGGTTTTGGCTCAAAATCACTGATGGAAAACACCGACCGAACACTGACCTAAAAGGGGTATTACCTATCCACATAGCTGGAACCAATCACAAGAAGGAATGGAGCAGCAGGTTTAGGGTACGCCACCCGCTGCATTCACTCACCTCCTGCACTCCCACTGAGGGCTAATTCACACACATTGCGGACCCATTCATTTCAATGAGGCCACATAAGATCCGTACGGGACACTGTGTGCTGTCTGCATCCGTACTTCCGTTTCGTGGCCACGCAAAAAGATAGAGCAAGTTCTATTCTTGTCCGCAAATAAGAATTTCTATCATCAGTTTGGCCTTTGGTTCCGCAAAATGCGGAATGCACACGGCTGGTATCTGTGTTCTGCAGATCCGCAATTTGCAGACCACAAAAACGGATGTGGTCGTCTGAATGAGCCCTGAGAATGACTGTAGCATCAAAACACATGCCCAACCAGCTGCTCCATTAGTCCCCTCTCTCGTAATCAGTGGGGGTTCCAGTAATCAGAGCCCATCTAATTATTATAACCAGAATACCCCTTTTAAAAGGTTTTCCCTCGATTCATTGTCTGACTAGAGCAGGTCCTGAGGGGGCAGAGCATGACACTGGACTCTTAGGGTCCTTTCACACTTGCGTTCTGAGGATCCGGCAGGCACTTCCGTCCCGCCGGATCCGTCAGAACGCAAGTCACCTGAAGCATTAGAAGACTGATCAGGATCCTGATCAGTCTTTGAAATGCTTTTAGGTTACTATGGCAGCCAGGATACTATTAAAGTCCTGGTTGCCATAGTAGGAGCGGGGAGCGTGGGAGCGGTATACTTACAGTCCGTGCGCTCCGGGCGCTCCAGAATTACGCCAGAGCGCCCCATGCCCATGGATCACGTGATCCATGCGTGTGGGCGCCCTGACGTCACTCTGAGCGCCCGGGAGCCGCACGGATGGTAAGTATACTGCTCCCGCTCCCCACTACATTGCACCATGGCAACCAGGACTTTAGCGTCCTGGCTGCCATGGTAACAATTGAGAAAAAGCTAAACGACGTGTAGCTTAAAGGCCGGATCCGGATTAATGCCTTTCAATGGGCTTTAATTCCGGATCCGGCCTTGCAGCAAGTGTTCCGGATTTTTGGACGGAACAAAAAGCGCAGCATGCTGCGGTATTTGCTGCGTCCAAAAAACGTTCCGGTCCTGAACTGAAGACATCCTGATGCATCCTGAACAAATTTCTCTCCATTCAGAATGCATGGGGATGATCCTGATCAGGATTTTTCCGGCATAGAGACCCGACGACGGAACTCTATGCCGGAAAACAAAAACGCCAGTGTGAAAGGACCCTTAGTCATGCACTGGCCCCTACAGGCCTTGCACTAGATATAACAAAGTAGATACATTTGGTTTGGAGTGTCCCTTTAAGATGAAAAGTAACAAGCCTGATGTACGTTGGAATAAATGCCTCTATACTTACAGAAAGTATTCTATTCGCTGCAGCTTTCCTGGGTCTACCATTGTCCACCAGGTTATGAGGGAACAACATCCTGGTTTTTGCACACTATCCTAGAATGCTCCGCAGGGGGATTAACTACCTCTACACCAGCTCTGTGGTACAGAAGAGTCGGAAATTTTGGATCATTCCAGTTATTCATTTTTGCAAAAAAAAAAAAAAAAACGTGAGTGGGGCCAGCTGCTGGCACCTTTCTGATGCATGGACCTCCCAAAAATGCCCCAAAATTATTAGGAGGCCTGTGCCTCTCAAGTACACCATACATTAATATATATATATTTTTTTTTTATCAAGTCCAGCATACGAAACACCATCGAGGGGTGATGGAACTGAGCTATAGTATGTAAAAAAGATCTCCATAATACCTTCTGTTTAAGATAATATTCTTGTCTTAAAGGGATTTGTCCAGGATTAGAAGAATTGGTGTTTTTTTAGTCCCCGGTGCCACTGTTCTCCACAGTCCGTGTCTGGTACTGAAAATTCTGCCCGAGTCCATTAAAAGGTGCCAGGCTGCAATACCAGGCACAGCCAATGAGTGCTGTTGTTTGTGAACTAAAAAGGAAACGGAACTTAATCCTTGTCAAATCTCTTTAAAGGGGTTGTCCAGGTTCAGAGCTGAAACCGGACATATCCCCATTTCCCCCAGGCAGCCCCCCTGATATGAGCATCAGAGCATTTCATTGTCCGATGCTTTCCTTTGCTCTGCGCCGAATAGCACAGGGTAAAGGCTTTTTCTGGATTTTGGTGACGTACCAGGCTTTCAATTTGTAAGAAGATTGTAAAATAACAGAAAGAAAAAAAATGTGATTCTTACAATGATAACCTAATCTATGAATCTTATCTAATTCAAAATATATTTACCTATCCTGTATCAACACTACTTTGATGTATTTAATGGAAATATGTGTACCTATTACTTTTACGTACACCGTTCTGTACATATTTTTCTTTTTACAAGAAAATTTTAAAAACCCAATAAAAACCACTTGGAGAGGAAAATATAGCAAACAGAGGAAAGTGTTCTTTGGATGGAGCAGGAGCCACAAAAGAGAAGTACCGTATTTTTCGCTTTATAAGATGCACTTTTTTCAGCAAAAAAAAGTGAGGGGGGGAAATGGCAGTGCGTCTTATAAAGCAAATGCTGCCATTTTTACTCGTGACGCTGATACATCGCCGGCCGCTATGCTGCACAGAGCGGCCTGCGATGCATCAGCCGGGAGGGAGGAGGGGCTGGGGGTCGGCAACTGGTGTTGGAATTGCAGAGGGGCCCGGTGCAGTCACTGTACTCGATTACACAGGGCCCCGCTCATAGCAGTCTTTATATGTAAAGTGTGGGCTTTGTTAAAGTATCGCAATCCTCTGCAGTAGTGCAATCATGTGTTGTATTCACTATCAAACTACTGTAGCAGGCAGGCCGTTCGGCAGCATAACATCACTCACTCCGTCACTCGCCTGCTCCACCCACTTTATTAATAAAGTGGGAGGAGCAGGCGGAGTGGCGGAGTGAGTGACGTTACGCTGATGGCCAGCCTGCCTGCTACAGTAGTTTGATAGTGAGTACTACAGAGGACTGCGCTACTGCAGAGGATTGCGATACTTTAACAAAGGTCCCATGACTACACTTTACATATAAAGACTGCTGTGAGCTGGGCCTGGTGTAATAGAGTACAGTGACTGCACCAGGCCCCGCTGCGATTCCAACACCAGTTGCCGGCCTCCACCCCCTGTATTGGGGGTCACTATTTACACAGGGACACTGTTATAAGGGGTTCTGTGGCTGACACATATATAGCATAAGATACTATATATGTGCCATAACAGTGCCATCCACAGATCCCTATAACATTGTCATTCACAGATCCCCCATAACAGTGTGTCATCCACAGATCCCCCATAACAGTGTGTCATCCACAGATCCCCCATAACAGTGTGTCATCCACAGATCCCCCATAACAGTGTGTCATCCACAGATCCCCCATAACAGTGTGTCATCCACAGATCCCCCATAACAGTGTGTCATCCACAGATCCCCCATAACAGTGTGTTATCCACAGATCCCCGATAACAGTGTGTCATCCACAGATCCCCCATAACAGCGCGTCCTCCACAGATCCCCCATAACAGTGTGTCATCCACAGATCCCCCATAACAGCGCGTCCTCCACAGATCCCCCATAACAGTGCGTCCTCCACAGATCCCCCATAACAGTGTCATCCACCACAGATCCCCATAACAGTGTCATCCACAGATCCCCCATAACAGTGTCATCCACAGATCCCCCATAATAGTGCGTCCTCCACAGATCCCCCATAATAGTGCGTCCTCCACAGATCCCCCATAATAGTGCGTCCTCCACAGATCTCCATAACAGTGACATCCACAGATCCCCATAGCAGTGCGTCATCCACAGATCCCACAGCAGCGCGTCATTCACAGATCCCTATAACAGTGCGTCATCAACTGATCCCCTCCATAACAGTGTTATCCACAAATCCCCCAAAATGGTGTCATCCACAGACCACCATTAGTTCAAAACCAACCAAAAGCACACCTTTTGGTTTTAAAATATTTTTTTCTTATTTTCTCCTCAAAAACCTAAGTGCATCTTATCATCAGGTGCGTCTTATAAAGTGGAAAATACGGTAGCTTGTAGAGCACCTACACTCCATGCTAATTTACTTTACCGAGTTTGAGGACGGAGATAACAGTCCAAGGCACCCCAATCCAAGGATACCAGAACCGACCGAAAGTCCAGCTGCTGTTCAAGTTTATCAAGGTCTGGACTTAAGGTATTCTTCATGCCCTAACTCAACTATTCCCCTTTATTTGCTTCGGAGCCTAAGCCTGGGGTCCCACTGTATCCAGGTAGGAGCACCATGACACATATAGGCTGCACCAGACCACTCAGCATTCCTGTAGACCTGGGACGCGATAGGGCCCTGGGGGGGCGGCACGTTGCACATATAGATTTCCATACTTCCACCCACAATCACAACATAGGTCTTAGCACAAGTAACAGTCTTAGCAAATAAATGCCATGGCCCACATTTACTAATGACACTGCCATAAACACAGTTTTAGGAAATTCCATTTCACCTAGTTTACCAAAGAGACATGGTGTGGCGTAACTGGAAAAAGGGAATGGCCTAAGATGTGCAGTTTGTGCCAAAATTGAGCCATAATATTGGTGTAAAATTCTATCTCAATGCAAGCCTGCCAAAAGAAGTGTAAAGTTAGACAAAATTGTCAATCCCTGCTACCGAGCGCTGAAGACGCCTGCGTGTAACAAGTCAGATCGGCAGGGAGATGGGCAGTGATAGTTATGGCACACGTCCATAGTCAGGGACTGGGGTAGTGACAGGAGTCAGGCTGGAAGCCTCTGTATGTTACACACAGGTGTCTTCAGCGCTCAGTAGATCTGAAGACTGAAGACAGACTCTCCTCAGTTAGATCTTTGCTAAGAAGACTCTTTACACCCGGTTTTCTGGTACAAAGAAACACCTTTCCCTAATAAAGGTATATTACACAAATGTTTATCATCACTGTCCCAGCAGACTGAAACAACAGGTACACTTTAAGGATTGATAACGATGCAAAGTACCTTCGGGGCTTCAAGCTTTTTCTTTTCGGCTTTTTGAATCTCAGCATTCGTTCTTTTTCCTAAAGACACAAAACACCGAATTGTAAAATGGATGTGTAGTACACGGGCATAATGGGACAGTAAGAGAAGCATGACCACAGGATGGGCGTCATCACTTCACCTTCAGGGTAAACTGCAGTCAAAAGGACAGTTTCCAAAACAAAATGTCTAATGTCCCTCTTGTGTTTTGCACGTTCCTAAATAACTAAATACTAGACAGGTTGTGCCTGGGCTGTTGCATAGAAAAATGCAAGACTACTCAGGGAAACAAACTCCCCAGGCCCGTGTATTCCGCTATGGTCATCGTATGTCCTTCAGGCTGCTTTCTATAGAAGAGGTAAGGCTCGCCAGCCAATCACCTCCACCCTTCGTGCAGTGGACTGGAGTTTGCACAATGCCTGTGACATGCATGCTGCTGCATAGGGCGCAGCCTGCATCTCTTCCTGTGCTTTAGTTCTCCAGCATTTGCAATAATCTACTGTATGTAGCTTATCTTTGAGGTTATCTACACCTACAAGGGAGAGCATTGGAGATAGGCAGTTATTGCCTGAAATGAAATCTCTCCTGAGGACCTTTCAGGACTACTAGATATTACAAGGGGTTACTACTTTTTAGGTGATACGGTCCCTGTTATACAGAGCAGCAGGTGTCACTGCCGGCCAGACCAACACCTTGGAGAATCCAGATTCTCTGATCCCTATAGAAATATCAGATCACATTCTCCAGATTTAGAATTCCATCCACAAGACGTCTTCCCACTCATGGCATGCATATTATAATGTCCTGTCACCCACGCCCAGACAAGTGCCATGCAGAGCCTCTCATAATGAAAACTAATGGCCATCATTGAGTAATGTAAAGTAAAACAAAGGAATCCCATTAACAGTCTGAACAGATCTGTGACAGATGCTTCATTCTTGGGCTCCAAGTCTATGCTCTTATTATGCATGAAAATATGGGAGACAGAAGGAAACACATACAAATTATATCATACTAGCAGCTCTGCTTAACACCTTAATGACCAGCCTGTTTTCGGCGTTACTGTCCATTTTTTTCATAGTCGCCTTCCGAGAGGTATTACTTTTTATTTTTCCATTTATGTTGTTATTTGCGGGACAAGTCGTAGGTTTTAAGGGTGCCATTTTAGGGTATAAACAACTTCACCGTATGGGATGATTTACACATTTGCGCATTGTGGGTTGTTATGGACGTAATTATACCAAACATGGGCAAGATTTTATTTTTGACATTTTTTCCATTAAAAAGAATTTTTTATGGAAAAAAGTTTTATTTTTTATTCAAATTTTTATTTAAAACATTGGTTTTTTACGTTTCTAAACCATTTAATAATCCCACAGAGACTGTATAACAGGCGATCTTTTGATCACTTCTAAAATACAATGCTCTATTCCTATAGTGCAGGGATGGGCAAACTGCGGCTCTCCAGCTGTTGTAAAACTACAATTCCCACCATGCCCTGCTGTAGGCTGATAGCTGTAAGCAGTCTTTGCATGCTGGGAGTTGTAGTTTTGCAACAGATGGAGAGGCGCAGTTTGCCCATCCCTGCTATAGTGCATTGCATTTTAATGTCAATGCTATACTGACATTGACCAGCAGGCTGCGCCAGAGAGGCACAGCCTGCTAGGGAACACTGAAGGCAGGCTTGGGGCCTATACCAAGTCCCAGCCTGCTTATACACACACATTGGCACCCCCCGCAAATGAGATTGCAGGGGGGTGCCAATGTGTGTGTATAAGCAGGAGTCTGCTCCTTTTATTACCACTAATATGAGGCAGGTGCCATTGCCCGTGGAATATAAGGGGTTAAACAGCCCGGATCGGCGCTCCTGCCAGTCTGGACTGTTAGAGCAGGAGTGCAGCTCCCATGTGAGCTGAACGCCTGCTCTCCGCTGCATGGGAGACCCGTGCAGCTGTGAAGAAGCGCCGGCCCTGTCTGAGGCAACTTAGTGACCGCTATAGAAAGGCGTATTGGTGGTCACTAAGGGGTTAAGGAGATCAGCCCTGTATGGGCACTCATTGGAAGTACTCCATGATATGGAGACTTATTGGCAATGCTCCATGAGGAATGGAGTTGAGGAACACTGCTCCAAGGAGAGAGAACCCTCCCGCTAATGTCACCTTGAGGAAGTGAATCCCAACAAGCCTTGGAACGTGACAAGGGAAAACAGCCAAATTTTTGGCTATTCTGTTTTCCTTGTGTCATGTTTCAAGGCTTTTTAAAAAGCTGGATTTTGCCTCATAGGGAGCCACTTCCACAGGGCACTGCTAGTGAGACGGTTCTCTTTCCTTGGGAGATACCTCTTTGCACACTAGCAGCTCAGAAGAGTACATTATATAGCTCTATATGGCATTTCCTTTACATTAAAGGTCACCAACCCATTGTCATGCTAATGTGGTAACCCTAAATCCATCACGTGCTGGGATTTGTAGTTAGAGAGCAACGAGGAGCTCTCCAATCTATACTGTATGTACACCAGCCATGTGAGTGCCTACTCCTGTTACAGACCACTGGGCAGCTGATGGTCCGTTAAGCCTAGAAACATAGGGGGTCATTTACGATCAGAAATATGCCTATATTCTTTTATTATTTGCGCCGCAATGTGCGACTTTTCACTGGTCACGCCAGGTCTAAAAAAAGTAGGTGTGGTGTGGGTGGGGAAGGGCAGGCGCAGAATTGGTCTAAATGTAGCAAGGAAGCTGTCTTACATCTAAAGCAGCACTGGATCCGCTGAAGTCATGTAGAGGCCAGCACCTCTACATAACTTCGGCGGATCAACTGCCACCGCAGGGGCTTATTACGACCGACATCTAAAACGCCGGCCTTAATAAATGACCCCCATAGACAACAGGAATATTAACTGAGGTGGCTGAAAATAAGGGGGTCTTAAAGGGGTTATCCAAGATGTTTTTTTTTTCCATCTTGACCCCCTTTATGTAAATTACAACTGACGCATTGATGACGATAAAAATGTCCTTACTGGTCTAGCGCTGTGCTCCCTGGTCTAATTACCATAGGTTGGGAGGACTTCCGTGATCACATGGCGTAAATATGCATGCCATTCTAGCCCAGTTACAAACCACAACGCACATGAGTCAGGCAGCCTCTGGCACTGCTCACAGCACTCAAAGCTGCCTGACTGCGCAGCCGCAAAATTGCATACCTGGTGGGTTGTAACTGGGGTAGGATCCCATACACATTGTACCGCACATAATCCCCGAAGTGCCCGCAACCTAATTAGACCGGGGGAGTGCAGAGCTGGCATGGTAAGGAAATTTTAATCATCATCAATGCATCAGTTGTAATTCCCATCAAGGGGGACAAGATTAAATTTAAATTGGACTACATACCCCTAAAAAACTGTAACTATAACCATGCTGGCCACATGCTAGGGCCTACATTACCACTACAGTATGAAATTACGTATGCCAAAGTGCAGATGTTGGCACGTGTAATGTAGACCCACCATATAGAGGTTGCAGAGAACCACAGTAAGTGTACATGGTTGTTTTTTTTGCATATTAATGTGTATCATGAGCTTCCAATAATCTGGAAACACTAATAACTCAGCACCTCCACAGTCCGGATGACAGTAGATCATCACGTTTGTGCTGTACACTGCGTAAACAGACATTGGGTGTCAAGATTAGGCGGTACATTTATCAGCCCGGATACTGTATATTCACGGATATCACGGAGGAGCCAGGAAAGCTGCAGACAATGGTAAGACACAGCAATCCTGCACTGGGGATGCAGGTGCGCAGTGTGATTGGGAATGTGACAGTATAAAACCCACCTGAAAATAAAAAGCATGCAACAATACACAGGATCCAATATACAGTATCGCGACTATTACCACTGTGATGTCGTCAATGATCTGCTGCTGCTCCATGACCTGAAGTCGTAAGAATTCAATCTCTTGTTCCTGAGCGTTACTCAGATCATCCAACGATGAATGGTGCTTCAAGGAGCTCACAGTGGACACCTTCTCCTTCTGTAAAAGGCAAGGGAAGCGCATTAACAGGATTCTGCGTCAAGTCAACCTACTTGTACGGTATCCATCCATGAGGTTATTTAGAAGGTATCTTATCTATTGATGGAAACATCACCATTTATAATAAGGATGTAACCTCCCAGAAAAAAAGAAATACCCGCTTTCAGATCCATGTGGACTAGCGGGAGCAGCTCTTTCCTCCTCCCAGCATGGTCTCAATAATGTATGAAACCTATTTACTGTGCATGAATACATCAAAGTAGTCACCAGGAGCAACACCTTGCAGGGTAAACTCGACTGATTGTAATACCTTTCACTTTACTTTTAATCCATCGATAAGTGAGCAGTCAAGTGCACCAAGAGCGGGTCCAAGCCACTTTGTGCACCCTTGCTCCTCCTGCTTCCTCCGCCAGCCCCTCCCTCTCCTTCTTAACCGACAGGGCCAGGTTTCTGCATAGTCATCTCGCCTGGCCGAATCATCAAGAAGGAGAACTTTGATCATCGTGGAAGTTCTAATCTCTCTTTCGTTGCCCTGAATTGCAGGCATAATATGGCCACATTAGGGCTACCTGAAACCCAACTAATACATATAGCTATGTACATATCTTCTATGATGCATAGGCCTATCTTATAAAGTGATGGTGTATTGCTAGGAAATGCTGTGATTTTATAATCAGTGAGGGTCTACGATCCTGAAAATGAAGGCTGCATGATCTGTAGCATTGAGTCCTCTTCACTGCAATTAAACTATCGATGTAGGGGGCATCTATGAAGACTGGCGTTCCCATATGCCAGTTTTGATCCCCTGTGCACTGATGTAAGATGCACCTTATTTATTAAGAGGTAGATGTCCCTTAAAGAGGACCTTTCACCTCTTCTGACATGCCTGTTTTAATAGCTTCATGCATTCCCCGTGTAATTACAATTCTGGAGCATCTATTCTTATGGCTCTATGTTGTGCCATTCCTTTATTATTTCTACTAGAAGTTATGAATGAATTTCTAGCAGTCTGCAGTAAGGGTACAGAGGGGAGGTAACTAGTTGGGGGGGGGGGGTGTACCTGCACAGTGTGAAAATGGCAGCACTGATTGGATAGTGAGTCTGTGCAGGTACACCCCCCAACTGGTTACCTCCCCTCTGTACCCTTACTGCAGACTGCTAGCATTTCATTTATAACTTCTAGTAGAAATAATAAAGGAATGGAACAACATAGATACATAAGAATAGAGGCTCCAGACTTGTTATTATCAGAGATGCACCTAACTTTTAAATAGGACCTTTCACTGCTCCTGACATGTCTGTTTTAATAGCTTCATGCATTCCCCATGTAATAACAGTTCTGGAGCCTCTATTCCTATGACTCTATGTTGTGCCATTCCTTTATTTTTTCTACTAGAAATTATGAATGAATTGCTAGCAGTCTGCAGTAAGGGTACAGAGGGGAGGTAACCAGTTGGGGTGTACCTGCACAGACTCACTCTATCCAATCAGTGCTGCCATTTTCACACTGTGCAGGTACACCCCCAACTGGTTACCTCCCTCTGTACCCTTACTGCAGACTGCTAGCAATTCATTCATAACTTCTAGGTGAAATGATAAAGGAATGGCACAACATACAGACATAAGAAGAGATGCTCCAGAATTGTAATTACACGGGGAATGCATAAAGCTATTAAAACAGGCATGTCAGGAGAGGTGAAAGGTCTCTCTAATAAATTAGGTGCATCTCTGGTAGTCTGTGCACCAGAAACTCAAATCTGTGTAGACGCAGAGATATAACTTATGTCAGTTTCAGCGATAAAGTTATACTAAATCCACCCGCCTTAAGCTCTGACCCTCCCACCAAGCCCTGTCAATTTCTTGCCACTTTAGACAAAGTGATGAGAAGCTGAAAAAGTTGTATATTATAAAGTGCCATCATTTGTGACTTTTTTACGCCACAATGGTTAACACAATGATAAATGCCCCTGATAGCATCTATGTAAATGTACACGTTTGAAGAGAACGTTACTACACCGTCATGGAGCCCTTCTGTGTGCTGTACATCACCCACCACCGCCACCACGAACGGACAGCCCTTTTCTTACCATTTCTGCATTGTCTCTCGATAAGGCCTTGATTTTTTCTTCCATCCTCTGTATCGTCTGTAAAGTGTCCTCGTGCTTCTTGGACATCCTATTGTTTTTTTCAACTAGAGGCTTCAGCTGCGTTTCTGTCTCCCGGACACGTTTCACCTAGAAGAAGAAAAACATTTGCAGAAACCGATGTCTGCTAATGATACATTGGATTATTTAAAAAAAAAAATTTTTATATAGAATATTTTAAGAGACTTATAAATCCTTCAACCAAGCTCATTGCGCCCATTTTTATATCAGATGTAAATTTTTAGTTTTATATTTAAAAAATTATTTGCGCTTTACAAAATGAATTGCAGGAAAAATTAATAAAAAAGAAACTTCTTTAGGCTGGTTTCATACAAATAAGTGTCACGCTCCGGGCTCGCAGCATGAGTATCAGACAGCTCCCGTCCTGAACTCCCAGCACTGCCAAGGGTCACATAGCATTATATTGATTTATGATGCTTTGTAACCCTTACAGTTCTGGAATGTTTTGGATAACACTGACATTAGAAGGCATTAGATGTCTCATGGGAGGGATCCCGGTATATACTGTGGACGACCCGAGTTCCCAGTGTCTCGAAAGGCGGTATATAGACTTCAGTGATGGCTGCTATGAAGCCAGTACATAGGGCTTTATTACACTGAGGCAGCCATAGAGAGTACATAGACCGCATATTGGGATCCTATATATTTCTCTGCAGGTGGAGTGGTATAGAAAGCGAATCTCCAGTACAGAGATGATGATAAGGAAAGTGAGTTTGACTGATGAAACAGCGACTCTGCGAGTCATGTGATAATATAGTATATGGCACATTAACACATTAGTGGGAGGCAGATAACAGAGGAGGTGCAAGAGATATTATGTGTTAATATGCACCCCTCTATATCTGATGCCCGAGCCCGAGACGTACACCTTGTTTTAATAGTTTATTTAAGGCTTCGTTCACATCACCGCTCAGATCCATTTAGGAGCAGGAGAACAGAAAAGACGGAAAAACCACATAACTGACGCCAAACAGAGCCCTTAGGACCCCATAGACTATAATGGGGTCCGTTACGTGTCCGCTCAGAAGATGATTTTTAAGCGGAGACAAAAGTAGTACATGCAGGACTTTTGTCTCCGCTTCAAAAATCATCTTCTGAACAGACCCCATTATAGTCTAAGGGCTCCATTCGGCTCAGTTTGGTGTCAGTTATGAGCCTTCTCCGTCCTTTCTATTCCGCTGAGCGGTGACGTGAACGAAGCCTAATAAATGTATGTTTTAGCGATATTAAATCAGGCAGTTAACTATATTACACTCAATATCGCCAATCTTGCTAGTGTTATTCAGTTATCCCTTTAACACTGACATAATCCATTCCAGAACGGTAAGGGTTACATAGCATCATAAAATCAATATAATGCTATGTGACCCCGGCAGCGCTGGGAGCTCAGGCCGGGAGCTGTCTTATACTCACGCTGCGAGTCCGGATTGTGCAACTCGCTTGTATGAAACCAGCCTTAAAGGGGTTGTCCAGCCGTTAATATTGATGACCTATCATCAGGATAGGTCATCAATATCTCATCAGCAGAGGTCCGACACCCCTGCCGATCAGCTGTTTGACGAGGAGGCGGTAGGTCATCAATATTAACGGCTGGATGACTCCTTTATGATAAAGTATGCTTATTTTTACCTGAAATGTAGCGTCATACATCACAAAAATTGGAGTTCGAATTTATTTGTATTTTTTTTTTTGAAATGTGGGACGAATTTCAAGCAATAATCTGGGTGCGCACCTATAACTTGTTTTAGGCTCTGCTTTTAACAATGTAAGGGTCAAAACTGAACCCCGGAGATAGCTTGTACTCAGAGATGAATGGAGTGGCAGTGCGCATGCTTGGCCTGCACTCCGTCCACTACAGGGAGCCCTACAGGGTACAGCGCTCCGTGTTCTAGTGATCGGTGGAGGTCCTAGTGTGGACCCCAATGATAGGAGATAACCTGTTACAAGCAGAACACCCCTTCAATGCTTTTCCAGTCCCATACCAGCTCATTCCGTTCATCTGACAGCAGGGTATTTCTATCTTCCAGCTTCCGGATCACAGCATACAGCTCGGCAATCTTTAACTGGAACCTCCTCAGGTCACGGTCGTCCACATGTTGCTCCTGAGAGGGGACAAAACAATCTTTTGTTAGGATGTCATTTGTAAATGTTCTGAAAATTTACACAGGCACTGCTATTTTACGACAGTGCGGGTCTGTTGCAAGTGCAGTGCTGAGACAAAATTTGCGACTTCTTAGATTTTCCCCTAGTGTTGTGAACTGCAGACCGACAGTGCTTTCTGTTTTTAGCGTGTCAAATATCATTGTTAGGGTCCATTCACACGTCAGTATTTTTACCTTTCCAGATAAACGTTCAGTTTTTTTGCGGATCCGTTTTTCTGTACAACCTTCCGTTTTTGTACTAAAGTGCATCCGAATCCGTTCCGTGTTTCGGTTTTTCCGTCTCAAAACAGAAAGCACATGGCACAGAGGGCTGGGTTCAATTTTTTTTGTTTCCTGTAAACGGATCCGCAAAATCGGATGGTTTTGTGCATGTCATCCGCATTTTTGCAGATCCATTGACTTGAATAGACAATGGACCCGAAAAACGGACAGAAAGTAGGACAAGCTTAATTTTTTTTCAGGATCCGCATCCTGGAAAAAACGGAAACGGAACGGATTCCGTGATTCGGACAGCACCATGATTGGTGTCCGCATTTTTGCGGAGGCAATTGAAATTAATGGATCCAGAAAAACGTTCCGATTTAATTCGGAACGGAAACGGAGTGTAAAAACGGATGTGTGAATGGACCCTAATAGAAAGGACGGCCGATTTCTTCCTTAAATGAACAGAACACCATTTTGTGACACCGAATACCATTTTGTAATGCAGAATACGAATACCATTCTGTCTGAGAATAATGTTTTGTGATTGAATACCATTTTGTGGCACAGAAATATATTTTGTAACAGAAAATAATTTTGTGGAACATACAAAATGGTATTCTGTGACAAAATTGCTGTAACATATAGTCATAAGACAATAAAGACAATTCTGTGAGAGAATACATTTCTGTAAAGTAGAACCGCATTTTGTGACACCGGATGCCATTTTATGCCCTTTTGTGACAAGACTTTTCAGTAGTGCAGGAAAGCATTCCGTGTCAAAAAATATAAATTTTGTGCCACAGATTACTCCGTTATGTAATGCAAAAAGCATTTTGTGACAGAATAAACTAGGGGTCGACCGATTGTCGGTTTGGCCGATATTATCGGCCCGATATTCATGATTTGCACAGTTATCGGTATCGGCACCTAACCAGGCCGATATACCGATAACTGTGCTATCACAGAACATGAGCGCGCCGGTCTCAGCACGGCCATGTTCCCTCAGCAGCACAGGGGAGAAGGAGGCAGTGTCTCTCCCTCCCCCTGTGCCGCGCTGCCAATGGAGAGAAGAGGAGAAGGAGGGGCTGAGGGCGCACTGGCCACCAATGAGAGAAGAGGAGACGGGGCTGAGGGCGCACTGGCCACCAATGAGAGAAGAGGAGACGGGGCTGAGGGCGCATTGGCCACCAATGGGAGAAGAGGAGACGGGGCTGAGGGCACATTGGCCACCAATGGGAGAAGAGGAGGAGGGGCTGAGGGCGCACTGGCCACCAATGAGAGAAGAGGAGGAGGGGCTGAGGGTGCACTGGCCACCAATGAGAGAAGAGGAAGGAGGGGCTGAGGGCGCACTGGCCACCAATGGACAGAGAGAAGAGGAGGAGGAGGAGGGCTGAGGCGCACTGGCCACCAATGATAATAACGTTTAAGATATTACAAGCGCAGGAATTAGAAACACATTGCCCAGACCCTGCCTCTGATAGAGCGCTGCGATCCGCGGCAATTAACCCCTCAGGTGCCGCACCTGAGGGTCTGGGCAATGTGTTTCTAATGCCTGCGTTTGTAATATCTTAAACCTTATTATCATTGGTGGCCAGTGCGCCTTCAGCCCCCTGTCCACAGTATAAAAACATTGGTGGCCAGTGCGTCCTTGTCCTCCCCATCCCCCTCCTTCCCTTCAGTATTAATATTATTGGTGGCAGTGGCCACAGGGTCCCCCACCATCTCTCTTCTGATCGGAGCCCCAGCAGTGTAATGCTGGGGCTCCGATCAGTTACCATGGCAGCCAGGGCGCTCCTGAAGCCCTGGCTGCCATGGTCAGCTCCCTGCTGCTGTGTGCCCATAGCACAGGGCAGCAGGGACAGTGTCAGGTCCTATTCACCCTGATAGATCTCTATTAGGGTGAATAGGACAAGGGATGTAAAGAGCCCAGGTTCTACCCCTAAGGGAAATAGTAATAAAATAAAAAGTAAAAAAATTTAAAATAGTAAAAAACACCAAAATATTAAGTATAAATTAACCCTTTTCCAATTTTACATATAAAATATATAAACAATAAATAAAAAAACATATCGCCGAGCCCAAAAAGTCCAAACTATTAAAATATTTTTTTAAAAAGCGTTGGACAGCTGTAACAGAAAAAATCAAAAAATTAAAATGCGCAAAATATCGGTATAAAATATCGGCTATCGGCCTGAAAGTTTACAGAATATCGGTATCGGCTCTAAAATCAATATCAGTCGACCCCTAGAATAAACTGTATAACAGAATATCATTTTGTGTAACAGAATACTATTTTGCAATATAGACTACCTATTGGCCCCGATTTACCAAAATGTTTGCACCGTAAATCTGGCTAACACGATGGTATTCAGTGTCATAATACAATTTTGTTACTACAAGAAAATTCAAAATGGCACATTCATATACATAATCACTGGTGCATATCCATAAGGCAAACATGGTTGAAAAAACAAAAATTGGTTGCACGTTACACATACTACAGAACTGAAAAATTGGGATCATTCCAAATTAAAATGGTATTATACTTACTATAAAGGAAAAATGGAAGCACTTAGCGCACATTTTTAATCAAACATGTGTCGAACCCATCTACCAGACGTCAAGGTGGCTTCCGCAGATGGGTACCTAACACTAACGAACCGCCTCTCTTGGACTTACCCAAGCCTACAAACTTCAGGGCAGTGTAGGAACCTGCTACATTTATGTGCTCTCTGCTCAGAAGCCCCAGGGAGATGGGCGTTGCTCAGTCTAAAAGAGGCGCGCCCTCAATAAATACTACAGGAAAATTCAGACTGGCACATTCATATACATAATCACTGGTGCATATCCATAAGGCAGAAGCTACCTTGATGTCTGGTAGATGGGCCCGACACGTGTTTGATCAAAAAATGTGTGCTAAGCGCTTTCATTTTTCCTTTATATTAAGCATAATACCATTTTTATTTTGGAATGATCCCCATTTTTAAGTTCTGTAGTATGTGTAATGTTGTGCAGCCATTTTTTATTTTCAATAATACAATTTTGTGACAATACCAGTCAAAGAAAACCATTTTGATCACAGAATGCAATCTTAACTTTTGCTTGAAAGGGGATGGGCTCAGTCATAGAATATCATTTTATGTCAAAGAATACCATTTTGTTACACAGAATCGATTTTGTGACAGAATCAATTTTGAAACACAGGATCCCATTTTATGACACACAATCCCATTTTGAGGCATGGAATCCTTTTTGACACAGAATCTGTGACAGAATGCAATTTTGAGACACAGAATCCAATTGACTCATAGAATGCCATTTTGACACAATAAATTTTGTAATAGAAACCCTTTTTGTGACAGAGTCTCATTTTAGAGTCCCATTTTGAGACACAGAATCCATTTTGTGACAGAATCACTTTTTGTGATAGAATCCTATTTTGTGACAAACTCAGTTTTGTGACAATCAATTTTGTAGCACAGAATCCAATTTTGAGACACAAAATACAATTTTGTGACAATTGATTTTTTGACACAGCATCCAATTTTTGTAATACAGAATCGAATTTTGTGACACAGAATCCCATTTTGAGACACAATCCCTTTTTGATGACACAAAATCCCATTTTGTGACAATCAATTTTGTGACAAAATCCTATTTTGTGAAACAGATTTACTATTTGTAACAATTGATTTTGTAACAAATCGATTTTGTGACACAGAATCCCTTTTTGAGACACAAAATCCCATTTTGAAAAACATAATCCCATTTTGTAAGGGTACCTTCACACTGGCGTTTTTGTTTTCCGGCACAGAGTTCCGTCGTCGGGGCTCTATGCCGGAAAAAAACGCTTTAGTTAAGATAATACAACCGCATGCATCCGTTTGAACGGATCTGCTTATATTAACTAAACTATTTTTTAACATTGCACAGAAAAAAAGGGGGTCAGTCAGAATGTCCCTGTATGCAGGTGCACGTAGCCATGGCAAAATATACATACAAACACAGAAATGCAACAGCACTCTGCAACCAGCACTTTGCCCTGCCTCTATGCTAAAAGATAAGAGAAGCGTCAGTGTACATTTTGATCAAAAAGTAATAAACCTCTCGCCGCACCAAGGCTGCCTCTATGAGTGGTCCTAACGCTAAATCCTACCTGTTATGTTAAGGGAGTGCAGGCCCAGCATGCATGCTGGATTCACCTTGCTTATTAACCCTTTTTGGTGCCATAACAGCCTCCATTAGATCCAGGGATGCAGGTACCAACATGCATGCTGAGCCCACTATGTACTCCTGGAGCCAAATGGCTACTAGTAGGTACTATGAGTGCAAGTTCAGTTTTAGGCCTTATTCACACGTCCGCATATATGTCCGCATGTATTCCGCAATTATGCGGGTTACATGCGGACCAATTGACTGCGAATGGGGCACGGAATGATGCGGAGAGCACACACTGTGCTCTCCGCATCAGTTTTTGCGGAGCGCGCCACCGACCTTACGGCCGCAGCTCCGCAAAAAAGTAGAGCATGTCCTGTTCTTGCCCGCAATTGCAGACAAGAATAGACATTTCTATGGGGCTGCCGGCCGGGTGTGTTTATGGATCCGCAATTTGCGGATCCATAAACACTACGGACATGTGAATAAGGCCTTATACTTACTCTGATTAAAACCAGCCTCTAGGGCAGACAAACTAGTCTGGTGTGCACGACTGAATGGAGGCCGCCACACCTCCAGTATATACTGCACAGAGAAAAAGGGGGTCAGTCGGCACGTCCCTGTATGCAGGTGCTGGGCCTGCACTCCCTGGATTCTATGTGGCTGTCATGGCCCATAACAGGTGGGATTTAGCGTTAGGACCACTCATAGAGGCGGCCTTGGCGCGGCAAATGGCTTATTACTTTTGATCAAAACGTACACAGACGCCTCTGTTAACTTTTAGCATAGAGGCAGGGCAGAGTGCTGGTAGCAGAGTGCTGTTGCATTTCTGTGTTTGTATGTATTTAACATTGTCAAAACAGATCCGTTTTCAACTCCATTGAAAGTCAATAGAGGACGGATCCGTCTTCTATTGTGGCAGAATGTGCCAGAGAAAACGGATCCGTCTCCATTGACTAACATTGGGGGCCATGACGGATACGTTTTGCTCTGCAGCCCAGGACGGAAAGAAAACCGCAGCATGCTGTGGTATTTTCTCCATCCAAAAACCGTTCACATACTGAACGGAAGACATCCTGATGCATCCTGAACGGATTTCTCTCCATTCAGAATGCATGGGGATAATCCTGATCAGTTTTTTTCCGGCATAGAGCCCCGACGACGGAACTCTATGCCGGAAAACAAAAACGCCAGTGTGAAGGAACCCTAACACAGAATCAATTTTGTGATCCAGATCCTATTTTTTGACACATAATCCCATTTTGTGACACAGAATTCCATTATGACACAAGATCCTATTTTGTAAAATAATCCAATTTGTGACAATCAGCACAGAAACCCATCTTGTGACACAGAATCCCATTTTCCTACAATTTTGTAACACAGAAACCCTTTTTGAGAAACACAGAAACCTATTTTGAGATAGAATCCTTTTTGTGACACAGATTGCATTTTTGTGACATAATCCCATAGCGAGACTCAGAATACTGTGTCACAGTATCAATTTTGTGACACAGAGTCGATTTTGTGACAGAACCAATTTTGACACAGAATGCGTTTTTGCGACAAACCCATTTTGTGACCCAAAACCCCATTTTGAGAGACAGAATCCCATTAGTGACACAGATTGTGTTTTTGTGACAAAATCTCATCTTGTGACACAGAATACTATTGAGCCATATAATTTTGTGAGAGTATAACATTTTGTGCCAGCATTATGTTGTAACAAACCACACCAACGACTAATACCCTATTTCCCTGATGAAGCCGCACATGCGGCGAAACATGTGGGGAGGGTTAGTGCCCGCTGGCTTTTAGACAGGGACCGAATCGGAAGCATACAATTGTATGAATGAATGTGTGGTTGGTAAGCGCTAAACAGCTTGTATCTGCGTGGCTGAGAAAGTTGGTGTGATATGGCTCATAGTAAAGAGGGGTGAGCAGTGGGCGCCATTCCCACTGTTCCCGCCATAGGGAAACCATTCCCTGGTAATTTTGTAGGAATCTATTTCCTTTCTCATGAGCCATAGTGTGATAAAGCATGTGTGCACAAACCTAGGAATTACTCAAGCGGTTCCAGTGCCATAATATAAGTGCAGTAGGAGCAAATAGAAATCTGCTCTATTATACAATCACATTGTTGCAACACTGACTTACAATCAGCATCTGACCGCCAAGAAGCTTCAAAGAGTGAGCAATTGGCTACACATTCCAGTGTTGCAACAAAGTTGTAGGTTGCCATCAAGCACAATGTTGAGCAACTAATGCGCTGGATTCCTGATGGGAAGGTAGAAAAACATATGCATTAACCTATGGCAGATGCACACATTATAATACAGCAAAGTGAACTGCAGCCATAAGCAGTAAGAGGATTACACACATTCAGTATTGAGTGGAATATCTGATTCCTTCCCTGATAATTTTATATATAAATAAATGTATCAGCTTTTATAAAAATATAATAAAGGTTACGTTTTAATATCTATGTTGTAACTCCTAAAAGGATTTAGTAGGTCTATGTGACCTTTTTGTAAATATTATGTTGTGTCACAGAATATAATTTTTTGACAGAATACTATTTAGTGCCAGTATAATACGGTGTCATAGAATATCATGTTCTGTCACAAAATATTTTCTTTGCATAAGAAGGTATTCAGTGTCATAATACAATTTTTAACAATACTCTACTGTCACATAATACCATTTTATGTCACATAATACCATTTTATGTCGAATCATTTGTCACAGAATGCCATTTTATGTCACAGAATGCCATTTTATGTCACAGAATGCCATTTTAACATTTTACAACTTGCTCAAAAGGGGGATTCATCACAGAATATCACTTTATTTCATAATATAACATTTTGTGACACAGAAACCCATTCTGTGACAGAATCCCATTTTGAGTCACAGAATTTTGTGACAGAATACAATTTTGTGCCAGTATTATACTGTGTCACAGAATACAATTTTGTGTCACAAAACTAGTGTCACAGATTATCACAGAAAATCAAAGTCACAGAATACAATTTTGTGCCCTATACTGTGTCACAGAAAACCATTTTCAGTCACAGAATAAGATTTTGTGACAGTATAGTTTTGTGACAATACCATACTGTGTCACCGAATACGATTTTGTGACATAATATACAGTTTTGTGATAATACCATATTGTCAAAAATACAATTTTGTGTCAGAATATTCTTGGCACATTTTTTGCCTCAGAGAAAATTGTGTCAGCAGAAAATAATTTTCACTCACAGAATCCCAGTTTGTGACATGTAACAGCATTTTGTAACAAACTATTATTTTGTGACAATACCATTCTGTGCACATAATATAATTTCGTGAAAATATTTTCATTTTTGTCATAGAATTCCATTTTGTATCACAGAATATCAATGTCACCGAATGCCATTTTGCAACACAGCAAAGTACCGGTATTGTCTCTCATTCTGTAATGCTGATCACCATTTGCGATTCTGAGAATTGCCTTTTGTGACACAAAATACCATTTTCTGTCTCACAAAACCATTTTGTGACATTTAGGGGACACAGACTATGATTTGAAGATAAAAAGACAGCTTTCCTGTAACAGAACTTGCCTCTTTTGTCTTTACCGCATGACCCATGAGTTCAGAGATATCGGTGACACCAGTGGGAAGCTCTTTCTTGGGGCTGCCGTGGTATCGCTCCGCTTCCTTTGCCTGGACCAACTGCTCATCCAGAGCTTCTTTCTGTAGGAGCAATTTCTGGGTGTGACCTGCCTGTACGCCCAGCTCTTTCTCTAGTGCCAGGATCACCCGCTCCTTGCTTTTAATTTTATCCATCTGAAAACAAAAGGACAACATCAGCTTTCTAATATACCAATTCATCTGTACACCAGTTTCAAGACTTTCAAGACATTTACGCTACTTTCACACTACGCCTGAGACCCCCACTGATAATAAGAAAGAGGGCCCTGTACCCAGTGGAGCGGCTGGTCGAAAGAGGACGCCGCCGCTTCATTCATTTCTAAGGGAGTGCTGGAGATACTGGAGCAACTTCGTGTCTCTTCGGCGCTAAGAAGTGGTGGCGCACTTTTATGACCAGCCGCTCTGTCCTCTACAGCAGGGTTCCTCAACTCCAGTCCTCAGGGCCCACCTACCGGTCATGTTTTCAGGATTTCCTTAGTAGTGAGCAGGTGATATAATTAGGGTCCATCCATCAGGACTAACCACAGGTATTCATTCTGTGGGATATTCTCAAATCATGACCGGTAGTTGGGCCTTGAGGACTGGAGTTGAGGAACTCTGCTCTACAGAGTATGCAGAGGGTCCTACCGCTGGGGCCCTGTGAATAGGGGATAACTTGTTATAACCGGAATACCCCTTTAATCTTTTATACATATCTGGGAAAATGTAAAGAAGAAAAAAAAAATTCTAGATATTTTGTTCTATAGATACAAATTTAGTAAAATACTCTTTTTCGATTTTTATTCATTTTTTTTTTAATGTGTCTCTTTTTACTTACAGTAATTTTACATTAGGGTATATATAGTTTAAGGTGGCTAGGGGCATTTTAACATTTTTTTTTTTAATAGCGGATTTCACCTGTAACTAGGGCTGACATATACGGAAGTTGCAAGTACAGGGGGAATACAGCCCCCAGAGATTAAACGCTAGGCTGATCTGGGTCGGCTTAGGATACTTTCACACTACGCTTTTCTTTTCCGTCTTTGAGTTCCATCCTAAGGGCTCAATACCGGAAAATAACTGATCAGGATTATCCCAATGCATTCTGAAGAGAGAGAAATCCGTTCAGGATGCATCAGGATGTCTTCAGTTCAGTCACTGTCAGGCGTTTTGGACGGAGATAATACCGCAGCATGCTGCGGTATTATCTCCGTCCAAAATCCCTGATCAGTCACCGGAATGCCGGATCCGGCATTAATTTACATTAAAATGTATTAGTGCCGGATCTGGCATTAAAAATACCGCAATGACGGATCCGGCATTCTGGTCTGCGCATGCGCAGACCTTTAAAAATGTGGAAAAATAAATACCAGATCCGTTTTGCCTGATGACACCGTAAAAACGGATCCGTTATTGCAATGCATTTTTCTGACTGATCAGGCATTTTTCAGACCGGATCAGTCTGAAAAATGCCTGATCATTCAGAAAAATGACATGCGTTTGCATACAGTTTGCCTGATCAGGCAGGCAGTTCAGGCAACGGAACTGCTTGCCGGATCACACTGCCGCAAGTGTGAAAGTACCCAGCAGCTCCTGCAGTTACCTGAGGAGACAGGAACTGGCGTCATGGCCTCCTCCTTTTCTGTATATGTGATGCTCATTGAGTGCTGTGAATCCAGCGATGGGTAGGACAGGAGCAGTAATAAACCGCCTCTACCTTCTCTGTGTGGAGTTTGGCAGTCAGTGACAACCGACTCCAGGCTCCTGCATGATGAGAAATGGCTCTTAAAGTTGGACCTCATATAGTCCGGAAACGTAGGTAAATCGATCTCTGTCTGACAACAGTGAGGATTCAGCCTTTGACCTAATCTTCCATTTGCATTTTTATCTTCTCAATGTTAAAAGGGTTCTTGAGGATCTGAACCTGCGGCAGGACAGACTACAACCTCCAGCGGCCTCCGGGATGACTGCAATGCTGGAGACTACTGGTCTAGCTCATCACACCACATGCTAACATTATTTTCTGCAGTTAGAAATCATCTTGCCAAGGTCTTTGTCTCGGACTTCTCTAGCTTTGTCCTGAAACGACTTCTGATAGATGTAACAGAGCGGAACGCGCTGCAATGTCTGCGCAGGTTACTTTACAAAGTGTTGTTTGGCTCAACCTTTCAATCTAAATTCACATTATACAGACCCTTACACAACGATGAGAATCTGCAAACGCTTTCCTTTTGGGTGTGAATGGAGTATAAGAGCCAATCAGTACAAAGCGGTTATTCTATGTAGCGAAACGATGATCAAAAATGGAGCTACCCCTCAACCCGTATGGAATCACGGAAATGAGACAACGCATTTCGGCTTCTCAAAGTTTTGCATGAGTCATGGAATAGTATCCAAAGTAACTGGCGGTTGTCATGGCTACCGGCCATTGTGACGGGAGAACGCTGTAGGATGGATTCAGTTCAGCAAATGACAACCAGGACCAGGTCCATCCCTAAAGACCATGCGAGGGCAATGTTACCCACCCCCTCCATGGCAGGAGTTACAATGCCACATGATTTATTACAAGACAATCCTCTGGCCGGAGTCGTCAGTTTCCTTGGGCATTTTTTAACCCCTACTTCACCAGTTTGGCTTTCTCAGAAAATACAGATATGTCATGTCCCATTTGTTTGCTCCACTGTGTGCATTTTCTTTTGAATCAAAATGTTTTTATTGATTGAAAGGGTAGAACACAGTGTACATCAAATACCCAATCTGTATAATGCATCATACAATGGCTTGTATAATAAAGGAGAACAGTCTCGTACAATATAAATACAACGTTAATGTGTCGGCTTATTAATTCCCCGGAGATCGTCATAGGACCTGAACGTTAAACCAACTCCCCCCTCTCCCAACCATCTCGAACAATTCGAACCTGTGAGACGACCTGGCCTTGTAGGAGCCACATCCCTTTGGTGTTGTAACATCGTTTAGTACAAAACATTGGTGTGCGGCCATAGTGTCAATCGTTCTCCCCATAGCAAGCCAGCCTACTGCGGTGGCAGTCCCCCAATCCCAGAAAGTTGGTCTCTTAAACATTCTGCAGCGAGGGTCTCTGACACCAAACCCGGAGCACCCACCCATCCCCGCCAAATAGACGCAAACTTCTTGGGGCACTTCCTTTTCAAGTATATCCCCCTTTCATATCGTAAAATAGTGTTCATTCTATTGATATATTCCCGAAAAGTGGGCGGATCACAATCTATTCAGTGTTTAGCTATTACCAGTCGGGCCTGGAACAGCATTCTCTGCGTACATATAGATATGTTATTATCCCCTTCATCACTTTCCAGCAGCCCCAGGAGACAGACCCTAGGGTCCCCCCCGTGTATCTATCTGGGTAACTTCTCTGATAATCCTAGTAACATCTGTCCAGTATGTTCCTAACCTAGGACAGTCCCAGAACATATGTACCAGAGAGGCGTTCCCTGCCCCGCAGCGAGGACAACAGGAGTCAGGACGAAGACCAATTTTATAGAGGAAAGCTGGGGTTCTATAGACCCTATGCAGTAAATACAGCTGAGACATGCGCTGCGCTTCATTAAGAGTCAGGCTGGGTAATAATGCCAAGGTATCATTGCATTGCTCTTGGGAGATGGCACCTAGATCTGATTCCCATTTATCCTTAACTGGAAGGGTCCCACCAGGAGTAGCCCCACCAAAAAGATGGCGATAAAGCAATGAAATCACCTCTTTTGTGCTCCCAGTATCCAGTAATTGTTGCATCAAAAGTGGGGTTGGTGAAACTGGTCCACCTCCCGAATATTGCGCCTGATACGCATGTCTCAGCTGCAAATATTGATAAAACGCTGTGTTTGGAAGATTAAATTCTTCCCTCAAACAGGCAAAGGTCTTCAGAGTGGCTCCATCCTGTATGTGCTGCAGGCAGCGAACGCCCCTCTTTTCCCACGGAGAGAAACCCTCCAATCGGAACATTTAAGGCAGGTGTGGATTGCGCCACATGTAATCCCGTGAGCCCAAGCATGGCTTTAAATTTGGCCCAGGCTTTCCGTGTTAGGGATATCATGGGGGCATCACTAACTCCCTGTATCTTTCCAGTTTCTACCATATGAAAGGAAATGTCATATCCCGATAAAAAGGATATTATCCTGGCCGACGGTCCTGCGCCTGTGACCTGTCCCCAGCCCTTCAAATGCTGCAACTGCGCAGCTATAAAATAGTGCCACGGGCTTGGGACAGCTAATCCTCCCTCGTCCTTGCCTTTCTGGAGAGTCTCCAATTTGATTCTAGGAATCTTTTTCTTACAAATAACGCTGGGTTCAGACCTGAGCGCTTCTGAGACAGCGTTTTCGGCAATAGTAAACGCGCGTTTAACGCGCGTTGTGTGATTGACTGTAGTGTTGTCCATTGACCAAAATATCACTGTCTATATAAAGTTTGGCCTTTCCAGCATGTTGCAAATTCATAAGCGCGCGTTTTTAGTGTCAAAACGCGCAAAATACAAGCGTTGCGCGTTCCCATTGTAGTCTATGGGCCAAAACGTGCGACAAACGCCCCAAAAAAGCTCAAGTACATGTTTATGCGTCGGGCGTTTTCAGCGCGTTCGAGCTCGCTGTAAAACGCGAAAATGTGAACCAGTCCCATAGGGAAGCATTGGTTTGCATCGGTTATGCGTTTTACAGCGCTGCTCGAACGCGCTGTAAAACGCGCAAGTGTGAACTGAGGGTAAGGGAGTGAAAAAGACCCTGAATTTTGTAGAACACTCTCTGAGTAATCCAAACAGGGGAATTGTGGAGAACATGCAGCAATTGAGGCATCAGGATCAACTTAATTAAGTTGCAGCGTCCCACTACAGACATAGTGAGCTTAGTCCATGTCAGTACCCTCTCCGCAAATCTACCGATCAGGGGGTCTATATTGACCTTAACATGGTCTGTAACCCTTGGCGTGATTATCACCCCTAGATATTTAAAGCTGTCCACTATCTGCAGCGGGATCTGTGACCTATCTAACAGAGGGGGAAGCAGATCAAGTGGTAAAATTACCGATTTGCTCCAATTAATTCGCAGACCCGACCATTTACCGAATGCCGTGACGTGTTCTATCAGCGGCTTGAGGGATCGCTCGACGTCACCTACATAAAGGAGCATGTCGTCAGCGTATAACGAGACCCGCTCCTCGTGTGAGCCCAGCGGAATCCCTGACCATGCCGTCGACGCGTGCAGTGCACATCCTAATGGTTCAATAGCCACCGCAAACGAGAGGTGGGATAGTGGGCACCCCTGTCTGGTTCCACGATGTAAGGGGAACTGCGAGCTAATCGCCCCATTAATATGCAGCCTGGCCACCGGTGATTGGTAAAGGAGTCGTACCCAGGACGTGAATCCCGGCCCGAACCCCATAGCACCCATTGTTTCCCAGAGATAATCCTATTCGACGCTGTCAAAAGCTTTGGCAGCGTCGAGGGACACCACTGCCCAACCCCCAGCACCAGCCGGTCTTTGGAGATTGAGAAAGAGTCTTCTCAAGTTAATAGATGTACTTTTGTCCGGCATAAATCCGGTCTGGTCATCATGAATTATAGTGGTGATAACTTTATTTAAACGATTGGCTTGCACTTTTGCAAGTATTTTAGCATCTACTGGGAGGGCGATAGGATTCAGGTAATGTCGAGACTTTACCTGGTTTAGGGAGGACTACTATAACAGCCTCTCTCATGGAAGCCGGCAGGAGCCCGGACTGCAAGGCATCATTAAGCGTCGCTAACAGGTGCGGGAGAAGATTATCGTGGTATCTCTTATAGAATTCGCCCGGCAAGCCATCTAAGCCTGGGGCTTTTTCATTAGGAAAAGAACCCAGGGCCACCCTAAGTTCCTCCAACTGTATGGGTTCGTCCAAATAAGAAAGGGATTCTAGCGACAATTTACGTAGTGGCAAAGTGGCGAGGTACGTTCTAATTTCCCCGGGACTCACAGCGAGTATTGTTCCTTGTAGAAGCTCTGAAAAGCGGAGAGAATGTCAGGGTCCTCTGAGAAAAGAACCCCACTCGCATTTCTAATGGCCGATATCCTGGATGCCCCACTCTGTGCACGAACCACCCTAGCCAGTAAGCTTCCTGCACTCTCCCCCGCTTCAAAATACTTCTGCTTATTATCTGCAACCTGAACCAAGTGATCCCTTAATCTTTTCTGCGCCTCTATCCATCCCAACTCCCGCTGCGGAGACGGATCTCGTATGTACGCCACCACTGTGTGCATTTTCACCCTCGCTTCCCCTTTAGTTGTATCAACCCCGTCTGACCTGCAAACATGAGACAGCAACGTGGAGGCAACGTTTCCAATTTTTCTTCGGACATGAAGATTAGCAGGTAATCCGTCAACATTTTTGACCATGCTAACTGCTGACAGCACTAGGTAGGGGTGAGGGAGCAGGACAAACATACCATTTAACCATTAGAAGTAGTGTGAATATGAAGTTTTGTTCTGCCAGATTCTGCTCCTGCAAGTGTCCGGGAGAAGGAGCTTCACTGTGAAGTGCTCTCTGCACTGAGCCCCTCCCTCTGCTCTGTGTGCTAGGTGTGGCATCCAATCAGGAGACCACTACAGCTGTCACTCAGAGCAGAGGGAGAGGGCTGTGCAGCAGCTCAGTGCAGAGAGCACTTCACAGTGAAGCTCCTCCTCCTGGACACTTGCAGGAGCAGAATCTGGCAGAATAAAATGACATATGCACAGATCAAACGGTATGTTTGTTCCTGCTCTCCCAGTCCCTACCTACTGCTGTCAGCAGTTTAGCATGGTCAAACCTGCTGACAATCTACCTTTAAACCCTAAAGCACCCTAGACTGCCAGACATAGACGATAAGCTTGTTTGACATATATAACTGGCCCCAACATGAGATATTTATCTGCAGATCACCGTCAGATCCAGCTTAGGCTGGTCATACACATTTGGTTACCCCTACCCCGCCCAGTGCCCTATACGGCACAGGGCAGGTCTTTAAAGATGGTGCCCGCTCACAAGTCCAGCAGGTGCCATCTGTTTTAAACAGCAGGCACCTGTGGCTAATGTATTTGATAGACGACCCCCATACACATGCAGACCATTTGGCCTGGTTGAGCATGCATGTGCTCTCATTAATGAGTGTGTCCTGAACTCCAACCTGCCTGATCATTCCCCTACCACATCTACCTTCGGGGTTAAGTTGTTACACCTCCATGCACATTAAACGGCTGGCAGGTTCTGGGGAAATCATCTAATGTCTATGGGCACCTTTAGCTGGAGATGAAACTGGTCTGCAGAGAAAGATCTCCTTCAGATTACGGATCCGCAAAATATGGATACCGTCCGTGTTGCTACCGCATTTTTTGCGGACCCATTGACTTCAATAGGTCTGTGATCAACATGTTGCAGCCAATTATAGTATACAATCTATCTTTTGCAGAACCGACATACGGACGTGGAAAGCACACGGATTATGCATGGTCTTTCTGCAAACAAAAAGAAAATGTCCGCAAAATGCAGATGGCACATGGATCGCATCTGTATTTTGTGGATCCACGGTCTGCAGACGGTTAGACGGACACGGTCGCGTGCACGAGGCCTAACGCTTATAAACCTGAGGTCACCTACAAGTCTCAGACGCCACATAAAATGCTGATCCGTACATCCAGGAGCTGGAGAATTCGCACCTCTGAATAAGCAGTTTTATTATAAAATGAGGTTTTGTGAAGCTCACACACAGAAAACAACAGATGTTAAGGCCCGAATCAGCATAAACAGCTTCAGGCGGTAACTTTCCAGTAGCCATGTATAATAGAAGACACCAGAAGGCTTTGCTGTTAAATCACAAACTTCTCCAATTCTCCAATTTTCTGCAGAAAAAAATTCAACAAAAAGGGGCGAAACCAATGAGTGAAGTGAAAGAGGCCAAATAAGGCTGGTGCACAACGCATTCTGACATCTGTATTACCCGCCCAACACCCGGACCTCCAGAGGTTCTACTGAACTCAACTTGCATCACCCTAGGGTTCTGGTGATCCCAATCCTGTTCAGGAATAGCGGTAGTATTACAGCACCAGAGGTTTTTTTTTTTGGCGTGTTCGAATTGTGCTCCCTGCCTTCCCAGAGCCATAACTTTTTTAATTATCGGATCACATAGCCATATGAGGGCTTGTTTTTTCCGGAACAAGTTGTACTTTCCAACGCCACCATTTAATATTGCAGATGATGTAGTGGGAAGCAGGAAAAAAATACCAAATGGGTTGAAATTGCAAAAAAAAAAAAAAGCAATTCCACCACAGTTTTATAGATTTTTAAATTACAACGTTCGATGTGCGATAAAACTGACCAGCTTATTCCACTGGTCAGTCCGAATCCGGCTATACCTAATATGTATAGTTTTTCTTGTTTTTTAAAATTCAAAAGTGGGAAAAAATCTGTTTTACTTTTTTGTCGCCATATTTTGACCCCTATAACTTTTTTGTAATTGTGTGCGAAGCTGTGTGGGGGCTCATTTTTTGCGGCACAATCTGATCTCATCATTGATACCATTTCTGGAGTGTGTATGACTTTTTGATCACCTTTTATTTAATTTTATTTGAGGAAATGAAGTGTCCAAAAATGGCAAATCGGCCATTTGGACTCTTTTTTTCGGTTTACCGTATGGGGAATATTTTTTTATATTTTTATAGTATGGGCATTTTTGCACATAGCGACACCCATGATGTGTATTTTTTTATTTATTTATTTTTCTTCATTTTGGCAAAAGGGGGGCGATTAGAATTTTTGGGTTATTTATTTTTATTTTTTTACACTTTCCTATAGTTCCCATACTATACCAATCAATGATCTGATTGCTATACTCATACATTTGCAATAGCATTGGAATATATGAGAAAATCGCATATTTCCTATGGAGCCTATTACAGGCTATGGCTCCATAGGAAATACTATACAGCAGCCTGGGTTTCATTTATAGAGACCCAGGCTGCTGCAGGCGCGCTCCGGCTCCTCTAATCGCCACACGGGGGAGCCGGAGCGCAAACCGAAAGTGAAACTTTAAGGGCATCTGTCAGCAGATTTGTCCCTATGACACCAGCTGACCTGTTACATGTGCGCTCGGCAGCTGAAGACATCTGTGTTGGTCCCATGTTCAGATGTGCCCGCATTGCTGAGAAAAATGATGTTTTATTATATATGCAAATGAGTCTTTAGGAGCAACAGGGGCGTTGCCATTACACCTAGAGGCTCAGCTCTCTCCTCCAGGCCCTCTGCACTTTGACAGGGCCACGTGTGATGACTTCATTTTTCTCAGCGATGCAACACGTCAGCCAGTTTCATAGGCACAGATCTGCTGGCAGAAGCCCTTTAACCACTTAAGCCCCCCTAGCTTAAACACCCTTAATGACCAGGCCACTTTTTACAATTCCGCACTACACTACTTTCACCGTTTATTGCTCCGTCATACAACTTACCACCCAAATGAATTTTACCTCCTTTTCTTCTCACTAATAGAGCGTTCATTTGGTGGTATTTCATTGCTGCTGACATTTTTCCTTTTTTTGCTATTAATCAAAAATTACCGAAATTTTTGCAAAAAAATGACATTTTTCACTTTCTGTTGTAAAATTTTTAAAAAAAAACTACATTTCTATATAAATTTTTCTCTAAATTTATTGTTCTACATGTCTTTGATAAAAAAAGTCCAATAAGTGTATATTTATTGGTTTGGGTAAAAGTTATAGCGTTTACAAACTATGGTGCAAAAAGTGAATTTCTGCATTTTGAAGCAGCTCTGACTTTCTGAGCGCCTGTCATGTTTCTTCAGGTGCTAGAATGTCAGGAAAGTATAAATACCCCCAAATGACACCATTTTAGAAAGAAGACACCCCAAAGTATTCGCGGAGGGGCATGGTGAGTTCATGTATCATTTCATTTTTTTCACAAGTTAGCGGAAAATGACACTTTCTGAGAAAAAAAAAAAGTTTCAATTTCTGCTAACTTCTGGCAAAAAAAAAAATCTCAGAAGGACTCACTATGCCCCTCAGTGAATACCTTGGGGTGTCTACTTTCCGAAATGGGGTCATTTGTGGGGTGTGTTTACTGTTCTGGCATTTTGGGCGGGGCTAAATTGTGAGCCACCATGTAAAAGCTAAAGGTACTCGTTGGAATTTGGCCCTTTGCGCACCCAGGCTGCAAAAAGTGTCACTTATGTGGTATCGCCGTACTCAGGAGAAGTAGGGCAATGTGTTTTGGGGTGTATTTTTACATATATCCATGTTGAGTGAGAGAAATATCTCTGTAAATTGTCAACTTTGTATAAAATTTTTAAAAGTTGTCGTTTACAGAGATATTTCTCACACAAAGTATGGGTATATATAAAATACACCCCAAAACACATTGCCCTACTTCTCCTGAGTACGGCGATACCACATGTGTGCCACTTTTTGCAGCCTGGTGCGTAAAGGGCCCTAAAACCAATGAGTACCTTTAGGATTTCACAGGGCATTTTTACACATTTGGATTCCAGACTTCTTCTCACGCTTTAGGGGCCCCTAAAATGCCAGGACAGTATAAATACCCCACATGTGACCTCATTTTGGAAAGAAGACACCCCAAGGTATTCCGTGAGGGTATGGTGAGTTCATGTAAAATTTTATTTTTGTCACAAGTTAGTGGAATATGAGACTTTGTAAAAACAAAAAAAAAAAAATATCAATTTCCGCTAACTTGTGCCAAAATATATAATTTCTGTGAACTCGCCATGCCCCTCACAGAATACCTTGGGGTGTCTTCTTTCCAAAATGGGGTCACATGTAGGGTATTTATACTGCCCTGGCATTTTAGGGGCCCTAAAGCGTGAGAATCCAAATGCGTAAAATGGCCTGTGAAATCTTAAAGGTACTCATTGGTTTAGGGCCCTTTGCGCATCTTGGCTGCAAAAAGTGTCACTCATGTGGTATCGCCGTACTCAGGAGAAGTAGGGCAATGTGTTTTGGGGTGTATTTTTACATATACCCATACTGTGTGTGAGAAATATCGCTGTAAACGACAACTTTTACATTTTTTATTCAAAGTTGTCAATTTACAGAGATATTTCTCACCCAGCATGGGTATATGTAAAAATACACCTCAAAACACATTGCCCTACTTCTCCTGAGTACGGCGATACCACATGTGTGACACTTTTTGCAGCCAAGATGCGCAAAGGGCCCTAAAACCAATGAGTACCTTTAGGATTTACAGGGCATTTTTACGCATTTGTTCTTCACGCTTTAGGGCCCCTAAAATGCCAGGGCAGTATAAATACCCCACATGTGACCCCATTTTGGAAAGAAGACACCCCAAGGTATTCCGTGAGGGGCATGGCGAGTTTACAGAAAATAAATTTGGCACAAGTTAGCGGAAATGGTATTTTTTTTTTTTTTTTTTTTTTTTTTACAGTCTCACATTCCACTAACTTGTGAAAAAAAATAAAATTTTGCATGAACTCACCATACCCCTCACGGAATACCTTGGGGTGTCTTCTTTCTAAAATTGGGTCACTTGTGAGGTTTTTGTACTGCCCTGGCATTTTAGGGTTCTCCGCAATCATTACACGTATGGCCAGAATTAGGAGTTTTTGCGATTCTCCGTATATTGAGCAGACGGGTAATGAGAATTTTTTTTTCCGTTCAGCCTCTGCGCTGAAAGAAAAAAATGAACGTCACAGATTTTTCCATTCACATTGATCAATGTGGATGAAAAAAATCTCTAAAAATGTGCAAAAAAAAAGAGGAAAAGCTATAAAGTTGCGATCGCTAAGGGACCCTAAGGCATCATTCAGCGTCATAATTCTGTTCCCATGAATTTCGCGGAACAGAATTGTTCCAACCCTATGGGGACAGACTTGTCCCGCCGATCCGTAATTGCGGATCCGTAATTGGAGATCCGCAAAGTATATGATACACGCCCTATTCTTGTGCGCACTGACGAGATGATGTAGTGGGAAGCAGGAAAAAATTCCAAATGGGGTGAAATTGCAAAAAAAAAAAAAAGCAATTCCACCACAGTTTTATAGGTTTTAAATTACAACGTTCGATCTGCAATAAAACTGACCAGCTTATTCCACTGGTCAGTCCGAATCGACTATACCTAATATGTATAGTTTTCTTGTTTTTGAAAATTCAAAGTGGGAAATAAATCTGTTTTACTTTTTGTAGCCATATTTTGACCCCTGACTTTCTGTGATTGTGTGCGAAGCTGTGTGGGGGCTCATTTTTTGCGGCACAATCTGATCTCATCATTGATACCATTTCTGGAGTGTGTATGACTTTTTGATCACCTTTTATTTAATTTTTTTTTAGGAAATAAAGTGTCCAAAAATGGCAAATCGGCCATTTGGACTCTTTTTTTCGGTTTACCGTATGGGGAATATTTTTTTATATTTTTATAGTATGGGCATTTTTGCACATAGCGACACCCATGATGTATAATTTTTTATTTATTTTTTATCTTCATTTTGGCAAAAGGGGGGGCGATTAAAAATTTTTGGTTATTTATTTTTATTTTTTTTACACTTTCCTATAGTTCCCATACTATATCAATGATCTGATTGCTAAACTCATACATTGCAATAGCATTGGAATATATGAGAAAATCGCATATTTCCTATGGAGCCTATTACAGTCATAGGCTCCATAGGAAATACTATACAGCAGCCTGGGTTTCATTTATAGAGACCCAGGCTGCTGCAGGCGCGCTCCGGCTCCTCCAATGCCTCCAATGGCCACACGGGGGAGCCGGAGCGCAAACCGAAAGTGAAACTTTAAGGGCATCTGTCAGCAGATTTGTCCCTATGACACTGGCTGACCTGTTACATGTGCACTTGGCAGCTGAAGGCATCTGTGTTGGTCCCATGTTCATATGTGCCCGCAATGCTGAGAAAAATGATGTTTTATTATATATGCAAATGAGTCTTTAGGAGCAACAGGGGCGTTGTCATTACACCTAGAGGCTCAGCTCTCTCTTCCAGGCCCTCTGCACTTTGATTGACAGGGCCACGTGTGATGACTTCATTTTCTCAGCGATGCAACACGTCAGCCAGTTTCATAGGCACAGATCTGCTGGCAGAAGCCCTTTAAGAGACAGGTCCAAGGTATTATTTTTAATAGTCATGTTGTGGCCATTATGGAAGTTTCCGAAATGGGGAAAAAAATCCAGCATCTCTTTAATTAAAAAGTCGCATTTATGTCTTCATTTAAATTCTGATTAGCAGTTACTGTTTCAAGCCAAGGGCTCTTACTCATAGGTCATAGGCTATGAGTAAGAGCCTCTTGGCTCAAAACGCGTAAATGTCTGAAAGGCTGATCAGATTTGAACAGAGGAAATTAATTTTGGCATGTGATTAGATATTAAAAGGGACCGTCCATCTTATCGAAATAAAACGTAGTCACGACATACAGTTATTAGGGTGCACTTCCATTCATCTGGTTGGTTGTGGTGAGAAGCACGTGGATTTATGCAAGCCCTGTGCAAATGCATGGAACTCATTATCAGTCGCAACACAACCTGAAGGCGCCCTGCACTTGGCGTTTCAATTCCTCAGAGCTGTTCTCGCTCCTTTCTTGCGGTCAGCGAGTAAATACATTCTGGCTTACACACAGATGTTGAGAATACATTGCGATGTGGCGCTGGTCACAGCTGATCGTTTGCTACAATATGAGGCTTGATTCACATCAGCATTGTGTTTTCCATATTTCTGTTCTATCAGAGAAATGGAAAAACATTTTTAAAAAACCATCCATTTTAGGCCTCATCCACATTTCCATTCTTTTTAATGACGCGTGCTGTCCGCATTTTCCACGGATAGCACGCGTATGCATTGATCTGAATGTGTCTGTTCACACCAGTATTTTTCTTTTTACTGATGCACTACTTTGATCTATGATGTGCACCAAACACACCCATTGAAGTCTATGGGTCCATGAAAATCACGGACACAACTAGGATGGCATCCGTGGTGCGTCTGTTTTTCACTGAAGACTAATAGGACATGATCACGGATGAAACAAGGACGCTCTTTTCAGACTTGAAAATGACACGGAAATGTGGATGAGGCCTTACTCCCCATTTGTTTGGATGGGTTATTTTGAGCATCTGTTCTGCTCAGCTTGTGTCTGTTCCTCCAGGATTCAGTTATTTTTGATGGTTAAAAAGATATGGCCTACTGCGCTTTTTTAGTGAATAACGGATACGTGGCAGAACGGAGCACTTTTTTTTTCCAACACTAGTCAATAAATTATAGGGGCAGTTCCACCATTAAAGTGTACCTATTCTACTATGAAATTCTTGAGTTATGTTGAGTATTTGCTCATTGTACTCTCAGTTAGCAAACTACTTTTAACTTTATGCTAATGAGCTGATTGGAGTCCAGCAGTTGATATGAGTCCAGCGTTTAATCTATTCAGAGCTGTAGCCCCTCCCTATTCACTTCTTTAGATGCAAAGGGTGTGTTTATCACATCATTCAGTTCCATCTTACTATTTAGGGAAACTGAATGACAGGGAATGCTAAGGTGTTATATTACTGAGGCTACAGCAGGAAGAGTCATATACCATTGAAGCTAGTGATATAATCATGAGCTAGCTTGTTCATGGGGAGATAAACACTCTTGATAAACAATTGTTAAAATGAATGAATGATGTAATAAACCACATCCCTTGACATCTGAAGTGAATAGGAGAGTGGCTACAGCTCTGAATAGAAAACGCTGACTCATGTCAACTCCTGACTCAATCAGCTCATTGCATATGGATTGAGAGTACTTTGCTCACAATAGAGCAATAGATCACCATGAGCGGTATCATGTATTCAGCAGGTGAGCCTACAAGGAACATGCCTGGTATAACAGTGAATTTCCTGGTGACAGGTTCTCTTTAAATGTTATCTTACTATAATTCTGCATGAAGAACTAGTTAGTTTTGCAATTTACTCTCAAGTGCAAGTTATTCTCTTTACTTCATTATGATGGCGCCCCCTGGTGTTTAAACTGTAGAGCAATGTCCAAGTCCACCTTCTGAAATTGTCACACATGCTCAGTGCCATCTACTTTTAGAAGCTGTGAAGCTTAGATAACCCCTAAACTGTCAGATACATTTTACCTGTACTGATACACTGTAACAAACTATCAGGACAGGACAGGACAGTGGTTTCTGCTGCTGATCTGTTTAGTTCACAAAAGACTGTTAAGGATGGATGCAACTGTGGCAAACAAATCAACTGTAAGGTGCTTTTTAGGCCTAAGCAAGACTATTCTGATTCACTGACAGCAAGCAGAGATCTTAAAAAATGGTTAGGAATTTTTTTTTTTGAAGGTTGCAGCACCTGTCCTACACAACTCACCAGCCTGCGGATATCCCGCTCCGATTCCCGCTTTATCCGGGTGATTTCATCCTGATGCGTCTGATAAGCTATCCGCAGATCCGACGCCTTGGTTTTATCCGCCTGCATGACATTGTTTAGCGTTTCCTCCAGTTGTTTCTTGCTGGCCTTCAGTTCTAGGACCTCCTGCTGTAATTTAATGCGTTCGCCATCAAACGCCCTCCTGGCTTCCTCCCTGGCTTCATTCAATAAAGCCGTCTTGACTTTGTCCGCGGCTCCGTCCCGTAAAACGTTGACCGTGGACTGTAAACGCTGGATTTCGCAGTCTTTGATTTTGACCACACGGGCTACATCAAGTTCATGCTGGCGTATCAGTGCCTCCCGGACGGACTGAAGCTCCTTCATCTTCTCCTCGTGTAGCTTGGCTTTCAGGTCAGATATGTGGACAGTATGCCGATGCTGTTCCTGCTCCCGCTCCTGCTTGGCATCTTGGAGCTTTTCTCGGAGCTTTGTCACCTAAGAAAACACAATAAATGCAGAATATTTATCCAAGTATATCTCATGGTCTGATGGATGGGGGTCCCACCTCTAGGACCTACACCCATTGGAAGAATGTGGGTTTCCGGACCACCACTCTGTAAGCCAAGATCATTACTGGCCACACATCGACAGAGACCACATGGAACATGCATAAGGTAAAAAAAACTAAAAAAACTTTAATTTCCTATTTTCATAAAAATATGGTCTACAGGAAGAGGATTAGGCAAATGTACAATGTATTACTATGGGATAGCAATGCCCTGCAGTCTCAAAGAAAATGAATGGAGCTGTGGCACGCATGCTTCACCGGCTGCTCCATTCCAACAGGGACATTGGATACCCGTTTCTCAGGATCAGTAGGATTCCCATTGGTCAGACACCAGTGGATAGGTGATAACTTGTTCTAAACAGAATACCCCTTTAAATGTTACAGATATGATCAGCTTAAAGGAGTTGTTCACTCCTGGCATCCTTTCAGGCAGATCGCCCCCGACCCCTCAGCATGGTCAGACCTGCAGGGGGAATTACACCGACCTGATCCCAACCGTGTTACGGACACTTTGCTCCTCCTGCAGCTCTCCAGTTGACGTGGTTCACGTGGCCTCTGCAGTCCATGATTGCAGTGGTGATGTGTCCCCCATGCACCACGTGACACTGTGACATGATGCACAGGGGACATGTCACCACTGAAGCCATTCATTGGCTGCAGCTGCCACATAATCAGTGTCAGGCTGGATGTTGACGCTGGGAGACCTGAGAGCTGCAGTGGAGTGATGGAGCCAGAACCCAGTGGGGAGGATCAGGTAAATGTGATTCCTTCTGCAGGTCCGGCCATGTTGGGGGGGGCCTGACCGAAAGGAACCCAGGGGGTGAACAACCCCTTTAAAGGGTAACTCCTGTAAAACAACAGAATCCTTAATTAGTAAACCTTTCCAATCGTTGGTTGTTAAGTGACTGCATAAATATGTTTAGGCTGTTGCTTAGAGAAGGAGGGCATGGGTGAGGGCGAGAAGAACAGCTGATCACCACACCCAGGGCACGGTCAGCTAGAAGAACAGCCGATCACTACACCCAGGGCATGGTCAGCTAGAAGAACAGCCGATCACTACACCCAGGGCATGGTCAGCGAGAAGAACAGCCGATCACCACACCCAGGGCATGGTCAGCTAGAAGAACAGCCGATCACTACACCCAGGGCATGGTCAGCGAGAAGAACAGCCGATCACCACAACTGAGGCATGGTCATCGAGAAAAGCCCATCACTACACCCAGGGCATGGTCATTGAGAAGAGCCCATGACTACACCCAGGGCATGGTCAGCGAGAACAGTCGATCACCACAACCGGGGCATGGTCATCGAGAAAAGCCCATCACTACACCCAGGGCATGGTCATGGAGAAAAGCCTATCACCACACATAGGGCATTGTCAGCGAGAAGAACAGCCGATCACCACACCCAGAGAATGGTCAGCGAGAAGAACAGCTGATCACTACACCCAGAGCATGGCCAGCAAGAACAGCCGGTCGCCACAACCAGGGCGTGGTCATCGAGAAAAGCCCATCACTACACCCAGGGCATGGTCAGCTAGGAGAACAGCTGATCACTTCACCCAGGCATGGTCAGCTAGAAGAACAGCTGATCACTACACACAGGGCATGGCCAGCAAGAACAGCCGATCACCACACCCAGGGCATGGTCATCGAGAAAAGCCCATCACTACACCCAGGGCATGGTCATCGAGAAAAGCCCATCACTACACCCAGGGCATGGTCAGCTAGGAGAACAGCTGATCACTACACCCAGGGCATGGTCCGCGAGAACAGTCCATCACCACAACCAGGGCATGGTCATCGAGAAAAGCCTATCACCATGCATAGGGCATGGTCAGCGAGAAGAACAGCCGATCACCACACCCAGGGCATGGTCAGCAAGAAGAACAGCCGATCAGCACACCCAGGGCATGGTCATCGAGAAAAGCCTATCACCACACATAGGGCATTGTCAGCAAGAAGAACAGCCGATCACCACACCCAGAGAATGGTCAACGAGAAAAACAGCTGATCACTACACCCAGGGCATGGTCAGCAAGAACAGCCGGTCGCCACAACCAGGGAGTGGTCATCGAGAAAAGCCCATCACTACACCCAGGGCATGGTCAGCGAGAAGAACAGCAGATCACTACACCCAGGCATGGTCAGCTAGAAGAACAGTTGATCACTACACACAGGGCATGGCCAGCAAGAACAGCCGATCACCACACCCAGGGCATGGTCATCGAGAAAAGCCCATCACTACACCCAGGGCATGGTCAGCTAGGAGAACAGCTGATCACTACACCCAGGGCATGGTCTGCGGGAACAGTCCATGTTCATCGAGAAAAGCCTATCACCACGCATAGGGCATGGTCAGCGAGAAGAACAGCAGATCACTACACCCAGGCATGGTCAGCTAGAAGAACAGTTGATCACTACACACAGGGCATGGCCAGCAAGAACAGCCGATCACCACACCCAGGGCATGGTCATCGAGAAAAGCCCATCACTACACCCAGGGCATGGTCAGCTAGGAGAACAGCTGATCACTACACCCAGGGCATGGTCCGCGGGAACAGTCCATCACCACAACCAGGGCATGGTCATCGACAAAAGCCCATCACCACACCCAGGGCATGGCCAGCAAGAAGAACAGCCGATCAGCACACCCAGGGCATGGTCAGCGAGAAGAACAGCTGATCACTACACCCACGGCATGGGCAGCAAGAACAGCCGATCACCACAACCAGGGCATGGCCAGCAAGGACAGCCGATCACCACAACCAGGGCGTGGTCATCGAGAAAAGCCCAGAACTACACCCAGGGCATGGTCAGCGAGAAGAACAGCCAATCACCACACCCAGTGCATGGTCAGCGAGAAGAACAGCTGATCACTACACCCAGGGCATGGCCAGCAAAGAACAGCCAATCACCACAACCAGGGCGTGGTCATCGAGAAAAGCCCAGAACTACACCCAGGGCATGGTCAGCGAGAAGAACAGGCGATCACCACACCCAGGGCATGGTCAGCGAGAAGAACAGCCAATCACCACACCCTGGGCGTGGTCAGCGAGAAGAACAGCCGATCACAACACCCAGAGCTTGGTCAGTGAGAAGAACAGCTGATCAACACACCCAGGGCATGGTCAGCGAGAAGAACAGCTGATCACTAAACACAGGGCATGGCCAGCAAGAACAGCCGGTCACCACAACCAGGGCGTGGTCATCGAGAAAAGCCCATCACTACACCCAGGGCATGGTCAGCGGGAAGAACCGCCAGTCACCACACCCAAGTCATGGGTTCCCAAACAGTGGATGATGGTGACTAGTCTCCAGTACTAGAATTTGTGTTCCCTTGCTCTGTAGGGACGAATGAGAGAGTTGGGCCAGCTTTCCTTATGTTGCTGCTTGTTGTCATCTGTGAATTCTGAGAATATTTTCTTTTAAGAAGCTAATTTAATTCTCTTTGCAGAAAATTTAAGGAGAATCGGGCCTGTGGCAAATGGCTACCCGTCTCCTTATTCCTACCATTTATCATAAGAAGGAAGAAGCCAGACGCTCGCTTTCTACTTTTCCCAAATAACCTAAAGGAAAATGCACCCGACGTATTCATCTTCTTTTCCTGAAATTGATCGAGTTATCCTATTTCCTACAGCCATCTTCTTCAGTGCTTATGTTAATAATTCACCGACAGAAAAATAACTATGTAAGTCTGTAAGCAATCACATAGAACACGTAGATATACAGCAGATAATATACCCACTGACATATAAAACTATCATACATCTGTATACAGTTGGGAAAAAAAAAAAGTTTCGGCATATACCATAATTTACATGGGAACTATTTCTACTCATAGTGATGGTTTATTCTACACCTTGCTAAGGCCTCATGCACATGACTGTGTGCCGGACTTGCCCGTACTGTGGTCCGCAATGCACGGGCACAGACCGTGAGGTCGCCGTCTCCATTCACCTGAATGGGGTCCGCGATCCGCATCCGATGGTCTGCACCACAAAAAAGTAGTGCATGCATTACTTTTTCTGCGGTGCAGAGGCACGGACAGAAAACCCTCGGATACACTCTGTAGTGCTTCCGTGGCCTTCCGATCTGTGCATCTGTTCCGCACCTCATCTCTCGGATTGTGGACCCATTCAAGTGAATAGGTCTGCATCCATGATATGGTGCAGACGCGGCCGATGCCCATATATTGTGGACCCGCTGTTTGCGGGCCACAATATGGGCACAGGCGGGCAACAGCCGTGTGCATGATGCCTAAATCTTCTGCTGCATCCATGTGTGCAACTCTCTGTCCAAACACTAACGCATCTCTCTCTCTCGTCCCCAGCAGGAAATCCCAGGAGATGAATTATAGTATGTGCAGCCCATCATCTGTCTGTGGGTCTTCTGCTTCTAGTTTCAATGAAAATAGCCAGACCTCCATAGTAGAAGGCCAGGCTCTAATTGATGGGTGAGGACCAGGTCATCCACAGCATATCATAAGAGGAAAAATTAAAATTAAATGCAAAATTAGTTCCTTATAATCTAGGTAAGGATTTCTGATTGGCTGATCTGGTTGCTATGGGCACTGCGGGACTCTTTTTAGTCTGAGTTAGTTCATGGAATATGGTCTTTCCTTTAGGCTACATGCACATGACCGTTGCCTGCCTTCGTGTCCGCTCCTCCTGCAAATTTTGCGTCCGTCAAAAAAAACGGATGACGGACCATTTTTTTTGACGGATCTGATTTTTATGGCAGATCCATTGTAAAAATGCCTATCCTTGTCCGCAAACGTGAAAAAAATAGGACATGTACTATTTTTTTGACGGAATGAAAACACGGATCACGGATGCGGAACAAAAACGGTTGACCATCCGGCATTTTTTGATGGACCCATTAAAATGAATGGGGAAGCATCCTATCCGTGAAAAAAAACGGAACGGACGCGGAAACAAACAACGGTCGTGTGCATGGGGCCTTACAATGATGAATATCCCAGACTGACATAAACAGTTATGAAAATGGCTGACAAACATAAAACTGCCAGACTAGATTCCCATAACCGCAGAATACAATAGTACCATGGCCGGTGCACCGTACCTTCTGCTTTTCCTGCTGAGATTCTATTTGGATTTGAGTGAGCTTTGTCCGCAGTTCCTCGTTGGCGGTCTGAAATGCCTCCATTTCTACTTCACACTTGTCTGCTTTGGCTCGAGTTTTCTTTGACATGTTTCCGTCAATTATGTCCACACCACATACAACTAATTCTTTCTATTCCAACTGATTTCTCTTTGGCATCCGGGGGGGAAAAATATCAACTTTTTTTACATTCGCAAATCCTGTGCGTGCGACTCTTAGCCATCCTCCTTCTCTCTGTTCACCTGCAGGTGAGGAGATAAAAGAGGCACTTACATTTATCACTTATTGCATGGTTTTAAGCATTTTTCTTTCTGTATTAAACTTGCTTTTTTACTCTTACCGTGACTAACTTGCACCTTAAAGACGTTGTCAGAGTCAAAATAAAAGTTCTGAAATAGCAGATATGGGGTTAAATTAATAAAAGAAGTTATACTTACTGCACGCGCCCTCTGCAGCAGCAACTCTGCTCCAATCCTCTCGACTGGTGCTTTGTTTACATGGCTGCAGTGGTGACGTGCCAGAATACCATCACGTGACTGCTGCAGCCAATCACTGGCTTCAGCAGTTTCCTACTGTATACCGCTGAGGCCGTTGACTGGCTGACGCAACCACGTGCATTGTACAGTGGCGCTGGAGGTTTATATCATTTAGTATAACTTGAATAACTTATTTCAACCCCTTATCATTTAGCAATTTTTGCTATAACTTGGACAAGCACTTTCATGCCTTTACAATTATTATTTACTTAGGGATATAGATTATGCCCTATTATAGCCTTGTGTATATTGTTCCAACGCATCCGAAAAAAAATGTTTTATAAAACCATTTTTTTTTTTTAAACTACCATTGTGTGTTTACAGCCCTTATGCAAACTTATATCCGTAGTTCAGCACACAAACCCTGTGTACAGTCTGACGCTTCTTATTTTTTTACGGATGAATATAACAGATATTGATTTCAGAACATTTAAAAGGGTTTTCCAAGACTTTAATACTGATGACCTATATAGATCATCAGTATCTGATCGGTGGAGGGCCACCGATCAGCCGTTTGAGAAGGCACTGGTGCACATGAGAGTGCCGCGGCCTTCTCGCAGCACCGTACATTGTATAGCGGCTGTGCTTGATATCGCGCTCATCCCCATTCACTTCTATTGGTCTGAGCTGCTTCGAGGCCACGTGACTGATGAACGGGGCGTCACTGGCCTAGGAAAAGCAGAGAGAAGGCCACGGAGCTACTGCGAACACTGGTGCCTTTTCAAGCAGCTGATAGTGGGAATCCCAGATGCCGGACCCCCAATGATCAGAACCCAGGTGCCGGACCCCCAATGATCAGAACCCAGGTGCCGGACCCCCATCGATCGGATCCCAGGTGCCGGACCACCATCGATCGGATCCCAGGTGCCGGAGCCCCATCGATCGGATCCCAGGTGCCGGAGCCCCCCTGATCAGATACTGATGACCTACACTGGAGGAGTATTAAAGCCTCGGAAAACCACTTCAACCCTCGATCCACCTCCACGATGCTTTTTGCAATACCAGGTGCACCTGTACCGCTCTTTGCACTCCAGGCCAAGGACAGACACCGCTCTCGACATCTACAGCACTAGACAAATCAGGCAACCGTGTTTTTGTAATGACTTCATTACCTGTTTTGTTATAGTTGTCATTATTAAGTCAAACATTTGGAAAAAGACCACCTACAAGGAAACTGTCGGAAAGTAGACCAAGCTGCTGCTGATAAGCCATCCTACATCTTAATTGATATTTTATAGAATTATACCTTCTGTACAGTAGAAGTGACTGAAGAGAGTATCTCATGAACATACTATGCCTAAGGGTATGGATATCATAGAGGGGGATCATGAGGATCAGCTCGTGCTCTGGAGGACTTCAGCTGTCCAGCATTACATAGGAGGCCACTCATTTGGTGGCCACCATTCCAAGGGGTTACTTAGGATAGTGGTCATCACTTTCAGATTGTCAAGTCCACCAGAGAGGGAGTCGGTCTAGGGCCCCTATGGCTAACAGAAGGAACCCCACCTCCACGGCATCCATACTGTAAGAATGGGTAAACCACGGCCCTTTAAATCCATCAGCAGAGTACAGACTGCTATCTATAGCTTTCAGCCAGTGCCATCTGACCGGGTAGCGGCGGGGATTCTGAATCCAATTATCGTCTTGTTATAACGGGATGATATTTAGGGACAATTATAGGAGATGCGGCATTGTGTTGGTAAGTGGCTTTATACAGATAGCACAATCCTTTCTAAAGACACAATGGTGTTTTGATGACAGCAATTAAAGCATCATTGGCTGTAATTGACGCCTTTGTGACGACGCTCAGTTGGAGAACCATTTCCAATACAAATAGTAGGCTTAATAGTATATAAGCGTACAATAGCTGTATACAATCGCTCTTCTGGCTCTATACTGCGCTACCTCTCCCTGATAAAGGGGGCGCTGTGCATCTGAACATACATTGGGTGTTTTCTAGGCACCAGCCATATAACTTACAGAAATGCTGCTATATGACATACACATAAATCATCAGAACCCGTCAGTTCACCAAACATTGTACTTAACGACCACTAGGGGGAGCTAGGAAAGCAAATGAATGCAGGCATCCTGATGTCCCCCACGGCTGAGCCTATCACAGTTGTGTTCCCTGGCCCCTATAGTAGGTACACCACTGCACATCAATATAGCAAAGCAAGGCTAATAAAATAATAGGCTGAGCTCTTTTTTTCAGGTTTTTCTGTCTTTTCTATCGCGCCCTGCTGACCACTGCACATCTGTAAGAGCGGCGACAGGCATTCAGAGCACTTTTGAATGCAGTTACCAGCATCAAGCCAATGAGCCGCTAACCTGACAAAGTCAGTAGAATTACAGGAACACAAAATATATTAAGAAAAAAAAAAAAAAAGATTAATTTCTGCAAGAAAAGAGAGTACAGGAGGTGGGAGGCCCATTAACACCTGGCCATTGTTTGTATCTGTCTCTCCACGTAGACAGGAGACTGGATCCGTATACACTGCCCGTCAAGCAGAACCCCCAGCATTACTGTTGTTCTTCATGCAATTATGTGCTTGGCTGATGAAAACCTGTGTACACGGAAAACCAGCGGCAGAAACATCCAGACAAAAATCCTTCCATTTTATTTTAATTTGGAATAAATAAGACAGGGGCAAAAAAAAAAACACTTAAAATGAACAAAAAGTAGAAAAACCAAACTGAAATTAAAACCACAAAAATAAGATTATAGCATATGTTCAAAAAAATGTAATAAAAAAATAATATATACACACACACACTATACAGTCAAGCCACCCCTTCCAGAACTTTTTCTGCATAAGTATCCCCTTTTAACAGAGCCCGCTTCAGTGCTCCCCTTAATGACAACCACGCCATCCACTGTGCCCCATAAGTGACCCCACAGCAGTGGCCTTATACACTGATATATTACCAGTGCACAACACTGTGTAGTGTATTCCCGTGGACTGCGGCTGTGGCTCCGTAGTCAAAATCAATAAGTAGTGCTACAAAAAGTGGCAGGGTAAGCCCCCGCCTTACATAAGGTCTACTAGGTCATCCACTCCGAGACGTCTCACCTTGTGCTGGAGGTGCGCGGGGCTATCCTGCAGAGAACGCTGTGATGAGACACACACATTGCAATTCTACAAAAGATGTATAGAAGAGGGAGGAGGAAGCATCATCACAATACACTGAAATACTGCGCACATCACGACTTGTCCCTCACCACAAAAAATACAGAAGAAGGAATTTTACCCAAAATCTGAGACATTAACTCCTATTAGTGAAACACACCAAGAGGTTTTTGAAAATGTATTAAACAGGCCACGAATACAACAATAGGGAATGGTGCATCCAATTTTAAAACATGTCGGCACAGATGCAGAAGCACACATGTGGATATTGCTTCCTCGTCTGGCTGTGTAAATGAAGAAGGCACAGTCTGTACCGCCTGCCAGTCTGTCAATGAGAAGAATTCAGATAACATGGCACTGCATCCGTGTCTCTCCATGTAAAATATGGATGCACAGATGGCACTACTTTGCCAACTCCAATGTGGACAAAGGTAAAACCGTGTCCTTGTATATAGCACAGGCACAGATAGCACCGTGTCCTTGTATATAGCACAGGCACAGATAGCACTGAGTCCTTGTATATAGCACAGGCACAGATAGCACCGTGTCCTTGTATATAGCACAGGGACAGATAGCACTGTGTCCTTGTATATAGCACAGGGACAGATAGCACTGTGTCCTTGTATATAGCACAGGCACAGATAGCACTGAGTCCTTGTATATAGCACAGGCACAGATAGTACTGAGTCCTTGCATATAGCACAGGCACAGATGGCACTGAGTCCTTGTATATAGCACAGGCACAGACAGTACTGAGTCCTTGTATATAGCACAGGCACAGATAGCACTGAGTCCTTGTATATAGCACAGGCACAGATAGCACTGAGTCCGTGTATATAGCACAGGCACAGATAGCACTGAGTCCTTGTATATAGCACAGGCACAGACAGTACTGAGTCCTTGTATATAGTGCAGGCACAGATAGCACTGAGTCCTTGTATATAGCACAGGCACAGATAGCACTGAGTCCTTGTATATAGCACAGGCACAGATAGCACTGAGTCCTTGTATACAGCACAGGCACAGATAGCACTGAGTCCTTGTATACAGCACAGGCACAGACAGTACTGAGTCCTTGTATATAGCACAGGCACAGATAGCTCCGTGTCCTTGTATATAGCACAGGCACAGATAGCACAGTGTCCTTGTATATAGCACAGGCACAGATAGCACAGTGTCCTTGTATATAGCACAGGTACAGATAGCACTGAGTCCTTGTATACAGCACAGGCACAGATAGCACTGAGTCCTTGTATACAGCACAGGCACAGATAGCACTGAGTCCTTGTATATAGCACAGGCACAGATAGCACAGTGTCCTTGTATATAGCACAGGCACAGATAGCACAGTGTCCTTGTATATAGTGCAGGCACAGATAGCACTGAGTCCTTGTATATAGCACAGGCACAGATAGCACTGAGTCCTTGTATACAGCACAGGCACAGATAGCACTGAGTCCTTGTATATAGCACAGGCACAGATAGCACTGAGTCCTTGTATACAGCACAGGCACAGATAGCACTGAGTCCTTGTATACAGCACAGGCACAGATAGCACTGAGTCCTTGTATACAGCACAGGCACAGATAGCACTGAGTCCTTGTATATAGCACAGGCACAGATAGCACTGTGTCCTTGTATATAGCACAGGCACAGATAGCACTGAGTCCTTGTATATAGCACAGGCACAGACAGCACTGAATCCTTGTATATAGCACAGGCACAGATAGCACTGAGTCCTTGTATATAGCACAGGCACAGATAGCACCGTGTCCTTGTATATAGCACAGGCACAGATAGCACCGTGTCCTTGTATATAGCACAGGCACAGATAGCACTGAGTCCTTGTATATAGCACAGGCACAGATAGCACCGTGTCCTTGTATATAGCACAGGCACAGATAGCAACCGTGTCCTTGTATATAGCACAGGCACAGATAGCACTGAGTCCTTGTATATAGCACAGGCACAGATAGCACCGTGTCCTTGTATATAGCACAGGCACAGATAGCACCGTGTCCTTGTATATAGCACAGGCACAGATAGCACTGAGTCCTTGTATATAGCACAGGCACAGATAGCACCGTGTCCTTGTATATAGCACAGGCACAGATAGCACCGAGTCCTTGTATATAGCACAGGCACAGATAGCACTGAGTCCTTGTATATAGCACAGATAGTACTGTGTCCTTGTATATAGCACAGGCACAGACAGCACCGTGTCCTTGTATATAGCACGGGCACAGATAGCACTGAGTCCTTGTATACAGCACAGGCACAGATAGCACCGTGTCCTTGTATATAGCACAGGCACAGATAGTACTGTGTACTTGGATATAGCACAGGCACAGATAGCACTGAGTCCTTGTATATAGCACAGGCACAGATAGCACTGAGTCCTTGCATATAGCACAGGCACTGATGGCACTGAGTCCTTGTATATAGCACAGGCACAGAGAGCACTGAGTCCTTGTATATAGCACAGGCACAGATAGCACCGTGTCCTTGTATATAGCACAGGCACAGATAGCACCATGTCCTTGTATATAGCACAGGCACAGATAGCTCCGTGTCCTTGTATATAGCACAGGCACAGATAGTACTGAGTCCTTGTATATAGCACAGGCACAGATAGCACAGTGTCCTTGTATATAGCACAGGCACAGATAGCACAGTGTCCTTGTATATAGTGCAGGCACAGATAGCACTGAGTCCTTGTATATAGAACAGGCACAGATGGCACTGAGTCCTTGTATATAGCACAGGCACAGACAGTACTGAGTACTTGTATATAGCACAGGCACAGATAGCACTGAGTCCTTGTATATAGTGCAGGCACAGATAACACTGAGTCCTTGTATACAGCACAGGCACAGATAGCTCTGAGTCCTTGTATATAGCACAGGCACAGATAGCACTGAGTCCTTGTATACAGCACAGGCACAGATAGCACTGAGTCCTTGTATATAGCACAGGCACAGATAGCACTGAGTCCTTGCATATAGCACAGGCACAGATAACACTGAGTCCTTGTATATAGCACAGGCACAGATAGCAACGTGTCCTTGTATATAGTGCAGGCACAGACAGTACTGAGTCCTTGTATATAGCACAGGCACAGATAGCACTGAGTCCTTGTATATAGCACAGGCACAGATAGCACCATGTCCTTGTATATAGCACAGGCACAGATAGCACCGTGTCCTTGTATATAGCACAGGCACAGATAGCACTGAGTCCTTGTATATAGCACAGGCACAGATAGCACCGTGTCCTTGTATATAGCACAGGCACAGATAGCACTGAGTCCTTGTATATAGCACAGGCACAGATAGCACCGTGTCCTTGTATATAGCACAGGCACAGATAGCACCGTGTCATTGTATATAGCACAGGGACAGATAGCACTGTGTCCTTGTATATAGCACAGGCACAGATAGCACCGTGTCCATGTATATAGCACAGGCACAGATAGCACCGTGTCCTTGTATACAGCACAGGCACAGATAGCACTGAGTCCTTGTATATAGCACAGGCACAGATAGCACCGTGTCCTTGTATATAGCACAGGCACAGATAGCACCGAGTCCTTGTATATAGCACAGATAGCACTGAGTCCTTGTATATAGCACAGGCACAGATAGTACTGTGTCCTTGTATATAGCACAGGCACAGATAGCACCGTGTACTTGTATATAGCACAGGCACAGACAGCACCGTGTCCTTGTATATAGCACAGGCACAGATAGCACTGAGTCCTTGTATACAGCACAGGCACAGATAGCTCCGTGTCCTTGTATATAGCACAGGCACAGATAGCACCGTGTCCTTGTATATAGCACAGGCACAGATAGCACTGAGTCCTTGTATATAGCACAGGCACAGGCAGAACCGTGTCCTTGTATATAGCACAGGCACAGACAGCACTGAGTCCTTGTATATAGCACAGGGACAGATAGCACTGTGTCCTTGTATATAGCACAGGCACAGATAGCACCGTGTCCATGTATATAGCACAGGCACAGATAGCACCGTGTCCTTGTATATAGCAAAGGCACAGACAGTACTGAGTCCTTGTATATAGCACAGGCACAGAGAGCAACATGCTTGATAAAGACCCCCCCTGGGTCGAAACGTCGCATTTTCACGTGGTGGAATAAACTTTGAACATTAGAAGACCTTGGAGTGCTGCGATCCTTTTTCATTTCTTTCCTTGTATATAGCACAGGCACAGATAGCACTGTGTCCTTGTATATAGCACAGGCACAGATAGCACTGAGTCCTTGCATATAGCACAGGCACAGATAACACTGAGTCCTTGAAAATAGCACAGGGACAGATAGTACTGAGTCCTTGTATATAGCACAGGCACAGATAGCTCCGTGTCCTTGTATATAGCACAGGCACAGACAGTACTGAGTCCTTGTATATAGCACAGGCACAGATAGCACTGAGTCCTTGTATATAGCACAGGCACAGATAGCACCGTGTCCTTGTATATAGCACAGGCACAGATAGTACTGAGTCCTTGTATATAGCACAGGCACAGATAACACTGAGTCCTTGTATATAGCACAGGCACAGATAACACTGAGTCCTTGTATATAGCACAGGCACAGATAGTACTGAGTCCTTGTATATAGCACAGGCACAGATAACACTGAGTCCTTGTATATAGCACAGGCACAGATAGCACTGAGTCCTTGTATATAGCACAGGCACAGATAGCACTGAGTCCTTGTATATAGCACAGGCACAGATAGCACCGTGTCCTTGTATATAGCACAGGCACAGATAGCACTGAGTCCTTGTATATAGCACAGGCACAGATAGCACCGTGTCCTTGTATATAGCACAGGCACAGATAGCACTGAGTCCTTGTATATAGCACAGTCACAGATAACACTGAGTCCTTGTATATAGCACAGGCACAGATAGCACTGTGTCCTTGTATATAGCACAGGCACAGATAGCACCGTGTCCTTGTATATAGCACAGGCACAGATAACACTGAGTCCTTGAAAATAGCACAGGCACAGATAGTACTGAGTCCTTGTATATAGCACAGGCACAGATAGCACCGTGTCCTTGTATAATAGCACAGGCAAAGATAGCACCGTGTCCTTGTATAAAGCATAGGCACAGATAGCACTGAGTCCTTGTATATAGCACAGGCACAGATAGCACCGTGTCCTTGTATATAGCACAGGCACAGATAGCACCGTGTCCTTGTATATAGCACAGGCACAGATAACACTGAGTCCTTGAAAATAGCACAGGGACAGATAGCTCTGAGTCCTTGTATATAGCACAGGCACAGATAGCTCTGAGTCCTTGTATATAGCACAGGCACAGATAGTACTGTGTACTTGTATATAGCACAGGCACAGATAACACTGAGTCCTTGTATATAGCACAGGCACAGATAGCACCGAGTCCTTGTATATAGCACAGGCACAGATAGCAACGAGTCCTTGTATATAGCACAGGCACAGATAGCACCGTGTCCTTGTTTATAGCACAGGCACAGATAGCACTGAGTCCTTCTATATAATCTTTTATATAATACAAATATAAGCATTGAATAAGTTTTTTTTTTTTATTGAAAAATCCATCAAGTTTATGCAAAGACTTAATATTTCCAGCATTGACCCTTCTTTTTCAAGACTTCTGCAATTTGCCCCGACATGCTGGATATCTACTTCTGGCAAATCCTGACTGACAGCAAATCATTCTTCCTAATCAGTGCTTAGAGGTTTGTCACAATTTTTTTTTTTTTTTGTTTGTCTACCTGCTTTTTGAGGATTGACCACAGGTTCTCTATGGGATTAAGATCTGGGGAGATTCCTTGCCTACAGGATGCTTTACTGTTGGCATGACACAGGACTCATGGTAGCGCTCACCTTTTCTTCTCCAATTATTTTTCCAGATGTCCCAGTTTGAAGTGGGCTTCATCAGAGGAAATGCATTTCCCAGTCTTCTGGGGTCCAATCCGTGTACTTCTTGCCGATTGTCAATCTGTCCTTGATGTTTTTCTGAGACAGAAGTGGCTTCTTTGCTGCGCTTCTTGACACTAGACCAGTGATGGGCAACGTGCGGCTCTCCAGCTGTTGCAGAACTACAACTCCCAGCATGCAAAGCCTGTCTATAGCTATCAGCCTACTGCAGGGCATGATGGGAGTTGTAGTTTAGCAACAGCTGGAGAGCCGCACGTTGCCCATCACTGCACTAGACCATCCGCCCAAAGCCTTCACCTCACTGTGTGGACAGATGCACTCACACCTTCCTGAGCAAGCTCTGCACTGGAGGTGACCCGATCCTCTATAGCTGAATCCTCTATAGGGGAAGGTCCTGGCATTTGCTGGACTTTCTTGATGCCCTGAAGCCTTCTTCGCAGCAACTGAAACTCTCTCCTTAATCCAATAAATGATCGACTTAGGTACAATCTTACAAGCGGCAAGTAAAACCCTTTATGCCCCCTTCACACTTGCGTTTTTCCTTTCCGGCGTAGAGATCCGTCCTCGGGGCTCTGGGACGGAAAGATACTGATCAGGATTATCCTAATGCATCCTGAATGGAGAGAAATCCGCTCAGGATGCATCAGGATGTCTTCCTTTCAGTATGTGAACGTTTTTTGGACATTGACAAAACCGCAGCATGCTGCGGATTTGTCTCCGTCCAAAAATCCGGAAGATTTGCCGTAACGCTGGATCCAGAATTAATGCCCATTGAAGTGCAATAATCCGGATCCAGAATTAAGCTAAACATCGTTTCGGCGCATCGCCGGATCCGACGTTTAGCTCTGCGCATGCGCAGCAGCAGTTCCGATCGGGCCCCAGTGTAAGCTGGGGCTCTGATCGGTTACCATGGCAGCCAGGACGCTACTGAAGTCCTAGCTGCCATGGTAAGTACTCCGCAGCAGTGTGCTTACCTGCGCTGCGGCCTCCGGGCACTTCTTCATGACATCACAGGTCCGGGCGGCGCATTGATCTATGCGGAGCGGGGACCTGTGACGCCATGAAGGAGCGCCCGGCAGCCGCAGCGCAGGTAAGTACACTGCTGCGGAGTACCATGGCAGCCAGGACTTCAGAAGCGTCCTGGCTGCCATGGTAACCTGAAAGCATTTCAAAGACTGGTCAGGATCCTGATCAGTCTTCAAATGCTTTCAGGCGACTTGAGTTCTGACGGATACGGGGGAATGGAAGTGCCTGCCGCATCCTCAGAACGCAAGTGTGAAAGAGGCCTTAGATGCAAAGGAATGATGACTGCTTGGGTTTCCTTGCAGGTAACCATGGTTAACAGACGAAGATAATGATTTCACATAACCCCATTCCCAGTTTTAAGGCAACCAGTCTGCTCTAATTTAATCAGCTTGACAGAGTGATATCAGCTGCCTTGTCTTCGATAAAACACTCCTGAGCTAATGAAATTATGACAGCAGGTCATTTTCGGGCAGCGGAAATGGAGTTTTGGTGATTACCGGTGAGTAGTGTTGTGCGAACTTGTGTTTTAAGTTCTGCGTCCAAAGTTCGGGTTATCGAAGAATCCCGTTATGGATTCAGCCACCACGGACCACAATGGAATTTGGAATCCATACCGGGATTCCTCGATAACCCGAACCCGAATTTTGGACGCAGAACTTAAAAAACAAGTTCGCTCAACACTACCGGTGAGTTAATTTTCGTGGCAAGGAATAATTTAACAATTTACAACTGCGGTTCATCTGATCACTCTTCATAACAATCTAGAGCTAATGCAAATTGCCACCATAAAAATTGAAGCAGTAAATTTTAAGAAAAAAGAAAATTTCCATCAGTCTCATAACTTTGGGCTACGACGGTAGACAGTAGTAAAAAGTGGACTTTACTAAAGAGATGAACAGGGGATTGCAAATCCTTGAGGGTAATGACTTCTAAAACTGTGGAACAGACAATAAGATACATAGGAAAGCTGTAATCTTTCTTCTAGTACACCGTCCACAAGACTGGATTTTCCAGGTCACTGTATCCAGAGACAGAAATTCTTACATTATGGGGCATGTTACTACACTGCCAAACAAACCAGCGTCAGGACAACATATACGTCATCAGTCAGATAAAGCTTTTCCCAATACAAGGCAGGATTTATCTGTGGAGGTCACAGTCCTAAACCCCCAATATCACCCACACCTTATCCTAACACCCACATTAATATCACCCATGACGCTTCACACAGTGGTTGAATTCAGAACTTAAGATTTGGATTTCTTTAAAGGGGTGGAGGGTCAGTTCACACAGAGAGTCGATGCCAGGCTGTTTCCCAGCGCATTGACTCTCCCTACGTCTTTCCCCCCACCCCTTTGCCAGCGTGTTTATTTTTCTTTTCTATTTTACTTTTTATTGCTATTTCTGACTGTTATTTTCTTTTATATTGTACATGTCAGCAATCGAATGTTATATTGATCAGATGGAAGCCATTATTATGCGACAAGTACAGGGGTACAATAACGCAATGTGTGCACCCAATCCAATGAACGAAAGTTGTAACACAGACTAATCCGTCCACGTTTTATTACTGACCCTAAAATGTTTAAATATGCAGTAAGTGGGTCCCGACAGCAACACCATTTTTTTTTACCACTGGGGGAGGAACAAGACGTTCCGAAACGTATCTGATAGGCTCAGCAAAAGGTCTGCAACAGGTGTCCGCTCATTGATCTCACACGCCGGTTTCAACGTCTCGGGATTCCAACGGCGCATGCGCGGCGAAATCATCTAAGATGGCATTGAACGGAGCAGACTGAGAACACAGGTTAAGAAGCAGGACTGCCCCGGAGCCGTGAGTTGGTACCTATCTGGCATACCTATCCGGCAGGCTGTTCCGGCGGGTGAACAGCCTGCCGGATCTGCCATGCCGCAAGTACCCAAATGCTGTCGCTCTGTCCCCATTGACTATAATGGGGCGGGGGCGGAGCTACTGCACAGCATGGCCAGAGATCACTGGACTAAAAGTACTGCAGGTCCGACTTTTCGGTCCGGCGATCTCTGCCGTGCACTGCTGTGCTGCACCGTAGCTCCAACCCCCGCCCCATTATAGTCAATGGGGACGGAGCGGCAGCACACGGGTACTTGCGGTATGGCGGATCCGGCAGGCTGTTCACCCACCGGAAAACAGCCTACCGGATAGCTATGCCGCTAATGTGAAAGTACCGTAACATCTAACGAATATCTCTAACGAGGAGTGACATACTGGGCATCCACTATTGGAATAAGTACAAGTGCCTGTTATAAGGCAGCGGGAGTGCATTGGCGCTACACGTCCTATAGTGAATCCAGGAACGGTGTGAATTGTATCAGGGACCCGATAAAAGCAATAAAGGGTCATTGTGGCCCTATATTAAACATTGGAACAATTCATATTGCACAACAAGTCCCAGTATAAGCACAAACAGCGCTAAGAAGTAGGATGGGATTTAGACCTTACTTAAAACAATTCCGTCTAACTATGGAATAATAAAGCCGAACCTTTTATCATTATTTTCTATGCGCGAGCTCCGCATGTATAACAACATAATAATACATCAAGGGACCGAGAATATTCACTTTAATCTGTATGGAATTTTATGTCGCGTTTTTATTGATGTAATGATATGTAATACATCTGATTATTAAGTAAAGACATTATATACAAATCAACTGTGAGCTAGCCATAATTTTAGCTTTTTGTGTTTTTGTCACAATCACCAATCAGTATTTGCTGGATAAGCTTCTCCAATATAGAATTAGTTCACTTATTACTTTAGTTGCCCTCCTCTGAACCCTCTCCAGCTCTGCTATGTCTGCCTTGTTCACAGGAGCCCAGAACTGTACACAGTACTCCATGTGTGGTCTGACTAGTGATTTGTAAAGTGGTAGGACTATGTTTTCATCACGGGCATCTATGCCCCTTTTGATGCAGCCCATTATCCTATTGGCCTTGGCAGCAGCTGCCTGACACTAGTTTTTCAGCTTAGTTTGATGTTCACTAAAATTTCTAGGTCCTTTTCCATGTCAGTGTTACCGAGTGTTTGACCATTTAGTATGTACGGGTGACTTGCATTATTCCTTCCCATGTGCATAACCGTACATTTGTCACTGTTAAACCTCATCTGCCACTTCTCTGCCCAAGCCTCCAATCTATCCAGATCCCTCTGTAGCAGTATACTGTCCTCTGTAGTGTGTATATATATATATATATATATATATATATACACACACACACACACACACACAGTATACTGCCCCCTGTAGTGTATATATACAGTATACTGTCTTCTTCTGTGTCAATTACTTTACACAGTTTAGTGTCATCTTCAAAAATTGACATTTTACTGTGCAGACCTTCTACAAGATCATTAATAAATATATTGAAGAGAATAGGGCCCAATACTGACCCCTGAGGTACCCCACTAGTGACAGTGACCCCTCCAATACTGACCCCTGAGGTACCCCACTAGTGACAGTGACCCAATCTGAGTGTGTATCGTTAATAACCACCCTCCGTTTTACCACAGCTGATAGAAAGGGGTGCCGAGCATCAGACCCCCACCGAGGATAGGTCATCAGTATATACTTTGTTATAGTTCTTATGCATTCTAGACTAGTTACCTATGACCAAGACGAGGCCGCTTACTCCCGTCAGGGGTGCAGACGTGGACAGAACAGTACAATCCCTCAAACATATCTACCTGACCCACAATCTATGCAGAGACCATTCTTATGGCCAGTAAACATATAAAAACACAGCGCCCTCTGGTGACCCAAGATCAATATAGCAAGCGTCTAGTACAGTGGCGTATCTATCACGACTTCACGAGGCAAACAAGGCATTTGCCTAGGGCGGCACTTGCTAATGGGGCGTCAAAATGCCTTCTTTGCCTTAGTGATAGTTAAATATTTTTTTTCCCCTTGTCCTTGTTTGTCCGGTCCGAATCCGATCCAATCCTTCACTATGCAAGCGGAATCTCGAAAGACTTGATTACTTCCTCCTGGCTCCTGCTCCTCCGAGTCTGTCCTGACTCCTGACTACTTCACCCCGGCCCGACATGACATCCCCTGCTGCGTCCGCGCGTTGCTGTCGTGACGAGTCCCGTGACGTCACACAGAGGTGGAGTCACGGGCCGGCGGCAATCCTAGGGCGGCAGCCGGCAGGGCCTACGCAGCGTGTGCCTGACTCTAGACCCATTTAAAACGTGAGTAGAGTACCCAGTACCCTCAAATTACTATCGCAGTCTGGAGCCCCTGGAGGACAATTAAATAAGTATTGGGGGCAGGTTATAAATTATTTAGAGACACTCTAGGAAATTGGAACAATATACCAGTGACATGCACATTGCATCTGCATGATATTAAAGGGATTCTGTCACCACATATTAAGATCCCTTTAAGATCAGGCAGATGCAATGTCCATGTCACAGGTATATTGTTCCAATTTCCTACTATTTGTTATCCTTCGTTATTCACTTTTAAATACAGAAGGAAGATATGAAGCTCTAACAGGAAGGGGTGGAGCCTAAAAAGCAATGGGTGGGGTTTGCAGAGGAAGGGGTTTGGCCTTGACCGGAAGGGGTGGGTAAAATTTATATTAGGGGGGTGCCCGAGGGCAGCACAAAACCAAGATACACCACTGGTCTCGTAATCAAGGCAAAGGACACCTTCCGCAATGCGATTCAACACCATGCACATTACAAGCACCTAGAATCACAGGATAGTTTAGGAACATTGTATAAATTGATATAAATCCTATGTAAGGCATTACAGAGAAGCTGTCACCTCTCCTGACATGTCTGTTTTAGTAAGTACGGTACTTGTATTCTCCATGTAATAATTTCTTATGTCGATATGTAGTGCCATCCCTCTATTATTCCTTCCAGAAATGTATGTATGGGTGTCTGTAGACGGGGTATTTCATGTGACTCAATAGAACGAATGGTAACGATTCTCTTCTACTGCCGTACCGATGACTCCGAGAGACTCCTCATACATGAGCTTTATGTACTGCCTACAACGCATGTCAAGGGGAACTTTTCTTCTACATCTAGCTCCCAATACTAAGATGTGTAAATTCTCTAAATGTTGTCTATGTAGACTGCCCCTCACCTCACCAGACCTCTCCAGTCGTCCAGACCCTGCAATGGTCACGGTGGTGACTCTTCACCCTCTACCTGGGTTAGGGCCTACTGTCTTTCAAATCTTTACTTAGTGTATGTAGATATCCGAAACCGCACCTCACACCAACACCAACGGACACCATACACTCTACACAAACCAGTCACTTATTCCTATTAATATAATGAATCAGAACAGTTAAAGGGCATCTGTCAGCAGCCTATACCTATGACACCGGCTGACCTGTTGCATGTGCTCTTGGCAGCTGAAGGCATCTGTGTTGGTCCCATGTTCATATGTGCCCGCATTACTGAGAAAAATGATGTTTTTATATATGCAAATGAGCCTCTAGGAGCAATGGGGGCGTTACCATTACACCTAGAGGCTCTGCTCTTTCAGCAACTCCCACACCCTCTGCACTTTGATTGACAGGACCAGGCAGTGTAAACATCATAAAGTCTGGACCTGTCAATCAAAGTGGAGAGGGCGCGGCAGTTGCACAGAGAGCAGAGCCTAGGTGTAATGGTAACGCCCCCGTTGCTCCTAGAGGCTGATTTGCATATATAAAAACAATTTTTCTCAGCATTGCGGGCACATAGAAACATGGGACCAACACAGATGCCTTCAGCTGCCAAGAGCACATGAACAGGTCAGCCAGTGTCATAGGGACAAATCTGCTGACGGATGCCCTTTAATATTGTTCTCTCGCTTCCTCTTAGGGTTGTTTCGGGTATCGAACTTTCGATACCCAATCGATACTTTTCTCTGGTATCGAGCTCGATACCAGGATTAGTATTTTATCGATACTGGGCTGTGCTACTGCACAGCCCAGTATGAGAGAGCGTGGCTGCGCTGCTCTCAGCGCGGCCATGTTCTCCTCGGCAGCACAGGGAGAAGGAGGCGGTCTCTCCCCCCCCCCCTGTGCTGCCGCTGCAACCAATAGAGGGAGAGGGGCGGAGAAGGGGCGGAGCTGGGGGCGTAGCACTGGCCAGCAATGCCGAGTACCGTTTCTTATATAAATGCAGGCAGAAGACACAGGCTGCCGGCACCTGCCTGTGACCCAGCACTGCAAACCTGCATGAGGGGTTAATAGCCTCTGATCGCAGCGCTCGGTCACAGGAAGGTGCCGGCAGCGTGGGTCTTCTGCCTCCCTAGTATTAAAACATTGGTGGGCAGTGTGCCCCCCCCTGTCCCCCCCAGTAATAAAATCATTGGTGGCAGTGGCCACAGGGTCCCCTCACCTCCTCCTCATTGGTGGCAGTGGCCACAGGGTCCCCTCACCTCCTCCTCTTTGGTGGCAGTGGCAGTGATCGGAGCCCCAGCAGTGTAATGCTGGGGCTCCGATCGGTTACCATGGTAACCAGGACGCTTCTGAAGTCCTGGCTGCCTTGGTCTGCTCCCTGCTGCTGTGTGCACAGAGCAGCAGGGAGAGGGTGAGATCCTATTCACCCTGATAGAGCTCTATTAGGGTGAATAGGATGAGAATATCCCAGGTTCTAGCCCCTAAGGGGAAAATAGTTAATAAATAAACTGTAAAAAAAAAATCCACTTTTATGCGGTGAACGCCGTAAAAGAAAATAAAAGAAAAACAAAAAATGTACGATTCGCCATTTTCTTTTAGTCGACTTGTCCCCACAAAAAAGTAGGATAGGACTGTTGTATTATAAGCCGGCTGTTTAATAAAATGTGGAATGCACGCGGATTTTTTTGGCGTTTTTATCTTTTTCGCGTGGTATCGAATGGTATCGAGTATCGCAATACTTTTTTATGGTATCGATACCGAATCAAAATTTTGGTACCGAAACAACTCTACTTCCTCTTATACTGTTCGGTACCAGTCTGACACTGACTGCATGGATTTGGACACTGTCAGACAGTGCAGGCCCCCGCCCCCCCGTTGGACCTCCATTCGTAAAATTCTAGTAGGAATAACAGCTGAACGGCACTACGCAGAGTCAGTGCTTATATTTTCGTCGCGGACCGAATACAGACCTTTTCATTTCAACGGGGCCACATAAGACGTGGACAGCGCACCGTGTGCGGTTCACATCCGTATTTTTAATCCGCAGCCCCGCAAAAAGGATACAAACATGTCCTATTCTTGTCCATTTCTACAGGAGTTTTTTATGGCAGCATGCAATCGGTCAGTATCGGTCTTTTGCAGACCGCAGAACACATACAGTCGTAAGCATGAGGCCTTATAAGAAAAGATGTTTCTGACCTAAGGATGATGCAAATAGTTACCATAGAAGGGGTGAGGGGTACTCTTAAGGAGATGCATTTCCCTGCCCTCCCAGGAGTGAAACACGCTGATGCAGACCACGTATTAACCATGTAAGCTGAACAGCAGCAGACCCCATCCTACCTCAGTGTGTACATGTCGGTTTCATCTTGTAGGCTTGCTCTCAGCACTTCCTATGCAGCTCACCACCGCATTTCCTCTGTCATTACCATGCACATCGCTGTATGACACCGGTACATGCCAGACAATGGTAAAGCGGTTCTCTCACTTCTGAAAACAGCATTTATCATGGAGAGAAAGTTAATACAAGGCACTTACTAGGGATCAACCGATTATCAGATTTACTGATGACATCGGCCGATAATCATGATCAGTGGCGGATTATAATTGGGGCATTTGGGTCAGTCGCCCCAGGCCCGGCATCGCTGGGGGGCCCAGCGCCATCCCGAATACCCACATACTGCGGCGGGGCACGGGAGCGTATAGTTCCCTGCCCCGCCGCCTATCACCACCGCCATAGGCTTCAGGCCTAGTAGGCCCGAGGCCCATGTGGTGGTAGAAGGCCTGCGTGCGTGATGCCATCATCGTGCGCCTGTATAGTGGCGCGCACACGCCCTGATGTACGCACGCCTGCCACACCATTCAGCATACAGGGGGCATGTTTCCATGGGGGCAAATTAATTAATGGATGGCAGTATGGGGCAAAATTAATGGATGGCAGTGTAGAGGAAATTACTATATGGGGACAGTGTGGGGGAAATTACTATATGGGGCAGTATGAGGGAAATTACTATATGGGGACAGTGTGGGGGAAATTACTATATGGGGCAGTATGGGGGGAGATTACTATATGGGGAAGTGTGAGGGAAATTACTATATGGGGGCAGTGTGAGGGAAATTACTATATGGGGGCAGTGTGAGGGAAATTACTATATGGAGGCAGTGTGAGGGAAATTACTATATGGGGGCAGTGTGAAGGAAATTACTATATGGGGGCAGTGTGAAGGAAATTACTATATGGGGGCAGTGTGAAGGAAATTACTATATGGGGGCAGTGTGAAGGAAATTACTATATGGGGGCAGTGTGAGGGAAATTACTATATGGGGGCAGTGTGAGGGAAATTACTATATGGGGGCAGTGTGAAGGAAATTACTATATGGGGACAGTGTGGGGGAAATTACTATATGGGGGCAGTGTGAGGGAAATTACTATATGGGGGCAGTGTGGGGGAAATTACTATATGGGGCAGTGTGAGGGAAATTACTATATGGGGCAGTGTGAGGGAAATTACTATATGGGGGCAGTGTGAGGGAAATTACTATATGGGGGCAGTGTAAGGGAAATTACTATATGGGGCAGTGTAAGGGAAATTACTATATGGGGGCAGTGTGAGGGAAATTACTATATGGGGGCAGTGTGGGGGACATTACTATATGGGGGCAGTGTAATGGAAATTGCTATATGGGACAGTGTGAGGGAAATTACTACATGGGGGCAGTGTGGGGAAAATTACTATATAGGGGCAGTGTAAAGATAACATACTATATGGGGGCAGTGTGGGGGGAAATTACTATATGGGGGCAGTGTGGGGGAAATTACTATATCGGACAGTGTGAGGGAAATTACTATATAGGGGCAGTGTGGGGGAAATTACTATATGGGGGCAGTGTGGGGGAAATTACTATATGGGGGCAGTGTGGGGGAAATTACTATATGGGGCAGTGTAATGGAAATTACTATATGGGACAGTGTGAGGGAAATTACTATATGGGGGCAGTGTGGGGGAAATTACTATATGGGGGCAGTGTAATGGAAATTGCTATATGGGACAGTGTGAGGGAAATTACTATATGGGACAGTGTGAGGGAAATTACTATATGGGGCAGTGTGAGAAAATTACTATATGGGGGCAGTGTGGAGAAAATTACTATATAGGGGCAGTGTAAAGATAACATACTATATGGGGGTAGTGTGGGGGTATTGTTTTTGTGGACACAGTCATTATTGCCTGGAGCACAATATACTGTAGGGTGTTATCATTACTGGGGCCCTCTAGAGGACATTATCACTGCTGTAGACACTATATGGATCTTTGGGGTCATTTATAAAACTGTTGTAGTAGACCTGGCTTAGTTGCCCATAGCAACAGATTTAACCTTTCATTTTTGACAGCTCCTCTGGAAAATGAAAGGTGGAATCTGATTGGTTGCTATGGGCAACTAAGCCAGTTCTAATTTACACCAGTTTGATAAATGACTCCAATTATGAGTCAAAAATCTAACGTGTCTGTGTAACAAACTCTGTACAGATGAGATGCGGCTGGAGGAATCCGCCCCTGTTTATGATTCTCTAAGTTATTGGCATCTAACCTTGCCGATAATGCGTCCAGCGTGCGCTCTCCCGATCTGTCTCGAAGTCTCGCGGCAAAACAAGGTGTGCGCACGAATCACGTGACTTCGGGAGAGGAGCTGAAGTCCCGGCCCTGAAGTAGTGCTGTGCCGTACAAGCCTGTTCTACAGCTTGTGTGCCAACCCAGTTGGACCTCTTGGTTTGCCAAATTGCCACCTTTTCTTCTGGTCTACTAAAAAGGTAATTTTATTTTCTTTCATCTAATTCCATGTTGTTTATTGGAGTAGTTACTCACTCAGTCACTGAGGTGGGGGAGGGGTGGTGGTGGTGGATGGCACATGGTGGCACTAACTACATTATATATATATTAGCATAGCTTAGGCTATTTTCACACTAGGACTAGCTAGTTCACGTGTGCCCCCGGACAGCCGCTCCATCCTCATTGACTATAATAGAGCGGGGGCGGAGTTCCGGCAGCAGCGCGGCAAGAGGCCGCCGGACTAGAACTACGTCATGCAGTACTTTTAGTCCGGCGGCCACTCGCCGTGCTGCACGTTAACAATAAACATTTTCATTTAACAGCAGATTTGTGGTATCGGTATCGGCTCTAAGAAAAAAAAAATATCTATCTATATTGGTCGATCCCTAGCTGATTTTTCCATCACATTATACACGGCTTGTTTCCATGGTTACGACCACCCTGCAATCCTCTAGCAGTGGCCGTGCTTGAACAATATAGGAAGAAGAATCGGCCTCTGCCTCTTAATAAACTCAGTGCATCCTGTGCTCACAGCCTTTGCATTACACGGAGCCCATACATTTTAATGCTGAACGGAAACAGCATTACAAACGAAATTTTTTACAAAACGGCTTAGGATCTACCATCCGAAGCACGATTCGCTCAAGCACAGTCTAGGCATTTGGGGCAGCAATGGGCCCCTCATTGACATCAGGCCCAGGGCTGTCAACCCAAAAGTGAATAAGGAAACCTGACGGCGTGGCCGTACGCTTATGATATCAGTTATAAAGGCTGGTGAGCAGTCAAAGTATGGCCAGAGCAGCATGGACATGGACCTTGTATGTTCTTGTGCCGGCGAGTTGTCTCTGACTTCTCTACTCCTCTTGTTTGCATCACCCTGAGGTTATATGGTCTCCTGAGAAATACGTAGGCACCCGCTAAATGATGGGTAAGAAATGAATTATGAGGCAGGTTAAAGGGGTTGTCTCACTTCTGCAAATAGCATTTATCATGTAGAGATAGTTAATATAAGGCACTTAGGCTACTTTCACACTAGCGTTGGTATGATCCGGCAGGCAGTTCAGTCGTCGGAGCTGTCTGCCGGATCTGCCGATCAGTGTGACAACTGACCGAATTTGTAGACGGATCCGGGTATGGATCCGTCTACAAATGCATTGCAATAACGGGTCAGTCTCTCCGCTTGTCATGCGGATGGACGGATCCGTCTTGCAGTCTTTTCACAGTTTTCCTGGTCTGCGCATGCGCAGACCAGAAGGACTGATCCATCCTTCAGTTGTTTCGCAATGCAGGATCCGGCACTAATGCAAGTCAATGGGAATTAATGCCGGATCCGGCATCTGATCAGGCATTTTGGACGGACATAATATCGCAGCATGTCGCGGTATTATGTCCGCCCAAATCGCCTGACAGTGACTAAACAGAAGGCATACTGATGCAAACTGAACGGATTTCTATCCATTCAGAATGCATGGGGATATGCCTGATCAGTTCTTTTCCGGCATAGAGCCCTTTTGACGGAACTCTATGCCGGAAAAGAATAACGCAAGTGTGAAAGTACTTACTAATGTATTGTGATGTCCATATTGCTTCCTTTGCTGGCTGGATTAATTTTCCCATCACATTATACACTGCTCGTTTCCATGGTTATGACCACCCTGCAATCAATCAGCGGTGGCCATCATTGCACACTACAGGAAAAAGCACCAGCCTATGTGCGCTCCCGCAGTCCAGACAGGCCGGTGCTTTTTCCTACGGTGTGTAAACACTACCCCCACCGATTGATCGCTGGGTGGTCATAACCATGGAAACGAGCAGTGTATAATGTGATGGAAAAATCAATCCAGCCAGCAAAGGAAGCAACATGGCCAATCACAATACAGTAGTAAGGCCTCTTTTACACTAGCGTTGTTAGGATCCGGCGTGCACTTCCGTCGCCGGAATGCACGCCGGATCCTGCACAACGCAAGTGAACTGAAAGCATTTGAAGACTGATCAGTCTTCAAAATGCTTTCAGTGTTACTATGACAGCCAGGACGCTACTAGCGTCCTGGTTGCCATAGTAGCAGTGGGGAGCGGGGGAGCGGCATACTTACAGTCCGTGCGGCTCCCCGGGCGCTCCTGAATGACGTCAGAGCGCCCCGCGCGCATGGATCACGTGATCCGTGCGATCACGTGATCTATGCACTGGGGCGCCCTGGCGTCATCCTAGAGCGTCCCGGGAGCCGCACGGAATGTAAGTATGCTGCTCCCCGCTCCCCTACTCTACTATGGCAACCAGGACTTTAGCGTCCTGGCTGCCATAGTAACCATTGACAAAAGCTAAACGTCGGTTCCGGCAATGCGCGAAACGACGTTTAGTAAAGGTCGGATCAGACTAATGCCCTTCAATGGGCATTAATTCCGGATCCGGCGTTGCGGCATGTCTTCCGGATTTTTGGACGGAGACAAATCCGCAGCATGCTGCGCTTTTGTCAACGTCCAAAAAACGTTGACATACTGAACGGAAGACATCCTGATGCATCCTGAACGGATTTCTCTCCATTCAGGATGCATGGGGATAATCCTGATCAGTAGCTTTCCGTCCTAGAGACCCGAGGACGGATCTCTAGGACGGAAAGCTAAAACGCTAGTGTGAAAGAGGCCTAAGTGCCTTCTATTAAAGGGGTTCTGCTGGAGCGCCACGGCCTTCTCACTTTTTACCGCAGGACCAGTGACGCCACGAGTAGTATCAACTGGCCTGGGTGCGGCTAAGCTCCGTTCACTTGAATGGGGCTTAGCCCTGCCCAGACCGCAAAACACGGATGCTGTTCCGCAATTTGCGGAACGGAACGCGGCCCATTGTAGAAATGCCTATTCTTGTCTTCAAAACAGACAAGAATAGGACATGCTCAATTTTTTTGCGGAGCTACAGAACGGAGCAACGGATGCAGACAGCACATGGAGTGCTGTCCACATCTTTTGCAGCCCCATTGAAGTGAATGGGTCCGCGCACGAGCCGCAAAATATGCGGCTCAGACGCGGACTCAAAATACGTTCGTGTGCATGAGGCCTAATACAGTCAGTTTAGGTCAAAGGAGCTGTGATCGGCCCGGGAGATGCAACGGTCGATCGTGGTTTTCTTCCAGCAAGGGAAAACACAGCAGACTCAGGTTACATCAATGTAACTCAATTCTGTAATTAACGTCATTTCGTTTTGCTGTATGGGATTTGCTCATTTCCCCCTTTGTTGAAAGGAAATGCAACCTAAATGCAGTTACATTGTTACATTGTTGTTGTTTATTTTTATAACCCGTTTCTTTGCCGCATCCAAAAGGCGGCAACACCGTGACGTGTGGCAAAACCCACTGCAGAGATAGGTTAAAGCTGCAGCAACGATCTTACATTCACAAAGCAGTTCAAGAAGTTGGGCAGTTTTTAGCGCCTAATCAAACCCTGGAGTTCTGCATCGCAGGAATTATCTACACGAGTGCATTAATCATAGCTGGATACGGTACATTGTAACGATATGACCAGATGGCGTGAACGTGTGGCGGCTGTGCTGAGTTCCAATACCACGCGGCTGTACGGGTTCTACTTAAAAGGGGGTGGCCCACGAAAAATATTCTACAGTTTACAAACCAGCACCTGGATCTGATTACTTTTGCAATTGCATGTTATTAAACATTCAGAATAGCCACTGAGTTATTCAATAAAATGTATCTGTATAGCGCCACCTGCTGGTTGTTCTTTTCCTTATTTCTTTGTCCTCCTTACTGAGATGGCTGCACACGTTCAGATTCATCTTTCAACCGCCTCCTAAGCGGTGATAGCAAGAGAGCTACAGAAGAAAGACACGCCCCCTGACAAAGGACACTCCCCTTGAGTTGCCAGCTTGGTATAAGTCTGGGGCTGCATCCGTTGAAAGAAATCCAACACTTCTGGATTTCTTGCGACGAGCGCAGCGATCCCATTCATCTCTATGGGATCACAGCTACACGGCGAACCTGACCGCGACCAGCGTCGCCGTGTAGCCCCAGCCTAAATCTAGCAGAGCAACTGGAGCAATGAACGTGGAGATCGCTGGGTCCATGTGCGGTACAGGGCTGGTTCTAGCTGTGTTATAAAGAGCTTGTCATGTGCTACATGATGCCTGATTTTTAAATTTTACATGAATCATGGGATAACCTTTTAAGGGCTTGTTCACACGACCATATGTGTTTTGCGATCCGTTTTTCACAGATCCGTTGTGCCGTTTTTTGTATCTGTAGTGTTCCCGTTCCGTATTTCCGCAAAAAATCTCTGTACGCTATCCGTTGTTAGCAGAAACATAAAATGTTTAATCATTAATGTAATGTACAGTAATGTGTTTTAACAGTAAACACATGGGCAAAGTGGGCATGGATCCGCAGAATACGGATGAAATACAGATGTGATTCGTATGCATTCTGTATTTTTGGCGGACCCATTGACTTGAATGGAGCCACGGAACATGATTTGCGGACAATAATAGGTCTAGGAAATACGGAAACGGAATGCACACGGAGCACCTTCCATTTCTTTTGCGGACCCATTGAAATGAATGGTTCCACATGCGGTCCGCAAAAAAAATGGAACGGAAAAGGAACAAAAGTAGGTTTGTGTGCATGAGCCCTTAGGCTATGTTCACACGACGACAAAAAGTCGCGCGACAATTTGGGAACCACTACACTGCAACATTTGTAGCGCGACATTGATGTCACATTAATGTCGCGCGACAATTTTTATAATGGGAGTCTATGGTGGTGTCGCATGTGCAACATGCAACATGTTGCGACTGCGACACAACAGTCGCAAAAAATCCATCCCGGATGGATTTTTGCCGACTGTCGTGTCGCAGTCGGAGCATGTCGCATGTCGCACTGCGACACCATAGACTCCCGTTATAAAAATTGTCGCGCGACAATAGTGCGACTTTTTGTCGCGCGACAATTGTCGTCGTCTGAACATACCCTTAAACTGATAAGGACCACATTGTTTAGCCGGTCTGTGCAGCCATTAACAACACTGATCGACGAAACTGTATGGTCTTCATTAGCTTGATTAAAACCCACTGTGGCCACGTGGTACTCGAACACAGCATGGCCGTGTCACAAGCGCCAGATGTGCCGCGTGGTCGTACCCTATAGGCATGTTTGTTGATGCAGTAACTGCACCACAACTGCGCTGTGTGGCAGCACCGTATGGCTGCAATCAGCACTGAGCGGTTGTGTACTGCGGCCGTCCGAGACCCACTGCACCATAGTGACTCTGTAGAAGCGCACTGTTTATTCAGTCTTCATCGTTCGGCCGGTAACCACGCAGCCATTACTAATGTGGGCATGCCCCTAGACTTTTTGTCGCATCGAGGGACAGCTGTAGCGCACAAGACTGCATACAAGTCAATTTACTGCTCTGCACTACAGCCACACATCAATCACAGATGTCTAGGTGTAGCCTAAGACCACTTTCACACCGTCGGTATTTTAGTATCTGGAAAGCCTCCTGCAGAGCGTATCCGTTTTGGTGTCCGCAAGTCACGGATTCACAAAATATGGATAGCCTTGTCTTTTCCGTAAAATGGACAAGAACAGGACTGGGTCTATAATTTTCAGCCCAGCCATGTGCTGTCGTTTTTTGGGGGGGTTTTTATCCATAAAAATGAATGGGTCCATGAGCGAGTCGCATAAAATGCGAAAAATACGGTTGTGTGCATGAGGCCTAAGCCAAAACCAGGAGTGAAAGAGATAAAGTATGAGGGCTCATGCACACAAATGTATTTTTCTTCCGTTTCTGTTCCGTTTTTTACAGGTCCGTATACGAAACCATTCATTTCAATGGGGCTTGAAAAAAAAAAACTGAAATGACTGTGTGCATTCTGTGTCGGTTCCGCAAAAAAAAAAAAATAGAAAATGTCCTATTCTTGTCAGTTCTGAATCCGCAAAAAAAAACGGTGCAATACGGATGTCACACGGACGCCATCTGTATTTTTTGCGAACTGCAAAATACATACGGTTGTGTGCATGAGGCCTAATGGAAAGATTTGTGCCTCTTCTGTGTTTTGGATCCATTCCTGGTTTTGGCTTCCAAATACGGATGCAAAATACTGACCAGATACTGACGATGCGAAAGGACAAGTTCTCTGTGCACTTGATGGCACCCCTAGTCACGCCATTTATCAATACACAATCATCTCATAGGTGTGTGTGCAGTTTGCAGACGCGGATACTCGCACCGCTCGATGCTTGCCCTACTTTGAGAAGCTTTCGCCTTGCACAGGAACCTTTTCCTGGAACAAGCGCTTTTATGATGAATTATTTATGCTCCCCCACCACTGGCGTAATTAAGAATGCAAAGACAAGCTGGGCAATAGAGGCGGCCGGCATTTATACAGGGTGCCGCTTCCCTGTGACTACTGCAATCCATCTGTGCAATCCCAGCACCAGGTAAGAAGGAGCTGCCTTCCTGTGAGGGAAGAGCATGACCTGGAAGGCTGCTGCTCTAAGTGGATGGACACCAGACCCAGGTCTCCTCCGGTTGTGCAAGTGAACCTAGGAAAACGGAAGCTAAAGCGCTGCGTAATGGACCGTCTGAACCAGGCCCTGGGGTAGACTCAGAAGTAGAGTTGAGCGAACTTGTGTTTTAAGTTCGGCGTCCAAAGTTCGGGTTCGGTTATCCAAGAATCCCGTTATGGATTCCGCTACCACGGACCATAACGGCATTTGGAATCCATAAGGGGATTCTTCAATGAACCCCAACCTTGGACAACACGGAGGACCTGGGGTGAGGTCACCGTCATGTGATCAGTGCAGGGGGCGTGGCTCTGTACTGGATTAGATAAGAGGTGGTAGCCTACGACCTCTTATCCAATCCAGTACTGAGCCACGCCCCCTGCACTGATCAAATGACGGTGACATCACCCCAGGTCCTTCACCCCGTGTTCCAAATGCTGTTATGGTCCGTGGTAGCGGAATCCATAACGGGATGCTTGGATAACCCCAACCCGAACTTTGGACGCGGAACTTAAAACACAAGTTCGCTCAACTCTACTCAGAAGTATCACAACAGCAGCTCCTTTCTATATGCCCTATTAGGTAACGTGGTCGTCACAGATGGGTCTACACACTGGGGATCTGAAATTCTAAAATTCTATGGTTCTAAATGGTGAAATCTTTGGCGAAAAACTAGATAAAATCTGTGACATGTTGCTTTGAAAATCTGCAGCATTCAATGAAATCTGTGGGGGTCATTTACATAGACCGCCGGGCTTTGTTTCCCCCTGCGCTGGTGGAGAAAGTGCATAATTTAGGACGAGGATCAGGCCGCGTCATAAGTTAGGCGCACCGCTGGCAGTCTGGGAGTAACAATGACTCCAGCATCTGACTGATGTAAAACATAGTAAAAGTGTCCCTGCCCCCAAGTGTCACCCAGGCATTTAAAAAGTCACAAAACAGTCTTGCAACTTTTTTTTTATCTAAATTCTCAGAGACCCAACCCGGGTAAGGTTGTATTAACTAAACAAACAGACTTGTGCCTAAACTAGGCTATGCAACCTATCTTGACCCGGGTGTAACATTTAAATTTTAAATGTTACACCCGGGTCAAGATAGGTTGCATAGCCTAGTTTAGGCACAAGTCTGTTTGTTTAACTTTTTTTTTTATGCCAAAAACGGGCGCAGCACCATTCCTGAATGACCTCCTATGTTTGACAGCCTTCCCTCTATAAATGCGTGCATCAATCTGCTCAGCTCCTCCTGCCCTATAACCTGCTGCCTGCAGCTTCCATTGCATTTTCATGGTGACCGGTTCCCTCTAATTAGCTCACACTCAGGGCCGGCGCGTCCTATAAGCGGACTAGGCCGCCGCGTAGAGCGCCCCTTGGCAAGGGGCGTTGCTAGGAGCGCCGGCCCTGCCTCATGCTGCAGCCGCCCGAGCGCTCTGAATTGAGCCTCAGACGGCTGCAGCACTGCCCGGGCTGGCGCGTCCATGAGGGCGCACCGCCCGGGCTCAGCAAGAGGAGAGGAGCTGACAGGAGGGAAGCGCTCAGCGCTCCCTCCTGTCAGTCCATTGTAGCGCGGCCGAGCTCTTTATGGCCGCGGGTACAGGAGCATCTGTCTCCTGTACCCGGCCGGACTGACATGAAGTGCGCACACAGTGTGCACTTCCTGTCAGTCCGTCAGGTACAGGAAACTAAAGCTCCTGTACCCCTGGACCATAAAGAGCTCGGCCACGCTACACTGGGGGAGGGGGAGAATGACAAGAGTGGGGGAAGAAGAATGACAAAGGGGAGGGGGGAGAGAATGACAAGAGGGGGAAGGAAGAATGACAAGAGGGGGGAGAATGACAAGAGGGGGAAGAATGACAAGGGGGGAAGAATGACAAGGGGGAGAAGAATGACAAGGGAGGGGAAGAAGAATGACAAAGGGGGAGGAAGAATGACAAGAGGGAGAATGACAAGGGGGAGGAAGAATGACAAGGGGGGAGGAAGAATGACAAGGGGGGGAGGAAGAATGACAAGGGGGAGAAAGAATGACAAGGGGGGAGAAAGAATGACAAGGGGGGAGGAAGAATGACAAGGGGGGGGGGGGAAGAATGACAAGGGGGGGGGAGGAAGAATGACAAGGGGGGGGGGAGGAAGAATGACAAGGGGGGGGGGAGGAAGAATGACAAGGGGGGGAAGAGAACTGGAATTAGTTAAAGGGGTTCTGCAGTTTATTTAAACTGATGATCTATCCTATGTATGCAGGAGCGCCGCGGCCTTCTCAGTGTTTACCGCAGGCGCAGTGACGTCACGACTTGTATCACTGGCCTTGGCGGAGTTAAGCTCTGTTCACTTGAATGAAGCTTAGCCCCACCCAGGCCAATGAAACTAGTCGTGACGTCACTGCGAGAAGGCTGAGGCGTTACTGCTAGCGCCACTGCTTTCTGAAACAGCTGATTGGCGGGGGACCCCTGCCGATCAGTTTAAATAAACTGCAGAACCCCTTTAATATGGCAGATCCTATGGGTGGGGCATTGTGATGTCACATGGGGGGGGGGCGGCAAACTTTTCTTTTGCCTAGGGCGGCAAAAATCCTTGCACCGGCCCTGCTCACACTGTATTGCTGGGCGATACTCGGTTGGAAGACGGCTGTGCCGTGTGGCCATATCCAAGGTGCTGCCAATGCTCGTGCTGTGTAACCTGGTGTCTGATGCCTGAAAACAATGATTCTCAGCACTCCAGCTGTTGTGAAACTACAATTCCCAGCATGCTTCGTTCATTTTCTATGAGAGCAGAACCAGTATGCATGCTGAGAGTTGTAGTTTCACAACAGCTGGAGTGCTCTATGGGGATAAGACATCACTGGTCACCATGCAGAGGAGATGACTGCTACATGTAAATGCAGCTCTCACCTCCTCTGGCGAGAAGGCAATTATCGTTCCCTATAATAGCCTTCTGGGTCAGCTTGTGTAAAGGGGTTTTACGTCACATCATTTTTGGAGATGCAGGGTGACCTTTTAGAAGCTATCCAGTGATATATACCTTAAAGGGAGTTTCTACAGCATCTGATTCCTGCCTGGTAGAGAACTGTATTGTGGATGTGCCAAAATTGTGGTGCACGGTGCAGGCACAAGGTTATGTGACACCTCGCCTGTCAATCAACCAAGGAAAGGAGGGGCTCCCTATGTGCAGCGGCAGAGATGGGATGCACCGAGGAGCTAGGGCCTGCCCTCAGTGCACCAAACAGCTCATTTGCATACTGGAAAAAGTTGCATTTCTTTGGCTGAATGCAGCAATGGATTACTATAATAACGGAAGTGTTTAAAGCCCTATCAGACACCATGGTTTATTATGTGAAATTGTGGTATAGCCAGTTGCCATTCAATAGTGTAGGAAAGCTGGGACACATGCGATAGAACCACAGACATCAGAAGAGGCTGCATGTAGTTCCGTATCTAGGACGGCGCCAGGCGTCTGTCACAATACGGGACCATTTAGACGCCTGATGTTCAGTAAACACTAGCCTGCCCTTTAATGCATGCTCTAAGGGATGTTACCGCTTGATTTGCAGCTACTGTTCACTTGGAAGGCTTCTCCCCAGGAGAAAACAAGGATCAAGGAAAGCAAAATTAATTTTCTTGTCCCATTTCAGGCCTCTAATGACACTTGCCAAAACAGACAGCACGATGCCAACAGACTACTGAGGCGCTGACCTAAATGGAACAACGCTGCCAACGAGCGCGTCTAAAAACGAGCACCAAATCCATCTGCAACTCAATGGGGCAATAAAACAAGCAGAGTGATCAAAGGCCCCTGCTGCATGTGTGTAGGCATCATCTAGGGCAGGCATCCTCAACCTGCGGCCCTCCCACCATGCCCTGCTGTAGGCTGATCCCTGTAGGCTGTTCAGGCATGCTGGGAGTTGTAGTTTTGCAACAGCTGGAGGGCCGCAGTTTGAGGATGCCTAATCTAGGGGAACAAAAATCACGACGGACCCGTCAACATGACACCTGATCAAAATGTACAAAAATTTCCAGAGTTGAAGGGAGTCATGGAGCAACGGCGAATGGGTAGCGGAGCCAGTAAACTCAATCCCATTGCGCTACTCTGCAGTATGTCTCGTGTAGTATTTAAATGGGGGCAATTAAAAAAATAAAATAAATTTAATAAAAAAGGTTCTTTAATCTAGGGGTATTTGGACAGAATAAGGCTCTAAGGTCTCATGCACATGACTGTAACCATTTTGTAATGCGCCAATCGCAAAACATGGATACTGCCCGTGTGTGCCCCTCACTTTCCCGTTTCGCACATCCTGCAATAAGGACAAGAATAGGACATGTTCTGTCTTTTTGCGGAGCCGCAGAACAGCCAAATGGATGCAGACAGCACACGTTTGCGGCCCCGTAGAAATGAATGGGTCCGCATCCAATCTGCAAAAAAAAGATCAGATGTAGACAAAAAAAATGTATTTATTTATTTTTTACTATAAATGCTTCCCATTTATTCCATTCTGTACAATCACAGCATTTCATAACAGAAACAAGCAGGGACAAAATTTATAGTAAAAAATAAACGAAAATAAAAAACATGTGGTACTTTTATACCGGCAACCTCTCGGCATGTTTGCCGTGCTGCCGCCAAACTCCGCCCTGCCCCCATTATAGTCACTGGGCCTGAAGCAGTGGTCCGGGGGCACGCGTGCACTAGCGGCAGCATGGATCTGACAGGCTGTTCACCCGCTGGAGTTCCTTGCCGCTAGTGTGAAATTAGTCTAATTTTTCATATTTTATACTGTCTAACGTTTTTAGCTGCATTTACTAATGAAAATGCGCCTGTTTTGGAAGCATTTGTGCCTTATTCATTTGCGCCAATTCTCTGTTGGTGTTTTTTTTGGAATATTTTTCTTTAAGCCTATTTAATTTTTACTCCACTCCAGGGGTGAAGTAGTTTTCTCCCCATTAGGTGGAAGCCAATTTTCCTCATTTTAGGGGGAAAAAATTATTTCCCATTCCCTGGATTAATTACCCCTGACCCCTCTCCAGAATCTAGTAGCTATAGCCTGTAATATTATTACACTCCAGAAATACATCCAGGTCTTGAATTCCTTTAGGCCTCTTGCACACGGGCGTCATGTTTGACGCCCGGATAAGATGCGGGAACGTTGCGGGAATCGCCGCGATTTTTCCGCGCGTGTGCTAACGTTTGTAGTGCGTTGAGCACGCGCGTGAAAAAATCCGCATGCTTGGTACCCAGACCCGAAGTCAGACTTCATCACTGAAGTCTGGTTTCGGGATGAGTATTCTGTATGTGTAATTATTTTCCTTTATAACATATAAGGGAAAATAATCGCATTCTAATTACAGAATGCAATGTCTCGAGCTTGAAAGGGTTAGTAATAATAAGAGTTAACTCACCTTCTCCCATTAGCGCAGAGCCTCAGAACGTCGTCTCTCTGATAGTTTGGCTGCTTGAGGACCTGTGGTGACGCCACAGGTCACATGGTCCAATCATAGAGCATTTGAGTGGACCATGTGACCCATGTGATCTATGACATCACGGCAGGTCCTTCATCGAACAACAGATGTTCGATGAAGGACCTGCCGTGATGTCACAGGATCACATGGGTCACATGGTCCACTCAAATGCTTCTATGATTGGACCATGTGACCCTGTGACGTCACCACAGGTCCTCAAGCAGCCAAACTATCAAGAGAGACGACGTTCTGGGGCTCTGCGCGCACAATGGGAGAAGGTAAGTTAACTCTTTATTATTTTTAACCCTTTCAAGCCCGGGAACATTGCATTCTGTAATTAGAATGCGATTATTTTCCCTTATAACTATGTTATAAAGGAAAATAATAACGATCGGGTCCCCATCCCGATCGTATCCTAGCAACCATGCGGGAAAATCGCAACGCATCCGCACATGATTGCGGATGCTTGCGATTTTCCCGCATCCCCATTCACTTCTATGGGGCCTGGCGTTGCGTGAAAATCGCAGAATATAGAACATGCTGCGATTTTCACACAACGCAAAAGTGATGCGTGAAAATCACCGCTCATGTGCACAGCCCCATAGAACTGAATGGGTCAGGATTCAGTGCGGGTGCAATGCGTCCTCCTCACGCATTGCACCCGCGCGGAAAACTCGCCCGTGTGAAAGGGGCCTTATTGTACTCTCCATCACCACCTCCTCAGGCAGAGAGTTCCATAGTCTCACTGCTCTTACCGTGAAGAATCCTTTTCTATGTTTGTGTACAAACCTTCTTTCCTCCAGACGCAGAGGATGTCCCCTCGTCACAGTCACAGTCCTGGGGATAAATAGATGATGGGACAGATCTCTGTACTGACCCCTGATATATTTATACATAGTTATTAGATCTCCCCTCAGTCGTCTTTTTTCTAGAGTGAATAACCCTAATTTTGATAATCTTTCAGGGTACTGTAGTTGCCCCATTCCAGTTATTACGTTAGTTGCCTCCTCTGAACCCTCTCTAGCTCTGCTATGTCTGCCTTGTTCACAGGAGCCCAGAACTGTACACAGTACTCCATGTGTGGTCTGACTAGTGATCTGTAAAGTGGTAGGACTATGTTCTCATCACGGGGTCTATGCCCCTTTTGATGCAACCCATTATCTTATTGGCCGTCTGCTTTGGTTGGGCCGTGCAACTATTTAGTTAATAGTAGACATTTGCCCTTTCACAAGCAAACGTTACATGACTGCAACTTTTTAATCTAACAAGGAACTTTTTTCGCTGTTCGGACCTTTCTGAGGACGCTGGCTACCTCGCTCTTGTGATTTGTTCAGCCTCTCATGGAAATTTTCTTTCGTAGGGTTGATAGTGTTCTCCTTCACTTGCCAGGTGCCCATAGGCTTGTTGCACCTGACAGAGCGTCTTGTAAGAGCCTCACTTATACTGGTTATATAAAGATGAAATGGCAATTAAACTATTAGGTAGGGAGCTCCTCAAAGTAGTCATTGTGGAGGAATTATTTACCTCAGCGCAAGTCCTTTCATCCTATAAATGGCGGCTGGCAGAGGATTAAAGGAGATATTGTGGAATCATTCTGTAATGGACAAAAAGATGTTAGACAACTTATACTAACTGGTCGGTAAAGGGCTTTCATGTCTCAGAATAGTGATGGGTTACATCATGAGAAAGGGCTAAAAGTAAAAAATATAAAGACAAGGAGCATGCCTGAAGAGCTCACCACTCACTGCCGCTGAGGATAATGTTTGTATGGAGTCACTTGACTATGGATTTCCACCACGGCTGGAGTGCCGGAGTTTAGCCATCAGACAACAGGGGTTCGCAGTAATTGTTTTTTTAAAATTGAAATCCACTAACAATACATTTAAATGGTTTTATTCACATCTACATTCTTTTTTTATCTGTATGTTTTTTAGGCCGTTTTAATCTCATACAACTCAAAGGGGGAGATTTACCAAGGCTGGCATTTCCTGTGCCAGTCTTGATCCTCTGTGCGCTAGAGTGAGATGCGCCTAATTTATTAAGAGGCCTAAATTAGAGTAAATCCAGCGGGCAAGGGAGCCCCCACCCCCACCCCACACAGTGGCATATCTATCCGGAGGCAAACAAGGCATTTGCCTAGGGCGGCACTTGCTAATGGGGCAGCAAAATGCCTTGTTTGCCTTAGTGATAGTTAAGTATATATTTTTGTCCCCTTGTCCGGTCCGAATCCAATCCAATCCTTCACTATGCAAGCGACATCGCCGGCGCCGCCTGCATAGTGAAGGACTTGAATCAAGTCCTTGATTACTTACTTCCTCCTGCTCCTCCGAGTCCGTCCTGACTACATCCCCTGCTGCGTGCCTGCGTCCGCACGTTGCCGTTGTGAGTCCCGTCCCGTGACGTCACACCGAGGTGGAGTCACAGGCCGGCGGCAATGCTAGGGCGGCAGGGCCTACGCAGCGTGTGCTGACTGTCTAGACCCATATAAAACGTGAGTACCCTCAAATTACTGTCACAATCTGGAGCCTGGAGGATGTTCACTGTATTATTTTTCCTTATAACATGGTAATAAGGGAAAATAATAGCATTCTCAATACAAAATGCACAGTAAAATGTTGATTGGGGGGTTAAAAAAAAAAAAATTAACTCACCTCATCCACTTGATCGCACAGCCGGCTTCGTCTTCTTTCAGGACCTGAGAAAGGACCTTTGATGGCGTCATCGCGCCCACCACGTGGTGAGCGCAATGACATTATCAAAGGTCCTTTGGCAGGTCCTAAAAGAAGAAGAAAGAAGACGATGCCGGCTGCGCGATCAAGTGGATGAGGTGAGTTCATTTTTATTTATTTTTTAACCCCCCAATCAACATTTTACTAAGTATTCTGTATTGAGAATGCTATTATTTTCCCTTATAACCATGCTATAAGGAAAAATAATACAGTGAATAGGGGTTGCTCATCCCTATCATCTCCTAGCAACCATGCGTGAAAATCGCACCGCATCCGCACTTGATTGCGGATGCAATGCGATTTTCACACAGCCTCATTCAGTTCTATGGAGCCTGCGTTGCGTGAAAAACGCAAAATAAAGAGCATGCTGCGATTTTAACGCAACGCACAAGTGATGCGTGAAAATCAACACTCATCTGCACGGCCCCATTGATGTGAATGGGTCCGGATTCAGTGCGGGTGCAAAGCGTTCACGTCACGGATTGCACCCGCGCTAAATTCTCGCCCGTGTGAAATGCTGACAGTTACGATGCTTTACAACACGGATGTCAAGCTCGTGGCCCTCCAGCTGTTGCAAAACTACAACTTCCAGCATGCCTTGATTGCTGTAGGATGTCCAGGCATGATGGGAGTTGTAGTTTTGCAACAGCTGGAGGGCCACGAGTTTGACATCCCTGCTTTACAATATAGCGGGTATAGTAATGCATTGTGAAAGCGATCAGACCCTCAAAAGTAGTCCCTTAGTGGGACTAAAATAAATAGTAAAAAAACATTTTTTTTAAAATTAACATATGAAAGTTTCAAGTACAAAAAAAAACACTTTCCCCATCAAGCCATCTACAATAAAAATAAAAAAAAAAAAAAAAACTGGAATGGGTTAAAAAATTATATATCTTTGTCTATCCAGCTGTATGAGGGCTTTTTTTTAATTTTTTTAAAGGGCGATCTTTTTTTTTTTTTTTTTTTTTTTTTTATTGATACCATCTGATATGACTTTTTGATCACTCTTCATTCAATTTTGTTAGACTGCAAGACAAAAAAAATAAAAACTATTTTGGCTATTTTGATTCTGTTACAAGATACACCCTATGGGATAACCGTGGTAAATTAAGTTTATTTTTATATGTAAAATGGGGAATAAAATTTTACTTTTTTTGAATATTTTTAAAAACTTTTGTGCGATAACCTCCGGCACTCCAGCTGCGGTGAGACTCTCAGCATGCTCCATTCATTTCTATGGAGTTCTGACAACAGCCAAGCAAGTGTGCATCTTGGGGGTTGTAGTTTTACCGCAGCCGGAGGTTAGCCATCACAGTCCTAGGGGATTCCGAATGGCGAGCATCAGATGACTTTCACCACAGACTGCAATGGTTTACCCTTCGCAGGGCTCCTGGCTGCCATAGCAACAGAGGAGCGAACGCAATCTCGTTGGGGGGGGGGGTGTCGATTGATTAGCAGAAGCAGCTCTCTCCCAGGAAAATGACCCCTTCAGATGCTGCGGTCACAACTGACCGTAACATCTGAGGGGTTAAACGTCCGCGGTCTGAGCGGCGTCTGATCACGGACACTGCTGGCGGACATCCGCTAGCTATGGCGCCCGCTCAGCTCTTCAGCCAGGCAACCATAAGTAGTAAATGTACGGCGGATGTCGGGAAGAGGTTAACAAATCGCATTCCCACCCCGAATCACTGTGGAAATTGCCAATTGGTGCAGATTTTAACCCCGCGTGAGTCGATTCTTTCTGCAGGGTTTCTCGATGGATTTCACCCTCCGCAATCCACACCGCCCGCTAAGCTACTGTATGCGCAGATTCCGTTGCACAGATTTTTCAGCATTTACTCCGATCTCATCCACTTTGCGTCTCCTGTAAAGTGCTGCCCACAGTTCTATCGGCACACATCCGTCCTGTGTGAATATACCCTTAGGTCTCTTTCACAAGAGCGAGTTTTCCCACGCGGGTGGTGGTGCGTGACGTGAACACATAGCGCCCGCACTGACCCCTGACAAATTCATTTCAATGGGTCTGTGCTTTTTTTTTTCCACGCATCATTTCTGCGTCGCGTGAAAATCGCAGCATGTTCTATATTTTTCACACAGCCCTGGCCCCATACAAGTGAATGGGGCTTCCGTGAAAAACGTATTGCAGTCCGGAGGCAGTGCGTTTTTCACTGATGGCTGCCGGGAGATGTTTGTAAACCTTCATATTTTTTTTTTTTCCAGGCGCGTTAAAAACCACATCAAAACGGATTGCACCCGCGCGAAAAAATACTGAAACACTGAACGCAATCGCAGACAAAACTAACTGAACTTGCTTGTAAAATGGTGCGAGTTTCACTGAACGCACCCTGAACACATCCGGACCCAATCCGTATCGTTCGTGTGAAAGAGGCCTAAGGCTAGTTTTAGATAGGCGTGTCGTGTGCGGAAATCACGCTAAAAAGTGGCGTTGTGTACTTTGTAAACGACCCCCAGTGTATTTTATCCGGCTTTTCCACGTGGATTTGCAGGTTTTGTTGCTGACCTGCCCTGGATTTCACCCTTTACATTAGAGCTCGTGCACACGACTGTATGTATTTTGCAGTCCGCAAAAAATACGTATGACGTCCGTCTGCATTCTGTATTTTGCGGAATGGAACAGCTGGCCCCTAATAGAACAGTCCTATCCTTGTCCGTTATGCGGACTATAATAGGACATGTTCTATTTTTTTGTGGAACGGACATACAGAAATGGAATGCGCACGGAGTAACTTCCGTTTTTTTTTTTTTTGGGCAGACCCATTAAAGCGAATGGTTCCGCATACAGTCCACAAAAGAAACGGAACGAACACGGAAAGAAAATAGGTTTCTCTGCATGAGGCCTTACACATACATGAGGCTGAAAACACTGAAAATACCAATGGGAAGAAAGGAGGAACGTTACCAGGGACTGCACATCAGGTGAGGAAACCACCAGCAATGCTGATACTACGTCAAGTAATAACATACCTGCTTCCTACACACTTACCTATGTCTCAGTCTGCACAAGCCCTGAACTCACACACCTGACCTCAGTTCTCCTCTCAGAAGTCACTCAGGCAAATTAAAGGAGAACTTCCCTTAGGCCTGGTCCACATGATGCAGATTTGGTGCATTTTTTTCTAGAGAGAGGTACTTGCTGAGGGTATACGCAGATGCCCCTGGCAACCAATCAGATTCTACCTTTCAGTTTTCACAGGCCTTATGGAAAATAAAAGCAGTGAACTGACTGGCTTCATATGGTTGCCATGGGCAACTCCTCTACTGATACATTTCACCAGATCTCCCGCTAGAGACCCTGTGGCGTGCAATAAACCGCGACCACTTGAACGGCAGCGCAGTTAAGTGCTGCCGCTCGGCGTCTATTTGTCGTGTAAACAGTGCCAAATCCGGCCTTCTAAAAAAACTCAGTCTGAACAGCCCTTATGCAAAATGACCACTATTTTTACGCCAGACGGCGTTAATAAACGACCCTCAGAGTTTGTAAGCCAAACCAGGAGAGGAACCTACAGAGAAATACTATGAGGGAGGTTTATCATGAAAGGTCGAATCTGATTGGTTGCTATATTTCCTTTTACACCAGTTTGAGAAATCTTCCCCATCCCGCCCATCTTTCGTACTAGAAGTCGCACGGGCATTAAAATAGTCTCAAAAATGGCCACTGCGACATTTTTACGCCAGGCGACCTTAGTAAATGACACCCAGTGTTTGCAACGGTACTTTCACACTAGCGTTGGTGTGATCCGGCAGGCAGTTCCGTCGTCGGAGCTGCCTGCCAGACCTGCCGTTCAGTGTGACAACTGACAGCATTTGTAGACGGATCCGGGTGCGGGTCCGTGAACAAATGCATTGCATAAACGGATCCGTCTCTCCGCAGTCTTTTTCAGTCTTTTTCGTCTTGCAGTCTTTTTCACAGTTTTCCTGGTCTACGCATGCGCAGACCGGAAGGACAGATCCGTCCTTCAGTTATTTCGCAATGCTGGATCCAGCACTAATGCAAATCAATGGGAATTAATGCCGGATCCGGCATTCCGGAGACTGATCAGGCATTTTGGACGGACATAATATTGCAGCATGCTGCGGTATTATGTCCGCCCAAATCGCCTGACAGTAACTGAACGGAAGGCATACTGATGCAAACTGAATGGATTTCTCTCCATTCAGATTGCATGGGGATATGCCTGATCAGTTCTTTTCCGGCTTAGAGCCCTTTTGACGGAACTTTATGCCGGAAAAGAATAACGCAAGTGTGAAAGAGCCCTAAGTAGAACTGGCTTTATTTTCCAAAGGAGCTCTGAAACGTGGATTCTGATTGGTTGCTATGGGCAACTAAGCCAGTTCTACTGTACACCAGTTCTGAAGCTAGGGTTCCCACATAGGTTTTTTTGGCGTTTTGTGTTTGTGCAGGTTTTTTTTTTTCTGCCATTTTTTGTCACACATTAAAAAGCGGGAAGGACCAGACAATGATCTCACGTGTTTGTGATTTTTTTAACTGTAACTTAAAAAAAAAATGTTGCACCTCTCAGATTTTACGCTGCCTTGGCCACTTTCCCTAAAGGGGGCGTGGCAAAAGCGGCAAGGGGGTGTGACCGGCCACCCTGACGCATTTATCTTCATTTACGCCAGTTTTATAGAGCAAATGAAGCCAGAAATCTACAGCACCTCAGAGCTGTCATAGATTTCTGCTTAGGTGCATGGACGTGTGCCTCGTCATATATTAGGCACATCCTTGGAGGCGCAGGGCTGGTCTTGTGTTCTTTTCCTATCCTCATACCTTGCCTTCCTCTGTAAGATTCCCACTGGGTTTGTCTGGAGCCTGAGCCAGTGCCATCCCAGTGGTGACCAGTTACCTGTCACCATGTTCTGACATATAAAACCGAATGTACCCTAATGCTTGTTTACCCTGGGTTCAGACCTGAGCGTTCTAAAAACGCGCGTTTTAGTCGCGCGTATTTCAGCGCATTTTTGCAAATAGAAAACGCGCGTAAAACGCGCGTTCTTGTGATTGACTACTGTGGTGTCAATCACAAAACGCGCGTCAAACGCCCCAAAAGAAGCTCAAGTACTTGTTTATGCGTTGGGCGTTTTACAGCGTGTTCAAACGCGCTGTAAAACGCTCAAGTGTGAACCACTCCCATAGGGATGCATTGGTTTTAATCTGTTGAGCGTTTTACAGCGCGTTTGAACGCGCTGTAAAACGCTCAGGTGTGAACCCAGGGTTACCCTGATAGTTCCCAGCGATCGATCCATAACCTTCTCAGGACCAACATGTCCTATTTTATCGCCATATAATGCTTTCCCGCCGTTATGCTCATTAGCATAAATAATTCCTTCCCCTCGCACCCTCAGAGCCTATTTCCCTCCCCATAGACTTTGATTCCCAGCCAAGTTCTGACCTCACTGCTTGTAATCTCATCCGAGATTGCACACATCGCGCTCACGGAGGGCACTACGTACATCACGTGGTAGCGTTGCGATTAGAGTTGTTTCGGTACCAAAATTTTGATTTGGTATCGATACCATAAAAAAGTATTGCGATACTCGATACCATTCGATACTACGCAAAAAAATAATAAAAAAATGCCAAAAAAAGCTGCGTGCATTCCTCATTTTATGGAACGTCCGGCCAATAATATAACAGTCCGATCCTATTTTTTGGGAGGACAAGGCGACTAAAATAAAATGGCGAATTGTGCAGTTTTTCTTTTCTTTTTTTTTCTTTTATGGGCGTTCACCGCTTAAGAGGATTTTTTTAATAGTTTGGACTTGAGACGTAGCGATATGTAATATTTTATTTATTGTTTATATATTTTATATGTAAAATTGGGAAAGGGGGTGATTTATACTTAATATTTTGGTGTACTTTTTTAACTTTTTATTTTTTTACAGTTTATTTATTAACCATTTCCCCCTTAGGGGCTAGAACCTGGGATATTCTCATCCTATTCACCCTGATAGAGATCTATTACCCTGGGTTCACACCTGAGCGTTTTACAGCGCGTTCAAACGCGCTGTAAAACGCTCAACAGATTAAAACCAATGCATCCCTATGGGAGTGGTTCACACTTGAGCGTTTTACAGCGCGTTTGAACGCGCTGTAAAGCGCCAACGCATAAACAAGTACTTGAGCTTCTTTTGGGGCGTTTGGCCGCGTTTTGTGATTGACACCACAGTAGTCAATCACAAGCAACGCTGCTGCAGCGTAACTGCTGCAAGCTGCGCTAATACTGCGAAAACGCGCATAAACGACGTTTTGGAACGCTCAGGTCTGAACCCAGGGTTAGAGTGAATAGGATCTCACCCATTCCCTGCTGCCCTGTGCACAGTGCACACAGCAGCAGGGAGCAGACTATGGCAGCCAGGACTTCAGAAGCGTCCTGGTTGCCATGGTAACCGATCGGACCCGCAGCATTACACTGCTGGGGCTCTGATCACTGCCACCAATAAGGAGGAGGTGAGGGGACCCTGTTGCCACTGCCACCAATGCTTTTATTACTGGTGGGGAGGGAGGAATTGGGGGGCGCACTGGCCACCAATGTATTTAATAATGGGGAAAGGGGGACACATTGGCCAATGTCTAATACTGGGAAGGGGGGCACACTGGCCACCAACGAGGAGTGACTTTTACTATACAGATGCAGGCAGAAGAAGCTCATTGCCGGCACCTGCCTGTGACCGGGCGCTGCGCTCCGCGGCAGTTAACCGCTCGGGTGCCGCACATGAGGGGTTAACTGCTGCGGATCAAAGCCCGGTCACAGGCAGGTGCCGGCAATGAGCTGCTTCTGCCTGCATCTGTATAGTAAAAGTCACTCCTCATTGGTGGCCAGTGACCCCGCCTCCTCTGCCCCTCTCACTCTATTGGTGGAAGCAGCACAGGGGGAGGGAGAGAGAGACCGCCTCCTTCTCCCTGTGCTGCCGAGGAGAACATGGCTGCGCTGAGAGCGGCGCAGCCACGTTCTCTGATACTGGGCTGTGCAGTAGCGAAGCCCAGTATTGATAAAATACTAATCCTGGTATCGAGCTCGATACTAGAGAAAAGTATCGATTGGGTATCGAAACTTCAATACCCGAAACAACCCTAGTTGCGATACTTACGCAACGTAGTTCTGCCCGAAATGAATACTGCGCATGCGTGAGATTTTATCTATAGGGGCGTTTCTTAGGCGGAGCTGAGGCGCTTGACTCGGAGAAAATATGACTCTTCTCTGGTCAAGAATGTAAGATTTGACTCGTTTATGTTAATATAGCGTTATAGGGCGATAGAATAGAACAGGTTAGTCCTGGGATGGATGGATGGATGGATCGCTGGGAACTATCAGGGTAAACAAGCATTAAGGTACATTCGGTTTTATATGTCAGAACATGGTGACAGGTTCCCTTTATGGTCTTAAAGGGCATCTGTCAGCAGATTTGTACCTATGACACTGGCTGACCTGTTACATGTGCTCTTGGCAGCTGAAGACATCTGTGTTGGTCCAATGTTCCTATGTGCCCGCATTGCTGAGTAATATGATGTTTGCAAATGAGCCTCTAGGAGCAACGGGGGCGTTACCATTACACCTAGAGGCTAAGCTCTCTCTGCAACTGCCGCGCCCTATCTGCTTTGAATGACAGGGCCAGGAAGTGAAAACATTATAATGCCTCACCCTGTCAATCAAAGTGAAGAGGGTGCGACAGTTGCAGAGAGAGCAGGGCCTCTAGGTGTAATGGTAACGCCCCCATTGCTCCTAGAGGCTCATTTGCAAACATCCTATTTCTCAGTAATGCGGACACATATGAACATGGGACCAACACAGATTTCTTCAGCACATGTAAGGCTACTTTCCCACTAGCGTTTTGGCTTTCCGTTTGTGAGATCCGTCTTGGGCTCTCAAAAACGGTCCAAAATGGATCAGTTTTGCCCTCAATGCATCCTGATGGAAAAGGATCCGCTCAGAATGCATGAGTTTGCCTCCGTTCAGTCACCATTCCGTTCTGGAGGCTGCCGGCAGCGTTTTTCTGTCCGCGATGTGGTGCACAATGTAAGTCAATGGGGACGGATCCGTTTTCTCTGACACAATAGAAAACTGATCCGTCCCTCATTGACTTTCAATGGTGTTCATGACGGATCCGTCATGGCTATAGAAGACATAATATAGATCCGTTCATGACGGATGCATGCGGTTGTATTATTGTAACGGAAGCGTTTTTGCAGATCCAGGACGGACCCACAAAAAATGCTAATGTGAAAGTAGCCTAACAGGTCAGCCAGTGTCACAGCTACAAAACTGCTGACAGATGCCCTTTAATAGGTGTGTCGTGTTTCCGTGCTCCTCAGGCTCTGTATTGTGTGTAAGGCTACTTTATTTTCTGGTATTGAGATCCATCATAGGGTCTCAATACCGGAAAAAAAACGCTACAGTTTTGTCCCGATTTATTGTCAATGGGGACAAAACATAACTGAACAGAACAGAGTGCTCCAAAATGCATTCCGTTCCTTTTGGTTGCGTTCTCATACCGGAGAGCAAACACCAGCATGCAGCGGTTTTCTTTTCGTCCTGGGATGCAGAGCAAGACGCATTATTTCTATGGGGACATATTTTGTCCCGCTCGGATCCGAAATTGCAGATCCGCACTTCCGGGTCCGCACTTCTGTTCCGAAAAAATATAGAACATGTCCTATTCTTGTCCGCAATTGCGGACAAGAAAAGGCATTTTCTATATAGTTCTGGCAATGTGCGGATCCGCAAAACACATACCGACGTCTGAATGGAGCCTTAGACTAGAAAATTGCACTTTTGTAACAACTATTGTAAATTACAGAAATTGGTTAAATATATAAGAAAATCTGGTTCATGTGCCATAAATATCAACATTTTCCTGATCACTTTACTTTAAAGGGGTTAAATATGCCCCCAATGTCCACTTAGTGGGTAAAACCCGCCTATTGCCAATACAATATTGCGCAAGAAACAGCATTAACGGATGCAATTATATCCCCCCCCCCTCGGTCAGTATGGGTGGACATATGACGTGATGTTCCTCCGTGATCTACAGCAATCACAGCGGGCCTAGTAAGCATCACCGGGAGCGTTCTCGCTGCTCCACCCCTTAAAGGGGTTGTCCCATCTTGGACACTGGGGGCATATCACTAGGATGTCTGACAGGTGAGACCTGCACCTATCCCTAGAACGGAGATGGCACACCGCGCATGTGTGGCCATCCTCCATTCATTTCTATGGGAGTGCCGAAAATACCTGAGCGGCGAACTTTTTGGAAGTCCCATTGAAACGAATGAGGAGTGCAGCCACCGCTCCACTTCTATGGGACTGATGGAAATGGCCTCGGGTATTTTCGGCACTCCCATAAAATGGAGGGCGGCGGCACGCCCTCCTGCACTTTGCGGGCTCTGTTCTAAGGACGGGTGCATCAGTCATTGGGGGCATATCCTAGCGATATGCCCCCAATGTCCGAGATGGGAAGACCCCTTTAATCCATGTATAAACCCAGCAAAAGACGATGGGAACCTAACTTCTAGAATATCTTTCCCTCTCGAAACCAAAAATCGCCAAAACTGGAAAATCCCTTCAACTCCCTGAACTTCCCTAGGGAAACGACAGCTCCAATCTGATTGGATGCCATGGCAACACCGTCTTCTGACTGTATAGTAAATGACGTCTACGTCTCCTAGCAACAATGGATATGTTTGGGGTTTTTCCGTGCAGGATCATTACGAGAGCGCTTACTCCTCCGCTCTGCGCCGTGCGTGTCATCTCTGTCCACATGAATGAACTGTAGGAGTCCGTCGCCTGAGGAACCTGCTGATTCCCAGCTACCGGCATCCACGAGGCGTGACGTATCTGACCGTATCTGTATACACGGAGCAGAGGTGGACCCACAGCATGTCATCATACCCTAAAATCCCCCAAAAAACAAGACCCTTTGACCATCCAACCCATCTCTGGTAGGAAAATAATGTTCACACTGCCTGGCCCTGTCAATCAAAGTGGAGAGGGCGCGGCAGTTGCAGAAAGAGCAGAGTCTCCAGGTGTAATGGCAACGCCCCCGTTGCTCCTAGAGGCTAATTTGCATATATTAAAACATCATTTTTCTCAGTAATACGGACACATATAAACATGAGACCAACACAGATGCCTTCAGCTGCCAAGAGCTCATGTAACAGGTCAGCCAGTGTCATAGGGACAAAACTGCTGACAGATGCCCTTTAAATCTCTGTACCTACATCAATCGACACCATGATTATTCCCAAATTATCGTAGTCGGTAGTTCTGGAGCCTGATATGCAAATGTGACTTATGTATAGCCAACAAGGGGCCATTCCCCGACACCCGCTGCTCAAGTGGTCTTGTCAGACTGGACCGTGTCAGAGCAGGGAACTGTGGGGCAGCCCCTGAGTGCCAGGGACCCCCTTCGACTATACACAGCAGTATTATCATGATGGGCACCAAAACTGCCAGGTACAATAATTCGGGAATAGGTTTGCGTGGTGACAGAGAAGGTTGCAGATCCTCCTTAACCCCTTAAGGACACAGGGTTTTTCATTTTTGCGTTTTCGTTTTGCACTCTATGCCTTCCAAGAGCCATAACTTTTTTATTTTTCCGTTCACATGGCCATATGAGGGCTTATTTTTTGCGGGACAAGTTGTACTTTCCAACGCCATCATTTAATAATGCATACGTGTAGTGGGAAGCGGAGAAAATTCCAAATGGGGTGAAATTGCAAAAAAGCAATTTCACCACAGTTTTACGGGTTTCTAAATTACGACATTTGATTTGACGATAAAACTGACCATTTAGTTTTATTCTACAGGTCAGTACGAATCCGCGATACCCAATATGTATAGCTTTTCTTGCGTTATGATAGTGAAAAAATTCAAAAGTGGGAAAAAATTTTTTTGTCGCCATGTTTTGACCGCTACAACGTATTTGTAAATAAGTGTATGGCGTTGTATGGGGGCTTATTTTTTGCGGGCGATCTTAACTTTTAGTTGATACCATTATGGGGTGTGTAGGACTTTTGATCGCTTTTATTAAAATTTTTTGAGGAAATGAAGTGCCCAAAACGGCAAATTGGCCATTTGAGCGCTTTTTCCGTTTTTCTGTTTAACGTATGGGAAATATATTTTTATATTTTTATACTATGATGCTCACACATTACGACACCCATGATGTGTATTTTTTTATTTTTTTATTATTTTATTTTAATTTTGGGGATTTAAATTTTTAGTTTTTTTTATTTTTTTATTTTTTTACACTTTTATATAGATCCCATAGGGACCTATATAAATCAGTTACCTGATTGCTTTATCATAAACTCCAATACACTTGTATTAGAGTTTATGAGCATTTACTATTTTCCTATGAAGCCCTATTGCTAACAAGGGCTCCATAGAAATAGTAAGTGATAGCCTCAAGCTGAATGAAAGGCTTAAGGTTATCCCTTACAGCGCCCGATTCTCCCGATCACCACTAGGGAGCTGGAGCGCTGCCGAAAGTTTTACTTCGGTTTAGCGTGCAGATGCCGTGATCAGGATTGATCACAGCATCTGCGGGGTTAAATGATCGAGGTCGGCAGCGCTGCCGACCGCGATCATCAGCTGCGGGGGTCAGCTACAGGAATCAGCCGGATCCCCGCAGTGATGGTGCCCGCAGCGGCCAGGAGCGGGCGCCATCTTCAGAGACTGGACACATGACGTACCCATACGTCATGTGTCCTTAAGGAGTTAAAGGGGTTATCCCATGATTAACGTAAAAAATGAGAATCAGACATCATATAGTACATGACAATGAACCAGCCCTGTACCTCACATGGATCCAGAGATCTCCCCATTCATTGCTCTGCTAGATTTATATCAAGCTGACAGCGCAAGGGAGTGTCTTTTCTGCTGCAGCTCAGGGGGCGTGTCTCAGCTCTCCCTATCACAGCTCAGGGGGCGTGTCCATGCTCTCCCTATCACAGCTCAGGAGGCAGTAGAAGGATGAAACTGAGCATGTGCGGCCTTCTGAGTGAGCCGGACAAAGAAATAAGAAAAGAACATACAGCAGGTACCACCAAGCGCTCTGCCCATAGAAGTGAATGGTAGCGCACCGCGCCTGACTGGCCACCGCTCCCATTCACTTCTATGCTCAGTGCTCAGCTATTTTCGGCAGCCCGATAGAAAATGAATGAAGGGCAGTTACACCTAGAGGCTCTGCTCCTCTACAACTATTAGGCCTCTTTCACACTTGCATTGTGAGGATCCGGCGTGCACTTCCGTCGCCGGAAATGCCCACCGGATCCGTCACAACGCAAGACAACTGAAAGCATTTGAAGACTGATCAGTCTTCGAGTATGCTTTCAGCATTACCATGGCAGCCAGGACGCTACTAAAGTCCTGGTTGCCATAGTAAGTAGTGGGGAGCTCCCGGGGCGCTCCACAATGACGTCAGAGTGATTCATGCGATCATGTGATCCATGCTCATGGGGCGCTCTGACGTCATTGTGGAGCGCCCCGGGACTCGGGAGCCGCACGGACGGTAAGTATGCTTCTCCCCTGCCTTCCCACTACACTTTACCATGGCAGCCGGGACTTTAGCGCCATAGTAACCATTCACAAAAGCTAAACGTCGGATCCGGCGATGCGCTGAAACAACATTTAGCTTAAAGCCGGATCCGGATTAATGCTTTTCAATGGGCATTAATCCGAATCCGGCGTTACGGCATGCCTTCAGGATTTTTGGCCGGAGCAAAATCGTGTCAGTACTGAACTGAAGACATCCTGATGCATCCTGAACAGATTTCTCTCCATTCAGGATGCATGGGGATAAATCCTGATTAGTATCTTTCCGCATAGAGCCCCGAGAACGGAACTCTAGGACGGAAAGATAAAACGCTAGTGTGAAAGAGGCCTTACGCGCTCCAGTTTGATTGACAGGACCAGGTAGTGAAAACATCATCATACCTGCCTAGCCCTGAGTTTCTAGGTGTAATGGTAACGCCCCCATTGCTCCTAGAGGCTCATTTGCATGTAATAGAACATCATGTTTCTCAGCAGTGTGGACACATATGAACATGGGACCAACACAGATGCCTTCAGCTACCAAGTGCACATGTAACAGGTCAGCCAGTGTCATAGGGACAAAACTGCTGACAGATGGCCTTGTAAGTTAACCAATAACTGTCTGAGTGCTGGAATCATAATCTCTTTATGCTGCAGACAGAGTAGAATTAGCCTGCTGACAGATTCCCTTTAAAGGGGTTGGTCACTTTCTCGAAGAATGTCTAGAGGACACTATCTATGAACCCCAAACCCCCATGACTTACCTCAGAGCCCCATGTCAGTGCAGCGGAACCTGCTGAACTGGCGAATGCGCTGAATGCCTTCAGTGCAAGCACAGTAGAGGACGTATCAGGGGAGGTGGTCACATGGGTAAACAATGTGACTGCCGCCATCTTGATTGAAATAGACACGGTCGCCACCGGAATCCACTGTTTACAAACAGGATCCCCAGACGGGGAGGGGGCACTAAAAGGAGGCACTGAGGTAAATCATGAGGGGCTTGGGCTTTCCTATCATAGCTTACACCAGGATGGGGCATTGTAGAGGTTATTTTAGAAATTGGCCAACCCCTTTAATGCTGTCCGAGCACACAGGGAGGGGTAGCTTGCCGTGCACGGAGCTGCGCACAGACCACACGTGGACTCCTGTAGAATGGGACACTGACAATGTCTTTTTCTCTATGAAACATTTGGGAAACTCAAATTGTGTGAAGGTTGATTTAAAGGGTTGCGGGTCCGGCCGGATCACCTGTTTCCTTTCCTCCCGCACGGAGCGGGCCGAGCACCTGCATATCCACCTCTCCACTCAGTCCCTGCGGGATCGGGGGTCGGGGTAATCTTCCGCTAGGTGGAGATCCCACTTCTCACGTCTGAGCACCTTGCCTCCATCCTTACAATAAATCTAACGCACACCTACATTCAGGCGAAGGCCTCATGCATGTGACGGTATTATAGACCTGTGCTGTACAGATACGTCACCTATACACACACGTATATATTTTACACTGTAAGATTTTACACAGACGGGGACAGAAATGACTTCTACAATCTAATACTGTGGCATAATCCATTGCTCCACTGATGCACCATATGGCGGCACACAGAACGTAAGGGTCTGTAATGTGTGCTGCCGTAGCCCATTCACACCCCATCGTGTATTTATACCCTTAAAGGGGCTGTCCCGCTAAAAAATACTCTACAGTTTTCGAACCAGCACCTGGATCTGAATATTTTTATAATGGCGTGTAATTAAAAATGTAGTATAGCTGCCGAGGTAGTCACTGAAATCTATCTCTATAGCGCCACCTGCTGTTTGTTCTTTTTCTAATTTCTCTGTCCTGCTCACTGAGATGGAAGCCCACGCTCCGGTCTGTCCTTCAACTGCCACCAAGTGCAGCAGAAAGGACACACCCCATAAGCTGACAGCTTGATATAAATCTACAGAGCAATGAATGGGGAGATCTCTGGACCCGTGTGAGGTACAGGGCCGGTTCTAGCTGTGTTAGAAAGAGATTGTCATGTACTATATATCATTTTTTACAACGGCCATGAGATAACCCCTGTAAATGAACCATTTTAACAAGAAAATGTCCTACGATGTAACCACTAACGTTATCATCCTATTCGCTGGTTTCCTAGCTATATCCGTTACCAAGAAAGCTGAGTGACAACCGATGTGGCCGCCACTGCAGCGCTCTAAGGAGCGGTCCGTCACCCAAACTCTTAGCAGGCAAATTGTCCTAGTGACAACCCATGCAGGACGCGGAATAGCGACCATACCGGTTGTCACCCCGCCAGCAGAAGAGGCCGACCTGATCCGACATATTTACTGGTGATTTTTAGAATGATCGCAGACGGAAATAAACGAGATAAAGCACAGATTACGTCTACCCCTAGTCACACTGCTCCGCTATTCAGGTGCCCACCGCCCGCCGGCTCCTCCGGTATGCCGTGCAGCCCATCAGCCTGTTCCCACCACACCCTGATAGCAATACACAAGTCTGCCATTCTCCTTATCTACACCAGGCAGGCCAGCCACCATCTCATCGGAGAAGACGCCAGCGTATACCGTACACCCCACACAAACACCACCGAGCCAATGCAGCGCCCAGGCTTTGCAGGCATCCAGCTCTCAAGCCCAGGAAAGGGTTAAGGGTGGGTCCCTTCTCCTGCCAGCTGCTGGTAGTAAGGGCATGGAGATGCCACCCAGATGTCACAAAGCACAGCAACCACAGACACAGCTAGAGACAGGCAGCCCCACCTCAGCAGTGGGCATATGGCTCACACACCTAGTGATCAGGGGGAGGTGGCAGAGCAGGAGCTGATTATACCCTGCACACACACAGGGGGGCACAGGCATGTCGGCATGACACTCACAGGGAATGCTGCTGGACTGCTGACCGTCACACGGATGACACACGGAGCAGCGGATACGACCCCTCCATTCACCATCCCGTCAGGCGGAGCTGTCTCTGGACCGAGTGCTGCTGCAGTGCTGTCTGTGCTCAGTGCCGGGGAAGCAGCACAGCATGCACCACGTGTTTCCCCATAGAAGACGGCTGTCACAGCCCTAACTGCGCCATCTAGTGGTCAAATTGTAATACTACAGACTGAGGTCTTTTTTTTTTCTTTTTTTAACAATTGGCTCATTGGTATACACATTTCATCAACCCCTTAAAGGGGTATTCCCATCTCATTGATCATATTTTAATTTGTTATTGAAGTGCCTGTGATCATTTTTCTAAATATGTTCCTTTATCAAATCCCTGCCTATCTTGGCAAAATTCATTCACTCCTACCCGACTGTTGTCTTCTGGTATCCACTAGATACTTGTGGTGAGCCAACCCTCCAATTTTCTTATCCACTAGATACGGCCACCACTTGTGTTTTACACAATAATATCATTTTTTAAACTAAAAAATAATAATTTTAGAGTCTCCATAGTCTGAGTCTGTTTTTTTTAATTTTCTGGGCGATTGTCTTGGGTAGTGTATCATTTTTGCGGGACGGGATGAAGGTTTGATTGGCACTATTTTGGGGGGGCATATGACTTTTTGATCGCTTGCTACTACACTTTTTGTGATGTAAGGTGACAAAAAAAAGGCTTTTTTGACACCGTTTTTTTTTACGGTGTTCACCTAAGAGGTTAGGTCATTTGGTATTTTTATAGAGCAGGTTGTTACGGATGCGGAGATACATAATATGTATACTTTTTTTATTTACTTAAGTTTTACACAAAAACTGCATTTTTCAAACCAAAAAAATCATGTTTTAGTGTCTCCATATTCTGAGAGCCATATTTTATTTGTTTGTTGGGTGATTGTCTTAGGTAGGGGCTTATTTTTTGCGGGATGAGGTGACGGTTAGATTGGTACTCTTTTGAGGGGCATAAGTCTTTTTGATTGCTTGGTGTTGCACTTTTAGTGATGTAAGGTGACAAAAAATGTTTTTTAAGCACAGTTTTTATTTTATTTTTTTGACGGGGTTCATCTGAGGGGTTAGGTCATGTGATATTTTTATAGAGCCAGTCGATATGGACGCGGCGATACCTAATATGTCTACTTTCCTTTTTTTTCCCTATTTTTAAAAAAAATAAAAAAAAATTGTAAAACTTTATTTTTTCACTTTATTTTTTGTCCCACTCTGCGACTTCAACTTATGGGGGTCTGATCCCCTTTACAATGCTTTACTAAACTTCTGTATTGTAAAGCATTGGCTGTAAGTGTATTTTACAGCTTCCTGCCTGTTAGACCAAGGGGGCTGGATCTCACAGGCTGTCATGGAAGGCAGCACGATGCCTAAGGAAGGCATCAGGCTGCCTTCCCTGCCATCGGGTCCCCGTCACGAGACCCGATGGCTACTTCCTCCCTGCACGGACATCGCACGTGCCACAGTCAGCACTGACCGCGGCACATCAAGGGTTAATGCGCCAGCATCGGTGATATCACCGATGCTGGCGCATGCAGCAGGGGTCCGGCCATCAGTGACTGCCGGACCCCTGCCGCGGATCGGGCGGGCGCATCTCCTGCACACACCCGATCATGTACGTCGCGGGTCCCTAAGGGGTTAAAAGGCATCTGTCAGCAGATTTGTACCTATGACACTGGCTGACCTGCACTTGGCAGCTAAAGACATCTGTGTTGGTCCCATGTTCATATGCGCCCGCAATGCTGAGAAAAATGATGTTTTCATATATGCAAATGAGCCTCTAGGACCAACGGGGGCTCTAGGAGCAAAGTGCTTTCACTATCTCTGCAACTGCACTTTGATTGGCAGGGCAAGGAGTGGTGAAGTTTTCTTTTCATTGTACTGCCAATCAAAGTGCAGAGTATCAGAGAAAGCTGAGCCTTTAGGAGTAACTGTTGCTCCCAGCAGCTCATTTGCATATAATAAAACATCATTTTTCTCAGGCAGAGGCTGCTCTTCCATTAGGCCACTTAGGCCACCGCCTAAGGCCTCTCGCTGGTGGGGGCCTCGCTCTGGCTCCCACCCGACACCGCCGCAAGCAGCCCCTGACTGAGCGGTCGGGCACTTCGGACATGGTCTGAGGGCCCAGCCAGGAAGGGGGCCCGATGCCGCGGGGGCAGGTCACAGGGAGATGAACGCTTCCATTGTGGAAGCACTCATCTCCATAGTCATCTGTATCGCCGTCCTCAGGACAGCGATACAAATGGCTGTGCTGTGGGGCAGGGGAGGGAGAGGCGTCTCCCTTCCCTGCTCCTCTGATAGGCTGCCGGCACAAAGCCTGCAGCCTATCAGAGGCCGCCTGAGCCATACAGTGCGGGACACAGGCTGGAAGGGGCCTGCATCACATCGCTGCCATGGAGGTAAGTAAAAGCGTTTTTGTTTTTTTTTTAACCAGGACTATCTGTTACTGGCACATGGGGGCGCACTTGTCACTGGCACATGGGGGATGAAGAGAGGCACTTTTTACTGGCACATGGGGTGGGAGGCACTTGTTACTGGGACATGGGGTGGGGGGAGGGAGGCACTTGTTACTGGCATATGGGGGAGGGAAGTGAGGCACATGTTACTGGCATATGGGGAGGAGAGGCACTTGTTACTGGCACATGGGGGGAAGAGAGGCACTTGTTACTGGCACATGGGGGGGAAGAGAAGCATGTGTCACTGGCATATGGGGTGGGGTGTGGGAGAGGCACTTGTTACTGGCACATGGAGGGGGGGAGAGGCACTTGTTACTGGCACATGGGGGGGAGAGGCACTTGTTACTGGCATATGGGGGGAGGCACTTGTTACTGGCATATGGGGGGGGGAGGCACTTGTTACTGGCACATGGGGGGGGCATGGAGAGGCACTTGTTACTGGCACATGATTGGGGGGCATCTATGGGGGGCACTTCTTACTGGCACATTATTATGGGGCACTATAGGGGCTTCTACTGAGGCCACAAAGAAGGGGTATTTTATATGGGGGCTCTGTGTGGTACTAATATTATCAGGGGTATTATCTGTTTCTGCAGTATAGTATTGGGGAGCACAGCGGCACGGTATTGGGGGTAGTAGGATGATTTGTCCAGAAGATGGGAGGATGATGAAAAAGTAGTAAACTAAGATTTTTTTTTGTTGTTGTCAAACTGCAGAGACGGAAAATGGCAACAAAATGTTGGTCTGGTCTGCAGGTCTGAAAGGAGAAGACGAAGAAAGAGAACATCTACATCAAAGGAGACGTCACTGGATGTAAGAGGTGCGCTGTATTTCTGTAGGGATCAGGGGCGTCACAATTTATTTTGCCCGGGGGCCCTGAGGGTTCTCAGTCCGCCCCGGCCTCCATGTATCTATGGGAGAGCCGCAGATACAAATCGTGGAGGACTCATGTTTGAGTTTCGCCTAAGGCCTCACAAAGTCTAGAGCCGCCTCTGTTCTCAGGTGTAAGCTGCTGAGAGATGCCCAAATGTTTAATTATAAAGAGGACCGTGTAGAAAATTTCTTCAAGGGGTTGTCCAGCTTTGGGAGAGTTTTCACTGTGGGTAGCAGCATGTTATACCTGATGAATAAACCCTACTTGCCTGCTCCATTCCAACGCCCCGGCTCCCCTCACTGGTCTTTCGGTCCGCATCCTATAAACCAGGGTCAGGCAAGGGTTCCTAGGGCACTTCCTGTTATATCATTCCCTGTGCCCAACCCCTGCATCATCAATAAAGTTTAATAGGTTTTGATTCAAAGAAATAGACCCTAGTGATAAAGCAGCTGGAATTCCCCCCCCCCCACCTTATCTTTGGGGACCACTATGGTATCAGAGCCTGGGCCCACCGGAGGATCCTCTGGTACTCTGGTGGACCAGTCCGAGGCTGCTATAAACCTGGGGTGGCCAGATATCCATAGTTAGGCCGGATAGTCTGGTCTCCTGGCTCCGTGTCCTCCTTGGGGTGTCCTCCACGCTCAGATATCAGCATTGCACTGAGCGTGGGCTGCGGCCACAGACTGACTGAGGGGTTCTCTCACCCTCCGTCACTAGAGCCGGCCGACATGTCACTCTATGACTGACTGAAGGTGAGAGAAGCACTCCCGGCCCACGCACAGCTCACCTTTTTTTTCTCTTGCCAGGTACTGGGAGAGGTGGTGTGGTTTAGGGGGATTGGGGTATGGCATAGGATGTCCTCCTTTTTGGGGTTAAGCAAGTGGCCACCCTATATAAACCTCAAAATGGACAGTCATGTATGCCGCTGCAGCCAATGAGTGGCCTCTGCTGGGTCATGTGCCAGTTGGAGACAAGTGACGATTGCGGTCACCGTCTGTTCAGAATTTTACAGGACAAGGATCAGAACTAAGGGCGAATTGGCCATAGACCTTATAGGGAAATTTCCCGGTGAGCCAATGCCCATGGGGCCACCAAAGCCCTCCTGAATTCAACAGCTGTGGCCCACATCTTACCTCCTCCTGCTCCATATCTCAGAAATTGGCAGCTATTGATGGACACTACAGAGGCACAGCTTTTGGGGCAATATATTGAGGTGTTTGTGGCATATGGTTCTGATGGGATGGTACTTTGCGTTACGGTATTGTGGACCACGCCTACTTATGTTGCCCTGTCTTCTGTCAATTTGGAACCCCTAAAACAAGTTGCCACTTTTATTACTTTTTTCCAGGGCCACTTTAAGTTCCCAGTCCTCCCAGATCTGAACACCAGTAAAGGGAGCAGGAATGGAGTTGCGCCACAGGGACAACATACTGATGGCCACAGTTAGACCTCACGTGGGCCCAACGTCCGTTTAATGTCTGTGGAAAATCTGTCCGTGAAGATGTTTCTGTTTGATCTGTGTTCTGCCCTTCGTGTGACACTGCTCAGCTGTCATGCCATCCGTGTTGTATCAGTGGCATTTCACTGACCCATGGACTTCAATGGCCGCATCACGGACCAAAGTAGTCCATGTCTCCATTATTTTTTCACGATTAGTAGAAAAGCATTGATGTATGAACAAACACATTAAAATCAATGGGTATGCGTGCTATCCGTGGAAAATGCGGATAGCACACATATGGGAAAAACAGAAATGTGACCGAGGCCCTAAAAATGTCCCAGAGCAGGACAGTGGTGGTAATCTGATATGTCAAACTGGTGGTCCGCACAGCAAAGATAAAAATGGGGATCCTTTTTTCAGTGCTGGATCTTGCCACCCAGGGCCGAAGACACTTTGGCTATTGGCTATTTTTTTAATAATGCATCTCTTTTGGATAGGGGAGTCATGCACAGGTTCTCAATAACTAGTAGCCCAGATGCTGGGACCAACCAGGACTGGGTCTTTTCTCTCATAGCGGCCAAAATGTCTGCCTCTATGTTATGTATGCCATTGCCTTGGACTCAAATCAGTTCGTATAGAACATGCACTAATAGTACATAATAGTACAGTACTATATATCTTTGCTTTTAACTGTATCCACAGCATTGGAGATTTTTAAAGGGGTTGTCCGGGTTTAGCTCCCCTTCACTCATTTACCATGTCTGAGTGCAGCATCAGAGCATTTCTTGCACCGACTCCGTCTCCTTCCCTTGCCCTGCGCTACATAGCGCAAGACAAGGGCTGTTTCTTTACTGCCGGTGGCGTACCCAGCTTTTTCTCAGTATGCTAGGCAGAGGCTTCCGACTAGCGGTGATCCCGGTGACCGTTTCTTTTGCCTGGCAAGAGAAAAAAAAAAGAGGGCGAGACGTAAGGTGAGCTGTGTGTGGGCTCCCTAGGGCAGCACTAAAGGCCGCCCATTTGTTCCGGTGACATCACTGGGTTCACTGCTAGGTGGAAGTCTCCACCTAGCACACCCATGTGAAGCCCAGTACGTCACCGATAGTAAAGAAAAAGCCTTTGCTCTGCGTGATGCAACGCAGGGAAGGGGGAGCATCCGAGCAAAAGATGCTCTGATGCTGCACTTAAACATGGTAAATTAGTGAAGGGAAACTTATGTTCGGATTCAGCTCTGAACCCGGACAACCCCTATAGCGGAATTTTGTTGCCACTAAGAAAAAAAGCACAGTAGGAATAGTGGCATGACATTTATTTTAGGCAGAAAACGTGAAGATTCGACCCATCGAATGACAATGAGGTGAATCCTTATGAGGATCCTCCGAATTTCACACTGCAAATACTGGTCGAAAATATTCCGTAGTGTCAGCATACCCTAAAAATTGCCACTGGCTGTCTCCTAGGACTCATACATGCAACCATATTTCTCTTCAGTGTGCTATCGGCCGACCGACCCATTCAATCCTATGGGGACATGCAAACATCAGCATTTTTTGTGGATCCGTGTTGCCAGTCTGCAAGTTATACAACATGTCTTATTCTGGTCCGTTTTGTGGAGAGAATAGGCATTTCTGTTGATGGGAGTGAGAAAAATGTGGAATGCACATGGAAGGTGTCTGTATTTTTCGTATCCGTGGTCTGGTGACTGAAATGTGGTCAAGGCCGGGTGTATGTGCCTTTACCCTAATATCAGCCTTTTTTGCACAAATAAAAGTCGCAAAAATATGATTTGACTGCAGTTAAAGGGGTTATCCAAGACCATAAACTGCCCCCCCAATATGCTGGTCCCTTCACAGGGAATAAACTTACCTGGCTTCCCGCTGCGCCGCACCTGGTCCCCGCACCCCCGCTGCTGCTGCTTCTCCCCGTGTGCAGATGAAAACATCCGGTGTAGGGGGGAGCAGCCAATGGCAGACGGGGAGGGGGACAATCCTCCCTAGTGTCACTCGTGATGCTCGTCCCCGTCCTCGCCTGCCATTGGCTGCTCCCCCCCGACACCGGATGTTTTCATCCGTGCACGGAAAGAAGCAGCAGCGGTGCGGGGACCAGGAGCAGCGCAGGGAGCGGGGTAAGTATATTCCCTGTGAAAGGCCCGGCATATGGGGGGGGGGCAGTATTGGATAACCCCTTTAATATCTAAATGCTCAATCCATTGCTGGTCACGGTGGTAGATGCGGACACTAATGTGGCATGCCATTGTAAGAAATGACTTGTTCAAAATGGATACTGTGCAGGATCAGTCGTACCTGTGAAGTAGACAATGATTATACTGTAAATCACTGAAGCATTGGGCATCAATATCAGGAGCCTACAAAACCCTTTTAACATATTAAGGATGATTTACAAAAATAAAGGGACTGTCCCACAAAAAAATATTATACGTTTTTTAAACCAGCATCTGTATCTGAGTACTTTTATAATTGCATGTAATTAACTATTTAGTATAGCCACTGAGCTATTTAATAAAATGTATCTGTATAGCATTCTCTGTTGTGGTCACACATGCTCAGTGGTCACACATGCTCAGTTTAAATTTTTAACTGTCACCAGCCATATCTTCTCTTAGGGGCTGTGGCAGTTACAGGGAAAGTGTCTTGTCCCAGCTAATGGTTTCTCAACTAGAATTTATTTCATTGCATTGTGTTCTATCCGTTATCCTCTATACTTAGTGTACTTTGCTGCCAGCTAGTGGCCATTTGGGAGAGGAAAAGCCCAGTATACTAATCCTTGTTTCTTGACAAAATATGTGCGTTGTGTAAGAGGTACTCTGTCTCATTATGGAGTGCCCCTAGTATGCAGAGTACGTGTGCGCAGTATTGTAAGCTAGGTGATGCCCCACGGGGTTTCTGGAAAAGATATTCAAATTAGCTTTCCTAAGCATAATCTGTTGCCAGCAGATGGTAATTTGTATATATTTTCCCCAGAAATCAAGAGGAGTGTTGTCTAGCCTACAATAGTCATCGTGTATATCAACTGGTCTCCATAATAGAAATAGTATCTATCCAGAGGTTCCCCCCAAAGCATTTTAAGTAGAAAAGTTGTTCCTATCTGCTTTGCTCTGATAAAGAGCTTTTGTGCTGTAAGAGCTGGTTGTGAGGCTGGCTTAGCTGTTTTCCTAGTTTTGCTTCATAAGCATTTTTAAATGGCTTGAAGGCACCCCAGCTGTGTGAATATCAAGCAGCACTCATATGGGTACTGTGTTCTCCTTACTGTTTACCTGCCTGCTGTGCAGCAAGCAGATGTAGTTATAGCTTCCCTTTCCCAATTCACTTTATTGGTCCAGCTTCCTCCTATTCACCTTAGGATTTATCATCAGTATAGCAAAGACAAGCCCTTTAAGACCCTTTACACACGGGCGAATTTTCCGCGCGGGTGCAATGCGTGAGGAGGACGCATTGCACCCGCACTGAATCTGGACCCATTCATTTCTATGGGGCTGTGCACATGAGCGGTGATTTTCACGCATCACTTCTGCGTTGCGTGAAAATCTTGTTTACCAAATAACCATAAAGGGACACGCAATACAATTTCATAAACTTTATTAGTTGATAAAAAGACCAACAACATACACAATATCAATATTAAAAATATATATATGGCAGCAATACAAATGGTAGCCAAGACATGTAGCTCCCCTCCCATGCACAGAAGACACCGATTACTCTCCTATATAAGGTAGAAAAACCTTATCAAAGTGCTGACGTGAACAGACACATCCCCAATACAAAAACATGTAAAATAGAACAGTGCCCCACTAAGCTAATCTGGTGGACAATACCGCACCTACAATGCAGCAAAAAGACACATATGTTCCATGAATGTATACCTGAGGGACACTTGAAAAGGAGGACACGGGCTTCTTAGCAGAGAGGAGAGCCCACCCGACGTATGTTTCGCTCCGCTTTCTCATTGCGTGAAAATCGCAGCATGCTCTATATTGTGCGTTTTTCACGCAACGCAGGCCCCATAGAAGTGAATGGGGCTGCGGGAAAATCGCAAGCATCCGCAAGCAAGTGCGGATGCGTTGCGATTTTCCCGCATGGTTGCTTAGCAACGGGACCCGATCTTTATTATTTTCCCTTATAACATGGTTATAAGGGGAAATAATAGCATTCTTAATACAGAATGCATAGTAAAATGAAGTGGAACGGGTTAAAAATAATAAAAGTTAACTTACCTTAGCCACTTGATCGCGTAGTTTGCTATCTCTCCTCTCTTTCCCTGCATCAGCTAAGATCTAAAGGACCTGTGATGACGTCACATCACTTGGTCCAATCACATAGTCTATCTTACCATAGTGATGGACCATGTGATTGAAGTGATGAAGTCCGGCTTCGGGTCTGGGTACCAAACATGGCGTTTTTTCTCAAGCGCGTGCAAAACGCATTATAAACGTTTGCACCCGCGCGGGAAAATCGCGCATATTCCCGCAACGCACCCGCCTCTTATCCGGGCGTCAAACATGACGCCCGTGTGAAAGAGGCCTAAGAATGAGCAATTTCATTTTACCATTTTGGGATAACTTTCAGATGAATCAGAGAGAGACCTCCAAAGTAATAGTCAACTGAAGGAGATATTCAGCTAAGGGTACTTTCACACTTGCGTTGGTGCGGATCCGTCTGTTTATTTTCACAGACGGATCCGCACCTCTAATGCAAACGTTTGTATCCGTTCAGAACGGATCCGTTTGCATTAGGTTTAAAGAAAAATGACAAAGTCCAAAACGGATCCGTTTTGGATTACATTGAAAGTCAATGGGGAACGGATCCGTTTTCAAATGCACCATATTGTGTCACTGACAACGGATCCGTCCCCATTGACTTACATTGTAAAAAAACGGATCCGTTAGGCTCCGCCTCTTCAGACGGACACCAAAATGCTGCATGCTGCGTTTTGGTGTCCGCCTCCAAAACGTAATAGAGGCGGAACGGAGCCGAACTGATGCATTCTGAACGGATCCTTATCCATTCAGAATGCATTGGGGCTGAACTGATCCGTTTTGGAACGTTTGTGAGAGCCCTGAAACGGATCTCACAAACGGAATCCAAAACGCTAGTGTGAAAGTACCCTAAGACAAGAGAACTAGAACATCCCACGAACCTTACACTTCTCTCAATGAAACATGCAAACTACCGTATTTTTCGCCCTATAAGACGCACCTGCCCAGATGCACCTAGGTTTTTGAGGCGGGAAATTTTTTTTTTTAAACCAAAAGGTGTGCTTTTGGTGGGATTTGAACGAATGTTGGTCTGTGGGTGACACTATTATGGGGGATCTGTGGATCACACACTGTTATGGAGGAATCTGTGGATAACACACTGTTATGGGAGATCTGTGGAGTACACTGTTATGGGGGATCTGTGGATGACACTGTTATGGGGGATCTGTGGATGACGCACTGTTATGGAGGGGATCTGTGGATGACCCACTGTTATGGGGGATCTGTGGATGGCACTGTTATGGATATCTGTGGATGGCACTGTTATGGGGGATCTGTGGATGACACTGTTATGGAGGGGATCTGTGGATGACCCACTGTTATGGGGGATCTGTGGATGACACACTGTTATGGGGGATCTGTGGATGGCACTGTTATGGGGGATCTGTGGATGACAGTGCTATGGGGGATCTGTGGATGACACTGTTATGGGGGATCTGTGGATGACACTGTTATGGGGATCTGTGGATGGCACTGTTATGGGGATCTGTGGATGGCACTGTTATGGATATCTGTGGATGGCACTGTTATGGTGGGGATCTGTGGATGACACTGTTATGGGGGATCTGTGGAAGACACTGTTCTGGGGGATCTGTGGATGACACTGTTATGGGGGGATCTGTGGAAGACACTGTTCTGGGGGGAACTGTGGATAACACTGTTATGGGGGGGATGTGTGGATGACACTGTTCTGGGGGATTTGTGGATGACACTGTTATGGGGGGGGATCTGTGGAAGACACTGTTCTGGGGGGGGGGTGTCTGTGGATGACACTGTTATGGGGGGGATCTGTGGATGACACTGTTATGGGGGGGAATCTGTGGATGACAGATATATAGCATCTTATGCTATATATGTGTCATCCACAGATCCCCCCCATAACACTGTCCTTGTGTAAATAGTGACCCCCCCAATACAGGGGTGGAGGCCAGCAACTTGTGTTGGAATCGCGGTGGGGCCCGGTGCAGTCACTGTTCTATATTACACCGGGCCCCGCTCACGCAGTATTTATTAAGTGAAGTCATGGGTAAAGCTTAGTTAGGGTATCGCAATCCTCTGCATCAGTAGCACACACAGTACTCACTATGAAACTCCTGTAGCAGGCAGGGCGGCCGGCAGCGTAACGTCACTCACTCCGTCACGTGCCTGCTCCGCCTGCTTCATTCATAAAGTGGGAGGAGCATGCGCGTGAGGAAGTGAGCGACCGGCCAGCCTGCCACGGGAGTTTCATAGTATATACTACGTGTGCTACTGATGCAGAGGATTGCTATACCTTAACAAAGCTTTACCCATGACATAACTTAATGAATACTGCTGTGAGCGGGGCCCGGTGTAATAGAGTACAGTGACTGCACCGGGCCCCGCTTCGATTCCAACACCAGTTGCCGGCCTCCAGCCCCTCCTCCCTCCCCTCCTGTGCGGCCGGCGATGTATCAGTGTTAGCAAAGTAAAAATGGCAGCATTCGCCTCATGAGAAATTTGCCTTACCTGGTTGACTGGCCTTGTGGTGTACTGTTTGGGTGCTCTTTGTCATAGGAAGCCCCAAAATTTTGCATGAGTAGACAACAATACAATTTATTTATTTTTTCCGACAAGCTAATTTCCATACCTTTGGCTTTCTGGGAAAGATATTCAAATGAACTTTTCTTCCACAACAGAAAAGAATGCTAATATTTTCTTATTCTCATCTCTCGCTCTCTCGCTTTCTCTCTCTGATTCGCCCAAAATAAATCACAAAAATGCGGCTTAGTGTGAATCCGAACTTTTTGAAAAATTCAGAACGAATGCCGAACCTGTAGAATCGATTTGCACATCCTCAGTTGTAATTCATTATGTCATTCATCTTGTAACTCCTCCTCTTCCGTGAGCTCACATCCTGTGTCCGTCAGTCTTTTCCTGTTTGTCACAGAGCTAGAGAGAGAATTTGTCTTCAACCTCTATCATCATTTCTCAAGGTACATTCAATAAATGACCTAAAGACATATCCATTGCATCTCCTTCACTGGAATTCTACATGCAACTTGTTTCACTAGGTAAATGAGTATAGCAAGTTCACTATCTTCCATTGCCTGTACAAGAGATTGCTACCCACACTCACCGGCAATTTCTCTCAGCTGGCAGAATAGAAAGAGGTGCAGCAGAAAGAACATGCCCCCTGGGAAAAGGAACGCCTCCTGAGAATAGACGCATCCCTTGAGAAAGGACATGCCCCTGAGCTGCCGGCCTGAAATAAATCTAGCAGAACGATTGGCGCAAAGAATGGGGAGATCTCTGGATCCATGTGAGGTACAGGGCTGGTTCTAGCTTTGTTAGAAAGAGGTTGTCATGTACTATAGGATGTCTGATATTTTACATCAATCATGGCATAAACCCTTTAAAATACAACACAATTCTAAATAAAAGTACACAAAAAAAGTGACGTGCTCCAAATTTATTATGTATTTTAGAAACATTTTACGCCTTCCAGGGTAGCTAAGAGGAGTTCTAAAATGCGATAAATTCCTAAAGGTATATGCCATTCTGTGGTGTAAATTACTGGAGACGAAAATTGCACGTTATTTGCGGTCTTACTAAAAAATAAACAAAATAATGTCATTGTAATTTGACATCCTTGACAACGGTTCTCAAATACCAGATCCAGCGACACTGTCTAAGAGCATTATCATGATTAATGGCACAGCTTTGTACATATGTCGGCTCAATCTGCTCCTCTTTCATGTATGAAGAAGTGAAGTGTCTTCTAAATTATCATTAGTCAAGGGTAGAGCCGGCAGCCTCTCCGCTATCTCCTTACTATTTTTACTTGTAATCTTCAGTCTTCCTGAATTAGACCTAATCAGCTCAACCTGTGAGCTTGTGTTCTGGACAGCCATGCATGTAATCTGCAGTAATGCTGCCCAATCTCTCATAGGTCCCTGCTGCTGCTTTGTGCCTATGCCTGGTAAACTGCAATTTACTTAAGCCTGGGTTTACACATTCAGGATTTTTTTAATACAGCTTTTGAAGCCAAAGCCAGAAACGGATTATAAATGGAGGAAATAAACCTAATAAAGGAAAGTCGTATCCACTTTTGGGTCCATTCACACATCCGTTTTTACTCTCCGTTTCCGTTCCGAATTAAATCGGAACGTTTTTCTGGATCCATTAATTTCAATTGCCTCCGCAAAAATGCGGACACCAATCATGGTGCTGTCCGAATCACGGAATCCGTTCCGTTTCCGTTTTTTCCAGGATGCGGATCCTGAAAAAAAAATAAGCTTGTCCTACTTTCTGTCCGTTTTTCGGGTCCGTTGTCCATTCAAGTCAATGGATCCGCAAAAATGCGGATGACATGCACAAAACCATCCAAATGTCATCCGATTTTGCGGATCCGTTTACAGGAAACAAAAAAAAAATTGAACCCAGCCCTCTGTGCCATGTGCTTTCTGTTTTGAGACGGAAAAACGGAAACATGGAACGGATTCGGATGCACTTTAGTACAAAAACGGAAGGTTGTACAGAAAAACGGATCCGCAAAAAAACTGAACGTTTATCTGGAAAGGTAAAAATACTGACGTGTGAATGGACCCTTTTAAAGAGGACCTTTCATGGGTTCTGACATTACCATATCAATACCTGGAACTGTAGGGCATATTTACTAGACGTCATATCGCTGTTTTTTTTTTACTAATACGCTGCTGCATTGCTGCGCTGTGCCCCCGTTCTGTTTTGCCGTACTGTATGCTAATCAACAGCATTGGTACAGGGAGGAGGAGACGGCCGCGGTTCGCAGGGGGGCGTCTCCTGCTCCCTGGCTGTGAGCTGTTCAATCACCACAGTCATCGTCTGGAGAGGAGTTGCATCCCGGCCAAGAAGCAATAGCAGAGGTGGAAAGTGGGGGTGGAGGACAACAAAAGGTAGATGTTTACTTTTCTTTTTTCCCCAAAAAAAAGACATGTTATTGTATGTTCTCAAATCATAATTTTTATTTTATTTTACAGCCATCTCATCCCGTTGCCTCTCAGAGGTCCTCGAGCCTCCGCCAGAGGAAGTCAGGGAGCGCACAGCGGTCGGGGTCGTGTGAGCATTTGCAATCAAAGTCTTTTAAATTCAAAAAATTTCAAACTGTATTTTAAATTTTTGTTTGGTTGTTTTTTAGGGTTCCATAGTCTCCACCAGAATGGATGAGGAGGAGGTCGGCTTTTTTTTTTATAGATAACGACCTCCTCATCCAGATGGTGGAGGCGCGTCTAACGCTGTGGGACCACATCGACCGCTGCCACGCAGACCACAACACAACCCGGCTCCTCTGGCACGAAATCGGTGAGGCAATTGTGCCGAATGGGAGGACCGTGGATGCAGGCAACGGGAGCAGTGCCGTAAGTATACAGTATTTCATTTGAAGATTGCATACACATATGTTTTATTGCTCAGAAGTGGTTTAAAGTCTAGTTGATGTGAGTCAAGGCCACCGATAGTTTAACAACAAATGTATCTTCATTATTGTTGTGGTTAGGGTACTTTCACTCTAGCGGCATAGCTATCCGGCAGGCTGTTCCGGCGAGTGAACAGCCTGCCGGATCCGCCATGCCGCAAGTACCTGTGCACTGCCGGAGATCGCCTGACTAAAAGTACTACAGGTCCGACTTTTTAGTCCGGCGATCTTTGCCGTGTACTGCCATGCTGTGCCGTAGATCCGCCCCCCGCCCCATTATAGTCAATGGGGACGGAGCGGCAGCATGGCAGTGCACGTGTACTTGCGGCATGGCGGATCCGGCAGGCTGTTCACCCGCCGGAATAGCCTGCCGGATAGTTATGCCGCTAGTGTGAAAGTACCCTTAGATCAATTAAATAATAAACCATTTTAGACATCACAAAATCATGTATTTTAAAGAATATTTTTTATTTTTTATTTTTTTTGTTTTCCAGGGGCAACAATCATGGTTCGGTGGTGGTATATCAGGGACCGCTATAAAAGATTACAACGAGGCACTTCGGGCCCTGAGTGGTTCGGGAGCAACCTCAAGGCGGGAATATTGCTATCATTCTGCCTCGGGGTTCCTACGAAGAACCCTAAAGCTGTGAAGGTAAGAGATTATGTTTATAGAGATTCTGAATTATGTTATCCAATCTATGTGTATGGCCCAGGCAGACACTCATTTTGCACTCTGTCTTGGACATCCACACAGTATTTTATGGAGTAAAGATGAGCGAAGTGTGCTTCAGATTATACATCTAAAGTTGCTTTCACAAAAAAAATGTATACTGTACACTAATTGAATTTTTTTTTCAATGCAACTTCCTATGTAGCTTCAGAAGTCTCTTTGCTCACCTCTATTCCAGAGGTTCTCCACTGAAATCCAATTGCTAATTGTGTTTTTCTTTCTTTGCTTTACAGAACATCAAGCAGTACTCGGGCACCCGAAGTTCCTCAGGAGGCGGTCCCTGATGGGCACCTCTCATCCTGCTCAAGCAACTGGTCAGGACTCTAATGTTCCCCTACCTCCGCCCCCTGGCGATGCAACAATGGCCCGATAAGCCCCATTATTGGAGGCCATCATGCGTCGCCAGAGGGCAGACGGACTATGAGGATCTCACAAGGCTCGTTTATGAGTCCTTGATGGGATTCACAAACACAGTTGCCAGATTGGAGGATAATTTGCGTGGTCTTCAGGAGGGGGCAGTGTTGACGTCGCAAATGAGTCCGGTGCAACTTTATTTGAATTAGTTAGTACCACATTTACGCCAGACCAATTGTTTGAGGCCAGAATACAAGTGGACTGCGCCTTGAGGCAAGTGCAACACCGCCACATACCCTTTCCCCCGCCTCAGCCCTATCCCCCGCCCCAACCCTATCCCCACCCCACACCTATCGCCCATCCCACACCTATCCCCCTTCCCAGCCGCCCCATCCCCCTTCCCAGACGCCCCATCCCAGTCCCACCCCCATTCCCACATCCAACCCCCATTCCCACATCCAACCCCCATCCCAGTCCCAAACTCCAAAGCTATTTTCTCACCCTAGGAATAAAAACAAAATATAGTGGCTCATCCGTCTTAATTTCTGGTATTTAGGTGCACTGTTAGGTGCACTGTTCCGTCCCACAGCCCTTGGATATCAATTATGTTATAGAGTTTTAACAGGCACTCAATCATCTGGGACTGCGTTGAGGATTCATGTTTTAATACATCAATATAACATGCAAATAAGCAATTAAATCAAATTACCACAAATAGTAAAAAATATAAATAGAAAAATATAAAAGATAAAAAATTATTATATTGTTAAAAAGATTAAAAACGTAATCACATAAAAAATTCATATGGTAATTAATCATGTATACTATTTAATAATCCTTACTAAAATATAAACATGATTCACAGTTTATGAGGTTTATACATAATTATGCACAACACAAATATAAGTGAAATGAAATAATGTCCAGGAATAAATAAGGATGTTACTTGATTCAAAAGAAAAAAATTATAAATAATAAAATAACTCCAATAAATCCCAATGATTTTAATTCATCCACTGGTCTTATAGATTAATCCAAAAGTCCATATGTATAACTCAAAATCACTGTAAAAAATTTTGTTTAATCATGATTCAATGTCATTATAAATAAATGTCCATGATTGTGATCAATTGATAATAATGTTTTGTTCATGATTTATTAATATATGTGCTATTTTTAATTGTTTATAATTATCTTTTTCGTACAGATATTTCCTCTTTAAAGTTTGAATATGTTTCTTATTTATTTAAATTGTCCATATGCCATTGTACTAGATAGCTAGAGTAGTTATTACCAGTACAGTATAAATGCATTCATATACATAACTTTCCTTTGTTACTGGTATTTAGACTTTACAGCATTGATGTCTTCTGTGTGGGTACTTTTATATCGCTATCAACTGTATCACCTGGTTCCCCGTGTGTCCGCCCGTGCTCAGGCTTGGCGTCCCACGTGTTCAAGCCTCTCGCACTATTTTTACCTCTATCATTTTTCTTTGTTAATATTTTATTTTCTTAGGTGGTAAAGTCTAAATACCAGTAACAAAGGAAAGTTATGTACAGTTGTGCTCAAAATTATTCAACCCCCAATGCTGTAAAGGGTTTTAGGGAATTTAGTGTACATTTGTAATTGTGTTCAGAATGAAATCTTACAAGGACAAAGAACCAAATGCAACTAAAATGACATCAATTGTTTTTGTAATACAGTATTAAATGTTTTTTTTGTGATTTCTTCATTGACACAATTATTCAACCCCTTAAAGACGACCACTCTTAAGAACAGAGGTTCATTCAAGTGTTTTCGATCAGGTATTGAAAACACCTGTGGATGTCAAGGAGCAGCAATCAAGCATAATAAGCACCAATTAGGCAGATGTAAAATGACTGATACTCAGCTCCTTCTAGACATTTACTGGTGTGTTTACAAACGTGGTGAAGTCAAGAGAATGGTCCAGGAAGACAAGAGAAGAGCTGATTTCTCTTCACAGGAAGGGCAATGGCTATAAGAAGATTGCAAAGATGTTAAACATACCAAGAGACACCATAGGAAGCATCATTCGCAAATTCAAGGCAAAGGGCACTGGTGAAACGCTACCTGGTCGTGGCAGAAAGAAGATGCAGACTTCGACTGCTGTGCGCTACCTGAAACGCAAAGTGGAGAAAAGTCCCCGTGTGACTGCTGAGGAACTGAAAAAAGATTTGTCAGATGCGGGTACTGAAGTTTCAGCTCAGACAATAAGGCGCACACTGCGTAATGAAGGCCTCCATGCCAGAACTCCCAGGCGCACCCCCTTGCTGTCTCCAAGGAATAATAAGAGTCGACTGCAGTATGCCAAAAGTCATGTGGACAAACCAAAAAAGTTTTGGGATAGTGTTCTGTGGACTGATGAAACAAAATTAGAACTGTTTGGGCCCATGGATCAACGCTATGTTTGGAGGAGGAAGAACAAGGCCTATGAAGAAAAGAACACCTTGCCTACTGTGAAGCATGGCGGGGGTCAATCATGGTTTGGGGCTGTTTTGCTTCTACAGGTACAGGGAAGCTTCAGCATGTGCAAGGTACCATGAATTCTCTTCAGTACCAGGAGATATTGGATGAAAATGTGATGCAGTCCGTCACAAACCTGAGGCTTGGGAGACGTTGGACCTTTCAACAGGACAATGATCCCAAGCATACCTCCAAGTCCACTAGAGCATGGTTGCAGATTAAAGGCTGGAACATTTTGAAGTGGCCATCGCAGTCACCAGACTTAAATCCGATTGAGAACCTCTGGTGGGACTTAAAGAAAGCAGATGCAGCGCGCAAGCCTAAGAATGTGACTGAACTGGAGGCTTTTACCCATGAAGAATGGGCAAAGATACCCGTAGATCGCTGCAAGACACTTGTGTCAAGCTATGCTTCACGTTTAAAAGCTGTTATAACTGGAGAAGGATGTTGTACTAAGTACTAAGATTGAATGTCACTTGGGGGTTGAATAAAACTGATAATGATGTGAGCACAGAAAAGACATTTGTGGTTATTTCATTATAAATGTTATGTTATATTTGTCTGACTTACAAGTGCCTCTTTGATTTAATTGTAAACAAGATAACTGAAATGATCAAAATCAATGTCAAACCGGCCAAAACACTCAATTTCAGTGGGGGTTGAATAATTTTGAACACAACTGTATATGAATGCACCCATACTGTACTAGTAATAACTACTCTAGCTATCAAATACAACGGCATATGGGCAATTTAAATAAATAAGAAACGTATTCACACTTTAAAGAGGAAATGAGTGCCTGTTAAAACTCTATAACATATTTTCTCACCATTTTTCTCCTTCTCCTTCTTATTACTATCCTCCAACCTCTTTCACTACACCTTCTTCCCTAGCTTGGCAAACTCCATCTCTTGCCCCATCCTCCACTTTAAATACTCCCACTGTTGCACTTGTCCCAACGCGCACTTATTTGTCCACAGTGGCAGAACAGCAACAGGACAGAGGCGTCCCAACCCGTGCAATGCCCTCCACCCCTAACTCTTCTAGTCCCCCCAGGCCGGTTTTTAGGCAACTGTAAAGATAGTTTTTTATTTATCTATTTTTTCTGAAAAATGTTATGTTATATGTAAAAAAAAAAATATGTTTTTTTTTATGTTTTGTTTTAGGGTTGGGTATTAACCCCTTTAGGACACATGACGTACCGGTACGTCATGAGTAGTTCCGATCACTGCTGCTCAGCTGGCAGTGATCGGAACAAGGTACCTGCTGAAATCATTCAGCAGGTACCTTGTTACAATGCCCAGGGGGGTCCTGTGACCCCCCCCCCCCCCGTATGGGCGATCGCTGCAAACCGCAGGTCAATGCAGACCTGCGGTTTGCAGCGCTTTGTGCGATCTCTGATCCCCGCGGTCTGTAACCGGGGGATCAGAGAGTTAATGCCCCCAAAGTGTTCATCTTTAACCCCCCCTGCAGCCCCCAATCATATTGTGGCTGCGGGAGTGCAGGGGGGGTGGTTGCGGGCGGCGGGAGGCGGGCGGTACGGCGGGCGGGATCGCGATTGCGATCCCCCGCCCGCCTCCTCTGTAATGTTTCCCTGGTGTCTAGTGGGTCTATCAGAGTGTCAGCACATTGCTGACACTCTGATAGAAATGGCTGGCATCTGTGCTTGATCAGATGCCAGCCGTTTAACCCCTTCTATACCGCGGTCCGTACGGACCGCGGTATGGAAGGGTTAACAGGGAGGGAGCTCCCTCCCTCTCCCATCGGGGGGCTGCTGTGCCTTTGCAGCCCCCCAACAGGATGGGATCACAGAGGGAGGGGGCTCCACTCCCTCCCCATCCATCACCCGCTCCTTCCTTTGGCAGCGGGTGATGGTTGCCATGGAGACAAGACGCTTTCATAAGCGTCCTGCTCTCCATGGTGCTGAAAGTCTGAATAGACATGCTAAAGGTCTATTCAGACTTTGTAAAGTACAAAATACAGCACAGTGCACTATATAGTGTACTGTACTGTATTATACAGACACCAGATCCACTGGATCTTTCAGAACCAAGTGGGTCTGGGTAAAAAAAAAATGTAAAAAAGTGAAAAAAAAGTAAAAATAAAAAAAACACATATCACTGAATAAAAAAAAATAATAAAAAAAATACACTACACATTTTAGGTATCGCCGCGTCCGTAAAAACCTGCTCTATAAAAATATCACATGACTGAACTCCTCAGGTGAACGTCATAAAAATTTTTTAAAAAATGGTGTAAATAAGCCATTTTTTGGCACCTTACATCACTAAAAGTGTAATACAAAGCGATCAAAAAGGCGTTTGCCTCCCAAAATAGTACCAATCAAACCGCCATCTCATCCCGCAAAAAATGAGCCCCTACCTAAAACAATTGGCCAAAAAAATAAAAAAACTATGCCTCTCAGACATGATTTTTGAAAACATGATTTTTTTGTTTCAAAAATGCTTTTTAGTGTTAAATGTAAAAAAAACTAAAAAGTAGACATATTGGGTATCTACACGTCCGTAAGAATCTGCTCTATAAAAATATCACATGACCTAACCCCTCACAAAAAGTGTAATAGCAAGCGATCAAAAAGTCATATGACCCCCCAAATAGTGCCAATCTAACCATCACCTCATTCCGCAAAAATTATACCCAACCTGAGACAATTGCCTAAAAACTGAAAAATATATGGCTCTCAGACTATGGAGACACTAAAACATGTTTTTTTTTATTCAAAAAGGATATTATTGTGTAAAACCAAAATAAATAAAAAAAGGTATACATATTATGTATCGCCGCATCTGTAAGGACCTGTTCTATAAAAATATAACATGACCTAACCCCTCAGATGAACGCCGTAAACATAAAAAAAAAAAGTTGTAAAAAAAGCCACAAAAAGTGTAATAGCAAGCGACCAAAATGTCATATGCACCCCAAGATAGTGCCAATCAAACCGCCATCTCATCCCGTAAAAAATGAGCTCCTACATAAGACAGTCGCCCCAAAAAAAACAAAAAAACTATGGCTTTCAGAATGTGGAGACACTAAAAAATATTTTTTTTCAAAAATGCTTTATTATGTAAAACTGAAACAAAAAACCCCAAAAAGTAGTCATATTTGGTATTGTCGCGTCCGTAACAACCTGCTCTATAGAAATAGCACACAATCTAACCTGTCAGTTCAACGATGTAAATAACAAAAAATAAAAACGGTCCCAAAACAGCTATTTTTTGCATATTTTCCATTTTAATCCATTTTTCCAGTAACAAAGCAAGGGTTAACAGCCAAACAAAACTCCATATTTATTGCCCTGATTCTCTTGTTTGCACAAACACCCCATATGTGGTCGTAAACTGCTGTATGGCCAAACGGCAGGGCACAAAAGGAAGGGAACGCCATATGGTTTATGGTAGGCAGATTTTGCTGGACTGGTTTTTTGACACTATGTCCCATTTGAAGCCCCCTTGATGTACCCCTACAGTAGGAACTCCAAAAAAGTGACCCCATTTTGGAAACTACGGGATAAGGTGTCAGTTTTGTTGGTACTATTCTAGGGTAAATATGATTTTTGGTTGCTCTATATTACACTTTTTTTAAGACAAGGTAACAAAAAATAGAAATTCTGAAATTTCATCTCCATTTGCCAATAACTCTTGTGGAACACCTAAAGGGTTAACAAAGTTTGTAAAACTGGTTTTGAATACCTTGAGGGGTGTAGTTTCTTAGATGGAGTCACTTTTATGGAGTTTCTACTCTAGGGGTGCATCGGGGGGCTTCAAATGGGACATGATGTCAAAAATCCAGTCCAGCAAAATCTGCCTTCCAAAAACCATATGGCGCTCCTTTCATTCTGCGCCCTGCAGTTTGGCCATACAGCAGTTTACGACCACATATTGGGTGTTCGTGCAAACTGCAGAATCGGGGGAATAAATATTAAGTTTTGGTTGGCTATTAACCCTTGCTTTGTTACTGGAAAAAATAGATTAAAATGGAAAATTTCACAAAAAATTGAAATTCTGAAATTTTATCTCCATTTGCCATTAACTCTTGTGGAAAACCTAAAGGGTTAATGACGTTTGTAAAATCAGTTTTGAATACCTAGAGGGGTGTAGTTTCTAGAATGGGGTCATTTTTGGGTGGTTTTATTATGTAAGCCTCACAAAGTGACTTCAGACCTGAACTGGTCCCTAAAAAGTGGGTTTTTGAAAATTTCTGAAAAATTTAAAGATTTGCTTCTAAACTTCTAAGCCTTGTAACGTCCCCAAAAAATAAAATGGCATTCCCAAAAGGATCGATACATGAAGTAGACATATGGGGAATGTAAATCAATAACTTTTTTTGGCGGTATTACTATGTATTATAGAAGTAGAGAAATTGAAACTTGGAAAATTGCTAATTTTTCTAAATTTTTGGTAAATTTGGTATTTTTTTATAAATAAAAATGACATTTTTCGACTTCATTTTACCAGTGTCATGAAGTACAATATGTGACGAAAAAACAATCTCAGAATGGCCTGGATAATAAAAAGCGTTTTAAAGTTATCACCACATAAAGTGACACTGGTCAGATTTTGAAAAAATGGCCTGGTCCTTAAGGTGAAATAGGGCCGTGTCCTTAAGGGGTTAAAAATAGTTTTCTTTTTAACCCTTACATTTTCCCTGCACTGGCGGAGTGACACAAATATTTGTCGCTCCACCAGCATAGGAAGATGGAGGGCTCTAGTGCTCACATATTCTGCCTACGCTTGCGTAGGGACACAAGTGTTTGTCGCTCCTCCAGCATGGGGAGAGTATGTTAAAAAGAGAAGACGTGGAGTGTGACGTCACATCTGTCGTACGGCAACTCCAAAGCAGGGCTGGTGCATCCTATAGGCGGACTAGGGCGCCCCCTCATGCTGCAGCTGCCCGAACGCTCTATAGAGAGCCTTAGGCGGCTGCAGCACTGCCTGGGCTGGCGCGTTCATGAGGGCGCACCGCTCGGGCGCAGCATGAAGAGAGGGACTGACAGGAGGGAAGCGCTCAGCGCTTCCTCCTGTCAGTCCCTCTGGTGTAGCGTGGCCGAGCTCTGTCCGGGTCCGCGGGTACAGGAGCTTTTGTTTCCTGTACCCGGTCGGACTGACAGGAAGTGCTCACTTAGAGTGCTCACTTAGTGACAAGGGGGGGGGGGGGTTGAGAAGAGAGTGACAGGGGGGAGGGGGGGAGAGTGACAAGGGGGGGAGTGACAAGGGGGGAAGAGAGAGTGACAAGGGAGGGGAGAAGAGAGTGACAAGGGGGGGAGGAGAGATTGACATCCATCACCCACACACACAATGCATCCCTTACACACAAAGACAATGCACCCCTTGCACACACACACTGAAACACACAATACATCCCTTACAGACACTCAATGCACCCCTTACAGACACACACACTGAATCGCTTGCAAACACAGATTCACACAACGCATTCCGTACACACATTCAGAAACACACAATACATCCCTTATACACAAACTTCTTTCTATCCCTTTCATACACACACACACACACTGCATCCCCTACACATACACACTGCATCACCTACACACACTTCTATCCCTATACACTACAGTCCATAAGCACACATTAGATTCTCTACAGCAACACAGAACACATCCCCTACACACTTCACCCACTGTGAATAAACTCATGAGTGGAACATGTAGGTGTATTTATGGATGGGCCTTATGGGCATACTCACCGTCAGGCCCTGGGGCCCAGACCTTAAGCTATGTAAAGGGCCCCAAAAAATGGAGCTGCTTCCCGTTCTTCCAGAACATTGATTTTTGTGACCACAGTTACAATCAGCCTCCAGAGAGCCTGTTCTACACCAGACCAGTGGAGCCAGACTGCAGCCAGAGCCCATCATCATCCTCATCTGGGGGTAAGTAGGCAATCTAGTATATTATTCGTGGCACTACTCTCTCATTTACTTCACATTAAAGGGACACTATAGTCCCCAGAACCACTGTAGCTTACTGTAGAGGCTCTGGTCTTTATAGCCTGTCCCTGTAAACACAGCAGCACTGCAGCACTGGCGTTAGTTAAAATGGCAGATCATATGGGTGGGGCATTGTGATGTCACATGGGGGGGGGCGGCAAACTTTTCTTTTGCCTAGGGCGGCAAAAATCCTTGCAGCGGCCCTGCTACAAAGGACCTGAAAGCAATACTACGCGTTTCGAAGCCTGCGGGCTTCTTCGTCAGGGAATACTCCCGTACCACAACAGCATCGAGCAGCCACCCGCCGGGACAGGTAGTAGTGATCATCATTTCGTGTGTTCTACTTTCCATTATTCCAGCGCTGGGACCGCTAATACCCTTACACATACATACATGTCCATTTGGATCGGGGCAGCCGTTATCCTTCAGGCATCCAGCAGCGGCTCTGTGTAATATTTATACACAGAGACAGGAAAGTATTCCACTGATAGCGCAGGTACAACCTTTGCATTTTACTATCAGTTCCTATTTTTAGTTGAATTGATTTGGTGAAAATCCTCCATTTAGCCACCACAATGCCAAATGCGCATTCCACCATTCTTCTGGCCCTAGTCAGGCAGTTAAATATGCGTTTGCTCCAGTTTAATCCGGGTCTGCAATAGGGTTTAATTAGATTGCCACACATCTGAAACGCTTCATCACCAACCAACACGAAGGGCATGGGGGGAGCATCAGTACCTGGTAGAGGTTGAGGAGGTGGAAAATCAAATTGTCTATTGTATAGCCTTTGCCACATATCAGAATTTTTGAAGACCATGGAATCATCTGTTCGGCCATAAGCCCCAGCATCGATTGTCACAAAACGGTACTGGGCATCAGCGATAATGGAAAAATATTTTTTGTAATTAAAGTACTCAGAACCAGCGCCTTGGGGCTTGATAATACGTATATGTTTCTCGTCCACTGCCCCAAGACAGTTAGGAAACTGGCACACCTCCCAAAGTTTTTCTGAAATTTCGATCCACTGTTGCCTACTTCGATGTGGGATAAATTCTGCGTGCAATCAAGGAAACTGGGGATATTCCTAGATGAAACTGATAATGGAGGGACATCAAACTTTCTCCTGTTGCCAGAAATCTATCAGAAGAAAACAAAAAAGCGTGTCATTAAAAATGAACCAATATGTAAAAAAAAAGCCCCAAAAAACAATAGCAGCTATATAATTTGGTTGGCCTTGTTTGGGACCTTAAAGGGTTTCTGTCACCAACTTTTGACATTATAAGCTGTCTGACATTAGCTATGTGCTAATGTCAGACCAGCTTGATAATGTCTTTTTTATAAAAATCCGCTGTATATATAGTCTGAAAAACTTACTTTTATATTATGTAAATTAGCCTCTAGGAGCAGGGGGGGCGTTGCCCTGCTCCTAGCGGCTCCGTCCGGCAACCTGCTGGCACGCCCCTTCACACTTTGATTGACAGTGCAGGGCAGCGATCCTCCTGCACTGTCTCGTTCTGAAATCGCGCGCCGCGCGCCGCTCTGTATTCGGCGCAGGCGCGGTGAGCAGAGGACGCTGGTGCCTGCTGTCCTCTGCTCACCGCGCCTGCGCCGAATACAGAGCGGCGGCGCGGGCGCGCGATTTCAGAACGAGACAGTGCAGGAGGATCGCTGCCCTGCACTGTCAATCAAAGTGTGAAGGGGCGTGCCAGCAGGTTGCCGGACGGAGCCGCTAGGAGCAGGGCAACGCCCCCCCTGCTCCTAGAGGCTAATTTACATAATATAAAAGTAAGTTTTTCAGACTATATATACAGCGGATTTTTATAAAAAAGACATTATCAAGCTGGTCTGACATTAGCACATAGCTAATGTCAGACAGCTTATAATGTCAAAAGTTGGTGACAGAAACCCTTTAAACTGGCCCTACCACTGTTAAATGCTCAAATGCTTTCCTTTGTTCTGTGGTCATTCTCATAGAACAAAGGACATTTTTTGGAAATCCAGTGATGGAACGGGCTCTCCAGGTGATGGACGTTTCACCACTCCTGACAGGTCTGTTTTAATAGCGTCGTGCATTCCCCATGTAATAATAATTCTGGAGCCTCTATTCTTATGTCTGTATGTTGTGCCATTTCTTTATCATTTCAACTAGAAGTTATGAATGAATTGCTATTAGCCTTCAGTAAGGGTACAGAGGGGAGGTAACCAGTTGGGGGGGTGTATCTACTACCACCCCTCTGTACCCTTACTAAAGGCTAATAGCAATTCAATCATAACTTCTAGTAGAAATAATAAAGGAATGGCACAACATACAGACATAAGAATAGATGCTTATAGATAGAGGATTGTTAGTACATGGGGAATGCACGACGCTATCAAAACTTAAATGAATAACTTTTTTTGGCGACATTACTAGGTATTATAGAAGTAGACAAATTTTGACTTGGAAAATTGCAAATTTTTCCAACTTTTTGGTAAATTTGGTATTTTTTTATAAATAAAAATTATTTTTTTTTACTTCATTTTACCAGTGACATGAAGTACAATATGTGACGAAAAAACAATCTCAGAATGGCCTGGATAAGTAAAAGTGTTTTAAAGTTATTCACACATAAAGTGACACTGGTCAGATTTGCAAAAAATGGCCTGGTCCTTAGGGTGAAAATGAGCCCAGTCCATAAGGGGTTAAATATTTCACAGGATCCGTCTAACGGATCTGGAAAAAAAAAACGTTTGCATATGGTTTGCCAGATCCGGCAGGCACAATGGAACACACCGCTAGTGTGAAAGTAGCCTAAACGGAACGGAATGCATTTTGGAGCATTCCGTTCTGTTCAGTTCAGTTTTGTCCCCATTGACAATGAATGGGGACAAAACTGAAGCGTTTTTTTCCGGTATTGAGCCCCTATGACGGATCTCAATACCGGAAAACTAAAACGCTAGTGTGAATGTAGTCTTAGATGGGTTTAAAATATGAAATAATCATTGCTCGCCGCACCAATCCATCGACACTTCCATTCTGATGCTGCTTCAGTCCCCACTGCTTTCCACTTCCTGGTTTGACACCCACTTAGTCAATGAATGGACAAAGTGGGTCGCCAATGCAGCACCAGATCCAAGTTCATAACATAAATACAGCCTCAGAACCAGACTGATACATACAGCACCAGAACCAAGCTTTTACCATAAGCACAGCCTCAGAAGCAAGCTTATAACAGAAATACAGCATCAGAACATTACATAAATACAGCACCAGAATCAAGCTTATAACATAAATAAAGCATCAGAACCAAGCACATAACATAGATCCTGCATGAGCAGCAAGTTCCTAAAATAAATACAGCACCAGAACCAAGTTCTTAGCATAAATACAAACATAGAACCAAACTTGGTACATAAATACAGCACCAGAACCAAGTTCATAACATAAATACAGCACCAGAACCAAGCTCATTACATAAATATAGCACCAGAACCAAGCTCATTACATAAACACAGCACCAGAGCCAAGCTTATTACATATATACAGCACCAGTGCCAAGCTCATTACATAAATACAGAACAAGAGCCAAGCTCATTACATAAATATAGCACCAGAACCACGCTCATTACATAAACACAGCACCAGAACCAAGCTCATTACATAAATACAGCACCAGAACCAAGCTCATTACATAAATACAGCACCAGAACCAAGTTCATAACATAAATACAGCACCAGAACCAAGCTCATTACATAAATATAGCACCAGAACCAAGCTCATTACATAAATACAGGACAAGAACCAAGCTCATTACATAAATACAGGACAAGAACCAAGCTCATTACATAAATAAAGTACCAGAAACACGCTTATTACATAAACACAGCACCAGAACCAAGCGCATTACGCATATACAGCACCAGAATCGAGCCTATTACATAAATACAGCACCAGAACCAAGCTCATCAATAAATACAGCATCAGAACTAAGCTCATTACATAAATACAGCACCAGAACCAAGTTCATAACATAAATACAGCACCAGAACCAAGCTCATTACATAAATATAGCACCAGAACCAAGCTCATTACATAAATATAGCACCAGAACCAAGCTCATTACATAAATACAGCACCAGAACCAAGCTCATTACATATATACAGCACCAGAATCAGAGCTCTATTAGATAAATACAGCACCAGAACCAAGACCATTACATAAATACAGCACCAGAACCAAGTTCATTACATAAATACAGCACCAGAACCAAGCTCATTACATAAATACAGCACCAGATCCAAGCTCATTACATAAATACAGCACCAGAACCAAGCTCATTACATAAATACAGCACCAGAACCAAGCTCATAACATAAATCCAGCACCAGAACCAAGCTCATTACATAAATACAGCACCAGAACCAAGCTCATTACATAAATACAGCACCAGAACCAAGCTTATTACATGAATACAGCACCAGAACCACGCTCATTCACATAAATATAGCACCAGAACCAAGCTCATTACATAAATACAGCACCAGAACTAAGCTTATTACATGAATACAGCACCAGAACCAAGCTCATTACATGAATACAGCACCAGAACTAAGCTTATTACATGAATACAACACCAGAACCAAGCTGATTACTAGTGTTGAGCGCCAATATTCGAATCGTGAATTTTGTTCGCGAATATCACAACTAAGTTCATAACATAAATACAGGACAAAAACCAAGCTCATTACATAAATACAGGACAAGAACCAAGCTCATTACATAAATAAAGTACCAGAACCACGCTCATTACATAAACACAGCACCAGAACCAAGCGCATTGCGCATATACAGCACCAGAATCGAGCCTATTACATAAATACAGCACCAGAACCAAGCTCATCACATAAATACAGCATCAGAACCAAGCTCATTACATAAATACAGCACCAGAACCAAGCTCATTACATAAACACAGCACCAGAACCAAGTTTATAACATAAATACAGCACCAGAACCAAGCTCATTACATAAATACAGCACCAGTGCCAAGCTCATTACATAAATATAGCACCAGAACCAAGCTCATTACATAAATACAGCACCAGTGCCAAGCTTATTACATATATACAGCACCAGTGCCAAGCTCATTACATAAATACAGGACAAGAGCCAAGCTCATTACATAAATATAGCACCAGAACCAAGCTCATTACATAAACACAGCACCAGAACCAAGCTCATTACATAAATACAGCACCAGAACCAAGCTCATTACATAAATATAGCACCAGAACCAAGCTCATTACATAAATATAGCACCAGTGCCAAGCTAATTACATAAATATAGCACCAGAACCAAGCTCATTACATAAATACAGGACAAAAACCAAGCTCATTACATAAATACAGGACAAGAACCAAGCTCATTACATAAATAAAGTACCAGAACCACGCTCATTACATAAACACAGCACCAGAACCAAGCGCATTACGCATATACAGCACCAGAATCGAGCCTATTACATAAATACAGCACCAGAACCAAGCTCATCACATAAATACAGCATCAGAACCAAGCTCATTACATAAATACAGCACCAGAACCAAGCTCATTACATAAATACAGCACCAGAACCAAGCTCATTACATAAATACAGCACCAGAACCAAGCTCATTACATAAATACAGCATCAGAACCAAGCTCATTACATAAATACAGCACCAGAACCAAGCTCATTACATAAATACAGCACCAGAACCACGCTCATTACATAAACACAGCACCAGAACCAAGCGCATTACGCATATACAGCACCAGAATAGAGCCTATTAGATAAATACAGCACCAGAACCAAGACCATTACATAAATACAGCACCAGAACCATGCTCATTCCATAAATATAGCACCAGAACCAAGCTCATTAGATGAATACAGCACCAGATCCAAGCTCATTACATAAATACAGCACCAGAACCAAGCTCATTACATAAATACAGCACCAGAACCAAGCTCATTACATAAATACAGCACCAGAACCAAGGTCATTACATGAATACAGCACCAGAATAGAGCCTATTAGATAAATACAGCACCAGAACCAAGACCATTACATAAATACAGCACCAGAACCATGCTCATTCCATAAATATAGCACCAAAACCAAGCTCATTACGTATATACAGCACCAGAACTAAGCTTATTACATGAATACAGCACCAGAACTAAGCTTATTACATGAATACAACACCAGAACCAAGCTGATTACTAGTGTTGAGCGCCAATATTCGAATCGTGAATTTTGTTCGCGAATATCACAACTAAGTTCATAACATAAATACAGGACAAAAACCAAGCTCATTACATAAATACAGGACAAGAACCAAGCTCATTACATAAATACAGGACAAGAACCAAGCTCATTACATAAATAAAGTACCAGAACCACGCTCATTACATAAACACAGCACCAGAACCAAGCGCATTGCGCATATACAGCACCAGAACCAAGCTCATTACATAAATACAGCACCAGAACCAAGCTCATTACATAAATACAGCACCAGAACCAAGCTCATTACATAAATACAGCACCAGAACCAAGCTCATTACATAAATACAGCACCAGAACCAAGCTCATTACATAAATACAGCACCAGAACCAAGTTCATTACATAAATACAGCACCAGAACCAAGCTCATTACATAAATACAGCACCAGAACCAAGCTCATTACATAAATACAGCACCAGAACCAAGCTCATTACATAAATACAGCACCAGAACCAAGCTCATTACATAAATACAGCACCAGAACCAAGCTCATTACATAAATACAGCACCAGAACCAAGCTCATTACATAAATACAGCACCAGAACCAAGCTCATTACATAAATACAGCACCAGAACCAAGCTCATTACATAAATATAGCACCAGAACCAAGCTCATTACATAAATACAGCACCAGTGCCAAGCTAATTACATAAATATAGCACCAGAACCAAGCTCATTACATAAATACAGGACAAAAACCAAGCTCATTACATAAATACAGGACAAGAACCAAGCTCATTACATAAATACAGGACAAGAACCAAGCTCATTACATAAATATAGCACCAGAACCACGCTCATTACATAAACACAGCACCAGAACCAAGCGCATTACGCATATACAGCACCAGAACCAAGCTCATTACATAAATACAGCACCAGAACCAAGCTCATTACATAAATACAGCACCAGAACCAAGCTCATTACATAAATATAGCACCAGAACCAAGCTCATTACATAAATACAGGACAAAAACCAAGCTCATTACATAAATACAGGACAAGAACCAAGCTCATTACATAAATACAGGACAAGAACCAAGCTCATTACATAAATAAAGTACCAGAAACACGCTTATTACATAAACACAGCACCAGAACCAAGCGCATTGCGCATATACAGCACCAGAATCGAGCCTATTACATAAATTCAGCACCAGAACCAAGCTCATTACATAAATACAGCACCAGAACCAAGCTCATTACATAAATACAGCACCAGAACCAAGCTCATTACATAAATACAGCACCAGAACCAAGCTCATTACATAAATACAGCACCAGAACCAAGCTCATTACATAAATACAGCACCAGAACCAAGCTCATTAGATAAATACAGCACCAGTGCCAAGCTTATTACATATATACAGCACCAGTGCCAAGCTCATTACATAAATACAGGACAGAACCAAGCTCATTACATAAATACAGCACCAGAACCAAGCTCATTACATAAATACAGCACCAGAACCACGCTCATTACATAAACACAGCACCAGAACCAAGCGCATTACACATATACAGCACCAGAATCGAGCCTATTAGATAAATACAGCACCAGAACCAAGACCATTACATAAATACAGCATCAGAACCAAGTTCATTACATAAATACAGCATCAGAACCAAGCTCATTAGATGAATACAGCACCAGATCCAAGCTCATTACATAAGTACAGCACCAGAATCAAACTCATAACATAAATCCAGCAACAGAACCAAGGTCATTACATGAATACAACACCAAAACCAAGCTTATTACATGAATACAGCACCAGAACCGAGCTTATTACATGAATACAGCACCAGAACCACGCTCATTCCATAAATATAGCACCAAAACCAAGCTCATTACGTATATACAGCACCAACAACTAAGCTTATTACATGAATACAGCACCAGAACTAAGCTTATTACATGAATACAGCACCAGAACTAAGCTTATTACATGAATACAGCACCAGAACTAAGCTTATTACATGAATACAGCACCAGAACTAAGCTGATTACTAGTGTTGAGCGCCAATATTCGAATCGTGAATTTTGTTCGCGAATATCACAACTTCGAGAATTCGCGAATATTTAGAATATAGTGCTATATATTCGTATTTTCGAATATTCAACTTTTTTTTCCATCAGTAATTTCCCTTCTTGCTTGTGGGCCAATGACAAGGCTGCATTGTCTTTGTCTTAGTCGGTGTAGGTTAGATAGAGATATAGTGTAGCTGATAGGTTTCAGTGCAGGGTGTTAGGTAGTGTGATAGGTTCTGCTGTCCATACATACATACATGCTACAGACATAGTGCTGTGATGTCACAAGTTCACAACATTACTTAGTGCACCAATCACTAATATGTAGTCAGACCTGCTAAAATTGAAGTTGCACGTATTGCTCAAAAATATGCGCATCATTATTTGTTGATTTGTGCAATCGCGAATATATGGGAGCACTCTGTCTGCATGTAAAGGAGAAGCGCTCACTAACACAGATTTAGACAGATTTGTGAACAATATTTGATAGTAATGGGTATTTTGTGTATGTAGAAAATGTTTTAGATCTTTGAGTTCAGCTCATGCAAAATGGGAGCAAAACCGAAAGTGTTTATATTTTTGTTCAGTGTATATATATATATAAATACGCATACACTAGTACAATAATTGTACTTTATATTTGGGTGGGGGGCCCAGTTCTGAGATTCGCTATGGGGGCCGCTCAATTTCTATGTACGACCCTTCCCGCTGATTAATATTTCTGACATGTCTTTATGACAAAGTTTTGCAAAACAGAGAAAAGCTTTCACCGTGATGTTCTGTCAGTGAGATATTTCACTGAAGGTCATGATCTTCGTGTGACCTGAATACATATTTAATCATCTGCTTATGGTTTATGGAAAACCTGATCTCCTCCTTTACTGTATTAGAATAATGCACAGTGGTCCACCTGACGCGTCTACACCACATTGCTTCCCTCAGCACTTCCTGCAGTTTGTAAGTGGAGCGACGCTGCTCTTACCCTCTAAAATGCTTCTCAAGGGAAATATAAAATGTTTAAAATCTCACTTTTATACAAAGCAAATGAGATGGTAAAGGAAAATGCACGCAGTAAATCTGAATCCCCCACTTTGTTCAATGCAATGGCATGCCTGGTGTCTAATATGTACAGAAATCAAATGTGTGTGTATGTGTATGTATATGTATATATATATAAATATATATAAGGTCTGATTAAGTTTTATGACCTCTCTACAGGACCCCTGTGCCACGGTAGGGTATTAGGGTATTCTTCATTGTTTAGGCTGGGATCTATTCCATTTCTTAGAGAGAAACTATCTCTCAAAGCTTAAGGGGGTTGTCCATTTATGGCATCTAAAAAAGACACGCTCCTGTTGCTCCTAGAGGCTCATTCGCATATAGTAAAACATCATTTTCTCAGCAGTGCGGGCACATATGAACATGGGACCAACACAGATGCCTTCAGCTGCCAAGTGCACATGTAACAGGTCAGCCAGTGTCATAGGTACAAATCTGCTGACAGATGCCCTTTAAGGTAGGGGCAGGCTCCAGAGGTGGGACCCACACCTTTCGAACATTTATTAATTCCTATTGATATACCAGATGGGAATGCCACTTTAAACATTAAGCATTCTTACTCTACTTTGTCGCGCTGCAGGTTAAAAAGCCAATTGTGATGGAAATGGTAGGTAAAGGAATTTTTCAGCATTTGAAAAATATAGACTCTTTGTTCAAAAATAGCACCGCACCTCTCCATAGGTTTTGTGTGGCATGGCAGAATGGCTTCATTTTCTCCAATGGTAGTTGGAGCGACAATATCAGACATAATAAACATGAATATTAAACCATCACACATTGGCGTCAATGGTTTAATAACGCGTATTACTAACTGCATGTGTGTGCTGGCCCTAATCTAGTAATAGATAATGGCCAACCATTTTACACGGGCTCAAAGGTACAAACACTTGGACCTTCTCTATGCTGTACCCCAGTCAGCAATGACAGTCGCCTCTACCCTACTGACAGTGTGCAGCTAGCACCATTTCCCTGTTGTCTCATGTTTGCCTATTCGCCAGCATTATTGGGTCTGGGTTAGATTATTGCCTAGCTAGTCCTGGTTAACTTTGTAGTCAGCTATTGATTGCTCAGCCTTTATATGTCCAGGCCTTTGTCTTCGCAGGTTGCTGGGGATAGCGTATGCCCTGTGCATTTCATTTCAGATTTAGTACCTGTTGTGTTGTCAGTTGTGCTGTATCAGTGTATCCTGGGACTTTTAGTCCTTTTAGGTTGTCAGAATTTTAGTTTGCTGAATTGGTATTTGATATTTACCTTGCTGGCTTGTATTTCAGAGCAAGGATGCAGCGACCCAGGGCTTTGTGGTAATGACTAGTGCAGAGAAGGTGCCTAGGTCCCAAGATGGTGACTACAACTTCATTTCTGTCAGGGTGTTTCAGGGTTTCAGGGTTACCGATCCCTCTCATGGGCCTTAGACTAATGCAGTTGTACCCCAGGGATGTGTTGCTAGATGTACTTATACTGGTTCATTGTGAGCGGTGCCCTTGATATTGGTGCAGAATGAAGCTAGGGAGTCGTGATAATGGTGAACCAGGCACAGCATGCAATATAACGGTCACAGATGTTCCCACGACAGGTGGCAGGAGATCTGTGAGACTGGCAACACGTGGTGTGATCGGACATGTTTTCCTTTTGGATCAAATGATGTCTGTGTTGTTTCTGGTGCTTGCCACACTTTCTTCCCCTAGGTGTGGCTATTGTGGTCATTTAACCTTCTCTATTTATTGTTGTTTCTCCCACTATGCTATGCGGTTTATAGCTTCTGTTGGACTTGTGGTTAGCTTGTGTTTGGTTCTCGGCTGAGTTCCTGGTGCTACCTGTCGCGAATACAAAGTGCAAAGATGCTTTATATAAAAAAAAGAAAAACAAAAGAAAGGATCAAAGTAAAAATATCAAAGTTATTGATCCTACTGAGGAGAGGGCGACATAATAACCTCTCTATACCGGGCTGAGTAACTTATCAATACAGCAAGCAATAAGCAAGATACACGTTACCAAGGGTCAAAAGGTGAGTAGGGCTCCGAAGGGACGGTCAGCTCTCCAGAGGGTTCCCCGTGATCCAGGATAAAATCCACGTGTCTGTTTAATCTCTTGTTTGTAGTCTTTTTTTTTCTTTCTCCTGGAATCCCTCTCTTATCCCGTCTATGATTAATATTCACAGACTTATCAAAAGCATACACCCCTTTAGATAACGGTCTTCCAACCAAACCAGAGGGTGTGCACATATGGTAATGCTACTGTGAGATCATACATTACCCAAAATGCTTTGTGGTGAACGTGTTATGCTACCTGCCGATACCTAGGCGGCAAGTTTGTATAAGCTATAAATGTGAAGCTTTTAGGAGTTAAATTTATATAATGTGACTTCATGTTAAGTGGTAGACATCCACCACCTGGGACATACATCAAAAAGGGAGGCATACCCCCTGACACTCGAAGCAATTAAAACTTAGATTCCCAGAAATTAGTATGACTGTTTTCATGTCATAAAGTTAAAATGGAGACAACAAATGTGTGGGTTTTGGATTTCACAGGTGCCTTATCTTATGAAAATAACACAACTTTTCTGAGCAGAAATCCAACTGAGCATGCTTTCCCACATACCTCAGGAATACACGCTTCTGGTGATACACACACAGGATATATATATGTTAGTATACGATTATAACATGTAACAAAATAAAACCAATATGTGAAATATAAAACAACAAATATGTGATATATTGATTAACTTGTGTCAAAACTAAATACGATCCACTATATGAACAGACAGACATTATATGTTTGTCTCATTAATACATCTTATTATGAAAAAATGCCAGACGAGAGCCAGGAAAGTAACTTTATCTCGGCTCATAGCCTAGTGATGAGGCAAAATCACTCCCTTAGAAAGGCCCACATCTGCCAGGAAGAGCCTTTCCTTGAACCCAAGAAAAAAAAGAAAAAAATGGACTGCACTCCACAGAAGCTTCAGAAGTACAAAAGTGTAGTTTATTCACCCATAATGGCGGTGAGTGACGTTTCGGCTCAGTGTGAGCCTTTCTCAAGCATTGAAACAAAGTGAGATACAAACAATATATAGGTAACCAGTGCATGTCAAATAGGTGCTTAATTAGAATACATGATTGATAATTAACAAATATATATATATATATGCGTTGCCTTTCCCAGTTGTTTGTCATTAGGCCTGAGGGAGACTCCTGTTCGTCCTTCCATTTGGAGGAACAGGTAGACTATGTCCTGACATTAGTTCCAGGGTCCTATAGGGTGAGATAGGATTCTAGGTATCTGGTGTATGAACTTGCCTACCTTTTGGGGCCTGTTCATACTGGTAGTCTGTCAGTAAGGGTTTTCACTAGGAGGTGTCCATCTTCCTTCCCTAGTTTACAGGCCTTATTCTGGTATCCCCTTTCGCTCCTATGTTCGGTGTGATGTTTTCCTCCCACACATGAGCGTGACAATAACTAGGGGGTAATGTATCAATAGCCAACTTTGTGGTCATTCTTTTTTTAAGGAATGTCAACTTGGTTTGAAAAAATTTTGGGCCGACAAATTTACACTGTCACAAACCGTTTGTTACATTTATTGCACCAAATACCTAAGGACTTTTCAGTCTAAAGCCTAATCTGTTTTGTCAGTCTTTATACCACAAAGGTTCCATCAGTTTGCACCTTTTTTAATGAATCAGGCTAAATATGTAAGCCTGCCCACAAAACATCTTGCCACCCCTTGGTAAATGAAAACTGCCATGCATGGTACAATTCACCTTAAAAATGGCGGAAAAATGTCTTAAATTTGGTGCAAATGCCTAATCCACCAACAAGCACCACCTACAGGGTTAGGCTAGTTTTGCACCTGCGGTGTGAGAGAACAGCCTGATGGAATTCTCCAGGTCGGGCACTGCCAGATGCTGTCGGAATGCCCGCCGGGCCCCATTAAGCATAATAGGGTCCGGCGGAGATCCATGCTCATTCTGGCAGACAATGTAGTGGATCGGCTGGACATAAACCGCTGCATGCTGAGGTTTGTGTCTGGACTATTCCCGGCATTGTCTACCGGAACAGCCTGACAGAATTCAAAGCGGATGTGTGAACGTAGTTTTAGTATATCTTGCACTTTTACAGCTTACTTTGCCATCTAGTGGTAACTTTATTTAATGTCAGGTTCATGGAATAGGCTGATAAAACAGAAAACTCGCACATGTAAAAAAGCCATAAAAGTAATAGGTGTTCTGCAGTACTGTACATCGACCAGAGTAAACAAGTGTCTTCTTGACGATTTTAATGGAAAAGGGATAAGGGAAGGAAAGACTGGCGGTCTTGCCAACAATTAATTATTGCAAAATATAAATGCTAGTCTTGTGATAGTTCAAGATTGGCTTTTATTAGTGACCAGTGTTTGTTATTTTCCCATATAAAAAAACCATAATGCTAGGGCTACATGACGAGATGTGTCACATAGGGCACAACTACTCTGCAACATGTGTCGCGCGACATTTTGTCACACCAATGTCGCTCGACAATTTTTATAATGATAGTCTACGGTGTCGCACTGCGACATGCTGCGACTGCAGAAAAAGCCATCTTGAATGGATTTTTTGCTACTGTCGTGTTGCAGTCGCAGCATGTCGCAGTGCGACACCATAGACTATCATTATAGCCCTAACCTAAGGCTACCTGCACACAGGTGCAGGTTTACAAACAGAAGATCTGCACAGATTTACATGCTGATTTCTGTCCGTCTCTGCGCCAAAAAGGACATGTATTAATTGCGGTTTCTGGTGCAGATTTGATGCGCTTCTGAGGCAGATTTCAGCCTTGCATTGAAAAGGGTGAAATCTTCACAAAGAACTGACATGCTGTGGATTTCAAACTCTGTATGGCAGATTAATTTCAGCACCGATCAAAAAAATTATTTGTGGCTTGTTATTGTTTTGTTATACCCTTCTATCGAAATACCTGAACTGGGTCCTTGTATGAAGCCTTACAAGAATATCTGTGTTATTTGTATGTTTAAAAAATAATAATAATACCAATAAAAATAATCTGATTCAAAAGAACGCTAATTCTTTTAAGTGTTAATAGTTTATTTTTATCAATTTACAGAATACAAATTCCTTGAACAACAGAGAAATCTAAATCAAATCTACATTTGGTGTGCCCGCACTTTGCCTTCACAACAGCATTAGTTCTTCAAGGTACACTTGCACAAAGCCAGGGATTTTGTAAGATTATAGTCAGGTGTATGATCAACCAGTTATACCAAATGTGATAAACATCTTCATTTTCATATGCAGGTCGAAACACAGTCATTACCTGAAACAGCTTTGTAAGAGGCTTAAAAATGGGTTAGAAACAGCCAAACTCTGCTACAAAGATGAGGTTGTGGAAGAAAGTTTTATGTCACAGTTCATACACCATGGTAAGACAGAGAACAGCAATAAAACACAAGGTTGTTATATTGTATCAGCCAAGTCTCTCGTAGGCACAGAATTCAAAGCAGACTGGGGTTCCAAGATGTTCAAGATCTTTTAAAGAAGCACAAAGAAATGGTGGTTGTGATGGGTCAAGTTATTGTGCTGCTCACACCCGCCTCCCCATTACACCAGTCATTAGTTCTGACTCCCAACTGTCTCCAACTGGATGTTCACATGTGGCATATCTAGTGTTCACAGGGCCCTATTTAGAGCATACACAGATATCACAGGGCCCCATAGCGTTTCTTCTCTGAATTTTTTAATAATAAATAAAAACAATCATGCTCCACCTCACCCACTTTGCCGACTTCTATGTTGGACAAAGTGGAACAGGTGGTTCATAAGAATGGTGCCTAGGTGTTAATTGGAAACTTAAAGTGGGCATAGAAAAAAAATTCAATTGGCAGAAGGTGGCATCAACACAAGGAGGCGGGGTCGGCAAACCATCAGCCATATTGGGTCACATTGGTGGTTTGTAAAGCCAATGCAAAATATAATGCAATACTCATTTAAAGGCTATGGACAATTCAGGGGCAATTGTTTAATGATTGCGCTGATCCTTGGTCTCCTGACCTCATAAACATGCATTACAACTCAATTCTTATCAAACTGATAAGAATATGGCTTAAATAAGTGTTTATGATGTCAGGAGATAAGAGCTACACATGAGACAGGATTAAAAGAAAACAGAAATTGACATCTTTCAAACAGACTGATTTTTAACCCTGTATTTCAGAAACGGCTGAGCATTTTTAATAGGACTAATTGAAAAAATGATTTTTATCCCAAAATGAGTAAAATTCAAATGTCCCTGAAGGTGTACATAGCCTTTAAGATAATGGGACAGTGCTCTCTTACTCTTTTTTTCCAGCTATATAGTCAAATATAGAGGACTATAATATACAGCCCTATATGAGGAGCCCAGTCATTACATAAACATGTCCTATAGTGAGACAAGGATCCCATCACTATATATAGGGCTCTATAGTGATATATGGAGCACCAGAATTGTACATACAGGCCAACAGTGATATATGAAGCAGTGATATATGAAACACTACTATTAATGCCCTACACTTACTATAGGCTGGCTTACAGGTCATCAGAGACACGCAGGCCCACTGAATAGTTTTTGGGGGCACTTTTGGGGGCTCATGAAGTCATAACCTGACAGTCCCACCAGGATTTCTCTCTGTAGAGTCAATGGCCAATCCACCCGATGGCACTCATTCTGAACACTATGTTTCTTAATGCATTGACAATTGGCATAAAAAAATCTTCTTCATACAGATCTAAATCTCCCGCTTCACTTCAGTACATAATAAATTTCTGCTCTGAGCTCCACCTGGTGGTGGCTACTAGAAAATGCAGTGGATTTAAGCTGGAAAGCAGAAGAAGCCCAGTACTGGCCCCGATCACTTTGGATCCTGTTGTATTTTGTGGTCTGCCTTCATAGTAGGTACGCCACTGGCCCCATAGCAGAGTCAGAAAGTTTTGATAGGAGAATACAGCAAAAATGGAGACAAAATACAGCAGCATGCTGTGCCATAACAGAAACCCAATAGACAAAATTCAGGGAGTGCAGGTTCCACATGCATACTGGGTCCACTCTGCTTTTTACCATTTTTGGTGCCATAATGGCCTCCATTAAATCCAGGCACCAAAACTTGTAAAAAGCAGATTAGACCCAGCATGCATGTGCAACCTGCACTCCCTGAATTTTATGGTGGCCATTATGGCACATAACAGGCAATATTTAGTGTTAGGGTCCCATCTTATAGAGATCACCTTGATGTTTGGCAGACAGGCCCAAATAATTTTGTACTAAAAGTATTTGCCAAGAATTTCAAATCTGCAAAATAAGTGTAGCATTAGCACCAGAATGTTTTCTATAACTATGGCATTATTGTACTTTATTTGTGTGTGCAGAGCGCTGTTACATTGTATTTTTTTCTTTGTGTTTCTAGCCATGGCAGCGTGCACCTGCGCATAGGGATGTGCTGACTGACCCCCTTTTTTTTTTGCAGAAAGCCAATAGACTCCATTATCTTTGTGTGCTGTTGGTGGGAGTTATATGATGGACCTGGCACTAATTTTTTTTTTTTACAATAAAACCCTGAACTAAAGATATACTGAACTGTCCGTGCTCTGGAATACAAACCACCAAGGCAGCCAAGAAAAAAACACAAACCAACTCACCGAAAAGACAAGCTACAATACTGAAAGTGATGGAGGACCAGAAGTCCCAGGATACACTGATACAACACCATAGGCAAAAACTAGGTACTGAATCGGGAAAGAGATACACAGAGCCTACACTTTCCCTAGCAATCAGAAAGAAAAAAGGACTAGACATGTAAAGGCTAACCAATCAATAGCGCCACCCAAAATTAACCAGACCAAGCCAAGCGATAACCTAACCCAGACTCAGATACAAGTATGGCAACTGCCCCAACAGTACTAGTAAATAGTCGGATATGAGGCAACAGGTAAATCTATGTTGCTCATGATAGTTTGTTTCTAAAAAAAAAAGGTTTTAAAAATACAACAAAATAAGACAATATATGTATTATAAGGGTATTTTTTAAGTAATGGTTGGTTCTGTCCCTTTAATTATGTTCCTTTTTATTATTACTATTCTGTGTAATGATGCATTTGACACCGTACCTCATAAAAGGTTAGTATATAAAATGAGGATGCTCGGACTGGGAGAAAATGTCTGTATGTGGGTAAGTAACTGGCTGAGTGACAGAAAACAGAGGGTGGTTATTAACGGTAGATACTCAGATTGGGTCACGGTCACTAGTGGGGTACCTCAGGGGTCAGTATTGGGCCCTATTCTCTTCAATATATTTATTAATGATCTTGTAGAAGGCCTGCACAGTAAAATATCTATTTTTGCAGATGACACTAAACTGTGTAAAGTAATTAACACTGAAGAGGACAGTTTTCTGCTACAGAGGGATCTGGATAGATTGGAGGCTTGGGCAGAAAAATGGCAGATGAGGTTTAACACTGACAAATGTAAAGTTATGCACATGGGAAGGAATAATGCAAGTCACCCGTACATATTAAATGGTAAAACACTCGGTAACACTGACATGGAAAAGGATCTAGGAATTTTAATAAACAGCAAATTAAGCTGCAAAAACCAGTGTCAGGCAGCTACTGCCAAGGCCAATAAGATAATGGGCTGCATCAAAAGGGGCATAGACGCCCGTGATAAAAATATAGTCCTACCACTTTACAAATCACTAGTCAGACCACACATGGAGTACAGTGTACAGTTCTGGGCTCCTGTGAACAAGACAGACATAGCAGAGCTAGAGAGGGTTCAGAGGAGGGCAACTAAAGTAATAACTGGAATGGGGCAACTACAGTACCCTGAAAGGTTATCAAAATTAGGGTTATTCACTTTAGAAAAAAGACGACTGAGGGGAGATCTAATAACTATGTATAAATATATCAGGGGTCAGTACAGAGATCTGTCCCATCATCTATTTATCCCCAGGACTGTGAATGTGACGAGCGGACATCCTCTGCGTCTGGAGGAAAGAAGGTTTGTACACAAACATAGAAAAGGATTCTTCACTGTAAGAGCAGTGAGACTATGGAACTCTCTGCCTGCGGAGGTGGTGATGGTGAGTACAATAAAGGAATTCAAGAGGGGACTGGATGTATTTCTGGAGTGTAATAATATTACAGGCTATAGCTACTAGAGAGGGGTCGTTGATCCAGGGAGTTATTCTGATTGCCTGATTGGAGTCGGGAAGGAATTTTTTTTCCCCTTATGTGAGGAAAATTGGCTTCTGCCTCACAGGTTTTTTTTGCCTTCCTCTGGATCAACTTGTAGGAAACAGGCCGAACTGGATGGACAAATGTCTTTTTTCGGTCTTATATACTATGTTACTATGTGCCTTGTAATCTAGTACCCATCCCTCACTGTGCTGATAAGACCACATTCCTGAGTGATCTCTGAGACATGTGTGCTGCACACTGGAGGAGGGTCTAAAGGTTTAAAATCTGTAACCCATATTCATTCAGGAGACTCCAGTGAAGACGTCATCCTAGGAAGGATTTAAGTATTGATTTGCCCTATCTCTTGTACACCCTGGGGTGTTGGTCATTTTTTAATAATGTGGTAGACAGCCATGTATTATTGCATGACTGACAGAGTCTTACCCCATATTGCATGTTGCATACTTAGGCTAGTAATGTTTATCTACTTTTTATTATTCTGTATGTGATTTGTTTGTGTTATCGTATATTTAATCACACTTAGTCAATATATATATTTACTTAGCCTGCGTAAGCTTGTTCATTCTCAACTCTTTTGAATTCCCGTTACGTTACAATATAAAAGTTCAAATCATCCCCCTTTCCCTCATTTGCAGCTGGTTGCATCTTTTATGTGGCAGTAAAAACGTAAATAGATATTTTTCTGCCAACGATAATGGTAATGAATGGCCACATGAACAATCATATGTTCATACATTCCATTGTGTGGTCATTCATCCCTGAAATTGGCAAGTGTAATAGCCTTTTTTGAAAAGCGCTAATCAACTTCCTATATTGTTGATTGCCACTTGTTTTGGGCAATTTTCTGCCCGTGTGAGAGAATTTCAGCCTCAGAGCCCCATAACTGTTCTCATGGCTACGATGGTTGTAGCTTTGCCTATGCCCCGTGGTGGCCTCTTCTCTTATCAGTGCTTGACTTTTTTTTGATGGCGGGTGGACTATTTGGCTGAAAAATGAGTCCTGGAATCTGACTGCTTATTATAGACACCACTTTACCTTTGTACTGGTTTTAAAAATTTGATTCTAGACTTGAATGTATGCCTGCTCAGCAGTACAGCATGGTCGCCGACATCTTGGATCCTGGACAGAACTCAGATTAGAGAGATTTGGCACTGTCTGTGCTGCTGTAAGTAGGAGCTTTATGGGGATTAACAAATGAACAAAATCACTGAAAAACCAATAATGTCTAAACCCTTGCAGGGATATCACTGAAGGCAAGAATCTAAAACGTAACTTTTATTACATCCAATAAAAATCATATAACTCGGATCCTAAAAGATCCTATACAAACACCGCAGAAAGCTATCACCAAAATCCACGTGGGCTCAAGAAGTGGGATGAGTACTCCGGGAGACTGTGTTAAAAATATAACACTGTCCCTGATCTCACCCTCTAACCTGCTCCGCTAGGGGACGCACCTTGATGGTCGATGCCTAGGGCTGCACTTTCCTTACTACATTGCTTATTCTGTCCTTAGCCTAGACTTGGACAGTATTCACTATATATCAGTAAAGCCAGTCCCAGAATGCACACATACAAAGCCAGTCCCGACGCGTTTCCTCCTCCCGATGGGCAGAGGATTCATCAGGGGATTAGAGCAAAAAGGTTAAACGGCAAAAATATAGATACAATGGGTCCAGATCCACAGATAGTTATTAGATGGTTAGGGTCAAAGAGTGAGTATATGCTCAATAGTCACACTTACATAAGACCAAACATTGTGAGGGGTAAAAGGTTTTACAAACTCCCCCACGCAGGACAAAAATGTCGACACGGCCAAGAATGACCCCAGTAATCTAGCACAGATGTCAAAGCTGGCTTAGGGAGGTCAAAAGATGGAGGTCACCCAGCAGTAAGGCGCTGTTAAAATAAGTGAAAGGGTATTCAATATAACAATACAATAGTATACTGCAAAGCTGGATAAAGCCATAGAAAGTATACAAATTCCGCAACTTCTCATAGATCAAGAAAAATCTCACACAATTCTGTTGAATATTGTGATCAACAGTGCTGGATAACACCATGTGTCGTGATAAGGCCTCCAGACAGGGGCGTAGCTAACGGCTCATGGGCCCTGGTGCAAAAGTTCAGCTTGGGGGCCCCTTCCCTCAGTGATTTGTGTGTCTTCCTATGCGGCACAAGGGTCTTTGGGCCCCTTCAGGCTCCTGGGCCCGGTAGCGACTGCTACCTCTGCACCCCCTATAGCTACGCCCATGCCTCCAGATACACAGAGGGCAGCATGGTAATAGAGTTATCCTACCATTATGCTGGGTGTTGCCAGATGAGTCATATACCCACAGACCCCATGTGTTCCTGGGGCAGATGGTTATAAAATGACATTTTCTCGAAGTCGGCTAATCATCTTAATTATGGACTACAGCAAAACATTGGTCAGGTGTTCTACTCCAAACTTGTCCTACGGGGACATAATACCCAATGTCGGTCAGCTGTAGTTTTCTGACCTTAGTGGAATACCCCGATCTCGTGTCTTGTATCTATACTTCTGATTTTCATATACAGAGTTCCATCTCCCCTCGTTATACAGCAAAATGATAAAATTTTGGGAACCTGAATTCTCAAAGCCCACCCCAAAAAGAGGATTTTCTGCCACCAGTACTGTCCTTTAACCCCTTCAGGACCGCTGCTGTACATATACAGTAGAAGTCTGGGGTTTCAAAATGGAACCTGCTCGCAAGTGGAGCAGGCACCATGGCCACTGGGTTTCTACTGTTCGCAATAACGCCGATCTCAGACATTTAACCCCTCAGATACCCTGGTCAATTGTGACCACGGCATCTGAGGTGGCTTTCCCTGGGAGCGCTGTTCTTGAGTTAAATATTGGCGTTATTATGTACATGCACCTAATGGCATAGTATGGACAACAAATGGTTAACATCTTTGCAGACTGTGTTAGGTTGTCAGGGTGATGGACTAGGACCACCCCGACTAATTAGTGTGTAGAGAATCTAGTTTGAGCAGTGCAAGGGAGAAGCCGTATGTGTTTTAGCTCCTGCATGTAGCTGGGCCCAAGTTCAGAGAACCCTAATCTCTGAGCCTATAATTGCTGTGGAAGTAACCCTGCTACTAAAGTATCCCTGACAAGGGAGAGACCAGACATCTAAGAAGGTCTAGAACTCACAGCGCTATGCAAGCTTCAGACAGTAAGGTACTGTGCTCGTTTATGGCAGAAAGGCTTTGCTGCTGTGAAAGGGCATATTCCTGAGGCAACCTCCATACTTTCAGATGGATTGGCCATCCATATCTCAGTTCTGCACCACTCAGTCCGGGAACTGCCGCTGGGGGGAAAGGACGACACCTTCGGCCCTCTGTAACTCACACGGCCGCTGGGGAGGAAGGACGATACCATCTGCCATGAACTGCAGGTACTCTGCTGTTATCCTCCTCACGAACTGCACAGATTTCTCCGGGGGGTTGGGTCCGAAGAAAATCAGCCGTGAACTCAGCTCTCTGTCAAATTCCTCCTGCGTGTAGCTGGGTGCCATGCTTGTTCTCCTGAAGTTCTTTCTTTTGTAGATAGGGGCGCTGTACGGGTACTAACGTTGCCCTCACTTTGTAATCCAAGGAATGGTGTTGCCCTGTAGATGTCCTTCTGGGCTGTGGAAATGATCCCGCCGCCTGCCACCAAATGTAACGGACCGTTACGCACACAACTCCGTTTAGGCGATATTCCCTTTTCCGGATAGACCAGCAGCTACTGCAATCACCAACTTCCCGAACTGCAAACCACACGAAATCACCAACTTCCGAACAAGAGACACACGAACCCTGGAAGCAGCCGAACAGGAAAAGCAATATGAACAGCTTACACTCCTGGCAATCAGCATACAGTCAATCCCCCCAATAACGAGACGACACTTCGTTTTGAGGGTCAAGCAGGAACTCTATCTCCTGGGGCATACAGCCTCTTTTATTTACACTCCACAAACATAGTACGGCTCACAGGGGTTTGAAACACAGACACTCCCACACAAAATACAGCGACCAATCAACATACAGCCAGATATATCACAATCCCACATGGCTGGTCCATTGTGGGTGCTGATTAGGTCACAGCGATGTCCATTGTGAATGGTGATTAGGTCACAGGTAATGTCCATTGTGAATGTTGATTAGGTCACAGCAATGTCCATTGTGACTGTTGATTAGGTCACAGGCGATGTCCATTGTGCTTGCTGATTAGGTCACAGGTAATGTCCATTGTGAATGTTGATTAGGTCACAGCAATGTCCATTGTGAATGCCAACTGTCATTGGGGCCATAGTCGCAGGGTAAGAGGCTAGCAAGCATGCCTCTCCAATGCCCAGGGATACATGGCAGTTTGTCACAATCAGTAAAGCCAGTCCCAGAATGCACACATACAAAGCCAGTCCCGACGCGTTTCCTCCTCCCGATGGGCAGAGGATTCATCAGGGGATTAGAGCAAAAAGGTTAAACGGCAAAAATATAGATACAATGGGTCCAGATCCACAGATAGTTATTAGATGGTTAGGGTCAAAGAGTGAGTATATGCCCAATAGTCACACTTACATAAGACCAAACATTGTGAGGGGTAAAAGGTTTTACAAACTCCCCCACGCAGGACAAAAATGTCGACACGGCCAAGAATGACCCCAGTAATCTAGCACAGATGTCAAAGCTGGCTTAGGGAGGTCAAAAGATGGAGGTCACCCAGCAGTAAGGCGCTGTTAAAATAAGTGAAAGGGTATTCAATATAACAATACAATAGTATACTGCAAAGCTGGATAAAGCCATGGAAAGTATACAAATTCCGCAGCTTCTCATAGATCAAGAAAAATCTCACACAATTCTGTTGAATATTGTGATCAACAGTGCTGGATAACACCATGTGTTGTGATAAGGCCTCCAGTCCAGATACACAGAGGGCAGCATGGTAATAGAGTTATCCTACCATTATGCTGGGTGTTGCCAGATGAGTCATATACCCACAGACCCCATGTGTTCCTGGGGCAGATGGTTATAAAATGCCATTTTCTCGAAGTCGGCTAATCATCTTAATTATGGACTACAGCAAAACATTGGTCAGGTGTTCTACTCCAAACTTGTCCTACGGGGACATAATACCCAATGTCGGTCAGCTGTAGTTTTCTGACCTTAGTGGAATACCCCGATCTCGTGTCTTGTATCTATACTTCTGATTTTCATATACAGAGTTCCATCTCCCCTCGTTATACAGCAAAATGATAAAATTTTGGGAACCTGAATTCTCAAAGCCCACCCCAAAAAAAGAGGATTTTCTGCCACCAGTACTGTCCTTTAACCCCTTCAGGACCGCTGCTGTACATATACAGTAGAAGTCTGGGGTTTCAAAATGGAACCTGCTCGCAAGTGGAGCAGGCACCATGGCCACTGGGTTTCTATTGTTCGCAATAACGCCGATCTCAGACATTTAACCCCTCAGATACCCTGGTCAATTGTGACCACGGCATCTGAGGTGGCTTTCCCTGGGAGCGCTGTTCTTGAGTTAAATATTGGCGTTTATTATGTACATGCACCTAATGGCATAGTATGGACAACAAATGGTTAACATCTTTGCAGACTGTGTTAGGTTGTCAGGGTGATGGACTAGGACCACCCCGACTAATTAGTGTGTAGAGAATCTAGTTTGAGCAGTGCAAGGGAGAAGCCGTATGTGTTTTAGCTCCTGCATGGCTAGGCCCAAGTTCAGAGAACCCTAATCTCTGAGCCTATAATTGCTGTGGAAGTAACCCTGCTACTAAAGTATCCCTGACAAGGGAGAGACCAGACATCTAAGAAGGTCTAGAACTCACAGCGCTATGCAAGCTTCAGACAGTAAGGTACTGTGCTCGTTTATGGCAGAAAGGCTTTGCTGCTGTGAAAGGGCATATTCCTGAGGCAACCTCCATACTTTCAGATGGATTGGCCATCCATATCTCAGTTCTGCACCACTCAGTCCAGGAACTGCCGAAAGACTTAACTAGAACCTGGTTGTATGCCTGTGTATGACTGCAAAGTGTTCTTTAGAGAGAAAGTGGAGTACTATAACCACCATCATTGTAGCTGTCCATACTAGTACCCCTATCATCCACTTAGTAAAGAGAGACTTAATGTATTACAACTAATGGGCCTGACCTTGGTCTCCAATATCCGTCAGTTCTGCCTTGCACCCAGCCAAACATCTACCATGAAGGGCACCCCAACCAACACCAGGCAGAAACCCCAATATCAGGGTGTGCCCAGAGGGAAGAAAGGGTGTACCCTTCAGTTACAGCACAACCCTAAGGAGTGCCAGAGTGGAGACCGCCACCTTGAACTATACTACCACCACTTTCAGTGCCACCACAACTACCACTGCCAGAGAGAATGAGCACATTTCACGTTGTCTCAAGTATCCAATATAGGACGCACTGGTGATAAGAAGGACAGTGAGGACAAGATGGTTCAGGCTGACCACTCCTCCACATAGTGGTCAATTATAATATTCTATAAAGCCACCATTTGATCCATGTTGTGGTAAAAATTAACTAGGCCTTGGGTTTTACAACTCAACCACAAAAATAATAAAGGACGTTTCTATGTTTTATAACCAGACCCTCTCAATAAATCCATACATGTGTCTAGATGGGAATCAGATGTAGGGTCTCCTTGTTTTCCTATATGATTGGTCCTCTCAAGAATCCCAGGGATTTAACCATTGGGAATTATCCACAAATACCTCCCTCAGATAGCACCTCACCACATCCCAAATAGCTGACAGAAGTACAGTGGAGCACCATATTTTGGCCGTGTAGATGAGGCTTGACACTGTGCTGGCTAGCTGCTAGGCCCCAGACCCCTCCCCAGGTGCCACCCTAATGTGGGAGCTGTGAGACCTGATGCACCTCTGTTCTAGTCCTCCGCATAATGTAAATGAAAACTTATCAACACACAAAATAAACCAAATGTTCATATCTAAAAACTTTATGTATGTACACCGCCGAGAAATCCACTAAAGTAAGTATCCAATCCACAACTTCCCACCAAACGTGACTGGATCATTTTGCACCTCATTGTCCAGCACTCCAAATCCACAGCCTGATCCTAGAGACCCACCGCCCCAGGGAGAAGTCACCTTCAGACACTGAAGGCAGGAGGGGACAGGCGCTGGGGACACTTTCTTGGCACTGATATGACGAGCCTTCTCCAAGATGACAAGGTGAGCCAACTGCAGACATCCTAAGTTATGTTACAAGAACTGTTAAAGGGGCTTTCCAAAACGTACTCATAACAACTTATCCTTAGGATAGTTCAGCAATATCAGATGGGAAAGGATTCAACGTTGAAACTTATGAATGGGAGCAGCACGACAGTGACCAGGCCCAAACACTACACATAGGATGGGGCTGTGTGGTTCTGATACTTGGTTCTGGTTCCGGAGCCTCTGAACACAGCACGACAGTGACCAGCCCTAAACAATACATATAGGATGGGGCTGTGTAGTTCTGATACGTGGTTCTGGATCCGGAGCCTCTGAACACAGCGCTACAGTGACCAGGCCCAATCACTACACATAGGACAAAGCTGTGTAGTTCTGATACTTGGTTCTGGTCCCAGAGCCTCTGAACACAGCACTACAGTGACCAGGCCCAATCACTACACATAGGATGGGGCTGTGTGGTTCTGATACTTGGTTCTGGTTCCGGAGCCTCTGAACACAGCACTACAGTGACCAGGCCCAATCACTACACATAGGATGGGGCTGTGTGGTTCTGATACTTGGTTCTGGTTCCGGAGCCTCTGAACACAGCACGACAGTGACCAGGCCCAAACACTACACATAGGATGGGGCTGTGTGGTTCTGATACTTGGTTCTAGTCCCGGAGCCTCTGAACACAGCACTACAGTGACCAGGCCCAAACACTACACATAGGATGGGGCCGTGTAGTTCTGATACTTGGTTCTGGTCCCGAAGCCTCTGAACACAGCACGACAGTGACCAGGCCCAATCACTACACATAGGATAAGGCCGTGTAGTTCTGATACTTGGTTCTGGTCCCGGAGCCTCTGAACACAGCACGACAGTAACCAGGCCCAATCACTACACATAGGACAAAGCTGTGTAGTTCTGATACTTGGTTCTGGTTCTGGAGCCTCTGAACACAGCACGACAGTAACCAGGCCCAATCACTACACATAGGACAAAGCTGTGTAGTTCTGATACTTGGTTCTGGTTCCGGAGCCTCTGAACACAGCACGACAGTAACCAGGCCCCGGGACCATCATTCTCATGATCGATGAGGGTCCCAGCGGTAGGGCTACCTCTAGGGTTGCCATCCATACTGGAATGACCCGGACAGTCCAGGTTTGTAATCCTGTGCCCGGGTACAAGCCTTTCTCAGACCCGGGCACAGCGATTAGCTGTGAGTGATGCGATGCTAGCGCAGGGCGGCGCTGACTTCAGACACACCCTCCCTCCTGTTCGGGTTTGGCTTGAAGAAAAGGTGGCAACCCGAACTACCTCTCATCTAATACCTATCCCCAGGGGCCTTGCTAGGGTCTGAAAACATCCGAGGTACATGTCCACTGTGTTGAAGTTTGTATAATAAGAATTAACATGAGCCCACAGTGCCTCCATCAGCCCCATATGCCTCCATCAGCCCCCATATGCCTCTCTTCATCCCCCAGTGTCTCTCTTCAGCCCCCAGTGCCTCTCTTCAGCCCCCAGTGCCTCCATCAGCCCCCATATGCCTCTCTTCAGCTCCCAGTACCGCCATCAGCTCCCAGTGCCTCCATCAGCCCCCATATGCCTCTCATCAGCCCCCAGTGCCTCTCATCAGCCTCCATAAGCCACCATATGCCTCCATCAGCCCCCATATGCCTCCCTCAGCCACCATATTCCGCCATCAGCCCCCATATGCCTCCATCAGCCCCCATATGCCTCCCTCAGCCACCATATTCCGCCATCAGCCCCCATATGCCTCCATCAGCCACCATCAGCCCCCATATGCCTCCATCAGCCACCATATGCCTCTCTTTAGCCCCCAGTGCCTCTCTTCAGCCTCCATAAGCCACCATATGCCTCCATCAGCCCCCATATGCCTCCCTCAGCCACCATATTCCGCCATCAGCCCCGATATGCCTCCCTCAGTCACCATATTCCGCCATCAGCCACCATATTCCGCCATCAGCACCAATATGCCTCCCTCAGCCAAAATAAAAATAAAACCACTTACCTTTCCTGCTCCGGTCTTCCTCCTCTTCAGTCTGTTCTGTGAACTGGCACGCACAGCGTGAGGTCACAGCCCGACCTCACATGTGTGCAGTCTTCGCAGTGAAGAGCCGAGGACCAGGAAGCGGTGAGTATAGAGCTTTCACCGCTTCCCGGTCCTCATTGAATTTGTGGGCGGTGGCCAGCGGGGCTCAAGAGGCAGCTGCCCCTTGTGTCCCGCGTTAAAGCCGGTGTAACGTGGTATCTCCCTACTTCATGCGATTTCCCTACCTGTCGCGCCGGAAGTGATGTTGTAGGCGTTCCTGGCGTTTGGAAGATCTGCGCATGCGCAAAAGATGGAAAATCTCACATCGCAATTCAGGCTGTACACGGGACACTGCGCATGCGCTGGAGAGAGATTACGGCCCAGTGCGCAAGCACGGCAAAATCCATCAGATCTCATACATATATTGAGGTCTGTGCTACTGCACCCCCATATATGGGGGGCTGTCTGCGCAGACCTCAATATACTCCGCAGACAGCCCCACATATACTGCGCAGACCTCAATATACTCCGCAGACAGTCCCCCATATACTGCTCAGATCCTCAATATACTGTGCAGCACCCTATATAATGCGTATATATATAGGTATACATATAGATATAGATATATATATATATATTCATCTAACAGAATAAATGGCCATCTGATCTCCCCTAGGCGCTTGCGCACTGAGCCGTACTCTCTCCAGCGCATGCGCAGTGTCCCGTGTACAGCCAGAATTGCGATGTGAGATTTTCCATTCTTTGCTCTTTTGCGCATGCGCAGATCGTCCAAACGCCAGGAACGCCTACAACGTCACTTCCGGCGCGACAGGTAGGGAAATCGCACAAAGTAGGGAGATACCACGTTACAACGGCCCTGGCGAGGTTCGGGGCAGTGGTAGTTTGATTTGAGGCCCTGGACCCGGAAAAAAAGCCCTAACGACGCCCCTGCTTATCCCCTGCCCTGTGAATAGGGAATGACGTCAAATCACTGGAATAGTCCTTTAAAGTGCAGAGCACGGACTATAGAGTGGATACCTCCACTAGGTGGCACTACAGAGACCGTTTTCTTAGAAGACAATTAATCTGCATATTTTTTTCCCAGGGAGCATTGCAGACTTTTTAGGACACTGACACGGTTAAAGGGGGCCCATGTCATTATAAGGGCGTGGTCAATAGTCGAAGGCGGGGCTCTAATTAAAATAATGCAAACCACAACGTTACGAACCATGAAGAATGATGTCACCAAACAGGGCGTAGGCTGCAGAAGTGACGGGCACGATAGGGTTACACGGCGGGTGGAATAACACAGGCCGGTAACGTACTACGTTCTTTATTTAGAACGCCCTGTATTCAGCATGCTGGCCGGGACAGGCCCAAGCAATCGAACGCCGCACGGAGCCGCAGCCGCTCCTTATGAGTCATCCTGCTGGCGGTTGATTAGTCAGCCTGGACAGTGCAGGCAGCTGGCAGCTGAGGGTGTGCGGCTGCAAAGTGGACGGTGGAAGTGATGCGCGCGCGCATGGCAGCTCCCTGAGCGCTGAGCCTGCAGGGAGGACACCCAGGTACCCGCAGGAGGGGTGCAGAGCTCGTCTGCTGCTGACAGGCAGGTAATGGGGAGGACTCCTGCTCCAGGCCCTGCTGCGGTGATGCAGTGTATCTGAGCGGGTCCCTGGGGCATGGACTGAGCTTTACTTTGCCATGTCCTAGAATTAGGGGCATTTGTTGGGCAGAGGTTTCCAGTGGCTTCTCCTGTCGGTAAGTACCCAGCTTTCCCAGGCTCCTGGCTAGTCCTGCAATCCTCTGGCTACAGGGAAGTGGCGGTGCTGATGTGCAGCGTGCTGGGAGATGGGCAAAGTTTTGTAAACTACTATTCGGCTGCTTTGCTGAATTTTACTCAAAAATTCACTTTGTGACTAATCACTTTGTCGCAAAGCGCTTTTCTTTGTAAGGCTACTTTCACGCTAGCGTTTTGGCTTTCCGTTTGTGAGATCCGTCTTAGAAGCGGTCCAGAAACGGATCAGTTTTGCCCTAATGCATTCTAGATGGAAAAGGATCCGCTCAGAATGCATCAGTTTGCCTTCGTTCAGTCTCCATTGCGCTCTGGAGGCGGACACCAAAACTCCGCCCGCGGCGTTATTCTCAGTAAAAAACGGATCCGTCCCCCATTGACTTTTAATTGTGTTCAGGACAGATCCGTCATGGCTATAGAACACATAATACAACCGGATCCGTTCATGACGGACGCATGCGGTTGTATTATTGTAACGGAAGCATTTTTGCAGATCCAGGACGGATGCGCCCAAACCGCGAGTGTGAAAGTAGCCTTAGTAGTAGGTGCAATGACGGGAAATGACGATTGCACCGCCCCTCGTTATTGTACCGCGTTCATCGCAGCATCTGAGTTTAATATTAAAGTGTATAATAAAAAAATAACATACTTACCTCATCCATTTGAGTGCGAAGAGCCGTCCGACGCCATCTTGATTGAAGATCCAGTGCGAAATCTTGTGCGGCCCGTGATGACATCACCACGCACGGAATTTCACACGGGCTTTTCAATCAGGATGGTGGCGGCCGGCTCTTCATGCTGAAATGGATGAGATAAGTATGTTATTTTTTTTATTTTTTAACCATTTTCAGGGAAAATCGATTCGTTACCACAAAGCATGAGGAAATTCGACTTTGCGGCGAATTTAATTTTCCCTTAAATTCAGATCTTACAGGGGTTTGTGTCACTTCAGCAAGTGGTATTTATTATGTAGAGAAAGTGAATACAAGGCACTTACTAATGTATTGTGATTGTCCATATTGCCTCCTTTGCTGGTTGGATTCATTTTCCCATCACATTATACACTGCTAGTTTCCATGGTTATGACCACCCTGTAATCCAGCAGTGGTGGTCGTGCTTGCACGCTATGGGAAAAAGTGTCGGCCTCTCTGGTGGCCATGACTGTTTTAGCGCACATAGGCTGGTGCTTATTCCTTTACCCTGGGTTCAGACCTGAGCGTTTCTGAGACGCGCGTTTTCCGCGCGTATTTGTGCGCGTTTTTGGCAATAGTAAACTCGCGTTTTACGCGCGTTTGTGTGATTGACTGCAGTGTTGTCCAATGACCAAATATCCCTGTCTATATGAAGTTTGGCCAATCAGAGCTGGGGTTTGGCCTTTCCAGCATGTTGCAAATTCATAAACACGCGTTCGAACGCGCGTTTTTAGTGTCAAAAACGCGCAAAATACAAGCGTTGCGCGTTCCCATTGAAGTCTATGGGCCAAAACGCGCGACAAACGCCCCAAAAAAAGCTCAAGTACTTGTTTATGCATCAGGCGTTTTTCAGCGCGTTCGCACGCGCTGTAAAACGCGAAAATGTGAACCAGTCCCATAGGGAAGCATTGGTTTGCATTGGTTATGCGTTTTACAGCGCGTTCGAACGCGCTGTAAAACGCGCAAGTGTGAACTGAGGGTTAGTGTGCAAGCACGACCACCACTGATGGATTGCAGGGTGGTCGTAACCATGGAAACGAGCAGTGTATGATGTGATGGATGGGTCCCCAAAAAAAAATGGATGCACCGCAATGCCACCCGGACGTCCAGATAACGCCGGTATTTTGCGGATCAGCCATCTGCATTAGGATATAATCGGAGTACCCCTTGAGGTCTTATTGACCACAGGGTTCTCCACCCCAGGTAAAGCCTTCCCATTCTGTTTACTGGATGTTGGTCATCAGTGAGAGTTATCGGTGTAGCAGAGTTGTATTTGTCACCGGGCTGCTTCTTGTGTAAATCATTCATCGTTGACACTGCGCCCTTTATTGCCCCAGGGGTGGGAATCTGTCGTAGAGCAGAACTGCAGATTTTTCAGATGATGTAGCGACTGGCTGAGTTGTGGCATCCAGTTCAGCGTGATCTCAGGGACACGCCCTTCTCCCTGTGTACTCCGGTGAGCGCTGTGCTTACGGGGAGCGGCCGCCTTGTTGTGGAATTTTAATGGGGTTTGTAAAGTGTTTTGCTGACCTGGTGGAGCCTGTCCTGTGACATCCGGCCATGCCCAGGCTTCATCCTCAGATGCAGCTATATCGCCCCCGTATACCGCAGTGGCAGCCCCTTTAAGGAGGACATGTCTGTTTTAGTGACTACCTGCGTGTCCCATGTAATAATTCTGGAGCGTCTGTTCCTATGGCTCATCCTTTGAAATGGGGAAATCAGTGGAAAATCCACTGCATCGAAATACGTACCATTTTTAGTGGGTATTTTGCCGCTGTGCAATTCCAACAGATCTGCCGAGACTGTACCTTTAGGCCTCGTTCACATTTCTGTGTCGTCCATGTTTTATCCGTGTATGGTCCGTGCGTTTTTGCCCGCCGTGTGTCATCCGTATTCCACAGCTGTGTACACCTTCCGGGGGCCATTTATTTTATGATCGCATTTTACCCCTTTTGGGCTAAAAAAAAAAAATATCACTTTTTCAATTGATCTTTATTAAAAATATTCAGCGTTCTATCACAAAGGGTTAACTGTCTAGCTGTGTGCACCCTACTTTCTACTTTCGCTTTCTGCCTGTCGTCTAATAAACCTGATCTCTAAATTACTAAAAGGTCATGGCCACATTCGTAAGATAAGAATTGAGCGATAATAGAGCGCGTTTATCAAGATCGCCTGCTTTGGGCGGATTTCATTCCGCTGTCTTTCTTTCGCGGGGTATTTATTAAAAGTCGCACAGACGCTGATGACTTAGCCTCGGCTTATTGTTATTAGTCTGACCTCTGGTGGTTGTTTTTCAGTATGACAGGTTCACATTCACTTAGGCTACTTTCACACCAGCGTTTTCAATTCCGCTATTGAGATCCGGCGTAGGATCTCAATAGCGGTGGAAAACGCTTACGCTTTGTCCTCGTTCATTGTCAGTGGGGACAAAACTGAACTGAATGAAACGGAGTGCACCAGAATGCATTCCGTTCCGTTTGGTAGCGCTCCCATTACGGACAGAATAACGCCGCGAGCATCGTTTTTCTGTCCGCGATGTGGTGTGGAGCAAGACGAATCCGTCCTGACACACAATGTAAGTGAATGGGGACGGATCCGTTTTCTCTGACACAATGGAAAACTGATCCGTGTGTTCAAGACAGATCCGTCATGGCTATAGAAGACAGAATACAACCGGATCCGTTCATGACTGATGCATGCGGTTGTATTACGGTATCAGAAGCGTTTTTGCAGATCCAGGACGGATCCCCAAAAAACGCTAATGTGAAAGTAGTACATATAGGCTGGTGCTTTTTCCTATAGTGTGCAAGCACGGCCACTGCTGATGGATTGCAGGGTGGTGGTAACCATGGAAACGAGTGATGTATAATGTGACAGAAAAATGAATCCAGCCAAAGGAAGCAATATGGACAAACAATTCACAATACATTAGTAAGGGCCTCGTATTAACTTCCTCTACATCAGGGGTGCACAACCTTTTCTGGTTGGGGGCCACATTGTCAGCCTGAATCAATTCCAAGGGCCGAAAATAAAACTTAAAGGGGTATTACCAACTGAAATACTGTATTTTTGGCATATTGAACATACAGTATATACTATAAATATCAGTTACAGTTCTAACTCCCATCTAATAGGAGAATACATGAAAGATATATGTAAGAAGCCATAAGATATAGACCTACATGTCTTTTACCAGATGTTTGGGGGCCGCACAGAATGGTATTGAGGGCCGCATGTGGCCCCCGGCCCGCAGGTTGTGCACCCCTGCTCTACATGATCAATGCTATCTGCTGAAGTGAGACGACCCCTTCAAAGCGGCGCCAAGAAGGGACATGTCCGCCTCTCTGCGATCCTCAGCATTACCTCCCATTGAAATAAATGGGAGACAGAAAGGACGTTTCAGAGAAGCTTCGACATGGCTGTCCGGGCCAAAATTCTGTGGTAAAAAAACTGCCCCTAAAATTGGTCGGCCCATTGGAGGCCATGTCTCTTCCCATTAAGCCATGCCTACTTTTCTGCCAAGCGGTGCATTGCGGAAAAAGTATTGCACAAGTACGGTGCACTTCTGTGGCATTGATAAATCCCATTGGTCAGGAACACTGGTCATTCGCAACCAATGATAGAGCAGCTTTCATTTTGCTACTTGCTGAGGTAAAATGAGCACCGTGCTGTGATTGGTTGCTAGGGGCAACATGACTTGTTTTGATAGTGTTGATCATCGAGGCCCAGGGTTCTCTCCCTTTCACAATGGGCCGGTTCTCCTGGCCTCCTGGATTTAGGCTGCTAGTTCTAGCAGTGCCGACGCGGTGCACGGTTTATCAGCGGCTGCACACATTTTTGGAATAGTTTGTGAGCGGCCGGGGTGTAGCTCGGGAAAGGCTGTGATGTGACTTGATGTGCATTCTTTACAGAAACCATGGACTCGGACCCGGCAGCCGCTCCCCACCTTCTTGGCCGATCTCAGCTCAACGCTGCGACCTCTGCAGACAGCAATGAGGACAACCAGAGATCGGGACCCTCCAATCCCGGATCCCCCAGGGGGTTTGCGGCTGTGCCAGGTACTGTCATGCAATGTTGTGTTCGTCTGAGTCTTCACAAAGTTCATCTAAAATGAAGCGGCTTTGCATTACGTCTTGACTGGGAAAAAAAAAAAGTCCTCCCGTTTTGTGTCTACGGCCGATACGAAGAGTTGTGCGTATCCATGGTAACAGACTACAAACAAACCCTGTGTAGTCTGATGCTGCCACCGGATGAGGGTATGACTGCAGGGTCAGCCTACACAGGTTTTGTTTGTAGTCTGTTAACATCACATAGGTCTGCATAGGAGCCAAACGATAGGAATTTTTTAAAATGATGTGACTTTTTGCTTTATTTTTGAGGCTTTGGAGCAATGAAAAGAAATGTGTGAAGGTGGACATAGCCTTTAAGATGGAGAACACTGAAACCATACGCTTCGTCTATAAAAATAAGTCTATGCGCCATACAGCACCACAGCGCTGTACGTTCCAGTGTGGCTGAGTCTGGTACTGCTGCTTGGTCCTGTTCACTTGAATGGCCCTGAGCCTCAGGATCAGGCAACTGGTGTTTATATGGATGACCCCCGGTGAACATACGAAAGAGCCCCAGCCCATCAATTCTGCTGGTGACCCCCCTGGGTTCACATTGATCAGATATTAAAGAGCCCCTGTCAGCAGGATCAACCCTTTTAAACCAGTTAGGTAAGGCTGACCCTCCTGGTTGTCGCTTGTGGGGTTTCTGAGAAAAGACTTTCATTCTTTAGTCAAACTAGACCTTCGACTGCACTGAGGGGGCGTGACCGAAACTGGAAAGCTGAGGAGGACTAGGCCACGTCCCTCTGTACACAGAAGCCCTAATTTGCATAAAGAATAGAAGTATTTTTATTTTTTTTCCCTGAGGAACGCCACAACCGATTTTTCACAAGACGGCCCTTTTACAAGGCGAATGTTTTAAAACCCAATTGTCAATTGTTTAATACATTTCCTGGAGGAATAACTGAGGTATGGCACAAAGTTGGTCCAAGAAGAGATGCTCCAGCAATATTTTTTTTACGAAGATGTGTCAGAATTCTCTGGGTTTTCCAGGACTTTATCATTGATGAACTGTCCTTAGGATGTCCGCAGGATCAACCCTATTAGGCAGTAGGGTTGATCCAGCTTTTTTTAAAAACATTTTTTTTTTTTATTCTCCGCCCCTGCTCCTGCTGCTCAGTTCTGGCTCCTTCAGTCAAGCGCATGTAAATTCATGTATGCTACTGTAGCCAATGACTGGCTGCAGCAGTGACTTTCCCCCTAAGAGGTACGTCGCTGCTGAGTCCAGTTATTGGCAGCAGTGGCACACGTCACTTCTGTCCATACTGGAAGTTTACCCGTGGAGAACGTGTCAAGGAGCTGGAACCGAGCAATGGGGACCACATGAGTATTCTTGACTGGTCCAGTGAGGAGGGAGGAGAATTTATAACTTATCGAAAGCTGGAGCACCCCTTTTAAGGTTTATCATTTGGTACATTCTGCTGTGTTCTTAGTCGTTTTTTCCTACACAGTATGTGACAGATTCAGCTCTGCTTCATCTGCAGCTCTTACACAATCTGTTGCATTGTACTAAAGAATGAAATTGCTCTCGACCCGGCAGCTGCTGGTGGTCGGATCAGGTTTAGGAGCTGCTCCGGGCTGGTCGGTAAGTGACGGAATAAATATTTGTCAGCCCGGTGCAGAAACCGCTGGCAGAGACGCTATTCCGGACAGATTTATGGCGCTGCAGATGTAAACAGTGCCTGGAGGAATGCTCTGCGGAGTCCTCCCCTCCTAGCCGGAGATAATCCCGGACATGTTGGGGCTTTTGTGAGACTTAGCAGTGTTTATTCTGTGGCCGATGACGACATCCGGTGGAAACATCTGCAGATTCCCGGCCACCTTCTACCCTTTGTTTCATTTCTATATACCATAGCTGTTTGTGGCCCAAGCACCGCAGCCCCTTCAAAGAGGTGATCGACTCGGGAGTCGGACCCCCACCAATCTGATATCTCAAGGACCGGTCCTGGAGCACCCAGAGAACTCTCCTGACACGTCTATCTGTTTATCCCATGAGAGAACAGCTCTTTTCGGGACAACTTTGTACGGTCCCTCAGTTATTCCTCCAAGAAATGTATGAAACAAGTGACCATTGGGTTTTAAAACATTGTCCTTGGGAAAAGGGGTGCGCGCCTACTTACCCTAACACTTTTTGATCAGCGCTGTCTGTGTCAAACTGTGTAGGGGCACGCCCTATTGACAAGGGGAATGCCTACAGCCAGATTATTTATGCATTTCCAGGAGGAATCTCTGAGGAACGGCACAGAAAAGCTGCTCCACAATAGTTCATGGGAGTTGTTGTGATTTGCTGTATGAGTCGAACAAGGAGAGTACATTGATCAGGAAAAATGAAGTTTTACTATATGCAAATGAGCCTCTAGGAGCAACGGGGGCGTTACCACTACACCTAGAGGCTTGGCTGTGTCTGCTGCGTCCACTTTGACAGAACCAAGCAGTGTAAAAGTCATCACGCCTGGCTCTGTCAATGACAGTGGAGAGGGCGTGGCAGTTGCAGAAAGGTAATGGTAACGCCCCTATTGCTCCTAGAGGCTCATTTGCATATATTCTCAGCACTGCGAGCACATATAGACATGGGACCAACACAGATGCCTTCAGCTGCCGAGCGCACACGTAACTGGTCAGCCAGTGTCATAGGTACAGATGCCCTTTAAGACGTGTTCTCTCCATCATGGCCGTACATACAACGCCTCATATCTCAGCTTCCTAAACTCCTACCAGTGTGACGTGGGAGGAGGGGATAGTGGAGTTATGTTTAGATGCCGGGGGATTTTTCTAGACTTTCTGCTTCACCACACCGTGTTACACAATAGCAGCCCCACTTTTCTTCCGCCATCGGCTTTAACTTCTCCATTGGAGCCTGCAGGAAGTGGATGGAGATCGCGAGCCGCCGCCGGTCTTTTAGGAAGCTCTGCCCTGTACATCTGTGGTTCCTAATGAATTAAAGTTCCCTCCAACATGCCAGTTTGCACAGGGCACCTATACCGCCGATGGACCTGAATGATGAATAGAATGCCAGACTTGCAGTGAAGACTGACATAGGGTTGTTTCGATACCCAATCAATACTTTTCTCTGGTATCGAGCTCGATACCAGGATTAGTATTTTATCGATACTAGTATCAGAGAACGTGGGCGCGCTGCTGTCAGCGCGGCCATGTTCCCTCAGCAGCATGGGGAGAAGGAAGTGGTCTCTCCCTCCCCCTGTGCTGCTGCTGCCAATGAGGAGAGACGGGAGGCAATTAACCCCTCAGTGCCGCACCTGAGGGGTTAATTGCCTCTGATCGCAGCGCTCGGTCACAGGCAGGTGCCGGCAGCCTGTGTCTTCTGCCTGTATTTATATATGAAACGTTACTAGTGCGTCCGCCCTCCCCAGTATTAAAACATTGGTGGCCAGTGTGCCCCTCCTGTCCCCAGTATTAAAATACACTATTGGTGGCCAGTGCGCCCCCCACCCCTTCAGTATTAGTATCATTGGTGGCAGTGGCCACAGGGTCCCCTCACCTCCTCTCTTCTGATCAGAGGCCCAACAGTGTAATGCTACATTCACACGACCGTATGGGTTTTGCGGTCCGCCGTGTGAATGTAGCCGGCCCTATGATAGAAATGCCTATACTTATCCGCGGTCGCGGACAAGTATAGAACATACTCCATCTTTTTTGCGGGGCCGTGGATCGGATCTACGGATGCGGACAGCACACTGTGTGCTGTCTGCATCTTTTGCGGCCTCATTGAAGTGAATGGGTCCGCACCCGTTCCGCAAAATTGCGGAACAGATGCGGAGCCATTCATACGGTCATGTGAATGTAGCCTAATGCTGGGGCTCCGATCGGTTACCACGGCAACAAGGATGCTACTGAAGTCCTGGCTGCCATGGTCAGCTCCCTGCTGCTGTGTGCACTGTGCACAGGGCAGCAGGGAGAGGGTGAGATCCTATTTACCCAGATAGAGCTGTATCAGGGGGAATAGGATGAAAATGATCCCAGGTTCTAGCCCCTAAGTTAATAAATAAACTGTAAAAAAAAAAAAAGTACACCAAAATATTAAGTATAAATCACCCCCTTTCCCAATTTTACATATAAAATATATGAACAATAAATAAATAAAATATTACATATCGCCGCATCTTAAAAGTCCAAACTATTAAAAAATCCTCTTTTATGCGGTGAACGCGGTAAAAGAAAAAAATGCACAATTTGCCATTTTCTTTTAGTCGCCTTGTCCCCCCAAAAAGTAGGATAGGACTGTTATATTATGAGCCGGCAGTTCCATAAAATGCGGAGTGCACGCGGCTTTTTTGGGCGCTTTTATTTTTTTCGCGTGGTATCGAGTATCGCAATACTTTTTTTATGGTATCGATAACGAATCAAAATTTTGGTATTGAAACAACTCTAGACTGACACAAGCCGGGCAGTACGAAAACATGCAGCTGAAAAGCAGGCAGAATGTGCTCCCTGGAGATTCTTTCATGCCCAACTTAATTTTTAATTTTTTTTTTACAAGGATGTAACCTCAGAGAGTGAGTAAGCCGTTCGGCATGAACACAAGAAGTCAATATTTGCATGGACGCCTGCTCGGATATTAGATACAGCGAGGAGCCTGGGGCAGTGTTCACACAGGAATAGAAGAGCTGTCTGATAAGAAGGGTCTCGGCCTGCAAGAGGAAAGAAGCCAAGCTTTATCTTCTCCTGGGCGGGTCATTAAAGGGACACACCCCCTAAGATGTGTGTCCGCATCCGTAGTTCCGCGACCCCGCAAAAAAGATAGAGCGTGTCCTCTTCTTGTCCAGACAAGAATATACATTTTCTGTCATAGTGCCATGCAAACTGCGGAACGTACACGGGCTGGTATCCGTGTTTTGCGGATCCGTAAATTGCAGACCGCAAAACACTTACAACCGTCTGGACGAGCCGTAAAGGTGATAAAAATGTATGATAGAAGAATATTTTCCAAAAAAATGCCTGCAGCCACGACCATAACTAGTGCCGTCACATGCAGCTATAGCGGGGATCCAGTACGCCAGCTATTGTGGAACTACAACTCCCAGAATCCTGCTTTCACTTCTATGGGAGTTACATGAACGTCCGAGCAAGTGTGCATGCTGGGAGTTGTAGTTTCAGAGCAGCTGGAATGCCAAACATTGCTGACTCCTGAACTATAATCTGCCCTCTGGAACTACAACTCCCAGAATCCTGCTTTCACTTCTATGGGAGTTACAAGAACATCTGAGCAAGTGTGCATGCTGGGAGTTGTAGTTTCAGAGCAGCTGGACTGGAATGCCAAACCTTGCTGACCCCTGAACTATAATCTGCCCTCTGGAACTACAACTCCCAGAATCCTGCTTTCACTTCTATGGGAGTTACAAGAACATCTGAGCAAGTGTTCATGCTGGGAGTTTATTTTCAATGGGGCCGGAATGGATGCGGACAGCACACTTTGTGCTGGCCGCATCCGCGTTTCCGGATCCGCCTGCCGTTTCCGCAAAAAAATAGAACATGTCGTATTCTTGTCCGCAATAGCGGACAAGAATAGGCATTTTCTATTATAGTGCAGGCCATGTGGACATGGCCAGTGTTTCCTTGTTTTGCGGATCCGCAAAACACTTACGGACGTGTGAATAGAGCCTTATGCTGTTCCTCTGTGATTCCTCCTAGAAGTTTGTGAATAAATCGGCAACTGGGTGTTACCATTCCACTTGTCAAAGGAGCCTGTCCCTATACTGTCACACATTGTCCGATCAGTGCTGACAATGTCAAAGGGCACACCCCAACTGGTGAGGTACCTGTATAAAGCCATGTAGTGCCATCTTGTCCCACCCCACCCGGTTATCAATTTATTCATACATTTCTAGGAGGAATAACAGAAGAATGGCATAACAAAAGATGCGGGTATAAAGGAGAGAAAACAAAAGAATGGGAGAACAGTTTATCCACTATCTTCAAAGAGCTCTAGGTAGAACCCCTGGAGATGTAAGATCAGGCGCCAAAGGAGGGAAGGTGATGTTATTAGTGATAGAGCCTTTTTTTAAAATGTGTTTGTTATAAATAGTAAAGAGTGGGTTTATGACCCTGGAAGGTAGGTGAGGGCAGGCGGCACCAGCTAGTGCTAGCAGAGGCTGAAAGCACTTGTAGACAGGTATGGGAGAGAAAAAGAAAAAAGTGTGGGCGCCACATCCCAATATAAATAGGAGGAATTCTCAGTAAGATTGTAAAAGTTACACCAAACTTGAATAAATGTGCTTCCCTTTAACAGGTACTACATAGTGAGAAAAAAATGGCCTTCATATTTTCATATAAAAACACTAAAATAAAGGTTTACACTCACTTCACTGGGGGGTCACCACCAGGATAAACTCAAGACACCTGGGGTGGGTCCCCCCCGGCCGGGATCGCTTGTAGAATGTTGGAGATCAGGATAAGTGTCCAGGTAAGAAGGAGATGTCAAATCAATCAGGCACCGGACTTGAATCTTCATCCAAATGATCTCTTCTATCAGGCAGCTCAGGTGATGATCGAGTGTGCACAGGCTTACTGCAAGCAGAACAAGCTGAGAGAGGGAGTTGATCTCTGAAAGATCCCAAAGAGTGGATTCAAATTGAACTATAATAAGTGTTTATGAGGTCAAGAGATCAGACAAAAGGAGCATCACCTGAGCTGCCTGATAGAAGAGATCATTTGGATGAAGATTCAAGTCCGGTGCCTGATTGATTCGACATCTTCCTTCTCCTCTGTGCCGCTAAGCAGAACGTGGCGTGCGCTGAGAGCGCCGACGTACCATGTTTTATAACAGATACTAGGCTACGCAGTATCGTTAAATGGTAAGACCCGGTATCGTATCGATCCGGATATAAAAATATTGATTGGGTATCGAACCTTCGATACCCGGTGCAACTCTAGTCAGGAGAAGTGACTGTGAAAAATATTAGTAAGTAAAAATAAAATGATAAACAAAGTTCTTGGCAGGATTCGGCACCCATAGCAGTCTACGGGCCCTTACTGTACCGCCATATGCTTCTGCTGTCATATGGAGGTTTTTGTATTGGATCCCTTATTAACAGACAGATATAAAATCGTGGCTCCATCTGATGCCAAATTTTAGAGACCCCATATGGTGGCACACGGAGTGCATGCCAATAATCCCTAAGCTCTGTATGGTCAGGAGAAAACCAGAACATGCCCGCATCTTATTTATGTGGGCAGAGAATGAATTCGGCTCTGCTATGAAGGAAAGTTATGCTGCCCCCTGCTGACATTAGCTGTACTATACAACATCGGACAGGAGGGGGCACTAAGGCTGGGACTGTCTGCTTGACCTGAGCCATGTCCGAGGTCAGCTTAGGCTACTTTCACACTGGCGCTTTGGCTTTCCGTTTGTGAGATCCGTCATGGGCTCTCAGAAGCGGTCCAAAACGGATCAGTTTTGCCCTAATGCATTCTGAATGGAAAAGAATCCGCTCTGGAGGCAGACGCCGAAACGCTGCCTGCAGCGTTATTCTGCTCGTGATGTGGTGCGGAGCAAAACGTATCCGTCCTGACACAATGTAAGTCAATGGGGACGGATCCGTTTTTTCTGGCACAATAGAAAACGTATCCGTCCCCCATTGACTTTCAATGATGTTCAAGACGGGTCCGTCATGGCTATAGAAGACATAACACAACCGGATCCGTTCATGACGGATCCATGCGGTTGTATTGTGGTAACGGAGGCGTTTTTGCAGATCCGTGACGGATCCGCAAAAAACGCTAGTGTGAAAGTAGCCTTATCTGTGGGCACGTTGTGTATTCTGCCCGTGTCAGCAGGGCAATATCATGGGTGTTTTTCTTACTTCTGACATAAAGCAACATAAAAAGATAAAATGAAATAAAACAGAAATACAATTTTCTTTTCTTGCAGAAACCATGGACGAGGATGAGGAAGCGACTTTTCAGGAACTCCTGGAAAAAGCCAGGGCCGGGGAAGCCAAGGCCCAGAGCGAGGTAACAGAAGCACGTGGGACTGTAATAACAGGAGGCAGATGTACTTCCCAGAATGATTCATCACATGAGCGCTGCCAGTCCCTCACCTATGCCCTGCACATGACCTGGGAATCCTGGCACACACCGCCTGGAGGCACAACATGTCCTCGTGCTCACCTGGAATTACATTGTACAATCAGCAGCATGAAGTGGTACACGTTCACACCCGGTCTACAAAAATGTGGATCGGATGCGGACCCGTTCATTTCAATGGGGCTGCAAAAAATGCAGACAGAAAACCGTATCTGTTCTGCGACTCCGCAAAATAGATAGAACATATCCTGCTCTTCTCCATTTTGCAGACAGGCATTGCTCACAGAGGGGGGATTGTGCAGGACTGCAAAATGCAGGAGGCACGCGGCCGGTGTTTGTGTATTGCGCACTGCAAAACGGATACAGCCGTGTGAATGGACCCTTACACTAATGTTAGAGCACATTGCGCTCAGTCTCCAGAGATGTAGTAAGCAGGAAAAGAGGGGTGCAAAATGTTTTTAGTATTGGCCCCCTCTAAGGGCTCATGCACAAGACCGTATGTATATTCCCGTCCACAAAAAATACGGATTATGTCCGTGTGCATTCCGTATTTTGCGCAACAGAACTGCTGGCCCCTAATAGAACAGTCCTATCCTTGTCCGTAATGCAAACAATAATAGGACATGTATCTGTTTTTTTGCGGAACGGACATACGGAACCGGAATGCACACGGAGTAACTTCAGTTTTTTTTTTTTTTTGTGGACCCATTGAACGGAATGGACATGGAAAGAAAATACGTTCATGTGCATGAGCCCTTATAGCCATTGCCAAATAATTTGCCCCACACAGCTACTCCGCCAGTCGTGGTTTACTTCTACATATTAATTAGCTGAGCTAATACTCCTGCAGTTAGAGTATTAAAGCATGTTTTACATTAAACATACTTTTTTAGATTTCTTGGTGAGTTTTTTTTTTATATACAGTATTTTTTTGGCTATACATCTGAAGCCCCACAAATACATGAATGAAATGAGTTCATTACAATACAATATAGTTGGCCAACTAGAACAATGATTAGAAAACAACGTGTAAAAATATATATCCAGTGTGGCTCTGTATGAGATGTCCCAGACTTCCTATACGGTATTCCATTATTTTTAATTTTTATTTTCTTAGCATTGTTGTAGTTGACCAACTATATTGTATTTGTGGGGCTTCAGTGATGTGTGGTGGGCGTTCGGCAGGAATAGACCATACAGGACCAGGAGCCGAATATCCACCATTTAACATTTTTTTTGCGCTATGGTTTTTTATCAATTGACCATAATAGAATTTTTAATTCCATACAGCGCCGAATAGCTGAGTGCCCCCCAAACACTTTACTATATATCCTTTTTCCAATCGACATCTAGTGTGTCGAGGGGAGTGCACCGAACCACCGATTTCGCAGACTGGTAAAGCCACTGTTTTTTATATATATATATATATATATATATATATATATATATAGCCAATTTTCTGATAACCTATTCTGTGTGTCATGCAGACCAGTTTAATACGAGCATGTGCCAGTTGTCCTCTTCTCTGGTGACGCATTCCAGCATGCCTTGCTAGTGCCACACCGCACGTCTGTGACCTTCTCCGGTTCCCCTCACCACTTCCTTTATTCTTTTTCATATGTTGTAAGTTACATTTGCCTCACTCAGGATGGAATCATTTATAACCGTCATTTAGGTAGAAAATTCATGAAATACATAACTTGCCGACACAGACCTTACGGTATCTGTGAATATACTTTTATAGATGCTACAAATGGAGAAGAGGGTGGCCTCAAAGTAAATCTCAAAATGGCCCTTCTTTACGGTGCCAGGTCATTCCACCCCGGACAATACGGCCTGGTGTTAATTTCCCCCTTTCCATCCACTTGTTTGCTGACAGTTCCTCTGCATGCACAGGTTCTTGTCACTTATGGGACCAGCCTCTGAGGGCCTCCTAGCAGCCTTGTGGCCTGCCCATGTGTTATGCACACCTTAGATCTGGACCCTTTAAAGTGTGCTATCTAAGAGAAGAAACAATAATCCCAGGAGTAACCATTAGTTTAGCACACATCCTTTTATCTTTTAAAGGGTTTCTGTCACTGGATGTAACTCTATTAAACTCTCCTAATCTTATGCTTCTAGATGCCTCCGTTACTGCACAATTTTAACTTTTATAATATGCTAATTAGCCTCTAGGAGCGCGGGGGTCGGTTTGGCATTGCTCCTGCTCCTAGAAGCTCAGTTCGCCCACCTCAAGTCACACCCTGCCGTCCTTGATTGACAGGGCCAGGCAGCGCTCGTCTCCTCCTGCCACCATGCACGAGTTTTATCCAGCATACAGGGCAAGCCAGTGAAGACGAACGCTCGCCCTGTCAATCATGGACGGCAGGGCGAGATTTGAGGTGGGTGAACAGAGCCTCTAGGAGCAGTACACCTCCCTGCTCCTAGAGGCTAATTAGCAAAATTGTGCAGTAACGGGGGCATCCAGAAGCATAGGTTCAGGAGAGTTAAGCCCCTTTCACACGAGCGAGTTTTCAGCGCGGGTGCAATGCGTGATGTGAACGCATAGCACCTGCACTGAATCCTGACCCATTCATTTCAATGGGGCTGTGTACATGAGCGTTTCCGGACACGCTCGTGTGAAAGAGGCCTTGGGGTCTGCTGACATTAGCACATCGCTAATGTCAGCCAGTTTAATAGGGTTAAATCTGGTGACAGAAACCCTTTAAGCCTCATGCACACGAGCACATGTATTTTGCCATCCGCATGTGTTGCATCCACATTTTTACGGACCCATAGACTTCAATGGGTCTGTCGTCTGCATTTTGCCGTTAGGTAGAAGACATGGACGCCGAAGGCGCACTGATCATGCAAAAAGATAGAATTTATCCGCAAAATGAAGACTACGGACTCATTGAAGTCAGCGTGTCCACAAAAAAGAAAAAAACGTGGGAAGCACATAGACTGCATGCTTTTTGTGCGGACTGCAGAATGGACATGGTCATGTGCATGAGACTTAAGAATGAGTGACTGTACAGTAGGTCTTTGCTGTGATAATCGCCTATTGGGAATGGTGGATCCTGTGTTATCTACATAGAGGTGTTACAATCCCTGTGGGATCTTAAATGCCTTTTTTTGCTGTTTCATTAAGTTCATTTTCACTTTTATTGCAGGTAGGAAAATACTACTTAAAGCTTGCTGAAGAGCAGGATGAGGAAGTGAACAGCTGTGCTGCAGTCAACTGGCTGATCCAAGCCGCCAAGCAAGGTCGAAGGGACGCGGTGAAGCTTCTGCGGAGATGTTTGGCAGATAGAAGAGGTGACACTTACACAGCAGCCTGAGCTCTTCTGAATACCTACCTTATAATTTTGTGTGTACAATATATATATATATATATATATACACACACACTATATATACATAGCTAGATATACTATACACTCATTGACTAAATGAATAATGTTCTAAGAAGTTGTTGTTGGAATGGAATGAAACGTTCTATGTGTGAATGTAACGACGATGGATGTAAGTGATTACAGTAATCGAGGAAAGGATAGGTTTATTGGGGAAAACTGTACAATAGGAAAGAGGCTCTAGAATCCTGTTGGGCCTCCTCCGGCCGGGATACTAGATGAGATTGGGTTGGACACGGAGCCATACAGGTTCTGTATGATATCCTGTGGCACATTTGCTGGCCTGTAGATCCTGCACTGACTATCAGATCATCACACCATCTGTGGGAGCATTTTGTTGCTCCACAGCAAAAGCTGGACGGAAGCGCCCACCACGAGGCCTCCATACTTGATCTGGACTGTTGTGGGATCCCAAACAGAAGTTAGATTATTAGCTAAAGCCAATAAGGTTCCAGTCCATAGCAGTCTGTTTCTCATTTACGACACCACTGCAGATGAAGGTGACGGTGGCTGGGGGTCAATGGCAGGACACATAATGTACGCCATGACACCAAATTGTCTTCTGCTAAGCACGTGTAAGTGGTCCGGGCAGAGACGGATGGTGGACAAGAAAACTGTGGGAGCTACCTGTGCTTGTTGGTGGACTGATGGTCTGTCTGGAGTCTGTTCACCGTACGTACATGCCTTCATGCAACCACTGCACCCAACACCTCCTAACAGCTGGATCAGATGGCGGGCAATTCATCGAAATGACCATCCTGCTTCGCTCAGTCCAATGATGCGCCCCTCTCAAAGTCTGTCAATTGGGCGTAGGGTCTTGCAGTCATCGGTTTCTCGCCAAGGGGTACACTACCCTAAAGTAGCCACTGAGAGCCTTTTTAGAGGGCAGGGTGGAAGCATTTTTTCCACCTGATTGTGTCTAATCAGACCACACCTGTAATTTATGTATCTGATACAAAAGTGAATGCCATGTTTTTTCAGCAATCCGATACCTTTATCTGGGTCTGGGTGTTTCTTTTTTTTTTTTTTTTCTGTCATTTAGTATATACTGTATTTTCTGGCGTGTAAGACTACTTTTTAACACATGAAAATCTTCTCAAAAGTCGGGGCTCGTCTTATACGCCGGTATACTGCGTGCTGAAACTTAAGAGGACCTTTCACTGGTTCAACGATTGTTAGATAAGGATATGTACCGGTACGTACTGGGATTTTTTTCTCCCAGGCTGTGAGCGGAGCACTGCTATTGTCCAGCGAAGGAGAAGGAGATGCCCAGAGCAGAAGAGGATGTCTCCTCCCAGGTGCGAGATTAGCTGTAATTGGCATAAGGCGCAGGTAATCGGGGTCACAGCAGGCGAACAGACTGGCGCCCAGGGACAATAGTAAGTGCAGGGAGGTCCCTGGGTGCCGCTCTACACATACATATCATTATCTAACAATCTTTGGACCAGTGAAAGGTCCTCTTTACTTCCGAGCCGGACTGGATAAGCTGTCCTTCTCCAGCCTCAGGGACAGGCGCCCTCTAGCTGAGCCACCGTGCGCTGCATCCGGGCCAGTCGCTCCTGAAGCAGCCCCCGACAGGGAGGGCTGGGCCGGCAGGGAGAGCTGACCCACCCAATTTTTATTTGGTGTGTGGTGGAAGAGGGGTAGTCTTATACGGCGAGTATAGCCCAAACCCCATATTTTAACAGGAAAAGTAGGGGGTGGTCTTATACGCCCAGTCGCCTTATAAGCCGGAAAATACGGTATTTCACAAGTGGGACCATACCAAAACGACGGGAATCTTTCCATGTCAGCATATGCATGATACAGACTGCAATACGTCATGTATTACTGTAGAAGCGGGACATGTCTTACTATTTGTAGGCCTATCGTAGTAATATTCCCCTGTCCTCTGCTTATATTTCAGGAATCACAAATGAGAATGAGAGCGAGGTGAAGACGCTCTCGTCAGAGACTGATCTGGAGAGGGCCGTGAGGAAGGCTGCCCTGGTGATGTACTGGAGGCTTAACCCCAAGAAGAAGAAGCAGCTTCCGGTGTCTGAACTGCTGGAGAATGTCGGCCAGGTTAATTCCGAAGGTTTGTAAAGAGCCACGTTTAATATTTTGTTTCCTAAAGTCTCAAATGCATCAATATCACCATTTTAGTATATATTAAAGACTATTCTAATTTTCTAGGTCTCCCTTAAGACCTGGGAGTAAAATATTGAGGGCTTAGATCATGAATTTGTGATTGGTGGGGGTCATACTCCTGGCACCCCTGCCAATCATTAGTTTCAACAGGCCACAGCACTCTGGCAAGTGCATCATGACAGATAGGAGGACCTCAGAAGAAGAGTTGTTGAAAAAGGTCACAAAACCATCTCTAAAGAGTTACGGTAATACTCCACCAATCCACGGTCAGACAGAATGTGTACACGTGGAGGAAATTCAAGACCCTTATTTACCCTCCTCAGGAGTGGTCAACTAACAAAGATCACGCCAAGAGCAAGTTCTCAAGGTCACAAAGGAACCCAAGATAACCGCTAAGCAACTAAAGGCCTTTCTCACATTAAGGTTCAGGAGTCCAGGACACTGGCCAACAATGGTGTGCTTGACAGGATTGCATGGAGAAAGCCACTGCTTTCCAAGAAGAGCATTTGCTAATGATCACTTGGACAAGCCAGAAAGCTTTAGGATGGGGGTCATTTACTAACAGAAAGGCGCAGATAGCGGCGCAAAGGTTGTTATCTGTGAAACATAGTGCTGGCAGTGTCATGTTTTGGGCCTGTTTTGCTGTATCTGGACCAGGATGGTTTGTCATTATTGATAGAACAATGAATTCTGAATTATACCAGCAAATTCTAAAGGAAAATGTCAGGACATCTGTCCTTGAGCTGAATCTCAACAGATTGTGGGTCATGCTGCAAGACAAGGGCCCAAAGCACACAAGTGGTCCTACCAAAGAATGGTTAAGGAAGGATAAGGGTAAAGATTTGGAACAGCCAAGTCCTGACCTTAATCCAGTAGAATGGTTGTGGAAGGACCTGAAATGAGCAGTTTATGGGAGGAAACCCACCAACAATTCCTCCAAGCCGATGTGCAGGACTAATCAACAATTACCGGAAACATTAATGGGGTTGTCTCCTCATGGACAATGGGGGCATATCTCTAGGATGTGCCCCCATTGTCTTATAGCTGCGGGTCCCACCCCTGGGACTCGCACCTATATCGAGAACAGAGGCCCGCAAGTGAAGGAGGGCGCATGCGCAGCTGCCCTCCATTTTTTTTCTATGGGGCTGAGGAAAATAGGCGAGCGCTGGGTCGGCTATGTCTGTTGGCCCCGTAGAAATGAATGAGAGCAGGGGCCGCGCATGCGTGGTACCCTCCCATTCACTTCTATGGGGAGTCGACTTAGTGGTGGCCGGACCGGAGTCCTCCAGCCTCTACATTGCGGGGCTCCGTTGTCGCTATAGGTGTGAGTCCCAGCACCTATAAGACAATAGAGGCATATCCTAGCGATATGTCCCCATTGTCCATGATGAGACAACCCCTTTAAGTTGCAGTTATTTCTACACACGGGGTCACAGCAGATACTGAAAGCAAAGGTTCACATACTTTTTCCACTCACTGACATTGGATTATTTTCCCTTGTTAGCGATAATCTGCCGGTGTAAAGGTGCCACCGGTTAGCCAGCGAAACACTTGTTCATCAAGTGATTGGATCTTTCATGTGGACACCTAAATCATCTTTTGCCGGCAGAACAATGATTCTGTATGGGGATGAGCGATGGTATTAGCAATCACTGCTCCCTGTAATGTGGAGGAGATTGCAGCATAAAATAAGAGAGGTCTCCTCCACTAACAAGCAGGAGATTGCTGGGAAGGAACGTTTCCTTCCTGTCAATTGTCTGCTCCATCGAGCCATGTAAAGGGGCCTTCATCCTCAGGATCATTGTCTGTTGGGGCCAGCACCTCTACCATTCAGTTGTTTGAAGGGGTCACGGTGCTCGGTGTGTGCCGGGATCTCTTCCTATGTCTGTGATGTCTTGTCTACCGATCACATGACCTAGATACAGCTCAGCCCTATCCCAATGGACGGCAATATGCTTGGTAAGCAATGAAGAGGCTGCAGTGGCCACCTGACCGCCTCGACTCATTCAAACAACCGATTGGTGGGGGTACCGGGAGTTAGACCCCCCCCCCCCCCCCTACTGATCTGATATCGATAACCTATTCTGTGGATAGAGAATCACATTTTGAGTCTTGGAAAACTCTCATCCTGAGAGTGCAGATGAATGTTACAGTATATGGTTTGCTTGTAAATCATGACTTCTCAAATCCTTTGATTTAACAGATGGGGAACAGCAGCTTGGACCAATCCCAAAAGCTGCCCAGAAGGAGCGCCGGGTACTGGAACGCTTAGTTAGCTGTGAATGTGAGTATTGCCACTCAGTATTCATACTTGTCATTAACACCCAGACTTGTGTTAAAATAAATTGGATGTCGCATTAAAGGGGTTGAACCTGGACATATCCCCATTTTCCCCCATGCAGCCACCCTGATATGAGCATCGGAGCATTTTACACTTCGATGCTCTCCCTTGTCCTGCACTGTACCGCGCAGGGCAAGAGCTATTTGTTTACAATAGCACACTGCTAGGCGGGGGCTTCCACCTAGCAGTGTTGCTGGTGACATCACTGGCTCAGATGGGCAGGCTTTAGCGCTGTCCTAGCTGTTTTACAGGCCCATTAGTGCCGGTGACATCACTGGGCAGAAGCCCTCATCTAGTTTTACTCATGAAGAGCCCGGTACATCACTGGATCTCCAGAAAATGCCTTTTCCCTGCGCGATTTAGAGCAGGGCAAAGGAGAGCATCGGAGCATGAAATGCTCATGTCAGAGGGGCTGCCTGGGTGAAAACAGAAATATGTTCAGGTTCATCTCTGAACCCGAACAACCCCTTTAACATTGGGGGTTCCTCCAATCAGGACCCCCATTCATTAGAGCAGAAAGCAGATGTACACAGCAGCTCTGTCAGGCATTTTAGCTTTACTAGGAAATGTCCTTTCTCCTTATATTTGTAAGGGGGATATAATGCGTAATCTGCTCCGAAGCCACACCGATGACTTCTTTTTTTTTTTTTTTATTTCTTTCCTTTCTTTCTTTTTATAATTTTTTTTTTTGTAATACTTACCACTAATGTCATGGAGCTAATTGTGCTGTGTGGATTCTTAAAAAAATAAAAAGTATAGGTTTGACACTTAACATAAAATAAAAAGGGGGTCTTTTATTATTAGATATACGCCAATTTTTTGCATATATCATCTATAGCAGATTTGGTTGCAAAGTGGATTTGTGGCCTAATCTGCAGCTTTTCCCCACTCGCACCAGGCCTAAAAAAAAAAAAGGGGGCAGGCCTTTATCATTTTCTAAGCCTGTTTTAGGAGTAAAAAAATTATCTAAATCTACGCCAGCAGGGGAGCTGACATAGATTTAGGCCGGCATGGCTTGGCCGGCTATGGATACACCTAAGTTATGTACAAAACTCAGGAGCATAATGTGTAAGGGGTACGAAGACGGCATCTAAAACTCCAGTCTTCATAAATAACCTCAGAAATTAGTATTTTTTTAGATCAAAATTAGAAAATAAATGCAGAAAGCGATTGAAAATGTCCATGTGCCACATAATTATAGACTTTAATATGAAACAGACAGCTGAATATTAAATCAAGTACGGTCAATACCACAATGATGAACAGTCGCAAGATATCATTAAAAAGGCAGGAAATGACCTTTTTCCTTATTGGAACACTAAACCTAGCAATGAAAGATTAAAGAAGTCTATGGGAAATATAAAACACGGGACGAACAGGCATTTTTTTATGGGTTTTTTCACACTTCAGGTTTGTTTTTTGGGTTAGTAGTGTGGTGTTTTTTTGTTTTGTTTTTTTTTTTTTCTTTTTTTTATTGCATCATGCTCTGTGTCTTGTGGGTTTCCCCTCATTGCCTAGTGTTCCCTATAGACCTTTATTTGTGTTTGTGTAGCTTAAACGTGAGTTCCAGTGTGTGTTGGCATATTATACTTGTGTTTCTGCATGGCATTTTTGTACCATTGTGGGGATACATAGCTTCCTGTAAAAAAACAAAGGCATACAATCAATGCCATTAAAAACCGCCACTATATGAGCTAAAATGCAAAACATCTCAAAGATTCCTACTACTAAAAACACTAAGCAAGTCATTTGTTTTTGCCCAAAAAAGCGAATACTCAGTCAACGTTCAAGTTTTGTAGTACACTAATAAAGCCAGACTATGTGCTTACGTTACTTTTCTTTTGTACTTTTTCACAGCTAAAAGCTACATTGCCTTAGATGATTTTGTGGAAATTACAAAAAAATATGCCAAGGGGATAGTACCATCAAACCTATTCCTCCACGATGATGACGATGACGAATTTGCAGGAAAGAGCCCAGAGGAACTGCCCCTCCAACAAAAGGTAAAGCAAAGGCTTGAGCAGTGTTCAGGACTCCTCCAAAGAAAGTGTCTGTTCCCAGCGGTTGGACCCCCGCCATTGAGGAGAATCAGTCCTGCTCCCACAAATGAATGAAGCGGAGAGTTGATTATGCACTGTGCTCCATCTACCTCTTGCAATCTGTCTGTCCATTCATACGACAGAACGGGACCCCCTGCTATCGTTCTGACCCCCACCGATCGGATACTGTGAATAGGAGTAAGTTTGTATTGTGGGAAAATCCCTTTAAAGGGGTTGTCTCATCTGAGACATTGGTGACATATTGCTAGGATATGCCACCAATGTCCGGGACCTGCACTTATCTCCAGAACGGGACCCCCAAGTGGGCGCCAATTTCTATGGGACAGCCAAAAAACAGACAAGCGCTGGCTTGGCTATCTCCAGCGTTTCCATTGAAGGTAATGGAGCCGTGCCTGTGCTTATTTGGAACTGCTCGGCTATTTTCAGAACTCCCGTAGAAATGAATGGCGAGCACGCCGTACATGCGCAGTGCCCTGTCCTTGACTTTCGGAGGCCTGTCCTGGAGATAAATGCGAGTCTCGCCTATCTGACTTTAATGGTATATCCTAGCAATACGCCATCAAAGTTCCAGAAGAAACAATTCCTTTAAGTAATGAAAATGTTGGAGGAAACCCTATGTGCCGTAAAGTACACATATGTTTGCCAAGTGTTCATACCCCAAGACTGGTAAAAAATAATGCACTAGCAGTCATAATTATGTTTGGGTGGAAATTTGGTGGCATGTAGAAATGTATGGCTTTCACTGTTTTATATGTTTCTGCAGATTGTGAAGTATCCATTACACGTCATCATGGAACTTAAGGAATACCTTATAGACGTGGCTTCCAAGGCTGGAATGCACTGGCTGTCCACCATTATGCCTACACACCACATCAATGCACTCCTCTTTTTCTTCATCATCAGTAACCTCACCATAGACTTTTTTGCCTTCTTCATCCCCTTAGTTATCTTCTACTTGTCCTTCATTTCTATGGTTATTTGCACCCTCAAGGTATTCCAGGACAGTAAAGCTTGGGAGAACTTTCGTGCCCTCACAGATCTGCTGCTTCGCTTCGAGCCGAACTTGGATGTTGAGCAAGCTGAAGTGAACTTTGGTTGGAATCACCTTGAACCTTATTTATATTTCTTGATTTCAGTATTTTTTGTCATCTTCTCGTTCCCCATATCAGATAGGCACTGGATTCCCTGTTCAGAGCTGGCAGTCATATCCATCTTCTTTACGATTACCAGCTACTTGAGTTTGAGCACAAGTGCAGAGCCTTACACTCGGAGAGCTTTAATTACTGAAATTGCTGCCGGAGCTCTCACCTTTGTAAATGTTTTGCCCGATTCTGTGCCCTATATTCATTTACTTAGCAAAACCTTCTTCAGTTTGCCAGTGGGGCATTTTATTGTGTTCCACATCAGTATTCCTTGCATATTCTTCATTTACTTATTTTACCTCTTCTTCAGGATGGCACAGTTGAGGAATTTTAAGGGTGTCTATTGTTACCTTGTCCCGTACATGGTTTGCTTCATGTGGTGTGAGCTATCCGTCGTGATTCTTCGAGAATCTACCACCATTGGCCTCATCCGTGCATCCATTGGCTACTTCCTCTTTCTTTTTGCGCTTCCCATCCTTCTGGTGGGCATTGCCGTCATGTGCGTTGTCCATTTCATGAAGTGGTTTTTGACTTTAGAATTCACCAAGATTGTGGTAACCCTCGTTTTGTGCACCATTCCTGTAGGTTTTCGTTGGTGGTCCAAAGCCAACTACTCAGTCGTAGGAATGTTTAAATCTCTCACCAGAAGCTCCATTGTGAAGCTGATACTAGTTTGGATCACAGCCATTGTCATGTTTTGCTGGGTATATGTCTACCGTTCGGAAGGAATGAAAGTGTACAACTCCACCTTGACCTGGCAACAGTATAGCTTCCTGTGTGGTCCCAGGGCATGGAAAGAGACCAACATGGCAAGGACCCAAATTATATGCAGCCACTTGGAAGGTCACAGGGTGACCTGGACAGGAAGATTCAAGTATGTCCGCGTCACCGATATCGACAACAGCGCTGAATCTGCCGTGAACATGCTCCCTCTTTTTCTCGGGGATTGGATGAGGTGCTTGTATGGAGAAGCCTACCCAGTTTGTGATCCTCAGAATGTCACCATAGAAGAAGAGGAGCTTTGCCGCCTTAAGTTCTTATCCAAACACGAATGCCATATGAAGAAATTTGACAGGTACAAATTTGAGATTTCGGTCGGTATGCCTTTAAACGGTAAGAATGGGAACAGGACTATTGAAGAAGACGACGTGACGAAAGATATCGTCCTGAAAGCCAGCAATGAGTTCAAAACGGTGCTGTTAGGCTTACGGCAGGGGAGTATGATAGAATTTAGCACCATCCTAGAGGGACGTCTAGGGAGCAAGTGGCCGGTCTTCGAGCTGAAAGCTATCAGTTGCTTAAACTGCATAGCCAAACTGGCTCCTTCCTCCAGACATGTCAAGATAGAGCAAGACTGGAGACGCAGTGTCCACACAGCTGTGAAATTTGCCTTTGATTTTTTCTTTTCTCCTTTCCTCTCTGCTGTGTGATGATGTCACTTGTGTTCTGGTGCCAGCCAAATACTAAAACCAAAGAATGAGCTCTAACTTCTGCACCTTGTCATATACCTTCACAAAAAAAGAGGTCATAGCAAAACGAAAAATAGTGCCGAGAAAAACCAGAGGTGTTATCGTGAACATCCAGTCGAAGGCTTTCACTTCTCGATTTACACTCGTTGATTGGTGGCCACGGAATGGACGCCATGGTACTTATTTGCACTAGCACTGGCTCCCTTAACCGTTCTGTTTAACATTGCTTTGTTAGTTGCACTGTATGGACAATCACATCTTATATTGTTTGGCGGAGCCAGTGACCACTTACCGTATTCACAAATGTAACAAAGCAATTTTTGTCTTGCCACAAAACAAAAATACTCTATACAGCGTAAAACAAAATGTTGCTACTTGCAAGCTGCTGTTGACTGATCTTGTATTATATTATTATGTTTCAAATGAGTAGTTTTAGAACATACTGTAGTGATATCCTGGTGTGAATGGGCTATAGGTCTGTTTGGGTTGGGTTTCGAGAGGTTGTCCAGCATTTAGAAGATTGGATCTTTTTCTGGGAACAGCGCCACACTTGTTCATGGGATATGATTTGGTTTTCCCTCTTCAAGTGAATGGGACTGATTCACAGTATCAGACATTGCACATGGACTAGAGGGGAGCTGATTCTGGGCAAAAAAAGCTGAAAAAAAAGACACACAATAGATATAGCACATGGGCAAAAGAGGAGATGTCGCTGCAAAAAAAAATGACAACAAAAAAAAACATTTTAGATCTTGGACAAACTAATACTGAACTGCTCATTAACCAAATACAGGAATTAACGTATAGATACTGGTGCTGATGTCCATTCATAAGGTAATGAGTCAGTCTATCCTATATCTAATGGAAAAATGGCGAGATACATAGACATCCAACAACAGCTAGCATAGAGTGCACAGTGTAAAAATTTGCTGCAAATGAAGTAAAACAGCAAAAAAATACAGCAAAGATATATGATGAATTTGCCAGGTTTATTTATTTGCTGACTATAAAACTATTAATAAAGGGGGATTTCTGAGATTTATCAACTGAAAAGGTCGTCAGTATCTGATCAGTGGGAGGTCCGACACCCAGACCCTCGCCGATCAGTTGTTTCAGAAGGCACTGGTGCTCGCAGTACTGCCACGGTCTTCTCTCTCACCAAGTACCACGCCATACGGCTGTGCATGGTATTGTAGTGTGATATAGCTGCGCCTAGGCCATGTGACTGATGAACGTGACGTCACATGGACTAAGCTGTGAGAAGGCTGCTACCGTGAGCGCCGGTGCCTTCTCAAACAGCTGATTGGCGGGGGTCCCATGCGTCGCACCCCCACCGATCACATGTCCAGAAGATAGGTCATCTGTTAAAAAAAAAAAAAAATCTAGGTAAAGCCCTTTAAGTAAAGGTGGAGCTTCACTTTGAGGCTACATGCACACGACAGTTGTTTTTTGCTGTCCGCAAATCGCGGATCCGTCTTCCTTTTTTTTTCACATCCACATCCGTTCCGTGTGTCCGAAAATTTTGTAGGTTGTGTTTCCGTGTGTCTTCCGTTTTTTTTTGCGGATCCGCAAAAAAAACGGAAGGCTTGAAACAGTTTCTTAAAGTACCTGCACAAGTGCCCTGGTTTGCAAGCAACCATCCGCAAAAAAAACGGATGCGGATGGAAAAACGGAAGGCTTCAGTGTGGCTTCCGTTTTTTTTGCGGACCCATTGACTTCAATGGGTCCGCAAACCGTTTTTTGCGGACAAGAATAGGACATGCCATATTTTTTTTGCGGACGTGAAATGCGGAATACGGACGCGGACAGGAAACGGAAGAGGCATCAGTTTTTTTTGCGGATCCATAGAAATGAATGGGATCCGCAAAAAAAACGGAACGGAAGCCGCAAAAAAATACTGTCGTGTGCATGTAGCCTAAATAGGTTTCCTTTACAGCGAATACAACATAGTATTTGATAACCACTATCATTACAGACAGCAATAAAGTAGCTACCGGTAATTAGGGTGTCCTTCCCGATCCTATGTCCTCTTTTCCAATACACTGTATTGCCATCTATTGTCCATGTTAAGAACGCGTAAGGGTATTAAAAAAATAAAAATGAAGCAAGACTGTAATTTTGATTTAAAAACACTACTGCATTTTTGAGTATACAGCTCCAGTGTAGACTTATGTGATTCTATGGTTACAGACTACATCTGTGTAGTCTGATCCCACTGTCATGTGTTACCTCGCTCACTCGGGCCCCTCTTCTAGTGACTAGGTTAAAGGGGTTATGCCATGACTAATGTAAAAAATGAGAATCAGACATCATATAGTACATGACAATGAACCAGCCCTGTACCTCACATGGATCCAGAGATCTCCCCATTCATTGCTCTGCTAGAATTATATCAAGCTCAAGGGGAGTGTCTTTTCTTCTCTAGCTCGGGGGCGTGTCCATGCTCTCCCTATCACAGCTCAGGGGGTGTGGCCATGCTCTCCCTATCACAGCTCAGGAAGCAGTTGAAGGATAAAACTGAGCATGTGCGGCCATCTCAGTGAGCAGGACAAAGAAAACACAGACACCAGGTGGCGCTATACAGATGCTTTTTATTGAATAACCGTATCTATGCTAAATATTTAATTACATGCAATTACAAAAGTATTCAGATCCAGGTGCTGGTTGGAAACCTAGAATATTTTTCGTAAGACGCCCCCTTTCAATGGAGGGGCAAATGTGAGAGGTATGCAATGCTTGGTTAGACTACACAGAGTTTGTTTGTAACCACAGTGGCACACGGTAAAGTATTTTCAATCAAGGCTATTTGTGTTGTTTTTTATGCAGTGGAGCAATGTAAAATTGGTTGCATAAGTGTACTTACTTTCAACAAGCAGTCAAGAACACTATAACTGGTCTTTTTATGGTTTCGATGCATGTGATCCATCTAACTGTAATATTGAATTGACTTCTGAAGAGCTGCCATGAGTGCATTTATAATGTGTTTGTGTGGATCCATTGGAAGGATTTCTCTCCGTATACCTCCTACATATGCCCACGGCATACATTACCCCCTAGGCCATATGGGTATTCTGCAAGAAAAAAAGGTGGACTCGCGTATACCGGGCAGACAGAGGGCAAAAGGACGCTTTTTGGCCTTCATCACTTGGGTCATTTGACGTATTTGCCAGGACAATTCTTGGCCCTTATGCCAGTCTAGCACTGCAAACACAGTGTGAATGCACCCTTGCTACAAATGTATCCGCTGAATGATCAGAGACAGGTCGGTTGCTTGGGTTGGACTACCTATCAGCTACAGTCTATGACATTGGGCCAATGTGACTTTAGCAAGTAGTCTCCGATTGCTGAAAATCAGTTTAGCACTGGGTAGTACAACGTTTATTTTCTCTAAATATTCCTCAGTAATTTAAAGGAAGCCAATACTATTATAAAAGTGTATTATCTGATCCCAAAAATCTGATTTACTTTTGCAAAATGAGGCAGACTGGTTGCTAGGAGGGATGGGGCTAGCCCTACACGGAGCATCTGTTGTAAGAAGAAAAATGAGGATCTCCTCATCGAGGCCCTGGTTATAGGTTGCTGCGATCTTCAGCTCCAGGTAGGGACGGGCAATAGTATCTTTATGTCCCAATGTTTTATTAATCAGATTTTTGTAAAATATCATTTGAAGAAGCACTTTGAAGGAACTTTTTAGTGTAAACGCTATAATCTTGCCAGCATTAAGTTAGCTACAGAGCACGTTGGGTCCTTAGTGGGTTAATAGCTTGTCCGATCAGATGAAACCTGAAGACTAGGGCTTGTTTGTCGGCCGCCTTCATTGTGGTGATGTTTCTGTAGATGGGTTGATTGTTATTTAGCCGTATGCCCTTATATACACTTCACTATCCTGGTGTCACCTGCTCATAAATGGTCTTTATTGAATTTCCATGAAATGATGCCTTATACTGTAAATTAAAATTTCTCAGTCTTTCTGCTGTGGCTTTGTTCCGTTCTTGTGGGCATCTATGTACTGTTTAGCTATATTATAAAATTGGTTTCCATCACACGAGAAACTGAATAAGTGTCTAATGCCGTAATAAAAGAAGCCCTGTGTTCTTAGGACTGATCGCTACTTTCACACCTGTGCTTTCCCTTTCCGCTATAGAGCTCCGTCATAGGATCTCAATAGCGGGGGAAAACGCTTCCGATTGGTTCCCATTCATTGTCAATGGGGACAAAACTGAACTGAAGAGAACGGAGTGCACCAGAATGCATTCCGTTCCGTTTGTTGCGTCCCCATCGCGCAAGCAGCGTTTTTCTGTCCGCAATGTGGTGCGGAGCAAGACGGATCCGTCACGACTTACAATGTAAGTCAATGGGGACGGATCCGTTTTCTCAGACACAAAAGAAAACGTATCCAGCCGCCCATTGACTTACAGTGGTTTTAGAGATGGATAAGTCATTGCTATTTTAAAGATAATAGAATAGAACTGTATCCGTTCAGAACGGATGCAGCCGCTTGTATTAAACGGGACGGATCCGTTTTGCAGCCCATAGACTTCTGTTATGATTTATGATACAATGGATGGTATAACAGAATACCTCTAAAGGCATTCCGTCATAGAATTGCGTTATGGTCCGTGGTAACGAAATCCATAACGCAATTCACCTTTTACCACCAAAGTGTAAACGAATTTTAAAATATAAAATTCACTCATCTCTAATTATCAGTAACTGAAGCGTTTTTGCTGATCCACGACGGATCCAGAAAAAACGCAGATGTGAAAGTAGCCTAATTTGATTAATTTGCCCCTTTTAGTGGCAGATGATATTGATATAGAGATATATATATATATATATATATATATATATATATTTTTTTTTTTAAATTGTCATCAATTTTTAACATTTCTTCTGGAGCGCTGTTTCAGCACATCATGTGCGGGTCTTTTCAGTTCCTGCCACTTGCGCCATTAATGCCGGCAGGGACTGAAGAGACCTTCACATGCTGCGGTGATGCAGTGCCCCAGATCACAGCAGGATCCCGGCGTCTTGAAAGACTCTTTTCCAATGTTCACTGACCCTCAGTTCACACTTTAGCGTTTTTATGCGCGTTCGAACGCGCATAAAAACGCACAACTGTACAGTACCCATACATTCCTATGGGCCTGGTTCAAAACGGTAAAAACGGCCGACGCAAAAGCAAGTATGTTTGCGTTTTTTGGCCCGTTTAACGCGCGTCCCCATAAACAGAGTTTAATAGGGACGCGCGTTAAATGCGCGATTCCTGTTTTGTTAAGCGCGATTTAATTCGCGCGTTAAAACCGCGCGAATTAAACGCGCTGCACGAACGCCCAGGTCTGAACCCAGTGTTAGGGCGTGTGGTCATTAGGGCTCATGTACACGAACATATTCTTTTTCTGTGTCATTTCCGTTTTTTTTGCAGACCGTATGTGGAAGCAATCATTTCAATGGGTCCTATTTTTGTCCGCATTACAGACAAGGATAGGACTGTTCTATTAGGGGACAGCTGTTCCGGTCTGCAAAATGCGGAATGGACAGAGACGTCATCTGTATATTTTGCAGCCTCTATCAGACAGCTGCTCTCGCTAGCGGACCTGATCTCTCCATATATTACATGTGCATCTATACATTTGAATGACTGCAATGCCACCTTTTCTCTTTAGGGGTCACAAACTGCTAACTTGGGGTACCTTCACACTAGCGTTTTTCTTTTCCGGCATAGAGTTCCGTCGTCAGGGCTCTATGCCGGAAACAAACTGATCAGGATTATCCCCAATGCATTCTGAATGGAGAAAAATCCGTTCAGTATGCATCAGGATGTCTTCCGTTCAGTATATGGACGTTGACAAAACCACAGCATGCTGCGGTTTTATCTCTGTCCTGAAATGCCGGATCCCGCATTAAGAAATAACTAAAGGACGGATCCATCCTTCCGGTCTGCGCATGTGCAGGCCTTTAAAACTGTGAAAAAAATGCAAGACGGATCCGTCTATCCGCATGGCAAATGGAGAGACGGATCCGCACTTGCAATGCATTTGTAGACGGATCCGCAAGACGGATCTGTCTACAAATGCTTTCAGTTGTCATGCGGTTAGACGGATCCGGCAGGACGGAACTGCCTGCCGGGTCCACACTCCGCAAGTGTGAAAGTACCCCTAAACTCGTAGAATAAACTTTTTGGGGCTCTTAGGAGCCTGACCCACAGCGATCAGCTGATCAGTGCTTCAACTCGCATATTAAAGAGATTTCCAGTGCCTATATAATACCTTAAAAGCTACATGTACCGGCACACGAACGTATGGGTTTTGCAGTCCGAAAATTGCGGACCTGCAAAAGAAAACGGAAGACATCCGTATGCCATCCGTTTATTTAGTATTTTTTGCGGATCCATTGTAACAATGCCTAAAACGGACAAGAATAGGACGTTTTTATTTTTTTGCGGGACTACGGAACGGACATACGGATAGCACACGGTGTGCTGGCCGCATTTTTTTCGGACCAATTGAAATGAATGGGTCTGCATCCTATCCGCAAAAAAAAAAAAAACGGAGCGAAAACAAAATACGTTCATGTGCATGAGGAATAAGGCTGAAACTACTCAAGTCCTTAGAAAGTTGAAGGGGTTTCCTGGATGAAAAAAAAAAGTTTAAATGCTAATACTGTGCTATATAAAAAAATTTTTAAAACAACTTTAACCTCATGGATCCCTCACCTCTCCCAGTCTGACGCTGCACAGTCACATGCCTCTGGGTCGGGGCCTCACCATTAGGCCAGGAAGCAGAGAACGGTGGGGGATCCTTGAGTTGTTTATTGCTTTTTTTTTTTTTTCTTTTTTTTTTTAATCATTTTTAAACTTTTTTTTGACTGGATGATCCCTTTAAACTCTAGTTGTAAAAATCCAGAATTCACACATGGGTGAGATTTTGTACAGAAATTTTTGCGGCCGTCCTATGCATGGAGATTGAAGAAACCCATTCAGAAGAATGCCTGATTTTTAGTAAATTTGTAGAAATTTTGCAATTGATGAATTGTGTGAAAATATCCCCTATGTCGCTCCGCTTTCTTTTCCTTTCTGGTTTTTAATCTGAACTTGTTGACCACGTCTGCTGGGTAAGGCTACTTTCACACTAGCGTTCGTGTGATCCGGCAGGCAGTTCCGTCGCCGGATCCGCCGTTCAGTGTGACAACTGACAGCATTTGTAGACGGATGCATTGCAAGAACGGATCCATCCCTCCGCTTGTCATTTGGATGGATGGATCCGTCCTGCAGTCTTTTTCCACAGTTTTCCTGGTCTGCGCATGAGTTGTTTCTCAATACCGGATCCGGCACCACTACAAGTCAATGGGAATTAGTGCCGGCATTCGGCGACTGATCAGGCATTTTGGACGGACATAATACCGCAGCATGCCATTTGATTGGCTGATTTTTCATATTTTTTTTTTTTTAACTACCAAATGTATCTAATAGAGTGACCTCCGACAGTATAACCTTAGGCTACTTGCAGTGTTGTTTTCTGATATTGAGATCTGGCAGAGGATGTTTCTATTTAATCCTTCTGCGGTCTGAATGGAAAGCATTCTGTGCAGGATGCATCAGGATCTCTTCTGTTCCGGCGCCATTCCGTTTTGTGACCGGACACGAAACCGCTGCAATTAAACGGACGAGTTTTGATTCTGCACATCAGGATCCATCCGTTCTGTTAGGATGCGGTTGTGTGAAATCAAAACAGATCCCTCACTAAATACATTGAACGTCAACGGTGATGGTTCCTTTCTTTCCCGTTTTACACAGCCGCCTTCTAACAGAACGGGTGCATCCAGATGTGCAAAATCAAAATGGATCTGTTTAACTCCGGTATTAAGATCCTCTATCACATCTCATTACCAGAATTAACAGGGCAAGTGTGAAAGTAGCCTTAACTGTAACGCGTGAAATCCCATTGGAATAAATTGTCATTGTTATCTCACCCAGTAGAGGGCGCTATTGCATTACAGCAGTGGTTTCTTTCAGTCTGAATCTTCATTCTGTGCACATGGCGCATGATATTAACATATGTAACTCAAAAATATTTAGTGGACATTTTTTTCCTCTAATAGTTTATTAGTTAATGTTCAATAGTGCGTGTACTGCACCGTGCTCCAATATGAGCAAAGATTTTATACATTGGGATCTATAGATTGAATCTATTGTTTTTCACACACCAAAGCTGCAGAATCCAGGAAGGAGAGAGTCTAGTAAATCAATTATGTAGAGCAGGGACGCTCAACCTGTGGCCCTCCAGCTGTTGTAAAACTACAACTCCCATCATGCCCTGCTGTAGGCTGTCTGGCCATGCTGGGAGTTGTAGTTTTGCAACAGCTGGAGGGCCACAGGTTGGGCACCCCTTTTGTAGAGCACTTAAGGCCTCTGGGGCTGTAATTGCTGGAGGCAACTAAATAATGAGGGCTCGTACACAAGCTGCATCCCACATGTGTGGAGGTTTGGATGTTTGGCTTGTAGAACACCAGTGTCAACCCATCTCATCTCTAGAGGAGACCTGTATGCCACGTATGAAGACCACTCCGTGTTAACGTGAAAATCAGAATAGATATAAAAGATGATCACCCAATGGGAGTAGTACTGTTATTAGGACATGTATGGATCATCCATGGTTCCATTATTGAAGTAAGAGGTGGAGATGCAAGTGGAGTGATCACCAACACATGATTGCCCAGTATTCAACAGATCACTTCCGGATCCCCATTTACTATAACGGGATCTGGCCGCTTTCCAACATAAATGCTGGATCTTGACCGGCCAAATACCGCTGCGTGCAGCTGCTTTTGTCCAGTGGACAGTCGGCAATTATGCTGGATCATCTCTGATGGACATCGTGTGAACACAGCCTTAGGCCTCCTTCACACGTCCATTTCACGGACCCGTAGACTTCAGTGGGTTTGTTTGGTCCGCATCATAGGTCACAGTAGTGCATGTCTCCATTGTCATGGAAAAATAAGGATATGTGAAGAAACGCATTAAAAATCAGTGGCTATGTGCGCTGTGACAACGCTTATTGCTGATAAAGGGAGTGGCTGTGACAACATGTGACAGTGCTAGGCTAGTCCTGCAAATTCAAGGGTGGCAGGTTTTATTTCCTTTTTTATGGCCGCTATCTAGTGGAGTACTAATCCAATAGGTAATGGCTGATATTACTCCTCTTTCCTTGCTCCAGCCCCTCTTCTGCAGGCTTCGCTTGGCACTGCAGATTACTTTCTGGCTAGCCTCAGGAACTTGTGTATGTCGTGCGGGAGAGAGGATAGGTGAGAATTAACGGGGTCTGAAATATGGCCTGAGGTATCATTATTTGGGTCTGATTTATAGGACTGGCCTGCGGTGAATCGGTGATATCATTGGAGTCTGTATTATAGGGTCTGAATGTTAAGGTTTGCATTAAAGGGGGTTATGTGAACCTAAAACTGTAAATTAAACAAGAAATGGTGGCAAAGATTGTTGTTGTTGTGGGCGATCCCCTCCTGCTATACGGCCCTCTATGGTTTTTACTGTCCTGTAAGGTTCTTATCGTGAGGACACAACAGACGACAGATGATCTGCACCATCGTGAAATAGGAGCAGACAGACTGACAGCTCTTCCCTCCTGAAGATAAGTTGGCAGTCCTGAATAATGGTCCATGGGTGGCACTGCGGGTACACTGCATCCATGGGTTTGATGTTCAGGGAGAGTAATTAAGTCTTGCTGATCACTGTGTCTACTTGGCCCAGTATCAATAGAATCCAGCTACACAATTGTCTCTCTGAAGGTTCCACTAAACAACTACTTATACGTGGACACCATTCACATTCGTGGGTATAGTCATATTAGCCATGGGCAGTAATAATATGAAATCACACATCTGCAGCAATAAATGGATCGCAGTGTAGAACTCTTTCATTGTGGCGCTGGCATAGGAGCTCTCCTTTCCAAAAAGTGTAGTAATATGGTGTACATAGAGGCATACTATGCCATTGCTACAGGACCCTAAGAGAGAGGGTCTATGGCCCTGGTTGGTTCGCTCCCCTTCATGCTGGAGGATCTAGAACAGACATGGGCAAACTTGGCCCTCCAGCTGTTGCAAAACTACAACTCCCAGCATGCAAAGACTGCTTACAACTATCAGCCTACAGCAGGGCATGGTGGGAATTGTAGTTTTACAACATCTGGAGAGCCGAGTTTGCCCATCCCTTTGAATTCCATTTTGTATCTGTTCATTAAAATTTAATTTTAAAGGGGTTATCCCACTTCCCCGTTTCATACTTACCTGCTGCCAGCGCGCCATTCATTTCCTGGATTCTGGCTGGGGGCGGGCTTCATCTTGATTGAAGTCTTCTCCCGGCCGAGTCGCGTGTTGGACTAAATGCGCACGCTGCAGCGCATGCATTCGCCATGGTCAGTTATTTCTGGCCAGTATAGTACAGAGCCGGAGTGCGCGTTCGCGGCTCTGTACTATTCTGGCCAGGAAGAAGTCACCATCGCGCATGCGCAGCGGCATTCGCGTTCAGGACAGCGAGCAGCCCGGCCGGGAGAAAAGAAGGAGTCTTTTGCGCAAGCGCGGCCACTGGTGTTCCGGAGAAGAGCGGTGGCCATAACCAGGGGAGACCGAATGACAACAATGAGGTAAGTGGGGATGAATTTTCTTCTAAACTGTGGGAATTGGTTAATCAAATATATTTACAAAAATGATCACTGTCAAATCATTAACAGATTTAACAGTGATCATTATGATGGGAATATCCCTTTAAGACCTGTGAATGCAGGTGCAGGGGAGTAAGGCTTGGTCTACATATTTCTGATTTGCTCCCGACCAGGGAACTGGCCTAGCCAAGGACTGGGGTGATAGCTGATGAACATCACGTACACAGTGACAATTATGGAGCGCATGAGCTGGCTACGTTCCACTAGGGAATGAAGCTTCTTGTTTAACCTGTATAAGGACCCTTCACACGTCCGTGTGTGTTTTGCGGATCTGCAAAACACGGACCCCGGCAATGTGCGTTCTGCATTTTGCGGACCGCACATCGTCGGCACTCTCATAGAAAATGCCTTTTCTTGTCTGCAATTGCGGACAAGAATAGGACATGTTCTATTCTTTTGCAGAACGGAAGTGCGGATCCAGGCGGGACATTGTGTGTCCCCATAGGAATGAAGGGTCCACAATTCCGTTCCGCAAAATGCGAAACAGAATTGCGGACGCGTGAATGGGGCCTTAAACTGTAACCCTTCAGGAAAGAAGTCAGATGCTCATCCTACAGGGGGGACGCCTCGTGTAGGGACCTAATCGGTGTTTTCCCGATCGAGACTCTTGACTGCTTTCGCTGAAAGGGCTTCCCAGCTGATGTGTTGCTGTCAGATGATGTTAAAGGGGTTATCCAGTACTATAAACTACACCCCCATGCGCTGGGCCCCCCACACTGAATATACATATCTGCTCCCTGCGCCGCTCCTGGTCCCCGCATGTCCGCTGCTACTCCTCCCTGTGCGCGGATGAAAACATCCAGTGTCAGAGGGGAGCAGCCAATGGCACACGGGGACAAGCCTCCCTAACGTCACCCGCAAGGCTAGGGAGGCTCGTCCCCGTCCCCTTCCATTGGCTGCTCCCCCACGACACCGGATGTTTTCATCCGAGCACGAGGAGAAGCAGCAGCGGCCTTGCAGGGAGCAGGTAAGTATATTCAGTATGGGGGGCCCGGCACATGAGGGGGCAGTTTATAGTATTGGATAAACCCTTTAACTCCATCAGTGATGTATGCGCCTTCATGCTGGATGTAGTCAGGACTCCAGCTGAAGTGTTGATATAATTGTGTATTATGTTCTTTATCCTTTGTATATAGAAAAGTGCAAATGTTTCTCAAACGTGATATAACCATGACTTTCTGCATCCAAGCCCCAGACCTCTAGCGTCTTGTTAATATTCAACTTTCAGCCTCTACCTATGGCCGATAAGTAGGTCATTTCTAAAGAAGAGTTCTCTCCTGAGTACCTATTTCATGCACAATGTGGCGTCTGCTATTTTTACACACGTCTAGACCAAGAGATCTTCACCGGGAATGTGTCTCTACCAGCGCCGTGCCCTCTGTTCTCAGCACTTCCAGTAGTCTGAGAATCTGTCATTGCCTACAGTTCACCACTTGATAACCAGGTGCCGGCAGAAATTCACAGTAAGACGTTGGATCAAGCTGCTGCCCTAAGTCTTTCTGTGCTCATCTGGAGACCGGAAAGCGTGTAATTCACTGCTTCTTGTCAACAGTTGAGACACTTTGATCCTAGATGGCGTGCGGCATGTCACGGTGGGTTGTCTAATCTGACAAAGCTCAAATCACAAAGTTGGTGCCTCAAAAAATGGGTACGCTCCTCGGAGCTGCTATTAGGCTATTGCTGTCACAATAGGTTATAAAAAACACAAGAGTTATTCCGATAATACAATAAACGGAGGCCCGGAGCAAGTAGTAAAAAGAGAAGATTTGGAGTAAAAAGCGATGAATAATCAAGAGCTTATGGGACAAGTAAACCCTGCTATTAACACTGTCTTACCAACCATGTGTGAAGCTTTTCTGAATAGCCTTGTCTTAACTGCTTACTTCTACATGACGGTGCTCTCTCAGTATGCTATCTGTCCCGCTGTTCTGCTGGTGACATCTATAGAATCAGAGTGACAGAACGAGTGGATCCTTCTAAAAACAATTTGCAAATTGTTACAAAGAGGATGCAGATGTCTCGACTTCACTGATTTGACTTCGGGCTATCCTTAAGGGTGTTATCTAAGTGGCCCCCTGGTCTTCACACCTAAAACCCTATACAGGGATCTGGACTCTACTGCAGGGAAACCACTCTCAGGGGTAGGCAACCTTTGGCTCCCAGCTGTTGTGAAACTACAACTCCCAGCATGCATAGTTGCTCTGCTCTTCTAAGAACTTACATAGAAATGAATGGAGCATGCTGGTAATTGTAGTTTCACAACAGCTGGGAGCCGAAGGTTGCTGATGCCTGCACTAGGTCCTACCTCTTTGAATAGTCTCTGTTTAATAAGCCCCCAGAGGAAGGCTTTGCCGAAACATGCATTGGGGTGTGGGGTTCTCCTAAGGGTACTGCGGTCTGATGGGTATGTCGTTACTGTGTTACTCATGATATTTTTACATATTTATGTTTTGTTGTGTTTGGAGGAGTTCTTTTTTGGTCTATTATGAGTTTTATGCTAATATGTCCTTACTAGAGATGATCAAATCCCGTGCTGAGCCACGCCCCCTGCACTGATCACATGACAGTGACGTCACGCCAGGTCCTTCAGCTGTTCTACAGTTCGGGTTGGTGGCAGCCGCCCCTTATGGATTCCATATGCGCTATTGTGGAATCCATAACGGGATGCGCAATTAACCACCACCCGAACCCCGAACAACGGACTTTTTTTAAATGTTCGCTCATCTCTAGTCCTTACCATCATTATCTGGTCATACCACCCCTCAGGGGAACTGCACTTTTTTCATTGTGGTTTCTACATCTCTGTAAATTATGTTACATTGTATCTAATTATTTAATAAAAATTCCTTTATATTGTTGATCTATAAAGACTCTGGTGTCTTTTTGTAGGTATTTATAGATTTGGCTCTATTTGAGGGGTCTTGAAACTTACACTTTTATGTATAACCTTCTTACAATAGTCTCTGTTCAGTAGACTGCTGAGCTATAGAGGTCAAGAGACACCAGTGGTGTAGACAGGGACATCACATGATGATTAAAGGGGTTGTTAGTTATGCAAAAATATGGGCAAAGGCAGAGACTGCAAAAGCAGCGGCCACAGTGGTATAGGCCGCGAGAACCGATGAGGCTGGTGATTTGCTGCAGTAGTAGTAATGCGTGTATATGGGCACCACTGCAGCTAGGTAAATAAAGACCAGAAGGAGGCAGAGAAGAAACATAGTAAAGTGCTGAGGCGGCATAATTTTTTCATTTTTTCCCTTAGGCTAGTTTTACACTGGCGGCAAAGAACTCCCGGACTACGGCTCAGGCCCCATTGACAATAATGGGGGTGGGCCGGAGATCCGGCGGCAGCACGGCAAACATGCCGAGAGGCGGCCAGAATAAAAGTACAACGTGTCGTACTTTTATTCCGTCCCCCTCTCGGCATGTTTGCTGTGCTACCGCCAAAGCTTGGCCCGCCCCCATTATAGTCAATGGGGCCGGAGCCGTAGTCCGCTGGCACGCGTGCACTAGTGGCAGCACGGATTTGACAGGCTGTCCACCCGTCAGAACAGCCTGTCGGAGTTCCTTGCCGCTAGTGTGAAAGTACCCTTAGGCACTTACAGTGCCTACCTTTGTCCCTATGCTTGCATAACTGACAACCCCTTTAGCAAAGGTAACAGCAAGGTGCTAGGCTGACACGCTCCCACTGATAAGGGCATGCTCATGGTAATTGCCACTTTACATGGCCGTTTACTTTTACGGTGTACATACTCGTCAGGGGCTTTTCACATCACATTAGTGATGTACTGTATGCTTGGCATGTACCCCAGGAAAAGCTTCTATTATATATGCTTATCATATCAAATATTTTCACAGGGACATTTAAAAAGTCACATTAAAGGGGTCGTGCAACATTTTTAAGCCAAAAAGTGACGTAAAAATGTTTGTAAATGACCTTCATTGACTATCTCTTCTTTTTCCATGGGATACTCACAGCCGTGTGGCGTGGGGTTGTCCACCCCAGTTACCCGCTGTCAGGGGGTGCCAGAGCCTAGAAGCAATGAGCACTTCCATCAATACAGATGGAAGCGCTCATTGCTGGAGCGCCAGGGAGCTGTGGTCCTGACGGTCAGCTCCCCGTGCTTAGTCTCTCCCGCACTGAATGATGCAGGAAGACTTCTCTCCACTCCACCATTCAGCCTGCAGACACCCATGGCGCTGCAGGCCTGTGTGGGAGGAGCCTGCAGCCAGGGAATCTTCCTAAGCTCCGCCCACACAGTGCTGCAGAGTGATCTGTGCCTGCAGGGAAGAGAGGACTGTAAGCTTCAGGAACGGGACAAGGTGAGTAGTTACTGTTTTTTTTTTGTTTTTTTTAACAGAAGGGACACAGAGGGAAATACTACTACAGAGAGCATTACTACTACAAAGGGATTACAGAGGGCATTGCTACTATTAAGGGGGCTCAATGGGCATTACTACTATGAAAGGGGCATAATGGGCATTACTACTGTGAAGGGGACACAATGGTCATTACTACTGTTAAAGAGGCCCAATGGGCATTACTAATATGAAGGGGGCACAATGGGCATTATTACTATGAAGGGGCACAGAGGGTATTACTACTATGAAGGGGGAACAGAGAGCATTACTCCTGAGAAGGGGGATGGGCATAACTGTTATGGGGCACTGAGTGGGCATTATTACTATGATGGGGGCACAATGGGCTTTACTACTGTGAAGGGGAAAGGAGGGCATTAATACTGTTAAGGGGGCACAGTGAGGGCATAACTACTCTGAAGGGGCACAGAGAGGACATTACAACTGTGAAGGGGGCACAGATAGGGTATTACTACTGTGAAAGGGACACAGAGAGGGCATACCTACTGTGAGGGGGGTACAATGTGGGCAGAACTACTGTGATGGAGGCACAATGAAGGTATAAGTACTTTACGGGGGCACAATGTGGGGATAACTACTGTGAAAGTTTTACAGTGAGGGCATAAATACTGTGAGTGGGCACAGTGTGGGCATAACTACCTTGAGGGGGCACTATATGGGCATAACTAATGTGAAGGTTGTACAATGAGGGCAATCCTACTGTGAGGGGGTACAGTTTTTTTTTTTTAAGTATTGGGGGGGGGGGGGGGGCTTGGGGTTGCCATAGAAAGGACCCGCCCACCCGGGGGGTGCCAAACTCCCTAGGCACGCCACTGCTCATAGCTGCAAATCTGCAACTATTCCACGACAAAATCCACACAAATTGGTGTGGATTTGCAGTTGCAAAGTCCTGTGCATTTTCTTTTGCTTCCTCTGAATCATCTAAGATTTAATTTTCCAATAAACCATTCCCTTCCTGGTTGAATGTGAACTTTTATTTTTCAATTATATCTTCATCGTAACTAATATACTACTAGGGCACAAGCCTCTACATAACTTTGGCGCTTCCTCCAGTAGGCCATGCGACAGACTTAAGGTGTAACTGCAATTCTATTTTAATTTGTGAAATGTATAGGGGCAGTGATGCTTAACATTTTTGTAATAAACAGAAATTTTGCATTTCTATTAGAAAAATAGCTGTAATGTTGCCCATTTTGAGCCTTTGCAATGCTCCTCTGTCTTCTGTTTACATAACAGTGGAGACTTGCTAACGCTGACTGTGTAAGGTTACTTTCACACTTGCGTTTAAGTTTTCCAGTATTGAGTTCCATTGAAACGTATTAATGCCGGATCCGGTTCCAAGTATTCCGGAAAACCAGATCCGGTTTCCCCGATCTGCACACGCACAGACCTTTAAAAATGTGAAAAAAAACTTACGGATCCGGTGTTTCAATGCATTTGTCAGCCGTATCCGGATGCAAATGCAAACCGTTTGCATACGGATTTCCGGATCCGGCAGCCAGTTCCAGCGACGGAACTGCCTGCAGGAATCCAACAATGCAAGTGTAAAAGTAGCCTAACAGAAGACGAAGGAGCGTTGCTAAGGCTCAAAATGGGCCACTTTACAGCTATTTTTCTAATATAAATGTATGATTTCAGTAATTAAAGTGTATTACAAAAATGGTCAGTATCACTGCCACTATAAATGACACAAATAAAAATAGATTGGCAGTTTCACTTTAAAGGGAATGTGTCATTAGAACATGATCGTTAAACCTGTTTTTAAAGAATTTTTGGTGATATAATTTTTAATTTTCCATGTTACTATCTATATTTAAACAAAAACCATAAAATCCTGCAGTTTTCACACGGGCCACTAATCCTAATAAGAGGCGCCACTTCTTGGTCCGTACAGATCACTTTACTACCGTTATCTGGTAACTTTACATCCTCATTATACTACCACTGTGTACAGACAACACAGGGTCCACCATTCACAATGGATGATATCCCAGCTTATCAGTTCTCTCCTGACCTCTGTACAGGGCACAGAGCACGCCTAGAAAACTCTCCCATATACGTCAATAGGGTCCCCTTCAGTGCATTGTGTCTATGACCCATGGGGCTGCCTTAACCCCTTAAGGACCGGGGGTTTTGGGATTTTTGCGTTTTTGTTTTGCGCTCCCTGCCTTCCAAAAGCCATAACATTTTTATATTTCCGCTCACATAGCCATATGACGGCTTATTTTTTGCGGGACAAGTTGTACTTTTTAACGCTACCATTTATTTTTGCATGTGATGTAGTGGGAAACGGGGAAAAAATTCCAAATGGGGTGAAATTGCAAAAAAAAAGCAATTTCACCACAGTTTTACGGGTTTTTAAATTACAACGTTCGATTTGCGATAAAACTGACTGGTTAATTTTATTCTTCAGGTCAGTACGAATCCGGCAATACCTAATATGTATAGTTTTTCTTATGCTTTTGATAGTGAAAAAAATTAAAAGTGGGAATTTTTTTATTTTATTTTTTGTCGCCATGTTTTGACCCCCTATAACTTTTTTGTAATTATGCGTATGGAGCAGTGTAGGGGCTCATTTTTTGCGGGCAATCTGAACTTTTAATTGATACCATTATGGGGTGCGTATGATGTTTTGATCACTTTTTATTCATTTTTTTAGAAATGAAGCGCCCAAAATGGCGAATTAGCCATTTGGACGCTTTCTTCCGTTTTATGTTTACCGTATGGTGAATATTTTTTAATATTATTATAGTATGGGCGTTTTCGCACATTGCGACACCCATTATGTGTAATTTTTTTATTTTTTATTTATTTTATTTTCATTTTGGGGAAAGGGGGTGATTTGAATTTTTATATTTTTTTATTTAATTTTTATTTTTTAAACTTTTTTTTTTTTTTTACTACTTTCTTATAGTTCCCATAGGGAACTATAAGATGCAATCATCAGATTGTTATTTCATATATTCCAATGCAATAGCATTGGAATATATGAGAAAATCAGCATATTCCTATGGAGCCTATTACAGTCATAGGCTCCATAGGAATACTGTGTAGTACCCTAGGTCTCATTCACAGAAACCTAGGGTACTACATGCATGCCCGGCCCCCTTGTGGCCATCAGGGAGCCGAGCAAAACCGAAAGTGAAACTTTCGGTTTGCGCTGATCAGATGCCGTGGTCAGGATTGACCACGGCATCTGAGGGGTTAAATGTCCGCGATCGGCACGCTGCCGGTCGGCGATCATGAGCTGCGGGTGTCAGCTTGATAAATCAAGCTTTTACCGCGAGCTCGGGCGCCCGCTCCGTGCGCGGAGCGGGCGCCATTAGAGCAGCGGACGAAGAGCGCATATGTACGCCCTTCAGTCCTAAGAGGTTAAAGCAATTTTTTTAATGATGTCAAGAAAAGCTCAGACAAGATGGCCGCCTCCATAATCATGTTCAGGAAATAGAATACAAATATCTGTAATCAGAAAATAAAAACATATTATTTAAAAAGGATATGTATCGCTATCTGGTTTTAACTGACAGATAACATTTTTGGTGACACATTTCCAGCTTATTGCACACGACCGTATGGTTTTGCGGTCCGTTTTTTACGCATCCGTTGTTCCGTTTTTGTTATCCGTTGTGTTTCCGTTGTGTTTCCCTTTCCGTTCCGTTTTTTCGTTCCGTTTTTCCATATGGCATATACAGTATACAGTAATTACATTGAAAAAATTGGGCTGGGCTTAAAATTTTCAATAGATGGTTCCGCAAAAACGGAACGGATACGGAAGACATACGGATGCATTTCCGTATGCGTTCCGTTTTTTTTGCGGACCCATTGACTTGAATGGAGCCACGGACCGTGATTTGCGGGCAATAATAGGACATGTTCTATCTTTCCACGGAACGGAAAAACGGAAACACGGAAACGGAATGCATACGGAAACACTTCCGTTTTTTTGCGGACCCATTGAAATGAATGGGTCCGTATACGGACCGTATCCGAAACTCATAAAAACGGCCCGTACACCCGCAAAAAAAGCTCCCTTGCTGGTATAGATTTAAGTTATTTTGCTAAAATGATAAATGCAAAAATAACCTTCCCACCCCCACCACGCCTCCTGAAAAGCGGTGTGAGCTGGGAAAAGCTGCAGGTTTTACCACAAAATATCGTGTGACAAAATCTGTGACTTATATATGCCACTCTTGTAAATGTCCCTCTGCAATTCTTTAAATGGACTGTAACTCCTAAAACTGTCCTCCTAGAAAAAAATATTCTTGCAAGAAATTTGATTGGAAATGACCTCCATGTTGTCTTTTTCCTAGTACTTCACAGTAGCCTTCATGTAAATTCCTCAATGTGCAGATTATGAATGAAGCTCTCTCTTCCCTCTATCCCAGCAAGAAGTGCCAGCACGCTCTCATTCACAGTTAGCAACATGTTTTCCATTCATCCAATCCACTGGGGACAAATAAAATGGAATGACCACATCATTTCACTTTAAAATAACCCATGTTATTGAGACCACACACAAATAAGTCAGACCTTATCTGCTTAGTTCACATCATTCATTTGTCCATGGTACTAGAACAATCTTTAAAAGTATATATATATATATATTTTTTTTTTTTTTACAGAAGAAAAAAAGCTTACATCGGTTCAGTAGATATGTACATATATTGTCCATCATAAGTACATTATACAGTATAAACAGACATTCCTCATTTCCTTGAACAAAAGCTGACACATTTTATATTGTGTGCAGTATGGCTGAAAATCGGTGCACATGCTGTTGTGCTTCACACATATATACATAAGATTAAAAAAGTATAACATATATGTTGTATGTATCACCTTAACATACAGGAAACAGATAAATATAAAAAGTTTTGCTTGTCGCGCTTGAAAGCAGCAGCCGTTTCCCTCAAACCAAACTATAAAACATGCATATTTACAGGAGCTGACCAGCTCTAGAAATGCGTATATTACACATTGCGGCTCATTTATGGAAACTAGTGATAAGCGGGGGTGGTACCTGTAGCGACCAATCAGATTCCAGCTGTTATATTTCTATTGCCGTTTGGGAATTGAAAGATCTAGGTGACTTGTTACTACAGGCAGCACTACCAATTCTGTCCACCGGTTTCAATAAATAAGACCTGATATTTTAAAGGGATCCTGTCAGGTATAAAAGCCATACCCTATGCCGATCTGCACAATTTCCATCATTAAACAATCTCTTAAAACATGCGAAAAATAGTTGTCACCTAGGCTCTGCACCTCTGGCTATCAGGGATTAGGAACGTATCTTGTCATGTATGCCCCTCCCCTTTGTGAGCTCTCTTAGCCAATTAAAAAGCTGACTTTGGTCATGTGACTCATATGTCTGCATTCGTGACTCTTCAGGAGAGACAAGGCATGTTTCTTCTGATCCCCTGATCAGCATCTTGAGGAGTAATTTAATTAATGCAAATGTGCCCACTGTTTCAGTTTTCATAGGGCATGGTAAAGACGCCCTAATCTAGAGTTAACCGCTTCTGGTAACAGATGCCCTTTAAAATTGATCTGTCTCGATAGGAGCTTTCACATGGCCGTATTCGTTGGTGTAATTCTTTCTAAAAACTGGAAATGACCTAATGACCTTCTGACTAAGACAGAAGTCTCCAATCGGTGGCTCTCTGGATGTTGTAAAACTACAACCCCCAGCATGCTTTGACAGTTTGAGGCGGCCCACCAGGAAATCCTGTGAGTTGTGGCTTCACAACCATTGGAGAGTTACATGCCGCGATGGAAAGTAGGTAAGAAATACGCAACTGAAAATACGGCCATGTAAACATGTCCTTACGTCTGGTGAAGGCAGCCATTTTGTGAACTAATCAAAAAAATGAGAAACTGGTCATTTGATATCATTTAAAAATGAGTCAGGTCTCAGGGGTATTGGCACGGCAGCACCTTGGATGCCCACTGTCACAAAATGGTGTCCTCCACCGCGTGTAATAACGTGACTAAATTCTCACAGAACCGGCTTTAAAATGTAAACATTTTTTTGTAGATTTTCTCCCGATTTCTGAAGCGCGTTGGAGAGCTTTAAATCATTAACTGCATAGAGACGGTGAACTTCACGAGAGTTTCATGTACACTTCCCCCGTGTTTAATTAAAATTCAGCCAAGCAGCCAAAACAGAGTCATAATTAAGTAATACACGGTAATCCTGGAATGAATGCAGTGTTGAGAAAATGCCCTGATGAGCAAAATAGAGCTGCAGCTTTAAGAAAAAATATTGTTTTTTTCCTATTCGGTGCATAAAAACCATGCAGCAGTATCATATATATATATATTTCACAATAAAACAAGAATAGGAATTTTTTTCTGTACAGCTTTGTTTCTCCAAATTTTAATGTTACGCACAAACTATGATTTTATAAAAAAAAAAATGAAGGGGAAGTTCATGTTAAAGGGGTTCTTTGAGCTACAGATATTGATGACCTATCTTCAGATAGGTCATCACTATCAGATTGGTGGGGGGTCCGATATGTGGCATCACTGTGTAGTTTCCAGCATACTGATTCTGCTCTCTTTTACTGGGATTTTAGCTGCAGTACCCAAAACAGCTGATCTGCGGGGGTGGCAGGTGTCAGACAATCTGATATTGATGACCTATCTAGAGAATAGGTCATCAATATCTGAAGCCTGGAGAACCCATTGTTTCTGTGAGCCTAGATGCAGCACTGACTCTCAAAGTAAATGGGTCACAGAGCTCCATAGGTTTCTGGACCATTTTGGTGCTGCTCAGAGATTCCTGGTACTCTCTGGTACAGTAGGCCTCATTTCTAAAAACATTTAAAAAAAAAACACTGGCCCAGATATATGTCTATGTGTTTGCAAGCGTGATTTTAGATGGACTTCCTTTGAAGAGAATTAAACTTTTCCTTCTCTACACGTAGAATTCTCTAGACTGAGGGGAGGGGTATAGGTTTTCATTTTAGGCCCTCCTTCCTCATTGTGAACCTCTGACGTAAGAATACTTGAGGAACAATCAATGGATCTCAAAGTTGTAGTCATCCTCCTGACTCTAAATATAAAATCTGTACTAGGGTCCCCTCCTACCATGTGTCATTCTTAATACTGGGTATTAATTTTTTTGGCAGAGATGGGGCTTCGGACAATTGCGACCTCTGAACCACGTATAGCTATGACATAGTTGCCAACAGTTCCCAATTTGCAAAGACTGTTTCTACTTTTCACACAGTCTGGTCATAATGGGTGGGGCTTCTGTAAGCCCTGCCCATAATTGGGTATTCCTGGGTGGGGTTGGGGCATTCTCAGGGCAGGGCTTACATACCCTGAATTTACCAACTACAATGATGGTAAATATGTGCCCCTAGTGGTTGTGAGTGGTATAACTATATGCCCACCTGGAATTATTTTTACCTATTCTATCCTACTGTATGATTCTGTGGCACATTCATTATTTGTTGGAATTGTTTTTGGAAATGGCACTAACTCTAGTGGAAAATTATTTATTTCCAAACACCTTTTTTTTCTTTTTTAATTTCTTGAATCACATGTAGTTTAATTGCGACAGAATGTTCCAAACTTTGCTGCATTAGAGGTTAATCGTTTTTGTGTAAATTATATATATTTACATCTATTTGAAATAATAATGGAATATGCACAAGCTTCCAGTACCTGAATTTACACATGCAAAAATGGATTTCATTTCCCCCTTTTTTTGGTACGTATTATTTAGCCAAAAATATTAATTTCACTGCATGTTGACATATAAGAAAAATTAGAATCTTGAGTTTTCTAATATTGTGGTTCATGCATGTTGCTTTTTTATTTTATTTTTTATTATAACTAGAGTATTATGATGCAATATACAGACATGTTATATGATTTGTTTTTATATTATTAGTCTTGACTACACAATTTTTCATTAAACTGCACCAAGTTCAATTTCTGTAGATAGTTCATGGACACCACCAGAAATAAATGAGCCCCATTTGGGCCAATGGTCAACTCCCTTTATGTCCATCTATTATGTACATCTATCTAAGTACATTTGGTAGCCCCTTGATAAATGCTTCTTTCAAGCACAGTAACCACCTTAGTCCTATGCATTTACACCTACATTGGGAACCATGTTTGTACCTAACCCTTTTATGTTAGAAGTCAAACTTCATAGCTTCCATGAGTGGAGAGTAAGGTGGAAGCCAACAGGTAAGATTGGGCCACTGGCAGCAGTACCCCCTCAAGGTTACCTCGTAGTAGGGATGAGCTTATCGATTCTTATGCTTCAGGAGCAGCAATTGTAGTGTAATGACGCATGCGCAGTTGCTGCTCTAGTAGCGGAAGCAGAGCCTCTGTGCTTGTGCCAATACTCGGATCAGCAGTGCAGGCGTTAGATTGTCGGGGCCTGGCGAGATGTCCGTCCCTGCCACTCAACAGGTAGGGGACATCACTCACAGGTAAAGAACTCTTGCCACTGAGACAAATCTCTACTTAGTAGTTTTTGAAAATAAAGCAAAATGAAAGTATGAAATAGAAATAATGTAATGGATATTATATGTATATCATATTTTTATTGTTTTATGGAACTTTTTGTATAATGAATAATGCTAAAATGAAATAACTTAAAACACCTGTACCCTCTTAAACAATCTTTTTGGCTAACTTTTTAATTCAACCCTTTTGTATAAGTTCTTTGTTTGCTGCAAAGCTCATATACTATATTATAATACAAGTAAAATAAATAAATGATAAGAACAATGGGCAATGGGGAACGAAGGAGATCCCCACTGTTTTGAGGTTTATCTGTACAAGGAATTTAGAAAGACCATTGTAATAATCCCATCACCAAAGACACTATCCTGGGCAGGTCATCAAAATATGATTTGATGCCTTTGGAAAGGTCGGTTGAGAAATTACAAAAAAAATTGGTAATCCTAGTGCATATCTGAGTTCACTTTATCCTGAAATATATACAGATTGTTTGTCGCTGCTATGGCAATGATGTTCTCAGTGGGATGCCAAGCTGTGTGCAAGATCTTCTTGGTGAAGTCCAGACTATCCACACTTATGTCATCTTTTCTTCTCTTGCCACCAACACACACCCTACGAGGTTTAAGGACCGCTCGTGGCTTGCTGCTCTCTCGTGAAGCTTCCAAGGTGACATCTCGTTTTGTGTTCCGGTCAAACATTCGAAAGAAGTTATTGTATGCCCCAGTCATGATGACACTAAAGGAAACCAACATAAAATATGTTTTTTCGATAGCTAAAAACCTATATAAACATAATATACCCATAACATTAATAGGCATAAGATTTTCTTTAAGTATATCAGTGTGAGGACTCCACAGAAACAGAAAGAACAACTCTCTCTTTCAAGACACTGCATGATGCAGCTCTCTCTGCCTCTAGCACAGCAGGATATACCATAAGATCTGAAGTCCTGCACTGGCTTTGAATGTTAAAATTCTCTAGCATTTTACTTCTATACCATTTGCTGCTCCTTGTCCCAAGACTCTTTTTTTTTTTAATTATCCTTGATGTTTGCAATATTGATACTGTATTTCTTATCTTACTATTTCTAAACCTGGCTGGATTTGACTTTGACATAGTGCCAATGAGCCCACTGTCCATTCAATAATCTAGCATGCCAAGAAGTGGCATGATCTTGGACTGACGTGTTTTTGATTACTACAAAGCAACCACAAATTGTTCCCGATACATCTAATGTGAATTTACACATTCTTCACTCCAGGCAAATCCAGATTTAACTTCAGTTTGAATTTTGCTTGCATGTAGGTCTTCTGGGATATCCAGAATATCAAGAAATTAATTTAATGAATTGACTGTGTACATTGTCAACTTTTCCCCCAGAATGAAATAAAAATCTATGTTTCGAGTAAATAATTACCTGTCAGAGCCATTCCAGGCACACTCAAACTTGTCAAATATGCAGTCATTCTCATACAGGGAACATAACTTGCTTCTAAGGTAATCATGAACCTATGGGAGGAGAGAGAATATAGGAGAAAATTCAACAACACTGATTTATCTTAAAGGGGTTTTCAGGGATTTTAAAACTTAAAGGGGTTGTCCCACGAAAAACATTCTACAGTTTTTAAACCAGCACCTGGATCTGAATACTTTTGTAATTGCATGTAATTAAAAAATGTGTATAGCTACTGAGTTATTCAATAAAATGTATCTGTATAGCGCTACTTAATTTCTTATTTCTTTGACGTGCTCATTGAGAAGGCCGCACATGCTGTTTCATCCTTTAACTGCCTCCTGAGCAGTGATAGGGAGAGCATGGACACACCCCCTGAGCTGTGATAGGGAGAGCATGGACACACCCCCTGAGTTGTGATAGGCAGAGCATGGACACGCCCCCTGAGCTGCAGCAGAAAAGACACTCCCCTGAGCTGCCAGCTTGATATAAATCTAGCAGAGCAATGAATGTGGAGATCTCTGGACCCATGTGAGGTACAGGGCTGGTTCTAGCTTTGTTAGAAAGAGATTGTCATGTCCTATATGATGTTTACATTATTCATGGGTTAACCTCTTTAAGGCCTATCTTCAGGATATGCCATCAATATCTGATGTGTGGGGGTCCAGCACCCCCACATTCCTACTGATTAGCTGTTGTAGACTAGATCCGGCCCAGAAGTCGGAGCAGTGCTGTACTCATTCCTTAGTGGTATACCGCTAAGGACAGCGATTAGCTGTAGCGGTCATGTACCGTACACTTGCATGTTACCGTCACTGTGTCAGTGACCCCTGCAGCCAAACACCATCCTCAGCAGTTTACAGCCACATCAGTGCATGGCCCTGCTGCAGTGGCAGGAGAACTGGTGGCGCTCAGAATGGTGCAGAGAAAGAGGTAAGTATAGCATCATTTTTTATTTTTCACCATTTAGGGGATTGTCCGAGATTTGTACTAAAACAATGGAAGGCTGCCCAGACTTTCTGACTAACCAGATGGAAAATAATGTTAACACTACTACACGTTACTGTAAGAAAAAATGATATAAAAATAAGGGGTACCGTATTTTGAATCAACAGTGAATGGCACTTTCCTTGTACAGTGTACAGAGCCTTGCTAGCTCCAGCATGCAGTGACTTCTTCTATCAACTGACCTGACTCCTGGTACCACCACTAATCTGAAATGAATGACCAGATCATCATTACTTAAAGGGGTTGTCTCATCATGGACAATGGGGGCATATCGCTAGGACAGGCCCCACGGCCAGTGCTCGGCTATTTTCAACAGCCCCAAAGAAAATCAATGGAGGGTGGCTGCGCATGCGCAGTGCGCCTTCCTTCAATTGCGGGTCTCCGTTCTCGATATAAGTGCGGGTCCCAGCCGTGGGACCCACACCTATAAGTAAATGGGGGCACATGAAATCTTTTAAAAAAAATAACATTATTGGCTAAACCTTTTTCATATTAAATCATACAAATTAGTTTAAGCATTTGCTCTTCAAACTAGGTGGACTTTTTTCTAACTTAAAGGGGTTATCCCATGAATAATATAAAAAATGAAAATCAGACCTCATATAGTACATGACAATCTCTTTCTAACAAAGCTAGAACCAGCCCTGTACCTCACATGGATCCAGAGATCTCCCCATTCATTGCTCAGCTACATTTATATCAAGCTGACAGTTCAAGGGGAGTGTCTTTTCTGCTGCAGCTCAGGGGGCGTCTTCATGCTCTCCCTATAACAGCTCAGGAGGCAATTTAAAGATAGAACTGAGCATGTGCGGCCTTCTTAATGAGCCAGTGAAAGAAATAAGAAATTAAGTGGCACCATACAGATACATTTTATTGAATAAGTCAGTAGCTATACACATTTTTTAATGACATGCAATTACAGAAGTAGTCAGATCCAGGGGCTGGTTTGAAAACTGTAGAGTATTTTTTGTGTGACAATACCTTTAAGGTAAAGATTTTCTATACTGTAAGAGCAGGGGCAGACAAGAACAGTGAGTCCGTGAACTAAACCCACCCTACTGTCCCTACCTACTTGCAGTATGAGTTCTAAACTGCAGAACTGCAACTGTATGATGGTCCCTACTCTATATGGGGGCAGAGACGAACAACAACACAGACTAGGGCAAAGTCTTCAGAAATAGGTCAGAACCAGTGCCAAAATTGAGAGACAAGAAGGGTCAGGAGACAAGCCAGGATCAGAAGCACAGAATATCAATCAGCGAACCAGGAACAGGGAACCAGGAACAACGTTAGTTGCCAAAAGACTATCAATGTCAATGGTTCCATTACAATAGGGGATTTAAATAGAGAGCCAGGTTCCGGACCAGAACCTGATTGGTCCGGTGACCTGATTCTCCATAGGTTAACCATCAAACAAAAAAGCTAATGGGCTGTCATTCTGCCCACTGCCTATCTCCTCCAGTGGGCTGCGGGGAGAAAGAAGAGCATTGTGACCAGTAACTAAGGACACGGCCGCATCACTAGGGCGCATGGCTCAGCAACATGTCTTTACCGTGCCAAAGCCGAGGTACACGCCACTGGAGCCCAGACAGGTAAGTTTATTACATGTACCTAAAAGTATCTTCATAAAAATGTGTGTATCAAGCCATCTCCTCATTACCAATTTGATAGCTGTCATCTGTGAGAAACAGATCATTTCCCTACAGTGCCACCACAGGGGAAATAAAGCATTACACCCTGTCTACTGAAATCAATGAGCTCTCCCACTAAGGTTGGGTCCTCCAGAGCAAGAGGTACTCTTTGTAGTCACTCTCCATTCTAGATAATAGATGACAGTCCTGAAAGGGACAACGTTTGTTAAAGGAAAATGGGTTGCAACCAGACAACACCCTTCAGCTATAGAACTGACTTACCTGGTATGTCTCAATGGGCTTGGTTTCCATATTTAGATCCCAAACTTTGACTGTGAGGTAATCACGTGTAAGCATGTAACGACCGCTGTGACTGAATTTGACATCAGAAACTGATGAGATGATTTCAGAAAAGAATGATCTGTTGCTGGGGTCTTCTGGTTCTTCATAAACTGTAAGGAACAATGCGTTATTATGCTGACATGATATTTAGTTCCAACCTAAGAACACACAGTGATAAAGGGGTTATTCAAAGAATAAACATACAGTAAAACTGTTCTGAAGACAGTGGTATAATATCTGAGAATAACCATGGATATGGCTACCCGCCCCTCATCCAATAGCTATTGACCAAACTCTTGTTCATCAGACCGCTGTTTGCTCCGACTCCACCATAAATAGCTACAGGGTGTTGTTCATTGTGAAGAAGTTGAAATCCAATATGCCAGATCCCGGCGGTAAGGGAGAGCCAAAAACATTAGATTGTCTGCCGATCCCACTGAAATCAACAGGTTTTGCTGACTTTTATGTAATGTATACAGACATCTTTACTCATTATCTATCAAGAATTGCATTGTCAATATGACTAGGTCCCTCTTGACACCTTAACACCTTAAAAGAGGTTTCCAATCGGATGGTCCAGCCGATGGAGCAGATGGTCCACACGCTTATACTGTACCATGTTCTCTTGATATGTCGCAGTTTAATTAAGCATCTTTATAACATTCACCACCTCCCATAAACTGTTTAAGCCCTGCACTGCAAGTGACCAGACCATCCTTCATAGGTTCACATTTTCTAATCAGTTTACGCCAAAAGCGCCCCAAAAAGCCACAATTTGCACAAAAAGTCACACAATGTTCACTGTACCTGCCAAAATTTGGAATGGTTTACCAGGTGGGGCATGGCTGAAAACTTTTAGACTTGATTTAGTAATACTAAATCCAGAAAATGCCACACATTTTGTCAAATATCTAGGCCTGCTCAGAGCACTGGTAGATTTCTGACTTTCTGGGACAGTCCAAAATGTGCCCACGGTATTAAGATGCATGCACCTTGTAATACATTTGACACACTTCACTCCAATCCCTTTATTTAGACTGGCATATAAAATGGTAATCTTAATATGTTTTCCCCATAGTGTTTTTCATACTGTGTCAAACTCAGAATCTTCCACCTGGAGGACATCAACGCTTTCAGTGGCTTCACTGATATATCCAGCAGTATCCCCAAACTTTCACACCAGGCTTAGACTTTGACACAATGTGCATCCAGTATGGTGGATATGCCCCTTCTTTCAGCTGAAATAAATATTCGGTTCACTGCCCTAGCCCTTTATCTAAATGCTAGGGCTAAGGTATAGCGGTTTGTAAGTGCCTTGCCTGGCACTCACAATCCAAGTCACTTGCCCTGTCATGACCTTTCTATTTACACCTCTGTTTATTCCCCAAACTCCACATTTTTGGGAACAGATATTTAGCCTGATTGCAGGTGCCCTGGCTATTCCCATCTATAAACAAGTAACCATATGTCTATTGAGGGACAAACCACTAAGCACGCCCTTTGCCCAATTTAAGCTGTTGCGCTTGATAGACCTGCTGGAATACCTCTTATATTTGGTTCCCCTCTTCCCATTAGACTTATATGCTTCCATTTATAATGCTATTACCTGTTTATTCATTAAAGATATATTGTTGATTTCTGTAGACCAATGAAGTCTCTGATTCTCCTCTACCCGAAGACAGTGTATGATAAAAAAGAGGAAATGCAGAGATTCGGGATATGTAGTATTCTATATTAACAGCTGATTACATGCTGAGTCCTCTGTCTGAGTGGGTGGGGGAGGCAGGACTCACAGGCTTTCGCTTTGAGTGGACCGCGAAGCAGGACTCAGGCTTTATTTTTGGTTGGGTGGGGAAGCAGGATTTACAAGCTTTCAGCTATCAGTGGCTGGAGAAAGCAGGACTTTGTCTATGAGTGGGCTGTGGGAAACACGACTGACAGGCTTTTACTATGATTGGACTGGGAGAAGCAGGACTCACAGGCTTTCTCTATGAGTGGGAAGGAGAAGCAGGACTCACAGGCTTTATCTATGAGTGGGCTAGGGGAAGCAGGACTCACAGGCTTTATCTATGAGTGGGCTAGGGGGAGCAGGACTCACAGGCTTTATCTATGAGTGGGCTAGGAGAAGCAGGACTCACAGGCTTTTTCTATGAGTGGGCTGGGAGAAGCAGGACTCACAGGCTTTCTCTATGAGTGGGCTGGGAGAAGCAGGACTCACAGGCTTTCTCGATGAGTGGGCTAGGGGAAGCAGGACTCACAGGCTTTATCTATGAGTGGGCTAGAGGAAGCAGGACTTACAGGCTTTATATATAAGTGGGCTAGGGGTAGCAGGACTTACAGGCTTTATATATGAGTGGGCTAGGGGAAGCAGGACTCACAGGCTTTATATATGAGTGGGCTGGGGGAGGCAGGACTCACAGGCTCTTTCTGTAAGTCCTAGCAGCATATAATCAGCTTTTAACATAAAAATGTCCTGACAGATCCACTTTAAGAAATGAGGCAGTGGCACTTTAGATACAATCAGTCTAAAGGCACCTAAATGTAGAAATCAGGGTGGCTGAAAATCAGTTTTGTAATTGGGTTTTATTCAAAATTCATGTTTGGCTTTTTCAAGCTGCTTGCATTCTAGCTTAGTCCTGCTCAGTGTGAAATCCATCTCCTCAGTTCTGTAGCCCCTCTGTCTGTTCTCCTGAATACAAGTTTGAGCTGATAAATTATGACCAAAATAAACTTAAATAAAAAAGGGATGTCAGCTTTAGGCCTCATGCACATGACTGTTGGTGTTTTGCGGTCCGCAAACCGCAGATCCGCAAAACATGGAAGCTGCTCCGCGCGCGGCCCATTGTAGAAATGCCTATTCTTGTCCGCAAAACGGACAAGGCTAGGACATGCTTTATTTTTTTTGCGGGGGCACGGAATGGAGGAACGGATGCGAACAGCACACGGAGTGCAGTCCGCATCTTTTGCAGCTCCATTGAAGTAAATGAGTCCGCTCCCGAGCCGCAAAATATGTGGCTCGGACGCGGACCAAAACAACGGCCGTGTGCATGAGGCCAAATGAACATTTAGGAGATTGGTTGAAAATGTTTAAAAAATCCCAATAATAAAAAAGATTTTTAGCCAAAGCTACATGCATTCAGTAAAAAAATGCCCCATGGGTGTCCATAGCCTTTAAGTATATGTTGGCAAAGGTGGCACTTACTACAGTAACAAATTGGGGTAGGACCAACATATCTGGTCAGATACTATTGTTATCTGTATAGGTACTTATTTGAATATGTTGGTCTTTTTTGCCATTGGAAGACACTTAAAACTAAATATCGAGTATTTATTTTTTTTTTTTTTTAGAATTATATATCTCTGCTTCTCCTTCCATGTACACACTCTCCTCCACCATCTTCAGTCTGTTTATTCAGATGGCTGGGTGCTGTTTATAGATCGATGTGGGCGGAATGCTCTCTCTAGGAGAGGACGCTACAAATTAGAATATTATTTGCATATATTAAGTTTATTTTTACATTACTGCATCTGTATTTTTGGTTTGTTATTTTTTCTAATACTATTTCATTAAGGGGTTTTCCAAGACTTTTTAACTGATGACCTATCCTCTAGATAGGTCATCAGTAGGCATGAGCGAATAGACTTCGGATGAAACTTCCAAAGTCAATTCGCATAAAACTTTGTTCTAATACTGTATGCAGCAGGAGCTCCGTACAGTATTAGAATGTATTGGCTCCGATGAGCTGAAGTTATTGCTTCGCGAAGTCTCGCGAGACTGTAAACAACCTTTTCCCGAACTCGAGTTCGGTTCCAAGTGGTCACGTGACCGATGAATGTGACATCACTGGCCTGGGTGGTGGAGGTACCGGTTGTTGGGCCACCACCGATCAGATACAGATGACCTATCCAAAGTCTCAGAAAACCCCTTTAAACCCATTGTACTGACATACATCAAACAATAAGCCACATAAGGGGTCATGCATGGAAAAAAAGCCTTCTGAAGGCCATTTTCTTGTCCAGTCCTGCATGATACAGATGTAGAGTTGCTGAAATTGTTTGCAGCTCTGCTACATCCATCTACAGGTCTTCGTAGCTCGATGATTTATCACTTCATATAAGAAACAGATCAGTAGAATACTTATGTTCTACTTTTTTCCTGAAACACCTACGTTCAGGTCATATCTGGATAAATTGGCAAAATGATATGGTACCTCACCAAATGTATGTCTAGTGTGATTTCGACCTCCAAGGTGTTATCAATACCTTGTAGACAGATTTTAATTTAAATGACTCTCCAAAACTTATTTGTGAACCTTTAAGGATGACCTTCTAGGAGATTATTGCTCTCAAATTCTGGCCAAGCTCCAGTAAAATCAGATGAAGCATTTGAATCGAACCAATCTGCCCCCGTTAACATTGCCAGTGAACCTCCCTAAAAAGTATGGAGTGTTCCCCTGACAGAGCCAGCCAGGATGTGGTCCGATATACAGTGCCAATTACAAAGTCCTCAAAAACAGAGCCAACCGGTGTGTCCTCAGTAATGGTACTAGCCAGGGAGTGTTATGATCAATGGCAATCAGAGAATGCCCCCATTAACAATGCCATTAACAATTAACAATGCCGGTATCATAGCACACTACCAGAAAGTGGAAAGTGAGTGTCCATTAGGTAATCACACACTTATAACTTCCTCTCCTAGTGCAAATCTCTATCTGCGGGAGGGTTGGCTGTCCTTCTGGGGCCTTCCTCTTTTTGGCAAGACTCTAGGGCGGAAGTTACTTTGGTAGATATGCTCCTAAGTAAGATCCTCATGAATAAAGATGGCTGTCATCTAATCTAACCAAATTCAGCAGTCTGGTGTCAGAGTACCCATTTGACTCTTGGAAAATGTATCATCGTTTACAGCATGGGTGGCGAACCTAGGGCACGGGTGGATATCAGAGCCTACTCTGTGGGCACCAACACGCTGGAAAAAGTATATGGTATATATATGGTTTTTAACAGATATGCTCATGTACATCTTTTTTCTAGTTTGGACTCTCCTGACTCGTTTTCAGCATTTTCACTCTGGTTTATTTCCATCCTGTATGTAGTACTTTCTGTTCCTGTATCCAACCAAACCCATGATGCATTTCTCCTTCCTTTGCCACAGCTACAGCACCGCCCCTAACAACACCCAGCAAAATATAGCTCCTCCCACCCAGCTAGTTACATAGAGTCTCTTATCACTGCCCAGATAGTTTATAGCTCCTCCCACACAGCTTGTTACATAGACTCATATCACTGCCCAGATAGTTTATAGCTCCGCCCACCCAGCTAGTTACATAGCCACTCCCCTATCACTGCCCCTAACAACGCCCAGCTAGTTTATAGCTCCTCCCACCCAGCTAGTTACATAGACACTCCCCTATCACTGCCCCGCCCATGGACATAACATCACAGGATATAAGAAAGAGCTGCATGGACATGGTCATGTGACCACAGCCCACAACGGGAGATAGGAGCAATAAAGGGAAAAGAAATACATTACAAAATTACAGCTACCGCCATGAATTATTATTCTATAGGATGCTGAGGCAAACCAAAGAGCCCCTTTAATGTATTTTTTATTTTAGAACAATCTGATTAATGCTGCAGCCTGACCGCTCCTAATGTATTCTTTACAGTCAAGAAATTCTGACAATCTTGTTGCTAGGGACACACTGCCTAACAACCACAGCCTTATATAGGCAGTTGACAAGGAACAGGTCCCTAGCAACCAGTGCTATAACTGCTATTATATTGGTGTAGGTAATAGAAAACACATGCTGAATATGTAACTGGTATAATACAGTAAAATATGCATCTTTCCTGCATCTTTTTCATTTTCTCCACATATTCACCTGGCAGTAGACCCATACTGTTCTAATGATGAACTGGCTCAGACTGTACAGTATGAACCCTTATCCTAAATTATATATTTCCCTTTGTAAAACTGTCACCTAGAATTCTAGACTGCCAAAAGGCTGAATACAAGGTTTCACCCCACATCTGTCTAATTGATAATTACTATACTACTGCAAGAATGCACATCTCTGCATGTCACTAAAGGCTACAAAAACTACTTGGAAGATTTGGCAAATTTTACAGCTGGTATTTTAAGAGCTTCCGTTTGTTTGAAGCAGAAAATCACGATGGCCCGGTGACATTTTATTTTACAATCCGCTTTAGAGCTATTTCAGTGAGGTCGTAAAACGGGGGGAGATAAACAGATTAATTGCCAGTTTTAATTAAAAAATAGAAAAAAACTTATATTTGAGCCGCCCCGTAACCCCTAAGCACCGCAGCATCCATGGCCACACTCCCATTGGGCAGAAATTGTCAGTTTAGTAGTGTTTTATTGCATTTTTGTGTTTTTTTTTTTGGGTTGGTCATGCAGTACCACCCTCTGATGTACCCCACTCCCTCAGTAGAACAAAATCAAGTGGATGTCTATGGCACAAAAATGCCCAAAAATTAGCAAAAAATGCCAAAGCCTGCTGCTATTTAAAAAAAAAAATCACTGTACTGCAAAGGAAGAAACACCACTATAAAAACATCCCCATTGTTAGGCCTCATGCATACAAACATTGTTTGGGTCTGCAAAAAATGCAGCTCGGTTGCGGACCCCCTTTCCATTCTGCAAATTGTGGAACGCACACCGGCGACATTCGTGTTTTGCGGATCCGCTATTTTTTGGGCCGCAAAACATGGCGCGGTCATGTTCATGGGCCCTTATACTGCATTTCATAATTTGGAGCTGGTGATAAAAAAGAAAAGTTAAAATTTTTATAAAACACAACAAAAACAGCAAAAGTCGGTAAACACGCAGCAAAACAACTACCGTATTTTTCGCTTTATAAGACGCACTTTTTTCCCCAAAAGTGGGAGAAAAATGGCCGTGCGTCTTATAAAGCGAATACTAGAGAGCGCTTCCATTATGGAAGCACTCACTAATATGAATTAGGTGCCGCGGGTTGGGAGCGAAGCGCCGCAAGTGCTTGTAGTACTTACCCTCCCCCTTCTTCCTCGCTGGGGCCGGCGCTTTACTGTCCTGACTGCATACAGCGTCAGGACGTAGTGCGCGCACTATGACCTGAGGCTGCACGCAGTCAGGTGACAGAGCAGCGCAGGCCAGAAAGACAGGGGAGCGCAACTTCTGCCAGAGGTGAAAAGGAGCCACGGCGCAGGATATGTAAGAGGAGGTTTTTATTTTAATCTGATCTGAGGTCTGATGGTGTCTAACATTGAGGTCTGATGGGGTCTGACAATGTGGGCTGATCTGAGGTCTGATGGGGGTCTGACAATGTGGGCTGATATAAGGTCTGATGGGGGTCTGACATTGTGGGCTGATCTGAGGTCTGATGGGGGTCTGACATTGTGGGCTGATCTGAGGTCTAATGGGGTTCTGACATGGAGGGCTGATGTGATTTCCTGATAGGGTGGTCAGATGTGATGTCCTGATATGGAGGCCTGATCTGATGTCCTGATATTTATAGGGGCCTGATCTGATGTCCTGATATTTATGGGCGTCTGATCTGAGGATCTGATATGAGGTCTGATGAAAAATATTTTTCTTATTTTCCTCCTCTTAAACCAGGGGTGCTCCTTATCATCGGGTGCGTCTTATAAAGCAACAAATACGGTATGTCAGAAGAGGCCATGCCTCTATATTGTGTGTATTTAAAGGGCTTCTGTAATCAGAAACAGGGTTAATAAACTAGCTGACATTAGACACGTGATAGTGAAGTTAACAGGCAGTTAGTACTTTGACATTTGGACATTTGCCTATATCCCCTATGCAAAGTTAAAACTTCTTACTTTATTTCTCTTGAAAGGGTTAACGTGGACTGTTTAATACTGTGTACTGCATTTTATATGTTGTGATATATATCCTGTTCATTATCACTGCATTTACATGGCTCTGTGATAAAGGGTTAATGAATACAGAGAGACTGTTAGGGCTTTGATTGAGAAGCTGGTCATTTTCCACAGCTGCCATAGGGTTTAAAGAATACCATATTTTGGAGGGAAAAAACTGAGACTTGTTTACCACTAGTGTTGATCACGAATATTTGAATTGCTAATTTTTATCGTGAATATTTGCACTTTGAGAATTGGCAAATATTTAGAATATAGTGATAAATATTCACAATTTCCAATATTCGAGATTTTTTTTAAACAGTACACATGATCCCTCCCTGCTTCTAGCTTGTGGGCCAATGAGAAGGCTGCAATATCTTAAATTTTAGGAGTAGTGTTGATTGTGAATTTTCGTAATGTGAATTTTTTTCGTAATGCTAATTTTCGCAATCAAGAAAATAATGACTGGAGATCACGAATTCTCGAATATATGGCGAATATTCACCCAAATATTTACGAAATATCGCAAATTCGAATATCGCCCCTGCCGCTCGTCACTATTTACCACCATGTTTTGGAGGGAAAAAAGCAGACTTGTTTACCACCAAAAAGCAGACTGTGTAATTGTCATTGAGTATCACTGAAGCTCTAATGTAAGTCTATGACAGATGGGAGCTGAAACAATGTATCTGTTTGTGCTGAGTTTCTCCACTCCACCCCTCCCACTAGAAGGTTCTAGTCTAGCAAAAACTGTATATAAGGAGAGCAGTCAGAGCCCCTAGTGTGCTGCACTTAGGGGACAGTGCTTGGAAGAGGAGACTCTGTCAGACTACTGTGTGACCAGAAGAAAACACTGAGACGGGAATAAGATGCCACAGACTCTGGATCACCAGCCTTGGACCAGGGTACCAGCCTACTTAAGAGAAAAAGGGACAGTTAGCTCAGGCCTTCCGAAGAGCAGCAACACGTGGTGACACCTCGTAGTGTTGGGGCCACCACAAACCTGGACACTGCAGGTCTCTTTTTTCTGTGTGGCCCTGTTTTTAAGAAAATCAAACTTTTATTTTATGCACATGAGCCTCTAGGAGCAATGGGAGTGTTGCCCCTACTCCTAGAGGCTCCGATCTCCTTCTTGTGGGTGTGTGACAAATTTTGTAGTAAATATGGACGACAGGGGAAATAAAAGTTCAGTTTTAACTCTGACAATGCAGAAACGCTACATAATATCATGGCTATATCTAGGCCTGCCCACTGGTTGATGGTGCCCTGTGCCGTACTTTCTATCAACCCCCAGACAGTGCCCAGACAGCACTACTTAAAGGGGTTGTCCGGCCTCACAGGGACCTGTCAGAAAAAGTATACTTGCCTGCTCCGCGAAGCTCACTTCTGGCTCCTTGAGTCTTCATTGGGTCTTCTATGGAACTCCGCAGGTGAACATCTGGCACGGACATTGTCAGGTGCACTATTGCAGCCAATGACTGTCCACAGTGGTGATGTGTCCCCCATATCACATGCCTTTTGGGAAATGTCACTGATGCAGCCAGTCATTGGCTGCAACAGCATATGTGACCCCATCCATGCCAGATGTTCACCTGCACAGCTGGAAATCCAGAGAAGACAACGGTGCATCCAAGGAGGTAAACATGCTAACCTGACAGGTCCGCTGCGGGGGTGGGTGTGAAATAAACTTGCCTCAGCCATTAGTGGGTCTGTTGGGTGGGGTGGAATAAACTTTCCTTAGCCGTTAGTGGCGCCCCCTTCAGTAATGCAAGTTAATGTATGATGAGACTGGCCCCAATTCTACCCAATAAATAGTTCGAAAAGTCTTCATCAACAGTCCAATAAAATTTTAAGGCATTAACCCTTCTCTATAAAACAACTAGGATGCTAAGAACCCCCCACATACACAATCCAGAAGTATACATCGCCATCAGTGAGCGCTACAAGAGGTACCAAAAAGAGTCCCAGTGATTGCTGGCAGTGCTACAATATAACAAACAAGCTGTTTGCTCCTTATCTTCTTCGTCAAGTCTGAGTAGTTCACAACTGCGGAGGTTCATTATATGTTTTCTGGATCTGAGCCTGGAAATGGCTGAATCATAAACTAATTGAATGCGTTCGATAGTAATGAAACAATTATTGGCACACTACTGTTACTGGTAAAGGTCAGCATTAATTAGTATCTGGAATTTTTAGATGATATTTTGCTACTGAAGTGGGTTGATAAGATTCAAATCAACAGCTACAACAAGTGCTACACTGTTACTTCATGCACACAAGTTATTTTTGTTTCTGTATTAGAACTTTTAGATGATACTTTAATGGGGTTGTCTGCTTTGCCCAATGCCTTTCTGTTAAAAAGTTTCCCCCATGAAAAGCTTTTTACAAGTAATCTTACTGCTGGACCCTCACCGATCAGCTGTAATCTGTGAAGGAGACTGAATTCAAAAGTGACACATTTTCCTGCACTGCCCCCTCAGGGGTAATAAGGCATTACAACGTTTCCATTGATACCATTGGCTATTTATGTAATTCCCAGATATGGTAGATCCCGAAAGACTGGATTAAAAATAGTTCTCATCAAATCTGGTAGAATTAGTGATGAAGGATCCAAACTGAGACCCTGAAGCAGGTGTGAACAGGGCTTCTAGTGGGTCTCCCATGTAGCCATAAGCTGGCAATGTAGGTAAGCTCAGCCCAGTTGCCACATCCGGCTCACCATCCAGAATCCCAGTATCCTCCATAGTTATCTATATACAATCTGACATACAGTACAGTCGATGACCCAAAACGGTTGTAAAAGAATGGATACACACCATTCAACAGGCCCGGCCATGATCTTTTTAGAGGGCTCAGATTTAAGCAGTGACTTACGTTTGCAATGCTTGTCGCACAGCGCAGACGCCCTCATGTCGCACAGCCTCAGAGATCCTTTGCTGCTGCTGTACACGAAAAGGTTGCAGTGATAGGGATGAAATTCGGCGGCTGTGATAACTTCGGTCAGGTCTTCCATGTTTGCAGGCTTAATGTCGACGATGTCTGATATTACAGATGATTAAGAATAAGTAATGTCATGTTAGATACAGTCGTCATGCTCCATGGGTGCAATTAAGGTTTCCTATTTCAATTCACTAATGTAAAAAGCTGGAACAATTCTAATAGCGATATAATTGTCTCCTTTGCACACAAGTGGCAGTTCAATCAATTCCAGAAAATTAGCAAAGTAATTTCCAGTTATCAGTATTAACCTACTTCCATTCTGTACAGAAATAGAAATGCAATACACCAGCTATTGTATGAGGCCAGTGGCGACGTACCTTGTCTCCAAAAGGCTTGCTACAGTTATTTGACCTGCAATGGCCAAGCTTGGTAGGAAACCCCATCTCACCTCTGGAAACCGCTCCTATTGCAGTTTCATGGCTGCGCATGCTCGCGGTCCTGACTAATGAAATCTATGGGAGGTATGGAGGCAGACAAGTGACGTCCTTAGACAAAACTCATGTGTCCCCAGTACTTTTTATCTGGATAGGATTGCTGGGCCACCGTGAGATCCCCATTTTGCTGCGAGGTGGGGGTCCCAAAGGTGAGCAGTGTATACACCACCCATATAGTGACTGCCAAAAATAGCAAACCTTTGAAAGGGATTTTTGAGACTTAGGTGTTCATGACGTATCCTCAGGATCAGTGGGATTACTAATCAGCTATATGTGGCAGCCGTCGGCACCAGAAACTATACCGTGGATGGATCCAGAAGCAGAGGCCCCATACACTGTGCAGTTTCTGGCGCCGGGACTCAGCAGCTCCGTCTTCCGGTCGGTGGGGGTTCTGGATGTCGGACCCCCAACGATCTGATATTGATGACCTATTCTGACGTTAGGTCATCAATATCTAAAGGCCTGTTTACACTGCCCGATGTTTAGGCAGATTATTGCTAACGGACTTTCATACTAATATTTGTTAGTAATAATCTGCCACTGTTAAGGTGCCGCCGCTTATCCAATGAACTAGCGAAATGCGGTTTGGTGACCCAAATCATCGTTTGCCAGCAGTAAACCGTATTGTCTAATCAGCACTCTGCTGCCGGCAAATAATGATTCTGTATTGTGCTGAGTGAAGACATGATGGCCGTGGAGAACATTATTATCACACTGAGGTGTTGTACAGACTATGATTATGCTATTTAAAGGGGTATTCCAGTAATCTGAAGTTATCCCCTATCCACAGAATAAAGGATAACTATTAGATGGGTGTGGGTCCTACCACTGGGACCCTCACCGATCACAAGAACAGGGGCCCCAGTAGCGCACAAGACCCCTGAACTGAGCAGAGCAGCAGGTCGAGCATACACACTGCCACTCCATAAATTTCTATTGGACCTGCCTGAAGTAGCTCTCATATTGATGTATATCTGTTCTACCTCACTATTCCCACATATTTCTTGTTTATACAGTTAGGTCCAGAAATAGTTGGACAGTGACACAAGTTTTGCCATTTTAGCTGTTTACCAAAACATATTCAGGATAGAGTTATATAATCAATAAACACTAGGCTTAAAGTGCAGACTATCTACTTTAATTTGAGGGTATTCACATCCTAATTAGAGGAAGGGTTTAGGAATTACAGCTCTTTAATATGCAGCTGCCTATTTTTCAAGGGGTAAAAGTTATTTGGATAATTATATCAAAATATTTAATCCCCCATTAATCCACCATCAATTAACCAGGTAAAAGGCCTGAAGTTGATTCCAGGTGTCAAAATTGCACAAACCATCATTAGGCTAAAAGCAAAAAAGAATCCATCAGAAATGTTTAGAAGTGGCCAAAAACAGCCAAAAACAAGAATGAACCTGGATCACACTTCCTCGTGCTAATTAGTTCCTTTCCTTTTTTTGTACTCCTCACATTTGACGAAGGTGATTTTAATTAGCAGGAGACTGCATAACAGTTCATAAATTCCTACCAGCTCTCAGTTAAAGTTAGAGTTCCGCCGTCTGCTGGTGCGGTGCTGTGGCGCCGGTGGTCGCCACATAGTTCAACGCCAAATTTAGAGTAGGTTCCCACTTGGGGAGGCAACCTTGTTGTGGTGAGTGGGCTTATGCTTTTTGATCAAAATGTGTACTAATGCCTCATGTAAACATGAAACATAGGGGCCTGTATACTAATTATGACACTGAGAAGCGATGGTAATTATAACATTAATTATAACATTATAGCATTAATTATAACATTAGTCATTAGATCAAAGCATATTTTTGTTCAACTCCTTGAATTAAACCCGAAAGTCTACACTTCAATTGCCTCTCCGGTATTTCATTTAAAATCCCATGTGGTGGCATGCAGAGCCCAAATCATAAAGATTGTGTCACTGTCCATATACTTCTGGACCCAACTGTACATTTGTGAATCTTCAGATACTGTGTTATGCCTGACGAAGAGTCCCAAGTAGTCTCAAAAGCTTGCAATCTTGTCATCATCTTTTCAGTTAGCCATTAAAGGGTATCAGCTACGAAGGAATCTAATTGTTATATCTTCTATTTACTGGCTAGCATGGTACAAAGGTATTGTTTACTCCTAAAAATGAACATTTTGGAACACTCTGTACAGGAAGCATGTACGAGCCCCAATGTGTTTAACATTGCACATCTTGCAGTTGTTTTGCATGGAAATGAGACACTTTAGATTCAGGCACAGAATGGAAAACCAATAAAAATAATCACCAACTACAAAGAGATTGTGCTAGCAGCCGGTGGCAAATGATGGGACTACAGTAGTTGCTCATGACTGCTTAAAACTGCAGGGAAAAGCCATTACAAGATATCATGTGGAGTCACTCAGGCTTTAAATGCAGCAGCTCTTCTCCAGTCAATTATAATGATGCACGAACGGAGGATAGGGAGTCCATGACAAGTACTGGCAGATACCTGCCCGCTGTGTACTGGGATTTACCCCCGGGAAAGGAGTAGAAGCAAGCTCTATGACTTTAGTTATCAACGACAACTACAGAGAAATCCAATAGTCCGCTTGTTTGACATCCCTCATAGATGTGAGTGAATATGTTGCCTGATTCGCGTCAATGTGCTTCCATTAGGATGGATTAAGCAATTTTTTAAACTAATCTTCCATTGTAGTCTATGGACCTGCGAATCTGGCTAATTTAATTAACTTAGGCAAACATGGATCGGTTGTCGAAGGGAAAAGTCCAATCTTTCAGTCATGACCCCCAGATTTAAAGATGCTTGGTCCACATTAACAAAATCCACCTGACAAAGACTTCGGCAGATCAGTAGGCTGATGAGTGCTATAATGAGTGTTTATATAGAGGGCAGAGATAAGGAGTCCGTCAGCTCCTGGTCTGACGGAAAAAAGACAGAACATCCAAAGGGTGCTACTAGAGCATTTCAGCTGTGTGCAGAAAAGAGGAATCCATATTTTTAATAAAGACCAATTTAAAAAATGAGTACAATGCAATAATAAAAAAAACGCCCCCAAAGGTGTTCATACCCTTTAAAGATGGCCTGGCGATTAGCTAATCAGAAGGAGAAATAGCAGGGGGCGCTACCAGAGAGGAAAATACAATGTACATAAAAAACTGAACACTGTTTTATTGCATGTGTGTATATTGCAATAATACTTCATTTTAAATGCCCCATTCATTACATAGTATACTTTCCATGAGATAACCCCTTAGTGACCACCCATACACCTTTTTACGGTGGTCAATAAGGGGTCTAGGTTTCCCATGCAGGGGTTCAGCTCTTACATGACAGAAGGGCTCATGCTCTTATAGCCCTGATAGCAGAAGCACCAATCCGAGCTGTTTAAGCCCTTAGATGCCATAGTCAATAGCGATTGTGGCATCTAAATGGTTACATAGATATCAGATCTCCCCTATCTAGCATCTACACTCCACAAATGAAAGTGGGGTGCAGTTGTCTGTACATGGCAGCCTGGGAGCAAACTCTCTGGCGCACCCTGATGGTGACTGTAAGTATAGCACTGAAAGTATTACAGAAGAGATCAAAAAATTGCCAGTTGCAGTCCCCTTGTGGAACTAGTAAATAGTTTAAAAAAAAGTTTAATTAAATAAAACAAAAAATCTTTACATTAAAAAATACACTTTTTTTCCATTGGAAAATAAAGCTCATGTAATTTATTTATCCCATACAGTAAAAGTCTTTAAAAAAAAACATAAAAAAATGGCTGTTTTTTGCTTGGGTCTTGGAATGCAGCGATGCAGAAACATGCATTGAGAGGACTCCTGAGCATGCACACATAATGGAGAGGACACTGTGTATTTCCCAGCCAGTTTAAGGGCACATTTATATGTACCGATCTGTATTATAGTACTTAATAGGACTTGCCAGAGGTGACAGATTCCCTTTAAGGCTCAAAACAGGCTGGTCACTAAGGGGTTAAGAAGCCTTTTTTTTTCCCAGTAATACTCGAACTGTAATCTTCTTGGCAGATTTCTATACAGAACACTGAGCACCATGTGACTTGAAAGGATTTACTGATGATAGAAGCCAGACTGGAATAGAACATTATGCTGATTAAAATGAAAGTCTTTTCTTGATTTCCTAATTAATCTAAACCCTTAGGAGCCCTAAAGAGAAGCAAACAGCCAATATTAAGATAGGATAGCAAGCTCCTGGAAGCACCAAGCCTGAAAATAAATGACTATTGTGGGTACGATCCATCCTCACGCAGCACTGCTGTATAATTGAAAGTGATGCTATCACCAAGACTCGACAAAATACCCAAGAGTATGTGGAAAATAATCAGCTCTCCAGGAACTATGACTCTGCTTCATTTGACACAAAATAATTGAATGTAGACATCTGAAGACTCATAAAGCCCTCGGCTCCTCTGCTGAGAACATGCAATATTTGTTCAGTAATGAGTGAGCAGACTGAACCTATAGGTTCGGCTGCCCTTAGAAAGAGGCTTCAATGTATGTGAAGGCCTTTGTTCCATATCTGTAGGTTCTTCTCATGATAGAAAACTATAAATAATATAACATAAAAAAAATCCCTTAAACAGTGGTGTAACCTCTGGTCTTGCAGAAAATTCTGGAATAAAATCTCCTCAGTAGTGGAAGAAGAAGGCATATTAGCACTGGGTCCTACAATGAATTCTAGAATAGGGGCTCCTCAAGGAGAAGAAGGCATATGATCTCTAAACCCTAAAACAAATTCTGGATTAGGGGCTCTTCAGAGAGAAAAGGCATTTGACCCCTAAACCCTACAACAAATTTTGGATTAGGGGCACCTCAGGGAGAAGAAGGCATATGACCTCTAAGTCCTACAACAAATTCTGGATTAGGGGCTCCTCAAGGAGAAGAAGGCATATGACCTCTAAGCCCTACAATAAATTCTGAATTAGGGGCTCCTCAAGGAGAAGAAGGCATATGACCTCTAAGCCCTACAACAAATTCTGAATTAGGGGCTCCTCAGTGAGAAGAAGGCATATGACCTTTAGGCAAGATTAAAAAAACTGGGATAGGGCTTCTGCAGGGAGAAATAGACCTCTAGGCTCTATAGCAAATAATGGAATGGGGTTTCTTTGGAAGAAGGCAAATAATGTCTGGGTCTTATAGTAAATCTTGAAATGCTCCTCCACAGCAGCAGAAGGAGGCATAAAACCCCCGGGCCCTATAGCAAATTCTGGAGTGAGATCTCCTCACTAGTATAAGAATAAGGCAAATGACCTCTGAGCTCTATAACAAACTTTTAAATGGTCTTCGACAACGGTGAGAGAAGGTTTATGATCTTGAGGCCCTATAACAAATCATGGAATGGGATCTCCACAAAAGAGGGAAAAGAAGCCAAGCAACCGCTGGGCCCTATGGCAAATTCAGGAATGGGACTCAAAGGCAAGAAAGGGAAACAAAGGCAAGTAACCTCCTTTGGCATGGAATAGCAAATTCTGGGATGGGGTCTCCTCATTAGTGAAAAGGAAGAGTAAGCACACACATCTGAACCTAGATGTAGCCATCCACGCTTTATAGAGCGTCATATGTCAAACGCTCAGTGAATGGCACGAACTAGGAATACCTCTTTATGGCTTTTGCGCTCTCCATATACGGTGGTTCATTAAAGCGGTGTAGACTGTAGCATAGAGAACTTTCAAGGCCACCTCTCCACTGAAATGTATTGAGAGTTTGTTGGTTGGGGATCAGCAAACTTGTGTCACTGTACCCCTGTTTTCCAGATAGGTGAGGTTCCAGAGGTGAGGGTGACAATGGAAGCCCCCAACCATTGTCAACAACGTGATTAGCATGGTTAAATAGTCAGGTTTGAGGTCTCCCATTAAGCAATGCATCTAATTTTGGATCACTGACTGGAGCTATGCCCTAACAGAGCAGAGTAATAAACTAGTCAAACACAGGAAAATAAAGAACAGGTAACTGTATCCCAAAGGTGGTAACTTATATCTGCTCGCACATTAAAGGGGATGTACAAGATCAGACAAACATGGCAGCTTTCTTCCAAAAACATCAACACCTGTCCAGAGATTGTGCGTTATACTGCACCTCAACCCTGTTCACATCAATGGAGCTGAGATGCAATACCAGACACAACCGTTGGGCATGCACGGCGCTGTTCCTAGAAAAAAGCAGCCATGTTTTCTAATACTGTACAATCCATTTATTGGTTCCATACATTTAACACACAATTGAATGTTCAATGTGTTTCTAGATGGCCATTGTTCGCTCTAAACTAGTAGGTTTACAGATGTGGACACAGTAAGGAAGTCCATCTATGGCTTACAGAAGACATCTGTGGCAGTGAATGTCAAGCTTTTAATACTGATAACTCAGCATGTTAATTTTAGGTCCATTTTATGCTGGCTAATTTAGTAACAAAGCGTTATAAGGTTCAGTGCCTGTACTCCTGATACAGAGCTCCAAACACCCTGCTCAGCAGTTTTTGGAAATCCCAGAGAACTAAATAGAGAGAGACCTGCACATGCAGACACCTTTCTATTCACAGAGTCACCAGATGGGCTGGGATATACCATAAATGTCTATAATGGGACTAACCTTATAAATTATACAATTCTTATAGTGGTTTTCCATCCTGTAGATATTGATGACCTATACTCATGATAGTTCATCTAGGTTAAAGCGGTGGGCGTCCAAAACCTGGCACCCCTATTGATCTGCTGTTTTTGGCAGACCCTGGTGCCAGAAGCAAAACAGTGGATGGAGCTGGAAGCAGAAGGTTACATCCAATGTCTAGTGGCCGTACTGCATCTCAGCTTCCATTCACTTAAATGGTCATCATTATCTGCAGACTGAAAAACCCTTTTAAAATTTTGTAAGACAGCAGTCACCACTAGGGGGTGCTTGTGTGCTTATTGCATACACATTTATTATTGCTTCGAATGGGAGCTGTGAAAGCATGTAGGCAATATGCTCCCCATTTTGGTGGATGCAGGATAAGCCATCCATATGTGATCGGCAGGGGTCTCGACTACTTCCAGCGCTGGGAGTACATGTTAGAGCTACACAGCTTCATCCACTGTGCAATGGATGGAGCGGGTTACTGCAGCACTGCTCCTACTGAAGAGCAAGAGCCAAGTGGCCGGTCAAAAGCCCGGCAAGTGCTCAGGCTCTTCCCTTTCATGTACCTCCACTTGGTCTCTCTTGAATGAAAGCTCCAGCATGGCCCCAGGTCGCCTGCTCGCATGTGGGAGATTTCAGTGCAACACAGAGTGATGTTGGAGACTTGTAACCTCATGTGCACAGTGTATAAAATCATGGTGGAGGTAATTTTGCTCTACAGTAAAGCATCACTAACCATTCAAAGACATAATTAAAGTTCTACTGTACTACAGATAAAACCCTTTATCCATGGACATCTAGGGATATCTACGTGCTATTTAAGCTCAGGACTTTACTGTCATGAGCTCCTACTTTGCCTCCCACTGTAAGAAAGGATACTGAAGCTCCGGTCTGTGATTGCCAAGTGCCAGAGGTTAATCCTGAGATCATCGGCTGACATGTACGTCTCACAGTCACTGTTGACAGAGATGGAGTTGACATGATACGTGTGTCCATTAGAAAATATTCTTCTAGGGGAAACTTCTACCATTAGATCCATGGGCTTAAGAACAGGCACCTGAAAATAAAAGACCATTAGAAAACGTCTAACACATACAGCACAATGTTGCAAATAACCCAAACATTTGAGTGTCAGGTCCAGATTTTCATTATTCTATGTTGGAATGAAATGTTTGTAACAACGCTAGTTCTATACATCTATTTACCATAGGGTGGACAACCTGTGGGGGCATGGGCCACATGTGGTCTGCAGTGCCCTTTCACGTGGTATACATGATATACTTGTCTGTGATCCTGTGGGATCACTCCACTGCAGAGAATGTCATTTGACAAGTCATGGACTTCCTTAAGGAGGAGAAGAGTTGATGCAAGGAATGGTGAGCAGTGTGGTGGCAGTAACAGGGGTACTGTGGATGATGGCACTAATGGGGCGTACTCTGGAGGGCAATAGAACCCAGTATATCTTTGACTATCCTAAGGTCTTGCAGCACCTAAATGTTGCTTCTATACATGAAATGATCTATACAACCAAAATGTTCTTCTTACCTGTAAGGAGGTCACGGTGGAAAGATCTTTCAACTTCCCTTCTTCATCTTTGAGGTTGTACCCTTCTGGCCTCTTATCACGCTCACTAATTTTCCATAATTTGATTGTTTTATCTAGAATGTAACAATGTCACAATATCACTCTCACTATTATGTTAATATCTCTCCATACAGTGCCAAAAGTGTGTGCAATCCTATTGTGAAAGGCATAGAGCATGGAATACAGATCCATAAGCAAGAGATGTTTCAAATCACTATAATAATAAAATAGAGGACAACACCCAATATTACCTCCACATATTTAGAATTCCATCCACCCATAAAACCAACCATTAACCCATCTAAATGTCCACCAATGTATCCATCGCTCAACCTATCTATCCATCCATACTTCCATCAACCCATCCATCCACCCATGTATGTATAAACGCATCTATCCATTCACCCAATTTACCTTCAACCCATCTATTCATCCATCCATACATGTATACATCTGATCATTCATCCACCTATGTATACATCCTTCTATATCCATCCATCAGTCCATGTATCCTTCTACCCATGTGTCTATTCATCCATAAACCTATTTATCCATCAACCCAAGTGTCCATCTATCCATCTACCTTTGTATCCATCCACACACACATGTATCCAGCCACCCTCCATTGGCCCATCCATCCATAAATCCATCTACCTAAGTTTCTATCTATTCATCCATACATCTATCCATACACACATATATCCATCTACCATAGTATCCATCTATTGATTTTTTTTTTTTTATAATGTTGTAGCATATTGCTAGGATATGCCATAACATGATCGCTGTGGTCTAAGCTCTGGGACACCCCTGATCCTAAGGACAAGAGACCAAGGTCTCAACTTCTAGCTCCTTGGTTCTGAGGTTCATCGGTGTCCCTGTAGTTGGAACACCCAACCATGAAGTGACCCTAGTGACACTCCATCAATGTCATGGTAGGAAAACCCATTTACAGGGGAACTTTTGTGTAAAGCATTTTTCACCTTAGGACCCCATTTCCCCAGCCACAAGACCTCAGTGAAGAGGAGTTTTAATGTAGCGATGGCTATTTTCGGCGGCAGGGTGCATTCTCGAGGATAAAATACATGAGGACTTGTCTGAATAGATACGGCCATTAGGTTTCAACCAGTTTGTGTTGTAAACTGTGCAATTTTCTGAATTGGGTGAAATGGACTAAACAGGTGCAGTTTTTTTCCTCTCTAATCAAAATTGAAAACTGATAAGAAAAGTTGGCCTTGAAGGAGAGGTAGGTTATGCCACATTTATCAGAGATGGTAAAGAAAGCAACCAATCTGTGTGCCAAGATACAGATGGATGGGTGCGAGAAGAGGTTCAACCATGCAGACCTTACCACATGTGCCATTAATTCTTCCCTCCTCTCACTCCACATACACTGGCACACAACACATGAAACCTGAGCCATTGTGGGCACCCATGTAACAGTTAAGTGAATTTCGCAGGTCTCTGTGGAGAGGAACGCAGCGCTCGTTAACATGCTCATAAACAATCGCTCCCGCCTGTAGCAGCACATGGAGGCAGATGATCTGTGATCATACCATTTGTTGACAGAAGGGAGTGGGCTGCGTTCTGCTGGGGGAGCCATTTAATCTTGTTAATTTTTTCCTCTATTTCCAAGCTCTTCAAATAATCAAATTCTGGCTCGTGGCTCTGGAAAGTGCTGTAGACATTGTATTCGCCCTGACTGCAGGGTTCATTCTTACACTGCAGAGGAGACAATGAGAGAGATTGAATACAAGCGTAAACTACAATATAAAAAGACATATTATACATGATGAAGACAGTTGATGTTTGTTGCTATTCTATCATTCTATCCTGTTCGTCCTGAGCTTTCAGGTTCATGGACCAAGTGACGAAACGACAGAGAAGACTTACACTTACGTCAGGTTTACAATGAATGTTACGGGGAGCCTAAATCACTGATGAAAGATATTACTGGGTCACACGAACCTAAAGGGGTTGTACCATCCAGCACATTGGTGGCACAATGTCAGATAGGTGAAGGTCCCACCCCTGGGACCCACACCTATCTCTAGAACAGGACCCCCAAAGCAAAGGACTTGGCTATTTCCGTAACTGCCACAGAAGTGAATGGAGGGTGGATGCGCTTGCATGGTGTGCCCTTCTTCACCTTGGGGGCCCTGTTCTAGAGATAGGTGTAAGAATCACCCCTGATATGCCACCAACGTATGAGACAAGACAACTTCTTTAAAGGGTTTCTGTCACCAGGATTACACATTATAAGCTGTCTGACATTAGCTATGTGCTAATGTCAGAGCAGCTTGATAATGTGCTTTATATGTATTTCTGATGTATATTTAGGCTAAAAAACGTCTTTTTATAATATGTAAATTCCTGCGCCGTCGCTCTGTATTCGGCGCAGGCACGGTGAGCTGAGGACAGCAGGCACCAGCGTCCTCAGCTCACCGCGCCTGTGCCGAATACAGAGCGGCGGTGCAGGATTTAGCAGGGAGACAGTGCCGGAGGCAGGAGAGGATCGCTGCCCGGCACTGTCAATCAAAGAAAGAAGGGGCGTGGCAGCAGGTTGGCGCATGGAGCCTCTAGGAGCAGGGGCAACGCCCCCTGCTCCTAGAGGCTAATTTACATATTATAAAAAGAAATTTTTTAGCCTAAATATACATCAGAAATACATATAAAGCACATTATCAAGCTGATCTGACATTAGCACATAGCTAATGTCAGACAGCCTATAATGTGTAATCCTGGTGACAGAAACCCTTTAAATCAAGTCCAAAATATCCAACCCAATCCAATGTCCATAAGTTAAAAAGTATCACAAGGGTACAAAAATGTAAACCAAGGTCTCCAAGTAATATAGATACACTTAAGGACAATCAAAGTCCTGACGCATTTCTCTACACAAGCAGTCATCCCTATACGGACCACAGCGTCCAGTGGGCACATCATCTCTCCTTATCCATGGCTGATAATCGTCAGTAGCTCCTCTGGAGCCTGGTTTTCAGCATGCAATAACTTCTGTATCGGACTTTATCGGTGTCCCTTGTATTGTGTCCCCGATGACCGGGTTGGATATTTTCAGTGATTCCTATATGGGGTCTTTTACCAGAACATGCACAATGCCTTGTAGGACTAGCTCAGTGAATGAATGTTAATGATACCTTTACCTTAGGGATCTGTAACTGCATGCTGGAGAAAAAGTACTTTTATTCCATAGGCAAATGAGCAGTTAAGTGCAATGAGGGTGGGCCCAAACATCTCTGTGCACCCTTGCTCCTCCTGCTTCCTCTCCCAGTCCCTCCCTCTTTTTCTTGATGGACAGGACCAGTTTCATGCATAGTCATCTTGCCTGGGCATGTCAATCAAAAAGGAGAGAGAGGAGGGGCCCACCCTTGGTGCACTTAACTGCTCACCCTTGGTGCACTTAACAGCTAATTTGCATATGGGTTAAAAGTACTTTTTCTCCAGAATAAAGTAATGGATTGTTGAGGGAATGATGTCATTACATTCAGCTGAGCTATCCCTACAAGGCATTGTACCTGGTTTAACCGTAAATCTCCTAGCAACATACTCCCTTTTTTTGATTACACACTGCTCCCCGCCTCCCTGCATAATTTTAATAAATTGTCGATGACCCCTTTAGGTTGAGGTGTTTTCAGGTCAGTTCCCTGTATAGAGCTGTAAAGCGAGGATCTGGGTCATGGCAGCAACTTACAGCATGCTGTCTCCAAACAAGTCAAGGCTCTTAACCTAGAGCAGCGATGGCTAACCTCTGTCACTCCAGCTGTGGTGAAACTACGACTCCCAGCATGCTCCATTCATTTCTATGGAGTTCTGAGAACAGCCAAACAAGTGTGCATCTTGGGAGTTGTAGTTTTACCACAGCTGGAATGCCGAGAGGTTAGCCATCACATACCTAGAGTATATAAAGGGATAAAACATGTCCATGTAGCAATGCAGAGTTCCTCCGATATAGCAAAGCTGAATTTGTCTCACCTAGGTCCGAAAAAAATACCTTCATTATATTTTTGCAAAAATACAAATGATACATAGACCCCTAAGAGTTAAGCAACAAATATACTTCAACAACTCTATAAGCTGTATTATGACAGATTAATAGGGTGTCCTACTGATGGGACCTCCAGTGATCAGCTCTGATCCATTTGTCATGTGTTTCATTTCCCTGCAGCGCCTCTACAGGGCAAATTAATCATTACATGGTGCTCTGCATGTAATAATGCCTGGACATGTTGGGACTTCCAGAGTTGTTCAAGTTCAAGAGATGTTCTTTGTAGCTTCTCTGTGCTCTCCTTAAACCGGGTTCTCCGGATATTTTTGCAAGTGCCTACTGCCTATAGCCTTCCTCTGTAAACAGAAGATTCATACTTACCTGCTCCCTGCCGCTCCGGTCCTCCACTGCGTCCATGTTCTGGTCAGCAGGTTTGTTTTCTTACGGCATGGGCATGGCCACATGCTCCACTTCAGCCTATGACTGGCTTCTGCATTGACGCGCTGCTTCTGGCCACGTCGCTGCTGAAGCCTGTCACTGGCTGCAGTAGAGCACATGACTGGCCAAGGCTGTGCCGGAAGAAAAGCACTCGGGGACCAGAACATGAACATAGTGGTGGGTAGCAGGTAAGTATGAATCTTCTGTTTTTGGAGGCAGGCTAAAATATCAGTATTCCTGAAGAACCCCTAGTTAGGGCAATATATTAACTCAGAATGCCCTTGTATGACTACTTCCACTCTTGTCTTGGAAGATACCTCTTTGCATGATATTACCCCCTTAATATTTGAGCTAATACGGTACACCTACCTCTGGTTCTCGTTGGAATATTACAACACGACCCCCCTTGTCCCCAGTTGCCAGCAGCTCTCCAGTGTGATTAAACTCAACTGTAGAAATGATATCAGCTGGAAGAGAAAAACAGCAGGAATATGGCATTAATAACACTATACCAGCCGTACAGCCTATACATTAAGGTTTCCCTTATATTCCATAACCCAATATCCCAATTTAAAGGGATTCTCTGCTTCCACTTATTGCCCCTACGGGGATCTGCATAAGAAGTATTTCCACCCTCTCATTGGCACATGCCGTAACAGTCTGTTCAGTCAGAGTGTGACATCCGGGACCCTAGCAATCACAAGATGATATTTCTCCTGCATGGTGGAACTTCAGGTCATCTGCTGTTCAGGGAAACGGCATCACATCACCAACCAAGTGAACATGGAGGGAAATACAGTGAAGAATCCAAAGCACTTACAAGGGCTGTACAGGATCAGTGTCAGACTGGGGTTCCTTGGGCCAATTGTTTTTACTGGACCTTTGGGGCCCACTATGGCTTCAGTGACTGGGCCCACTGGAGGATGCTCTTGTACTCTGGACGGCCAGTTCGACCTTGTACAAGTGTTTTGCAGTCCGGAAATTGCGGATCCGCAAAACACGGACATCGGTCATGTGCGTTCCGCATTTTGCGGACAGCACATGACTGGCACTATAATAGAAATGCCTTTTCTTGTCCGTCTGTGGCTGCGGGCCGCGGAACGGAAGTGCAGATGCGGACAGCACACTGTGTGCTGTCTGCATCTTTTGCAGCCCCATTGAAAATTAATGGGTCCGCACCCGTCCCGCAAAATTGTGGACCAGATCCGGACCCATTTTGCGGACGTGTGAATGGACCTAACAGCGTCACATCTGCCCACAGGTTATATCTGGTATTGCAGCTTAGTTCCATTCACGTCAGGGATGCTGAGCTGAAATACCAGGCAGAATCCATGCTTTCCTAATCCAGTACAACACCTTTTAGCTCTGAGGCTCCATCATTCTGAGGTTCAGTGGGCATCCTGGATGTTGAATTTCCACTGATTAATTGCATTACCTAATAACATTCCATCATTTACTATTAGGGGAATATCCCTCTATTAGTCGAGTTGTGTTAAATAGACCAATGATATCAATAGGTGTGCAGTGTTTCATTTTCCCTGCGACCCACCTACTTCCACTTTCATTGCTGAGCCCACAAAGACAACATTCAGAAGTGTGAATGGAAAATGAAGAAATGTCTCACAATGAATAAATGTCTCAATATGGCAGTGCCCAGTCAAATACAACATGTGTGCCCAGACAGTGTCATACATGTTCCAGATAAATAGAGAGTAGTACTTTGATCAGGTAAAAAGTGCCATACATATTGCTTAGGTGATGCATAATATGGCAGATCCAGTGCCCAGACAGTACATTACATATTAGTGTCCAGTGCCTTCAACCACGGGTGGACTGGGAACTTAAAGTGGACCTGGAAAAAAACCTAAAAGTGGCCCCATGTTGAAAGCAGGCCACCACACGTAGGCAGGGCCAACAGAGGGAGGAGGACCAGCAAGACGTAGTGCAGCACAAAATACCTCCCCAGCAGAACCAAACACTGCCTCAGCAGAACACAGTGCCACCGGTCAGGTGCATAAGTACCTAATACTCCTAAATTAATTAATTTTGATGTTCCTAAATTAGTTAACACTGAGAGCATCAGATCTTGATGTATCTGGCTGACAGCCATGAGGAGGGCTCTAGCGGCCCCTTGGGCATAGGCACACTAGGAAATTTCCCTGTAGGTTCTATGGACAATCTGCCCCTGGACAGAACTGACCACAGATCTCCTCGGTACTTCTATGCTCCTGCAGTGGTTCTCAACTGTACTTTCTGAATACTAGTTTCAGACACATTACTTTGACCACTTAAGCATTTTGGGTTCACTTCCCTGTTAACCATTAAAATGGATTTGGCAAAGTGCCACATCAAACGCTATAGATGCATTCGCAGTAGATTGCACCTGACTCGGGCAGCTCCTCCTCAGATATGCTGGTCATAAGGGATCTCATTGTTGCTATCCCTGGGATCAGCTGCTTAGTCTGATGGAAATATAATGCCAAAGTTACAAGAATGATGATGTTGGCTATCTGTGGCATCTATTGCTCCATTGAGGGTGCTTTAATCCATATGTAAATGAGCAGTGCACCGAGAATAGGCCCGGGCTGCTCTGTGCTTCCTTGCTCCTCTGCCTTCTTCTGCCAGCTCCTCTTTCTCCTTGAAGGAGGTTGTCTAATGAGGACAAACCCTGTCCATATATCTTTGGGCATATGGCTGTCATAGAGGGGTCTCCGCTTAAGGACCCCTCACTATAGAAAGAGCTGCTCCTTCCCTCTTCTTGATTGGTCAGGGTCAGGTTCCTGTACAGTCATTTCAATCAAGAAAAAGGGGGAGGGTCTGTTAGAGGAAGCAAGAGGAGACTTGGGTCTGCCCTCAGTGCACTTAACTACTCATTTCCATATCGATTAAAAGTACTTTTTCTCCAGAATGAACCAAAGTATAATTACATTCAGTCGAGCTATCCCTACAAGGCATTCTGCCTGGTTTATCAGTGAATTTCCTGGTAACACACTGCCTTTAAATTGTAAACTACTGGTTAAAACTGTCACTGAAACAGACTTAAGGATATTGGTGGACAGTAAACTAAACTTTAGTGTAGGAACCAATGCTAGGCAGCTGCTGCCAAGGTAAATATAATCATGGGATGCAGGGGCGGGCTGGCACGGTTGGCAGGGAGGCAGTTGCCCCCCAGTCCGCCCTAAAGCATGTTAAAATTGGCCGCTGGGCCGTCTTCAACGCAGGACAATTGGCAGCTGCCCCGACCCAGTTCTTCCCGGGGGCCACCGGCCACCAAGCAGGGCCGTCTTTAACGTGGGACAAAAAGGGAAGATGCCTTGGGGCCCCACAGGAAAAACTAACCCCCCTGGCCACTCGTAAATTAGCACTGAAGGCCTGGGAGGACCAGGAATCAGTGAAGGCTTTGTACTGTGAAGGCTGTTGGCTGTGCAGGGCTGGGTACAGGCATGAGGCGCTCTGTGATGCCACGCTCTCACAGCAGGAGGATGCAGACTGCGGTGCAGGAGAGGAGTGGCGGCGTCCAGGAGCAGTAAAGGGTAAGTGTTTTTTTTTTATTTATTTATGAGGCTGATGGATACTTTTGGGGGCTGGCGAGGGCACTGGGGGCTGATGGAGAGGTTGCTGGGGGCTGAGAAGTTACTGGGGGCTGATGGGGAGGCTGCTGGGGGCTGATGAGAGGCACTGGGGGCAGATGAGAGGCACTGGGGGCTAATGAGAGGCACTGGGGCCTTATGGAGAGGCTACTGGGTACTGAGAAGCTACTGGGAGCTGATGGAGAGGCTGCTGGGGGCAGATGAGAGGGACTGGGGGCTGATGAAAGGCACTGGGAGCAGATGGAGAGGCTGCTGGGGGCTGATGTAGAGGCTGCTGGGGACTGATATGAGGCTACTGGGGGATGATGAGAGGTATGGGGCTCTTATCTGAGGTCTGATTGGGGGTCATTAATATTGGGGTCTGAGCTGAGGTCTGATTGGGGGTGTGATCTGAGGTCTTATTGGGGTCTTATTAACATTGGGGCTGTTAGCAGATGTTTGATTAACATTGGGGGTCTGATTGGTGGTCTGACCCGAAGTATAATGAAAAATATCTTTTTCTTATTGTCCCCCTCTAAAACCTAGGTGCGTCTTATGGGCCGGTGTATCTCATAGGGTGAAAAATACGGTACTTTCTTGCTCCTCCTCCCGATCTCCCCTGCCCTTTTCATACGCTGCATGCCGTGACATCACACAGAGGCACTGCAACTCTAGGGTAAGCCCCGGTCTCCTTCCTGACTGCAGAGCGGTGCCCACTTCCAACCCTGAGCCCAGCTGCCCAGAGCACTGACTCTGAGCCTGCTGGAGTCTTCAGAACTGTATTTATAGTCATTCACTGTAAGCTATAATATATATATATATATATATCTTGTGGCAGTGGAGCTACCAGAGGGCCATAGGAAAGCCATTAAAGTGGTATATCTCACCCAGAGCAAGCTAGGTGAGATACAAGAAGGACTGGGAAAATAGTTTTTTCCCACTGTCTGCAGCAGTCAGGCTGGTAATGGGGATAATTATCAGCCAGCTGAGGAGTTTGGATAAATCTGGGCTGAGCTCCTCAATCGGGGCTCCCAGTCTGGGAAAGGAGCAGGCTGTGTCAAGGCCTGTGGGAGCCTGGACCCTCTAACCCTGTGTGGGGTTAAGCACTGTGGGGTTTTTGGGGCCTGGGTGGAAGACCAGGATCCCGCTAGAGAGAGAATATATACTGTGTAGTCAGTGGCCAGACGGCTGAGGTTTATTTTTATGATTTCTTTGTACTGCTGTTGTGACAATAAAGCTGGTTGTGGCCAGTTTGCACCCGAATCTACAGTGGTGGAGTGGCTTCTTGATGTGTGCCGACCGTCTAAGGTGATAAGACGGCGATCTGGAAGAGCTAAATGACCCCGAGTTGTTACAATATATATATTACTTGTTTTATGTTAGTAAGGGTGCTGGGTGGTTGGAGAAGGGCGAGGGAGAGGTGGATGGAGGGGTTAGTAGTACCGTACTATCTGCACATTGTAAAAATAAAAAAAATCTGCAAAATACTATATATTTGTGTCAGAAGTTGTGCTTTTTTAATTTTTAGAATAAAGATACAGCCATTTTATTTAATATTTTTGTGCCGATTTATTTTTCCCCTCTATTTTAAGGGACACTATAGTCACCAGAACCACAGCCGCTAAACGTAGTAGTTCTGGTGTCTATAGCATGTCTCTGCAAGCCTTTTAATGTACTGCCTTTTGAAAATATGACAATGAGTTACCTAAAACCAGCAAACATTTGCTAATGTAGTGATTTAACTTTGGCCTCCTGGATCCCGCTTCCCACATCACAGCATGCAATCACGCCTTCCACCACAACTCAATGTGCAGTTTGTGAGTGTATTACAGATCACCTCATCAATACAATGCACAGGAATGTGCAGTGTGTGAGTATATCATAGCCAACCCACTGCTTTCCCATAGGGAAGTATTGGGAGGCTATTGGTCATGCGTGGCTTCATAGAGATGCTTTGAATCATTTCTATGAGTATTGTTTAGCGTGAATACCAGTATTGCACGTTGTGCAACACTGGACTAGGAAGCACCTTTAGTAGCCGTCTGATCCGTCTGATGGTGTTCCTTGGCAGTAATGTAAATACTGCCTTTTTTTCTAAAAAGGGCCTGATATTCTGGATGGTGAGCTGATTCGGTGGTGCATTAGGCCACTTGACTGGATTTGCCCCCAGGACTAAGGCTGCTAGCCCTCCCCTGATGGGATGCATCAAAAGAGGCATAGAGGCTCATGACAAGAACATTGTTTTGCCTCTATACAAATCACTGGTCAGACTATGCATGAAATATTGGGGCAGATTTACTAAACTAATAGACAATGTAAACTAGTCTAGACCTGTAGGTCAGGCTGGATGATTAATATGGTGCAGGGACAGACACTTTTTATTGTTTGGCTTACGTTTAGATAGAATTTTATGCCAGAATTGTGGAGCAATTTGGATGCAAGACATTCCACCTTATGCCATGCACCCTTAACCATAAGGCCAAGCCCCTTAACCCTAAGCCACAACCCCTTTTTGAGCACAAAAGTTTTTAAAAAATTGTAGAAATTGTGCCAATTTACCCCACTTTTTAGACAGATTCTAGGCTCGGACACATTAGTAAATCTGGGCCATTGCATACAGTTTTGGGCACACTAGAGCGGGCACAGAGGAAGGCGTTTAAGATTATTAAAGGGGTTTTCTAGAACTTAGAATTTGATGACCTATATTCAAGATAGGTCATCAATATGAGATTAGTAGGGGTCCAACACCAGGCACCTCCGCCGAATAGCTGCTTGCCATTCACACCAGAAACTGTGAATGTAGCCACCTGATTCCTGCTCTATCCACTGTATAGCTGCAGTTCCTGGAGTGACAAGCCACGCCCCCTGCACTGCCGATCTGCTGTCCATGCCCCTGCTCTGCCTATCTGCTGGCTTAGCTGCCTACCCTGTGTCTCCTCCCACTGGACTCTTCAGCAGAGTTTATCCCCTTCTACCATAAGCAGCACAGACTCAGGGTTGGAGGCTCTGCCTCAGGTACTGAGAAGCTGCAGGGTTTCCACTTTTCCAGGCACTGAGGAGAAGTAGACGTGGATTCTTTACTGTAACGGCAGTGAAACTATGGAGCTCTCTACCTGAGTAGGTGGTGGTGAAATCATTGTACAAGTTCAAGAAGGGTCTGGAATATGGATGCTTTGAATGTAAAAATATTGCAAGTTATAGGTAATATATTTTCTGGGATGATGATCCATTGAAATATTCTAATTTTCATAGTTGGAGTCGAAAAGGAAATATTCTACAGTTTTCAAATTAGCACCAGGATCTGAATACTTTTGTAACTGCATGTAATTAAAATTCATTATAGCTACTGAGTTATTCAATTAAATCTATCTGAATAGGGCTACATGCTGTTTGCTTTTTTCTAATTTCTTCTGCTCCCGGAGATGGAAGCACATGCTCAGTTCCATTCTTCAGATGCCACCAGCTGCAGCAGAAAGGACACCCCTGAGAAAGGGCATGCCCCCCTAATCTGACAGCTTGAAATAAATCTGGTAGAACAATTGGAGAAGTGAATGTAGAGATCTCTGGATCCATGTGAGGTACACGGCTGGTTCTAGATTTGTTAGAAAGAGATTGTCATGTACTATATGATGTCTGATTTTAATTATTTACATTATTCATGGGATAACCCCATTAACATGCGGCAAATAGCAACCACCACTTGGAGGCCTTTTTTTGTTGTTTAGCCTTCCTCTGGATCAACACAGAAAGATGATAGGCTGTATTTGATGGATAAATGTCACAAGATGAACTTTCCTCACTAAGTTATAATAAAATATGGTGGCCCAGATTTATATTCCTCTTTTAAAGTGATATGAACTATAGCAGCTGGTGACATTAAGGTGGACAGATAATGACACCCAAGCTAAAAGGCAGCAGCTCATGTTAATTAGACACAATGCATAGTCTGGTGGCGCTTTCGAGATCTCAATTATCATGCTCTGCAGGACGGAAGCTGAAACATCTGCACCGCGGTTCTCTGCTGAGATGTCATTTACCATTCACACTGTTAAACAAAGACTCAAAATCAAGGATGAGAAGTGAAGACTCATAAAAATATGTTTTAGGAAGCTGATTAGCTTTCTGTCAGCGTTCAGATTTTTATTTTAGGATCTTCTATCACATCCTTTTAAGCAGAAAATCTCATTCTTCTCATCGCTAGAGAGCAGGAGTTTCTATTTTTGTATTAATCCGACTTCCCAATTAGATTTATTCAGAGGTTTCTTATTCTCCTGCATGATAACAATGCTGAGTGACAGCCACTAATAGCAGCCATTTTAATACTCATAGGGGTTGACATTCAGATTTCTAGAAATCCTATATGGCGGTGGTGCAAAAGCGACAGTCAAGGATCGCCCTGTCCATAGGCAACTCCATAAACGCTTGCACCAGCCAAATTCATACTATATGTCAGCCTCAGATACCCTATAATAGCATGTCAGCCTCAGATACCCTATAATAGCATGTCAGCCACAGATATCCTATAATAGTAGGTCAGCCACAGATACCCTATAATAGTAGGTCAGCCTCGGACACCCTATAATAGTAGGTCAGCCTCGGACACCCTATAATAGTAGGCCAGCCACAGATACCCTATAATAGTGGGTCAGCCACAGATACCCTATTATAGCATGTCAGCCAAAGATACCCTGTAATAGTGGGTCAGCCACAGATACCATATAATAGCATGTCAGCCAAAGATACCCTATAATATAAGGTCAGCCACAGATATCCTATAATAGTCGGTAAGCCTCAGATACCCTATAATAGCATGTCAGCCACAGATACCCTATAATAGAAGGTCAGCCACAGATACACTATAATAGTAGGTCAGCCACAGATGCCCTATAATAGTAGGTCATCCACAGATACCCTATAATAGTAGGTCAGCCACAGATGCCCTATAATAGTAGGTCAGCCACAGAAACCCTATAATAGTAGGTCAGCTTCAGATACCCTATAATAGTAGGTTAGCCACAGATACCCTATAATAGTTGGTCAGCCACAGATACCCTATAATAGTAGGTCAGCCACAGATGCCCTATAATAGTAGGTCAGCCACAGATGCCCTATAATAATAGGTCAGCCACAGATGCCCTATAATAGTAGGTCAGCCACAGATGCCCTATAATAGTAGGTCAGCCACAGATGCTCTATAATAGTAGGTCAGCCACAGATGCCCTATAATAGTAGGTCAGCCTCGGATACCCTATAATAGTAGGTCAGCCACAGATGCCCTATAATAGTAGGTCGGCCACAGATATCCTATAATAGTAGGTCAGCCACAGATACCCTATAATAGTAGGTCAGCCTCAGATACCCTATAATAGTAGGTCAGCCTCGGATACCCTATAATAGTAGGTCAGCCTCGGATACCCTATAATAGTAGGTCAGCCTCGGATACCCTATAATAGTAGGTCAGCCTCGGATACCCTATAATAGTAGGTCAGCCTCGGATACCCTATAATAGTAGGTCAGCCACACATACCCTATAATAGTAGGTCAGCCACACATACCATATAATAGCAGGTTAGCCACAGATACCCTATGATAGTTGGTCAGCCACAGATACCCTATAATAGAAGGTTAGCCACAGATACCCTATAATAGTAGCTCAGCCACAAAAACCCTATAATAGTAGGTCAGCCACAGATACCCTATAATAGTGGGTCAGCCACAGATACCCTATAATAGTAGGTCAGCCTCGGATACCCTATAATAGTAGGTCAGCCACACATACCCTATAATAGTAGGTCAGCCACACATACCATATAATAGCAGGTTAGCCACAGATACCCTATGATAGTAGGTCAGCCACAGATACCCTATAATAGAAGGTCAGCCACAGATACCCTATAATAGTAGCTCAGCCACAGAAACCCTATAATAGTAGGTCAGCCACAGATACCCTATAATAGTGGGTCAGCCACAGATACCCTATAATAGTAGGTCAGCCACACATACCCTATAATAGTAGGTCAGCCACACATACCATATAATAGCAGGTTAGCCACAGATACCCTATAATAGTAGGTCAGCCACAGATACCCTATAATAGAAGGTCAGCCACAGATACCCTATAATAGTAGCTCAGCCACAGAAACCCTATAATAGTAGGTCAGCCACAGATACCCTATAATAGTAGGTCAGCTTCAGATACCCTATAATAGTAGGTCAGCCTCGGATACCTTATAATAGTAGGTCAGCCACAGATACCCTATAAAGGTAGGTCAGCCACAGATGCTCAATAATAATATGCCAACCACAGATTCTCCAAAATAGTATGATGCCCCAAAACAACATGCACGCCACAGATGCCACAATTTCAAATGACTACCTACTTCATTCTTAGCACTGCTGGGTTCTTCCTATCCCATAAATTGATGGCATATTGCTAAAGGAGCCACAGTGTTAATTACTTCCAGTGGCTCCTTCAATGTCCTTCCCAGTACAGCAGCACCACCCAGCTACCTGGCTGTTTTGGGAACTGCAGCCAGCCCCAGTCACTAGAATGAAGCAGTGTTGCATTTCCCCTGCACAGTGGGAGCACACATTCTCAGGATTAGTGGCAGTCTCAGTAGTTGGACCTTTACAGATCATAAATTGATGACATATCCTATAGATTTGACATCACTTTATGAGATAAGAACACCCCTCTAAGAATCATTAGGCAGGCTCTATGAGGGCACGTAATGTGATAATGTTGACACATCACAGTCCCTAATAGGCTTGGCACATGTATCCGTATGGAAATTCTATGATTCTGTAATATAAAGGGAATGTCTCTTGTATGTACAGATTCATTTCATTCCTTAGATTTCAGTCCATAGAAGAAAAAATTGTGAAATTTATTACACCATTTTAAAAATCATTTATTTAACATTTTGTAACTATTTTTTTAATTTTCAAAAACTGGAGTACATTTTTTTTTATTATCGACTGTACACAGTGCAGTACAGTAGGGCATGTGGACTTTATGGTTGCTGAAATGAATGGAAAATGATAGAAAATGTTATAGATAATCACAGTCTCCAAGAAGTGATGTGTGTCTGAGTGTATGGTGTTACTATCCTGCCTTATCTAGTCACCCTCTGATAATAATGAGATGACTGTGCTCATTGTGCCCCAGTCTATACTGCAAATTGAATTACAGAAAACAGGAAATATCAGTTTAATGTGGCTAATGAAGTGGCTGGTTTTAGAACTGGAATATTCCAGTCACATAAAAAATTAAATACACTATTAAAAAAAAAAAAAACATAATAAAAACTAAAAAATATGTCATTTTATGATTTTCTTCCCACATGCTTCATGATAGAATCAGCGGTGCAATGTGGTATCAGACATGATCTATCTCCAGTCTCCTCTCTTCTTTTTGTCCTACCACATGCACTACTGACCCCATTTCCTGACTGTCTGTCCGCTGTCTCTAACATCATGTCCTATCTTTATCTGATACTGAATCTTTCAAAAACTGAACTACTGGTGTTTTCTCCTTCCACTAACCTACCTAAACCTGATATCTCCATCTAAGTGTGCGGCAAACCATCGCAGCACGTCCGCTGTCGTGGTATTATGTTTGACACTGATCTTTCCTTTACCTCCTATATTTAGAGATGAGCTGCTTTGCCGAATTTTACAAAAAAACTTTTCTTTGTGACAAATTATTTTGTCACAAAGCGCGTTTCTTTGTAAGTAGCAGGCACAATGATGGGGAACAGCGATTGCGCAGCCCCACCGCCATTAAACGCCTCAGATGCCGCATTCATTGCTGATTGCGGCATCTGATATGAATATTAAGACCTTTCAGGAGTTGATCAGCTAAAAAAAATTTAAATTGTTCTAACCTTATCCATTTGAGCACAAAGATGCCTCCGTGGCCATCTTGCTTGAAGATCCAGCACGAAATCTTGAGCGGTCCGTGATTACGTCATCTCGCTGGCCGGCGTGGTGACGTCACACGTCACTGCACATGAGATTTTGCGCGGGATCTTCAAACAAGATGGCTGCAATGGCCTCTTTGTACTTAAATGGATGATTTTTTTTTTTACTGCCATTTCAGGGAAAATTGATTAGTTACCACAAAGTATAAGGAAATTTGGCTCTGCACCGAATCAGATTTTCCCTGCAATTCGGATCGAAGTCCACTTCGATTGACTCAACACTACCTATATTCAATCTGTAGCCCGCTCATGCCATCTACACCTCAAAAACATCTCAAGAATCTGCCCCTTTCTTACTGTGGAAACAACAAAAACTCTCATTGTTGCCCTGATCCATTCCTGCCTCGATTACTGTAACTCATTACTAATTGGCCTCCCCCTCACTAGACTCTCCCCTCTCCAAGCTATCCTTAATGCAGCAGCCAGGCTGATCTATCAGTCTAACCGCTACTCCGATGTCTCCACTCTCTGCTAGTCATTTCTCTGGTTACCCATACAGTACAGGATTCAAGTTAAACTGCTCATTCTCACCCACAAAGCTCTCCACAGTGCTGCACCCCCCTACATCTCCTCCCTCATCTCTGTCTACTATCCTACCCATGCCCTCCATTCTGCCAAATATCTTATGACTGACATCCACTGTAATCCAAATCTCTCACTCCCATCTCTAAGACTTTTCCTGAGCTGCACCAGTTCCTTGGAATGCCCTGCCTCAAGCAATTAGGTTAATCCATAACACCCAGTTTTAGACACTCCCCCAAAACACATCCTTCTCCCCTGAGGAACCTGATCCATCAGTATCCACCAAACCCTATGCTAGTGATGGCAAACTTTTTACAGACTGAGTGTCCAAACTCTAGCCCAAAACCCACATATTTATCACAAAGTGCCAACACGGCAATTTACCCTGAATACTACAGTCCAGTACAGTATGTCTTCCATGCACTTCATCATTTAGCTATAATAGCCTGCCGACATTCAGTGCGCTGTCTGTGCTGTTCATATAGCTCCCTGATGAATGGCGGGAAAAGTTTTAGCCATATTGGTACGCCTTAGACTTTTTCCAGGCGTGGGTGCCCACAGAGAAGGCTCTAAGTGCCACCTCTGGCACCCGTGCCATAGGTTCGCCACCACTGCTCTATTGTCACGAGGGTGTCACGACTTATTGCTGAACCTGTTGTGCCTGGGGTCAGAAGGTCACAGCGGGTGGCTACTCGCTCGGTTGCTCAAGAGACCGCTCCATGACCTAGTGGTGGGAATGAATTCCGGTCCAGGTTTTCCTGCTAAGGTTTGCGATACTTTTTGTCCAATTTAGGAATCTGTAGCTTTTCCTTTCAGCTGTTCTCTGTCAGCCCCTCCCAGCTACTATATATTTTTCCTTTCTGCCTACCTTGTTGCCAGATATAGACCTTCCTTCCAGATCTTCTATTCTGACCTCTGGTGGCGTTGCTGTGGAGCTGTTGGATCTCCGTTTCTCTCCTGTTTGTTGTCTCCCTTCGGGGATTGTTTGTGTTGTTTGTCCTTACCCTGTTATTACCCCAGGTCATCCCTGACCTGAGCTGTTGTAAAACTACAATTCCCACCATGCTCTGCTGTAGCCTGATAGCTGTAAGCAGTCTTTGCATGCTGGGAGTTGTAGTTTTGCAACAGCTGGAGAGCCGCTCTTTGCCCATCCCTGCCCTAGGTGTCAGAGGTGAGGACTAGTGCTCCCACCGCCCTACTCACTCATTCATGAGGCACGTGATCGGCGGACAGGTTAGCAGCCCGTCAAGGCCGGCGTTAAGGAGGGACAAACAGGTCAATTGCCCAGGGCCACCATCCCTAAATGGGGCCCCCTGCTGAGCTGCCTAGACACATGTGGAAAAGAGGAGCTGGTGGCCGGGTCCTTATGCTGTAGTGAGGAGCTGGGTGCTGCATCCATAGCAGGGACTCCACAGCAATCCGGCAGACCTTGGCCCCGCTCCCTTCCTCTCTCTCTCACCAGAGGCCCTGCACTGTGATGGTAATGGCCTCCTCTAGCCTGCTCCCCTGGTTTACTATTACTGGTGAGTTCAGAATGTCACCCGTTATGACCTGACATATGTGCTGCCGGCCCCTCTCTTCTCTCTGTGCTGCAATAAATGACAAGGGCTGCTTGTTGGCAGACATAACCTGATAGGTACAGCTGGACAGTCCAGACCCCGGACTAACAGGAGGGGAGGCAGCCTGCAGAGAATATACAGGACCTGTCTTCTATACTTGAATGGGTCCGTGATCCGTCCGCACCGCAAAAAAAAAGAACAGACAGAAACACCGCAGCAGTGCTCAGTATTGCTTCCATGAGGTTCAGTGCCTCCGTTCCAAACTGCTCCTCCTGGATTTCCGTGATATGGTGAGCACACAGTCGGTGCCCATATATTGCAGACAAGCAACGGCCGTCTACATGAGCCCTTAGGCTGAGTTCACACTTCAGTTATTTCCATCAATTATTATGAGCCAAAATCAAATGCATGTCAAAAACACAGAACAAGAGGAGATCATTCCATTATACCTTAACTCTGAGTAGCCTTCACTACTGGTTTGGACTCACAACAAGGGTCCATTCACACATCCGTTGTGTATTGCGGATCCGCAATACACCGGGCCAGCACCCCTATAGAAATGCCTATTCTTGTCCGCTATTGTGGACAAGAACAGGACATGTTCTATTTTTTTCGGGAGCCGCGGACCGGAAGATAGGGGACGCGCACCGGAAATGCGGATGCGGACAGCACACTGTGTGCTGTCCGCATCTCTTCCGGCCCTATTTAAAATGAATGGGTCCGGATCTGTTCTACAACGTTGCGGAACAGATCCGGACCCATTCTACAGACGTCTGAATGGACTCTAACTGATAGAAATAACTGACCAAATAATTGAAGTGTGAACTGGGCCTTACCTGCTTCCTGACACTGGCTCTAGGCTCCAGTGCTCTCCGACCTCTGCTCAGGTCCCTAGATGTCCCTGCAAAAAATCGTGGGCCACGGCGGTGACTTCTCCCATTGTGTCAAGTGAATAAATGTGACTGTTGATACAGTACTTCAGAATTTGGGGGCCCGCTTTTAATTTCGCCCAGGGCCACATTTTGTCTAAAACCGGCCCTGCAGCCTGTCTAGGGCCAGGTGCCAGTGATAGGAGAGTTAGGGGTCACCAATTTGCACCTTGAAATATTAAAAGAACACCATAACTCTGCACTCGCTGGGCACCCTGATGGTAGGGAAACTTTGGAGCTATTGTCTCATCGTTTTGGTGGCCGAGGTTGCACCAGGATGTCATTGATTTTGTGTCTACCTGCACAACCTGAGCACCAGCTAAAGTCACTCATACTCGTCTGGCTGGGTCTCTGTTGCCACTGGTCATTCCCAACAGACCGTGGAGACACCTCTCGATAGATTTTTTTACTGATCTACCTGTATCTGCGGGTAAAACTGTTATCCTGGTAGTAGTAGACAGGTTCAGTAAAATGGTGCATTTCATTGCCTTACCTGCATTGCCAAATGCTAGAACCCTGGCTCAGGTTTTTATAAGTGAAATAGTGAAGCTTCACGGGGTCCCTTCCGATGTTGTTTCGGATCGGGGAACCCAGTTTATTTCTAAATTCTGGAGAGCTTTTTGTTCTCGTCTTGGGGTACATTTGTCCTTTTCCCCAGCCTTCCATCCGCAGTCGAACGGCCAGACCGAACGCACCATCCTAAACCTAGAGACTTACCTTAGTTGTTTTGTGTCTGAAAATCAGGAGGAATGGTCATCCTACTTACCTTTACCAGAGTTTGCTATAAATAATTGCCATCAAGACTCAACTGGTAAGTCACCATTTTTGGTGCATATGGTTTTCATCCTCAATTTTCAGTGAGGAGGAAGCCTTCTAGGATCCCTGAAGAAGAACGTTTTACGTCATCACTTTTTTCTGTATGGCGAAAGGTTCAAAGCAATTTGAAATATATGGGAGACAGATAAAAATGTATGGCTAATAAAAAACGTTCGCCAGGTCCGGACCTAGGGGTGAATGACTATGTGTGGTTGTCGACTAGGAATATTAGGTTAAAGGTTTCCTCTTGAAAATTGGGTTTATCGGTCCTTATAAAATAGTCGCCGTCATTAACCCCGGGGAATTTCGCCTGGAGCTGCCTCAAACTTTGAAAATTCATAATGTATTTCAAAAAACGTTGCTCAAAAAGTATGTTGCACCTCTGGAACCATCAGTGTTACCGCCCCCTCCAATTATTGTAGATGGCAATTTGGAGTTTCAGGCGGCAAGAATTGTAGATTCTCGTTTTGTCCGTTGAATATCTGGTGCATTGGAGGGGTTATGGTCCGGAAGAAATAATGCGGGTGCCAATGTCGAAAGCCAGAGGGTTAATTTGTTCTTTCCACTTTTTTCATCCGGAGAAACCTGGTCCTGAGTGTCCGGTGGCCCCTCGTAGAAAGGGGGGTACCGTCACAAGGGTGTCATGACCTATTGCCGACCCTGTTGTGCCTGGGGTCAGAAGGTCGCAGCGGGTGACTACTCGCTCGTTTGCTCGAGACCGCTCCATTGCTCTATTGGTGGGAATAAATTCCGGTCCAGGTTTTCCTGCTTAGGTTTGCGATCCTTTTTGTCCCATTAAGGAATCTGTAGCTTTTCCTTTCAGCTGTTCTCTGTCGGCCACTCCCAGCTACTATATATTTTTCCTTTTACATCTTCTATACTGACCTCAGGTGGACAACTGTTGCTGTGGAGCTGTTGGATCTCCGGTTCTCTCCTGTTGTTGTTGTCTCCCTTCCGGGACTGTTTGTGCCGTTTGTGTTCTTTGTTCTTGTTCCCCTAGGTGTCAGTGGTGAGGACTAGTGCTCCCACCACCCTACTCATTACCTAGGGCTTATTTCAGGGTAAGCCAGGGATGAGGCGTGCAGGTTAGCAACCCGTCTAGGGACGTCAGGGCAGCCAGGTGCCAGTGCTAGGTGAGTTAGGGGTCACCACTCCTCCCTCTCCCTAGTGGTAGGGTACACCCCTTTTCTCCCCTCTGCGCTGCACGTCTGTTACCTGCCTAATCAGATGTGATACCTATGCCCTCAGACGCACTACAGATATTGGGTGGTGACTGGCTCATGCAGCGTTATATGTACTCCCCCACTGTGTTAAGATGTCCAGAACATTGTGTAAAACAAGCACTTCTTGCCTATTGTGTAACCTTCTGTATCACCCCATCTCCTCATAGATTGTAAGCTCTTGTGAGCAGGGCCCTTATTCCTCTTGTTTTAATTGTTGACCTGTTTGCTGCTATGTTATTTATGACTGTTTGTACTTGAACCCCCCTGAGTGTAAGGTTCTGCAGAATATGTTGGCGCTATATAAAGATTAGTATTAATAATAATAATAATAATAATAATAATATCTATAGTGCTGTACTTTAAATAAAGAAAACATTTAATAAACACAAGTAGATTTTATTTTATTGTGCCCAAGTGCCAGTTTAGAGGAGAATTTGTATAATATAATCTTTGTAGAAGAATCTGAGGGATTTGATTTGTAATGCTGCGTATTTATATGTAAATGGAATGGTGTTTTGCTTCACTGACATTTAAAACGAATACTTTTATGCTAGTGAGTGAAGCACCTTGCATGTTAATATCTTTTGTAGCACATTATATTGCAAGCCTAGTAAAATCCGTTGCTGAATTTGCAATACACTAAATAATATTTTACATACGGCCACACATAGTGCTAAAAACAAGTGTTATCCCCAGGGTACCACCATAATATTTGCTCTGTGGCCCAGCTGCTAAAAATAATCTGAATATTCCACTATTAAAGGGGTTGTCTGAGTTATTTTTTTGTTCTTTCCATTGTCCTAACTAGGCAAATGTAACAGCTTTACAATGAACTCACTTTATCTGCAGTGCCTGGTTTATCAGATGTGACTGAGAGTCACATGACCTGTGATCAGGGGCGTAACTACTGGGGAAGCAGCTGCTTCGGGGCCCGGGCTTACAGGGGGCCCGGGCAAGCACGTGTTGTCCTCACTCCTCTCCTCCCCTGGGTAATCATCAGCACGTGTCCTCACTCCTCTCCCTTCGCTAATTACTCAGTGAATCGCAGTGTACTCTCGCCCTTGCCTACTTAAAACTTATTTTTTCTTTCTTTCAGAAAAGCTTGCCCTGGGGATTGAACCTGCGACCATTAGGTTCAAAGGCAAGACACTTAACCACAAAGCCATATGAGCTGATAAGCCAAATAGCTTAAAAAAAAATATGACCTCTAGATGTGGAGAACTTTGATAGTGTATCCATACACATTACAGCTGCACCAGCACATTGTATATGGATGTAGCAGAGCTTGGTGTGTTGGGGCAGCTGTAATGTGTATAGATACACTATCTAGAGGTCTTATTTTTTTTTTTTAGCTACCTGGTTATGCAGCTCATATGGTCTTGTGGATAAGTGTCTTGCCTTTCATCCTAATGGTCACAGGTTTGATTCCCTTCACAAACTTTTCTGAAAGACAGGATTTTTTATTTTTATTTTTAAATACTGGACTTTTACTTTACTGCCACAGGGGAGGAGGGGGCTATTGGCACTATAATATTGGCAAATGGGGGGAGAGATAGGCACTTCATATTGTCACACACATTAGGGGGCAGGGGAGAGGATGGCACTATGATATTGGGATGGGGGAAGACAGAGGCACTTGATATTGGCACATTATAGGGGGCACTATGGGGAGAGGAGCACTATGGGGGCATCTGGTGCTATATGGCTGGCTACTGGCACATTATAGGGTGGGTTTATATGGCTGACTACTGGCACATTATAGGGGGGGTTATATGGCTGATTACTGGCACATTATAGGAGGGGTTATATGGCTGACTACTGGCACATTATAGGGGGGTTATATGGCTGGCTACTGGCACATTATAGGGGGGCTGGGGGGGCTATATGGCTGACTACTGGCACATTATAGGGGGGATATATGGCTGGCACATTATAGAGGGGGAGCGAAACGCGCGGGTAGGGGGGCCCAATACAAAAATTTGCTGTGGGGCCCAGTCATTTCTAGCTACGCCCCTGCCTGTGATGTCAGCTTCTCTCCCTGCTCTGATAAAGTTAGTTGCACAAGCCTGTAGATGAAATGTCACTGTGCTGGCCACGCCCCCCCTTCAGCTGCACAGACTGGGTAGCTGCAGGCAGTGGGGAGACAATGCTGGCCACAGGAGCTGACAGACTAGAGAGAGCATTGCACAAGAAAGTAGGGGGGAGAATTCTGTGTGTATTAGCAGTGTCATTATACAGCTAGAACTTGTAGTTCTAGACATACAAGATGCTGCTGATTCTCCCAGCACCCAGGGCAGCTCTTGTATCCACTCCCTTAGCAGAGCAGGGGGAGGGGCAGAGATTGTTGTTACTGCAGGTAAACAAGGGCCAAAAAAGAACCAGGGACATGAGGAAATATATATATATTTTTTGCCTAAAACTCGTTTAGCTTAGTCATATATTGCTGCCCATCAGATTTTCAGTGCTATATATATATTTTTCATAATTCGGACAACCCCTTTAATGGGGTTTTCCAGGGCTTTTATATTATCCTTGCTGACCCTGTCAATTTGTACTGGTCCTATCTACTTGTGTTGCACTGCCTTCTGTCAATTTGGACCCACCTACAATATTGAGGCTTTTTTTCCAGGGCCACTTTAAGTTCCAAGTCCGCCCCTGTTTGCAGGCAACTCCCCATGAGAGCGCTGGAAGCCTTCATAGCAACCAATCAAAGGCCAACAGAGAGGGCTCTGATCAGAGGGCAGAAGGAGCCCCACCCTCTGTTTAACCACTCAGATGCTGCAGTCACTATTGACAGCTGCATCTGAGAGGTTAAATAACTGGGATTGGAGTCATTTGCAATCCTGCTCACTGCCGGCAAGTGTCAGCTGTAATATTATCCTCAGGATAGGTCATCAGTATCTGATTGGTGGGGGTCTGACAACCAGGACCCCCACGATCAGCTGTTTGAGAAAGCACCAGTGCTCCTGTGATGACACGTTCATCAGTCACATGACCTAGGAACAGCTCAGCCACATTGAAGTGAATGGGGCTGAGCTGCGATATCAAGCACAGCCACTATACAATGGGCGGCGCTGTGCTTGGTGAGCTATGAGAAGACTGCAGCGCTCACAGTAGTGCCAGTGCCTTCTCATACAGCTGATCGGCGGGGGTCCCGGGTGTCGAACCCTCACCGATCAGATACTGTTAACCTATCCAGAGGATAGGTCATCAGTTTTAAAATCCTGGAAAACCTTTTAATGCTTAAGATGTACAGTTACATCATATAGTGTTAAGGGGTTAAAAAGGGTTAAAGAGAAACATAGCTACTTTTCGTCAGAAACATCATTAGATGGGAACAATAGTCAGACTCAGAGAGTGCATTTACTGAGGCAGATCATGAGTTAACACACATTGATCAACTCTAAGTGGAAGTTTACTGCAATCCGGGCTAGCAACCAATTTACAGTATGAAACCAATCTACAGTATGAAAAACTTACAATGACATCACAGTGACCCTGACCTACATTAAATTACACTTACTAATGGATTAGTTGCTTGCAAGTCATTTCGGATAAAAGGGTGTGCCAAGTCATGCTGCCATATTAATATTTCATATTCAGATGAATCCGCATGAAATGTTATAATTACGGTTTACACATCAAAGCCTGAGCAATTACCGAGGCAATTATCAGCTAATGACACACAGCTATGTAGACAGATGAGGGGGCAGAATTTATATTGTATTGGTAAATTAAAGGCGAGGGGGGAGTTTTTGCAATAATGCTGAAAAATCTGTTTATAAGGCAGTGAAAATGGAACAATTGCCCCAAATTTTTCAAAATGCTGCATGAAGAATTGGGCAGCTTTCTAGACATGGCCCTCAGGTATTAAACTCGGTGCATGACATTTTCAGTGAAAATAATGTATGTATTCCGGGCAAGCACAATTCCCAATTGTGGCACGTCCACCATATCAGCTACGTGGTTATGGGCATATTTATGGAATTTATCTACATACCATCGGCTGACTGGGGGAAAGATAAGCCATAAAACTAAACTAAAAGCACCATGTCTTCTCCAAAAAGTTGGAAATTTAACAATTGTAATACAAGAACTTTTCTTCATAGTATCACCCTATTAACAATCAGAGAGAATATGCGCTCTCTGAATTAGGGTGCATTCACACAACCACATTTTTTATGGATTTCATTTCTTTGGGGCTGCAAAAAATGAAATGTTATTTTTAGGGCCTGTAGTGCAACTAAGACTTCGCTTGGGTCAGGTGTTTAGCCACAAGCATTCCCTTTTGTGCATTTTTACAAAATGTTTTTTCTTCCATAATTCAGAATTTACTTGTTTATGTCAAAAGCCAAATAATTGTCCCGGCAGCAAACTGTTTTTCTTCATGAACACCCGACAAGGAATATCTCTACTGCTCACCTCCATTGTTGCGCGCCTGCTTTTCTACTGAATTATTAAGACTAATAATTAATGTGTCTGCTTTCATGAAAAAAACAACTCTGCTAATAACATAATCTGTCAGATATTCAACTTCAAGCCAATAACGTTAAAATAACTATCACATGAATTATGCATGGAGACAAATATAAAAGATCTGTTAGAAATGTCATGTTATCTGGAGCTAACGTGCTTTTAATGTCGAATGGGAGACAATATACAGGAGAGAATGTAGCATTTGTCTTGTGAGGGTCCCAAGAAGGTGCAAGAGGAGATAGATGAATATCAGAAATATATAAAGTATATACACAAGACAAAAGTTTTAGGCAATTGTGGGAAAAAAATTCTGAAAAGTAAGAGTGTTAATATTTTTTTTTTAACAATTAACAAAATGCAAAGTAAAACGAAAAAAAAAGAGAAATCCTAATCTAATCGCTATTCGGTGTGACCATCCTTTGCCTTTAGAATAGCATCAGCTCTTCTTGGTAGACTTGCATACAGTTTTTGAAAGAACTCGTCAAGGAGGTTGTTCTAAACTTCTTGGAAAAGCAACCACAGATCTTCTGGATGTAGGCTTGCTCAAATCCTTCTATCTCTTCATGTAATCCCAGACAGACTGGATGATGTTAAGATCAGGGCACTATGGGGACCATATCAGCACTTCCAGGACTCCCTGTTTTTCCTTACATTGAAGATAGTTCTTGATGACATTGGCTGGATGTTTGGGGTCGGTGTCCTGCTTTCAAGCAAAATCCTTCCTGATGATATTGTGTGATGGATAAGTATTTGCCTGTATTTCTAAGCACTGAGGACAACATTAATCCTGACCAATTCCTCAACTCCCTTTGCCGAAAACGTAATGTAGCACATGAAAGACTTAATCACAGCAGTTTCAGAGATGAAAGCCAAGCTCTGGTTGCTGTAGGCAGCAAGACCAACTTTTGTCTTACCCAACTTTGGTAAATAAGGCCCAATGTGGTAGGCTTACTTGCAGACCTATGTACAAACCGGATTCCAAAAAAGTTGGGACACTATACAAATCGTGAATAAAAACTGAATGCAATGATGTGGAGATGGCAAATGTCAATATTTTATTTGTAATAGAACATAGATGACAGATCAAATGTTTAATCCGAGTAAATGTATCATTTTAGAGGAAAAATCTGTTGATTCAAAATTTCACGGTGTCCACAAATCCCAAAAACGTTGGGACAAGTAGCAATAAGAGGTTGGAAAAAGTTAATTTGAGCATAACGAAGAGCTGGAAGACCAATTAACACTAGTTAGGTCAATTGGCAACATGATTGGGTATAAAAAGAGCTTCTCAGAGTGGCAGTGTCTCTCAGAAGCCAAGATGGGTAGAGGATCACCAATTCCTACAATGTTTCGCAGAAAGATAGTGGAGCAATATCAGAAAGGTGTTACCCAGCGAAAAATTGCAAAGACTTTGCATCTATCATCATCAACTGTGCATAACATCATCCGAAGATTCAGAGAATCTGGAACAATCTCTGTGCGTAAGGGTCAAGGCCGTAAAACCATACTGGATGCCCGTGATCTCCGGGCCCTTAAACGACACTGCACCCCAAACAGGAATGCTACTGTAAAGGAAATCACAGAATGGGCTCAGGAATACTTCCAGAAACCATTGTCAGTGAACACAATCTACCGTGCCATCTGCCGTTGCCAGCTGAAACTCTACAGTGCAAAGAAGAAGCCGTTTCTAAGCAAGATCCACAAGCTCAGGCGTTTTCACTGGGCCAGGGATCATTTAAAATGGAGTGTGGCAAAATGGAAGACTGTTCCGTGGTCAGACGAGTCACGATTCGAAGTTCTTTTTGGAAATCTGGGACGCCATGTCATCCGGACCAAAGAGGACAAGGACAACCCAAGTTGTTATCAACACTCAGTTCAGAAGCCTGCATCTATGATGGTATGGGGTTGCATGAGTGCGTGTGGCATGGGCAGCTTGCATGTCTGGAAAAGCACCATCAATGCAGAAAATTATATTAAGGTTCTAGAATAACATATGCTCCCATCCAGACGTCATCTCTTTCCGGGAAGACCCTGCATTTTTTAACAAGATAATGCCAGACCACATTCTGCATCAATCACAACATCATGGCTGCGTAGGAGAAGCATCCGGGTACTGAAATGGCCAGTCTGCAGTCCAGATCTTTCACCTATAGAGAACATTTGGCGCATCATAAAGAGAAAGGTGCAACAAAGAAGGCTCAAGACGATTGAACAGTTAGAGGCCTGTATTAGACAAGAATGAGAGAGCATTCCTATTTCTAAACTTGAGAAACTGGTCTCCTCGGTCCCCAGACGTCTATTGAGTGTTGTAAGAAGAAGGGGAGATGCCACACAGTGGTGAAAATGGCCTTGTCCCAACTTTTTTGGGATTTGTTGACACCATGAAATTCTGAATCAACATATTTTTCCCTTAAAATTGTACATTTGCTCAGTTTAAACTTTTGTTCCGTGATTTATGTTCTATTCTGAATAAAATATTAGAAGTTGGCACCTCCACATCATTGCATTCAGTTTTTTTCAAGATTTGTATAGTGTCCCAACTTTTTTGGAATCCGGTTTGTAAAACCACAGACAAAAAACACTTGATATCAAGCCACAACAAGTTCAGTCAAGGTGCATCCAGCCTTTGTGCATTTTACTAAAGTTGGCATCCGAAAGTAACTTCTAACTCCACCTGTCCATCAGTCCCAAATTTGCAGGGACTGTCCCTAATTTTCAAAGACAGTCCTGGCAAATATGGGCTGTCCTGGGCTGAAAATTGGTGTGGCTTGTTTAACCACACCCATAGCTGGGCAGTCCCAGGTGGGTTTGTGAGTGTTCCTGGGAGTGGGTATTAGGTGCCCCGAATTTGGTTTGTAACCCACTTTATTAATATTTTCAGAATGAATATAACATACTATCCAGTGTTCAGCTCTGGACCGAAAAGCATTTACATGATAATATTGTAAATTGTAACTGACGCCTACATTCTGTACTTTGGTACATTGCGTTCTTTCGTTTCTATGGCAAAGTGTAGGCTGAAATTACAACATAACATCCACAGACAAGAGCAAGTTGATTATCATATGAAAAATGGGTCATTCAGCTTACTACGCTATCACATATTGTATTTTGAATACTTCACAGTGGTCAGTATGTAAGAGGGTCAGAAACTTATGCATGTTGTCTATGACCATACCCTACTGGAGAATGGTGCATTGACTCACATAGACACAGTTAGGGTTCTACACTACCTAAATATTACTATGAAGCGCTTCAGCTCCTTCAATTTATAACCTGGCCCAAAACTAGGGCGCAATCCATATGGCAAGCGCTACAGCAGGGGCGGACTGGGAACTTAAAGTGGCCCTCAAAAAAACCAAACACTAAAAATAGCCCCATTTTGTAGGTCTAAATTAAAAGGAGGCAGGGCAACAATACCATAGTGCAAAATACCAAACCAGCAGAACCAAAAACACAGTGTAGCAAGATATACTTCCCCAAAATCTGGCCCTCTATGGTGGCCATCAATAACTACCATCGTCTATGGAGCAGGGGACTTAGAAGGTCTTAGCAGGCTACAGCAGTTGAATTCAGGAGGGCATGTGCGGTCGCTGGCTGGGTACATGAGTACCCGATTCTCACACCGTTAATTACTGTTGAGAGCTCATTATGGAGGAGGACTTTGGTGGACCCCTGGGGTATCGGCCCACTGAGAAATTTCCCTGTAGGGTCTATGACCAATCCACCCATGCGCTACAGTATCTGCATGTCTGACCCCTGGCCTGAGCCAACCTGGGAGCCCAACTCTACACTGTTAAATTTAAAGTGCATCTCAAATACTGCCTGCAAATAAATATATGTTAGACCTCACATGCAATCCTCTGTTTAGCACAACTTGTATAACAGGCATTTCCCATTGTACATAGCATAGCATGGCAAAACATAGCAACATGGTGGTCACCAGTTACCATACTTCATTGACAATTACAGTTCATGATTTGCTGGAGAAGTGGTAAGTGCTCTGACAGTTGTCATCAGGTCATCCCCTTCCCACTGACTAAAATGCTCTACAATGATTAGTCTTGTCCAGTCCTAGGCCAGTTCTGGAGTCCTCCGGTGTAAGAAGCAAAGATTTCCCTGTTGCCTCATGTTCTCTTGTTTATTAACATGGTTGTTGCATTTGCTATGCAACTGCTCCTGGCACGCACAGAAGCCGGAGGTCGAGCCGCAAGTAAAAGTAAGTTTGTGACATTACCCCCCCTCTTAAGAAGGGCCATCGGACCCCTAATCTGGGGAGCAGGGTTTGAGGGAAATTTGAGATGAAACCTTACTAAATGAGCAGCATGAACATTCTGAGCCAGCACTGTGTTCGCTCTTCAGCATCATATCTCTTCCAATGGATTAGGTACTGCATAGAGCCGTAAAATCTCAAAGAGTAAAGCATTTTTTTCACCTCATACTCAGCCTTGCCTAGAATTACTACTGGATCAGGAGGATGTGGTTGTTAATAGCAAACTCCGCTAGGGGCAAAACCCCCTTCCACTCGTTCTGATAGTCAGAAACAAAACATCTTAAAAAATACTCCAAAACCTGGTTGACCCTTTCAGTTTGTCCATTTGTCTCAGGATGAAACACAGATTAGAAGGAGAGTATTTAAGAACATTGTCGACAAATTAAGTAGCCAATTCTTTGGCATCAGGAAGTTTCTTCAATAGAATCAGATGACACATGGTAAAGAACCACCCAATGACCACCCAGATAACCGTCTTTCCCCGGGAGGGTGGAAGGTCCATAATAAAATCCATTGACAAGTGGGTCCGTTTTCTGTGAAATGGGCAACGGGAAAAGAAAACCTTGGTCTTAGCACACACATCACATGCCAAGATAAAGGCAACCACATCTCGTGACCAAGTAGCCCACCACTAGGGTCTGGAGACCAGATGTTTAGTTCCAGCAATATCTGGATGACCTGCCAATACAGAGCAATGAGATTCCTCCTAAACCTTAAGGCGAAGATTTGGAGGAACAAACTATTTACCGGAGGGAAGATTACTAGGAGCCAAATCCTGACAGCACTGTATTTCGGCGGCAAGATCAGAACTAACGGCAGTAATGACAACGCCAGGAGAAAGAATGTTACCAGGTTCATTATCAAAAGAATTTTAAGTACTAAAACTACATGGCAAGGTATCCACATTCACATTACCAGACCCAGGACGATAATTAACAATAAAGTTAAATTAGGTAAAGAACAAGGCGCGTTGTGCCTGGCTAGGATTCAAGCATTTAGCAGTATTTAGATAAACCAGGTTCTTGTGATCCATAAGCACGTTGATGTGGTGCTGAGCCCCTTCTAAGAAGTGCTGCCACTCCTCAAAGGCCCATTTCATGGGCATCAGTTCCCGATTGCCAATATCATAGTTCCTCTTAGCGGAGGAAAATTTTCTGGAGAAAAATGCACATGGATGCAAATTAGTTAGGGAAGATGACCCCAGAAATAATACAACACCAACTCCTACCACAGAAGCATGCACCTCAACAATGAAAGGTTTGGTAACGTCCTGCTAAATGAGTACAGGTGTCTAAATGAAACTTTTTTTAGGTGTCTCAAAGGCAGATAGAGCCTTAGGATACCAATGGAGAAGATCTTCCCCCTTCCTGGTTAAGTCAGTCAATGGTTTGGCAATAACTGAATTTTTTTAATGATTTTTCTATAATAATTTGCAAACCTGAAGAATTGTTGAATGGCCTTGAGAGAGGTAGGCCTGGTCCAATCAACTACAGCTTGCACTTTAGCAGGATCCACACAGAAATTTTGGGGTGACAGGATATAACCCAGGAAGGAGACTCTGACACCCAACTCACAATTACTCAACTTTGAAAGCAAATTATGGTCCTTCAATTTTTGGAGGACTTTCCTCACATGTATAACATGAGATGACCAATCCGAGAAAGAAAATAAAATATTGTCCAGATATACAACAAGAAATTGATCCAGATACTTTCGGAAAATATCATTAACAAGGTTTTGGAACACAGCTGGGGTGTTACATAGCCCAAAGAGCATCACTTAATTTAAAATTCCCTTTGGGGGTATTAAAAGCTGTCTTCCATTCATCCCACTCCCCTATTCTGATCAAATTGTAGGCTCCTCTGAGGCCACTGGGCCCAAACAATTTGATTAAACAAATCAGGAATGAGAGAAAGGGGGTACTGGTTTCAAACCGTGATTTTATTAACTTCCCTGTAATCAATACAGGGGAGCAATCTACCGTATTTTTTTTCCACAAAAAGAGACTATCACTGGCACTGGTGTATGGCCAGGAAGGTGTATAAATAGAGCACCGAGTTCCAGAAACAGAACCGGATAGGTCATAACTCGGCGCTCCATTAGTCGGAAACACTAACACATAGGAATAGAGAAGCTGAGCAATCAACCCACTGTTAATCTCCTCCAGCACATACCCGCTGTGGAGAGAAACAGACAATTGCACCCGCTGGAGCCTGGACAGGTGAGTTTGTGGCATCTGCTCTATTGTTGCTGGGTATAGCAAAAGCTCTGTGCACTTGTATCCAGAAATCCTAGTTTCCTGTTCTAGTTTATTTGGGTTCCATCAGTGTAGCTTGGGATTTGTAGTCATTCTGCCTTTTATTGCTGTCAGTATTCAAGTTTGTTGTTATCTTATGGATTATGTTTATTATCTAAATTTGGGTTTTCACTTGTCTCTGGCTGTCTTGCTGGGGTTATATTGCTGATCAGGGTTAGGTTCTGTTAGTGTCTTTATTTCTGTTTACCGTCGTTTATCTGCTCTCAACTTGTATACCATTACCATTTCCCGTCTGCTCCATTGTCAGACTACTTTCTTCATACATTTGCCATCAAAATTTGGTACCTGTCATCTATTGATGAGTTTACATCTGTGGCTTTTTTCCTGCCAGTCTTTATATATTCTTCATAAATTGTTAGTGTGACCGTCCAGTTGCTATACAGTTCTGTTTTAGTGTAGGTCCTTGGGGTATCTAAGTAGCCCACTATCGTCATTACATCCAGCACCCAAGAAACAAATGCATATTGGATTTCTCACATACTGCAGCTGCACAAAGGTAAGCCAGTAGGAATACACCTGGATAGCTGAACCTGAATGTTGATGAAATAAGCCACCATAACTTGACTACTGTGGGTGGCTGAGAATGTCTGCACTCCTCATGGTAGGATTCTCTACAATATCGATGGAGATGGCTCTACCAACTTCTTTGGGCCTTGGGACCGCTTGACATAGGCTCAACTAGCTCTTCTTTCTACAGTGGACTGACCTGCTTTTCACAGGTGCTCTTTTGTTGTTCTGCCTTTCACTTCTAAATGTCAGATGTTCAGCCATGCCTATGCCTGGGCCGGTCTGATGTGGCATGTTGCTCCGGTAGTGTCTACCTTGGCTTACATGGCTCGATGTTTACCAGGAGCTATTGGCCTTTTTTTCATCTTCCCTTTACCCTTTCTGGTCCATCCTCAGGTTTGAATTCAACCAACTCTGCCAAGTATAAGAGGGTAATAAACTTCTGTGGCCTCTGACACTCTGATTACAGTCTCTCAGATAGGGCACAAACTTAATAGGTACATACAAGATTATGGCACAGAACCTGGTGGTTACACACACAGACTTGTAAGGCATTGGGCTTGATAGTTACTAACAGCAATGGAACAATCCGTATTTGCGGCTTGCTAAGTAACTTCACTGGCAGTTGCCAACAGAAGAAGAGCCATCTCTATAGGTGGTTGTCACTGGTGACAAGATAGTATTTATAATCAACAGGCAGTTTCCATCCCTAAAAAACCGTCCCAATTGTATAACTGTAACATAGGACCCTACCTCTCCTCTCTGGAGTCGACCCTGGCGAGTTGGAAACATTTCACACTCTCTTATGTAGGAAGGGCGAATCTGCTCAAAATGTCAAAGTTTCCTAAATTATTGTATGTTCTCCAAATGTTACCCATCTGCCTTAGGCCTCGAGATGAGAGGAGGATAAATTACTTGTATAGGACATTTGTCTGGAATGGGAGGCGTCCTAGAATAGCCTGGCACATACTGCGACAACCCAAACTAAATGGAGGCCTAAACTTCCCTGATATCAGACTGTACAATATTGCGGCTCTAATGCGAATGGTGCGGGATTGGTTGCACACGACGTCACAATATACTCAGATCACGCTGGACCAGGCCTTTGTTCCACATATAGCGTTACCAAATCTACTGCATATCCCCTTTGGGGACCTTACACAGGCGGTTACAGCTAACCCTCTCCTCATGGCGCCGTGGAGGGCGTGGTACAGGGTGAGAGGTCTGTGCGGATTGCAAGCGTCATCCTCGGTGCATCTGACACTGGTAGGGAATCCCTCGTTCCAGAACGGTTCTTCCCACCCCACGTTTAAGTGTTGGCAATCGCAAGGCATCTCTAGAATAGATAAACTTATCAACGCGCAAACACGTACGGTTAAACCACTCTCAGACCTGCAGAAGGAATACCCACATATAGTTTTCCCCTTCTTTCCGTACTTGCAAGCGAAAAGCTATATCACTAAAGTAATTTCCAATATGGTGGACTTGGAATGGAGTCCGTACTTTAGACAATGGTTCCTGATCCCCAATGGGGAGAAGAAACAAATATCGATAAACTACAGGTTTCTACATGTACCCATGGACTACTCCACTTCCACAACCCCTATGACCAGGTGGCAGGAGGAGGTACCTCAGGCTACCCCATCAGTGCTGCTCCGGGCGCTGGAGTTCGCATATAAACATCTACCAGTAGCGAGATACACGGAGATGGTCTTACAGATCTGCCATAGGTCCTACCTGACTCCGAGAAGGGGGTTTAGAATGGGCATATACGATTCCACTAATTGTTTTAAATGTGGGGCTTTAGATGCAGGACTTTACCACTGCTTATGGGACTGCCCAATAATACAACAGTTCTGGAATAAAGTTATCACTTTTACTAATACACATTTAACCAATTTTACCCCACGGGACCCGCTTTGGGCGCTGTTTGGCTATCTGGATAAGGATAAATATAACTGTACTCCGGGATGTCGGAAATTATTACATTTTGTGGCAGTAGCAGGGACCAAGGCGATCCTGCAGGTCTGGCTACAGCCCACGACCCCCCCCTTCAAGTTGTTCTTGGAGAAACTCTCCTATATTATGCGCATGGACTGGGTGGAGGCTTCACACCAAAAAGACAAAAAGGTGGAACACTTTTTTCAGGGGTGGGAAAGTTTTATTAATATCTTGCCGATACATATCCGAAAGGCCATACACGAATGCTTCTCAGGGACCACGTGGTTCCTACAACAGGTGGTACTTGGCGACTCACCGGTTCTATTGTCGTGAACTGGGGAGGAGGGGGCTCATAAAGTCCAGATCTTCCTGAGCTTCCAAGTTTTGGTTTCGTTTTATTGTTTTTTGTGTTTTTATATTTATTTATTTATCTTATTTTTTTATTATTATTATTATTATTTTTTTTCTTTCTCTCTTTATTTTTGCTTCTTGTTTTTTATTTTTTGTTCATTAATTTATGCTGCTTTCCATTCAATTCATATTGAATATCATTATATATTTAGTAGGCAAAGATATCACTGTCTTAGTCTCGGGATCCCGCTGAGGACTGTGTTTGTTTACGAAGTGGTGACTTTCTAGGGAACGATCCCCACATTCTTTAAAGACAGTGATAGTTAAAAACTTCTGGTTGCAGCAGACTTCTGATAACTTCTGGTAATCAGTGACATTTTTGATAGATGTCTAGCTGTGTGCCTCCTCGAAGGAGCAAAATTGCTGGCAGTGGAACACTGTCCTTGTTTGTATGTTTGTTTTTCCAACAAAGTTTTGAAAATTAATAAAAACAGTTTTAAAAAAAAAAAACAGGCAGTTTCCACAAGTAGAATGGCAGTCCCTAGACTGGAAAAGGTCCTCAATCACTTGTGTCATTCAGGGTGGTCTCCTCTTTAGGGTGATCACACTCATGTGACCCAGTCAGTGGTAGTAGTCCAGAGCAGGTCAGTTGGATCTCAGGGTCTCTACCTCTCCCGGCGGAACCAGCTAGAACCGTGGATCCTCCTCACTGCACAGTAACTAACTGTAAGTGTGCAGCAGCACTCGACCATGCTTTACACTAGACCAGTGGTTGGTCTCCAATTTATGACCTGGCCACACAGAGGATACAATCCGTGAGGAGCAAGAAAAAGTTATGGGTCTTGGAATGAGGCAGCACAAAAACATATATTTTTTACACATACATATTTAAAGATTGCAAAAGTACATTTGGTATCGCTGTAATAGTATCAACACAAATGTACATCTTACAGTGGTAAACACTGTAAAAAAAAAAAAGACTGGCTGAATTGCTGTCTTTTGATCATCTGCCTCCCCAAAACAGTGATCAAAAAGTCACCCCAAAATAGTACATAGTGTACTGACACTATAAAAAACCAAGACCTCATACAACTTACAAAAAGTGTTTTTATTGTGCAAAAGTAGTATACTGTATATTTACACAGTGGGGAAAAAAGGTATTTGATACACTGGCGATTTTGCAAGTTTTGCCACCTACAAAGAATGGAGAGGTCTGTAATTTTTATCATACAGTAGGTACACTTCAACTGTGAGAGACAGAATCTAGTCACATTGTATGATTTTAAAATAATAAATTTGCATTTTATTTAAGTATTTGATCACCTACCAACCAGCAAAAATTTTGGGTCTCACAGACCTGTTAGTTTTTCTTTAAGAAGCCCTCCTACTCTGTACTTATTATCTGTATTAATTACTCCTGTTTGAACTTGTTACCTGTATAAAAGACAACTGTCCACACACTCAATCAATCACACTCCAACCTCTCCACCATGGCCAAGACCAAAGAGCTCTCTAAGGACACCAGGGACAAAATTGTAGACCTGCACAAGGCTGGGATGGGCTACAGGGCAATAGGCAAGCAGCTTTGTGAGAAGGCAACAACTGTTGGCGCAATTATTAGAAAATAGAAGAAACACAAGATGACTGTCAATCTTCCTTGGTCTGGGGCTCCATGCAAGAGTTCACCTCGTGGGGTAAGGATAATTCTGAGAATGGTCAGGAATCAGGCCGGAACTACACGGGAGGACCTGGTCAATGACCTGAAGAGATCTGGGACCACAGTCTCAAAGATTAACGTTAGTAAAACACTACGCCATCATGGATTGAAATCCTGCAGGGCACGCAAGTTCCCCCTGCTCACATCAGCACATGTCCAAGCTCGTTTGAAGTTCACCAATGACCATCTGGATAATCCAGAGGAGGCATGGGAGAAGGTCATGTGGTCAGATGAACAACAGATCAACTCCACTTACCGTGGTTAGAGGAAGAAGAAGGATGAGCACAACCCCAAGAACATTGTCCCAACTGTGAAGCATGGGGGTGGAAACATCATACTTTGGTGGTGCTTTTCTGCAAAGGGGACAGGATCACTGCACCGTATTGAAGGGGGGATGAATGGGGCCATGTATCGCAAGATTTTGGCCAACAACCTCCTTATAATGCTGTGTGATCCTATCAGAAAAGCAGAGTTCAGAACATGAACTCACACTGCCACACACAGCGAGTTTTCTCGCACTGAACTCGCTTGTCTGTGTCTGGCCTTAATCGTAGGTTATAAATAGGTTCCCTAGGCAGCCTCCAGGTCTGCCATGTATGTGAGCCTATGAGGAGAGAAGATTTTACAGAAGTATTGAAGTATATTATAGAAGCAATCAAAAGATCACACATTCAAGTCCCAAAGGGGAACTAGCGTCAGCGGTAGTGTGCTGCATACCTCTGAGACCAGTAACTGGTTGCAGTGTTGTCTGCGGTATTCAGGCACACCATTGCTACATCCAACAAGGAGGATTAGAATGGCAGCACTGAAAGCAGTGGTGGCTGGAATAGGCAAGTATACAGTGTGTTCTTTTTTTATTTTGCAACCATTCATGCCTGAGGGCAACCATTTTTAAGGGGTCGTGCAACTTCCCCACTTGGCTGGACCTGTAAAGGGATGCTTACTTACCCGCTTCCCGGGGCTGGCTCCCTGCTCTTTCTCCTCCAGGCCTGTGATGGTCCTCTGAGATCCTTCATTGTAAACATCCATTTGGTACCGCCTGCAGCAAATCTCTGGTTGAGGTGGGGACCGGATCCCCGTGCATTATGTGACCATTTGTCATGACGTAAAGGGAGCCGGTCAGTGATTGGCTGCAGGCGATGTCCAACTAGATGGTTACAGCAAAGGAGCTCAGAGGAGCATCACAGTCCAGGAGGAGAAGGAGCGGAGAGCACGTGCTGGGAAGCAGGTAAGTACGCTTCCCTTTACAGGTCCAGCCAAGTGGGGGGTTTGCCAAACTCCCAACCCCTTTAAGGTTCTAGGAACGTGTCACTGTAAACAGAGGCAAAGGACTTAAGTACAATTGCACCGTGTTTGCATTGGGTTCTGCAGGTTTTTACTAGAGATGGCTGCACAGGACATGCAGTTTGTATGTTCTAGATTTGCTCTGTTGATCCTTCTCCACTAAACACCGAGGAGATTGCACAATGTTCACTCCAACAATATCTAAAAAGCACAAGATATCAAGATTCAGAACAGACCGTTACCACCCACGCTGAGCACTGACGTAAGACAAATGAGATCAGATGGCATTATGTAGTGGAAAGCCTGCGGTAACTGTAATCTAACCCAATTGTCTTGCTCAGAATAACTTCTGCATTTTAGAGCAATCAATCCTTCATAAAAAGAAATTACAATATGTAGAAAACATAAGAAAGAGAGATATTTGGAGACAAAGTGCTGCGTTCCGTGAACCACTGGCAAATAGGAGACTTGGGGATGGAGGGGTACATCAGAATTAGTAAGATCACTGTGCCAATGAAGTGTCATGCAGCCTCCTTCAAGCAGAGGATGAGACTTTATAGCTGCCGTGCCCATGGCTTTTGGATATGAAATGGACCTCACTCCCGAATTACACTATACGTACAGGCCAGATTTGTGAAAAACTATCCTTTTTGCCCATATCAACCATATCAGTGGCGTTCTCACCATAAAGACAGACCACGCCACTGCTTTGATGCCCACAGTGAGGGGGCCTGGTGCTTAACTCCTCTTCCCACCATAAATCCCTAAAAAACTTTCTAGATTGACCACAGTACAAAACACTTTTACCAGCTCCCATTCAGTGGTACCTGTACAATTTCCTGTTCACTGAGCTCCCCCTAGTGGTGACTTCAGGCAGACAGCTTTATTATGTACTATATAAAGGACAGCTGGAGAGGTAACTGGTGTGAATACACTGAGAAATATGTATTTTGCTGTGTATTTACACCATATTTGGTGTAATTAATGTATTTACAATGTATTTGCACCACATGAGTGTCATAGATGTCAGGTAAAGTGGTTGAGGTGGAAGGAGGTTTCATACTGCATGTTAGTTTTCCTATGGGGCTCTAAGATATCAGTAAACACCTCTGCAACCAATCACAATACAGGATTAAAACAATCACAGAAGTAGTCCGATGAAGGGCTGGACCATTGGTATTCACGAATACTGTGAGATCCCGAGCTGTCTGACATGCAGCACCTGGCCAGACAGTAATCAAGGGGCCCCATGCCTTGGCTCAGTATTCTAGCAGAGGCAGTACACTCTAATAGCACCTACTGAAGATCCTCACTCCTGTACCTAAAGGGGTTTTCTGAGTGTTCTGTCCTCAGCATATGTCATCAGTATGTGATCGGTAGGTGTCCCAAGTCTGGGACCCCACCAATCAGCTGTTTGAAGAGGTTGTGGTGCTCCATGAACACTTCGGCCTCCTTGCAGCTTAAAGGGAATCTGTCAGCTCCGAAACACCCTCCAAACTAGAGTAAGCGGTGAACAGTGTAAGTGACGCCTAGTCCGGGTATGTAATTTTTATCTTCATACTCACTTGCATTCTGTGCGCCCACAAACCAGCAGTAACAAGTATTGATAGGACTCCTTTTTGAGTCCTCTCCAGTATGTGCATGAGCTCATTACCGGACTCACTTACACTTTACATTGCATACTCCAGTTTGGTGCTGACAGATTCCCTTTAAGAAGCACAGCGCCATCCATTATATAGCTACTGTGGTTAGTATTGCAGCTCAGGCCCATTCACTTGAATGATACTGAGCTGCACCCAGGTCATGTGACTGATGAACATGATGTCACTGCCCTAGGAACAGGCCGTGGAGTTCATAGAACACTGCAGTCTCTTCAAACAGCTGATTGACAAGGGTGCTGGGAGTCTGCTCCTACCGATCAGATACCGATGAGCTATCCTGAGGATAGATCATCAGTATTAAACACTTGGCCAACCCCTTTATTCACTTTGCCTGCCAACCATTATGACATCCTTCCAGCTGGCCATTCCAAAGCTCAACTTGCTCACCACCCAGAGGTTTAACATCCTCTATTAGTTCAGATCAGGTCTTGCTGGCAACTTCCACTTGACCTGCCAAATCTGTATGGGTGCTTCATGGCTGGCAATAAACTGTTTAGGGCTCTAAACTTGCCATTGTAAAGGGATGTATGGCTGCAGGGTAGAGCGAAACAAAGTATCCGAAGTGGACTTCGATCCAAATTTCAGGCAAAAGTCGATTCGTCACGAAGCTACATTTCCTTGTGGTTCCTGGTAGCGAATCAATTTTGCCTGAAATGGCGTAAAAAAAACGTACTCACCTCACAAAGAGGTCACTGCATCCATCCTGATTGAAGATCCTGCCCGAAATCTCGTGCACGGTGACCTATGATGTCACCACGCCGGCCAGCGTGATGACATCATCACACACCACGTGAGATTTCGCGTCAGATCTTCAATCAAGATGACCGTGGCGGCCTCTTCGCGCTTAAACGGATGAGGTGAGTATATTTTTTTAACCCCTGAAAGGCCTCCATTTTTACATCAGATGTGCTGATCAGCGATGAACACAGCATCTGAGGGGTTCAATGACTGGGGGCGGTGCAACCGCCATTCCCCATCATTGCCCGCTACTTACAAAGAAATGCGCTTCGTGACAAAGTAATTCATCCTGAAGCGAATGTCTTTGCGAAATTCAGCAAAGCAGCCGAATCGAAGTTTTCATAACTTCGCTCAACACTAATGGCTGCTATACCAGTGCTATAGGGTTGACACTATAAAGACTGGCACTGTAATGAGTGCTCTGGATGGCTGAAATTTTCTGGGCGCTCTCTGACATGTTTGTTCGCAGCTTGTATTATATGGGGGCTCTCCATGTAACACTGGACATGGGATCTGTGGCTGAATAAAACAAATTGTTATGAGGTCAATGGTTGAGTTCCAAAAAGTGCAAAGAAGCAACCAAACTAATGATGGGAATGGGCAACCTGAACTATGAGGAACTGATTTAGCTATCAGACATCTTAGGGGGGCCTAATAAATTTGTACATATAATGAAATGGCCAATGCTCACTGTAAGGTCACAGCAATAGATGTGACACTATGAGGAAGCAGTTGTATAAAGGTTCATTTCCACTGACTTGTATGCCATCAATGATCAATAGACATATGCTCATCTGTTGGCTGAACGACAGGCAAGTTTACATGGGGCAATAATCAGGAATGAGAGTTCGAAAGTGGGATCATTTGCCCAATTATCGGCCTGTGTAAATTGGCCTTAAAGGTAATGGATACCCTTGGGGACATTTTTTTTATTAATGCATTCTACGTATCTGTGGCTAAAAATAATGTTTCCAATTGGACTTTATTGAAAATGTCAACAGTTTGTCTTCAACAGCCTCCAGTTTCACTGTTCTGCAGACTGATGATTCTCTCTCTCACTGAATTCCTTCAGGCGGCTCAATCTGTAGCCCTTATCTATAGTTCTCTGACAGCTCATAAACACTCATTTAAAGGATAACTGTCATATTTTCACTCAAAATTTTCATATACAGTGGATATAAAAAGTCTACACACCCCTGTTAAAATGTCAGGTTTCTGTGCTGTAAAAAAATGACACAAAGATAAATAATTTTTCCACCTAATGTGACCTATAAAATGTAAAACTCAATTGAAAAGCAAACTGTGCATAAGTGTGCACACCCTTAAACTAATACTTTGTTGAAGCACCTTTTGATTTTATTACAGCACTCAGTCTTTTTGGGCATGAGTCTATCAGCTTGGCACATTTTGACTTGGCAAGATTTGCCCACTCTTCTTTGCAAAAGCACTCCAAATCTGTCAGATTGCGAGGGCATCTCCTGTGCACAGCCCTCTTCAGATCACCCCACAGATTTGCAATCGGATTCAGGTCTGGGCTCTGGCTGGGCCATTCCAAAACTTTAATCTTCTTCTGGTGAAGCCATTCCATTGTTGATTTGGATGTATGCTTTGGGTCGTTGTCATGCTGAAAGATGAAGTTCCTCTTCATGTTCAGCTTTCTAGCAGAAGCCTGAAGGTTTTGGGACAATATTGACCGGTATTTGGAAGTGTTAATAATTCCCTCTATCTTAACTAAGGCCCCAGTTCCAGCTGAAGAAAAACAGCCCCGCAGCCTGATGCTGCCCCCACCATGCTTCACTGTGGGGATGGGGTTCTTCTGGTGATGTGCAGTGTTGTTTTTGTGCCAAACATATCTTTTGGAATTATGGCCAAAAACTTCAACCTTGGTTTCATCAGACCAGAACACCTTTTCCCACATGCTTTTGGGAGACTTCAGATGTGTTTTTGCAAAATGTAGCCTGGCTTGGATGTTTTTCTTTATAAGAAAAGGCTTTCGTCTTGCCGCTCTACCCCATAGCCCAGACATATGAAGAATACGGGAGATTGTTGTCACATGTACCACACAGCCAGTACTTGCCAGATATTCCTGCAGCTCCTTTAATGTTGCTGTAGGCCTCTTGGTCAGCCTCCCAGACCAGTTTTCTTCTCGTCTTTTCATCATTTTTGGAGGGACGTCCAGTTCTTGGTAATGTCACTGTTGTGCCATATTTTCTCCACTTGATGATGACTGTCTTCACTGTGTTCCATGGTATATCTAATGCCTTGGAAATTCTTTTGTACCCTTCTCCTGACTGATACCTTTTAACAATGAGATCCCTCTGATGCTTTGGAAGCTCTCTGTGGACCATGGCTTTTGCTGTGGGATGCGACTAAGAAAATTTCAGGAAAGACCAACTAGAGCAGCTGAACTTTATCTGGGGTTAATCAGAGGCACTGTAAATGATGGCAGGTGTATGCTGACTCCTATTTAACAGGATTCTGAATGTGATTGCTTAATTCTGAACACAGCTACATCGCCAGTTATAAGAGGGTGTGCACACTTATGCAACCACATTATTTTAGTTTTTTTTTGTTTTCTTTCCTCCACCTAAAATATTTCAGTTTGTTTTTCAATTTAGTGGTACAGTTTATAGGTCACATTAAAGGTGGAAAAAGTTCTGAAATGATTTATCTTTGTCTAATTTTTTTACAGCACAGAAACCTGACATTTTAACAGGGGCGTGTAGACTTTTTATATCCACTGTATGTTGTTGCTGCTGTGGTGATAATCCATAATCACTAATTATTGTGCTCACATACCACTTTTTTAATAAGATTCCATCCATAGCAACCGCTCCTCATAAGACTTCTTTATGACTATCTTCTCAAGATGGCGACTGATGCCCTTACCCTGAGGCTAAGACCTTCTTCCCTAACTACCCAGAATTAATTTGGCTCATCTCGGGAACGCGAGGGCTCACCCCAACTAACCGGCTTTCTCCAGGCTTAAACACGCCCTCTTCCTCCTGAGTAGTGTTGATCACAAATATTCTAATCGAATATCGGCACTATCTGGGTCCGACGGAAGCATGCACCCAGTGTTCGGGACTGCCCACTACTATGTCCTCTGTCTTCTGTATATAGAATATAGGAGACGGAGGACACCTAGGAAAGAACATGCTGCAATTACTAGGTAATTCAATACCTATACACAAGTATTAACTAGGGAACTAAGGTAAACTTGATCAGACCAATCCAATTACATAAAAAAATAAAATAAAATGACAGTTACCCTCTAAGATGAAGTTTGAAGTTTGATAAGAATTCAGCTTAAATGATTGTTTAAGAGCTGTTAGGAAAGCAAAGATAAGGGCTACAGATCGAGCCCTTATAGTGCTATATATTCGTAATTTCGAATATTCTACATTTTTGTTTTCAGCAGTAACCTCCCTTCTTGCTTGTGGGGCCAGTGAGAAGGCTGCAATGTCTTTGTCTGAGCTTAGCAACATCCCTAGGAACCAATAGGAAAGTTGCCTACCCTTTACTATAAAAGAACCTCCCCAGCAGCCATTTTCTGTAGTGTAATGGAGTTCTCTGTGCTCTGTGCTTTGCTGTATATACATTAGACAGTTAACTTATATATATAATTCAGATAGTTAGGGGGAGATAGTCAGTGTAGGTTAGATTAGTGTAGGGTGTTAGGTAGTGTGATAGGTTCTGCTGTCCATATACATACATGCTACAGACATAGTGCTGTGATGTCACCAGTTGCATGTAATGCGCCAAAATATGCGCATCATTAATTGCCGATTTTCGCAATCGCAAGTATATTGGAGCACTCTATCTGCATATAAAGCTATTGTAATGTTCTGCCGTGCCAACCATTATCTCCAGTCTCAGTAAACTACTAGCAGCTCGAAAAAAAGGTACCCAAAGTGACCCACGTCTGTATTGCACGCGCAATACGCGAATATTATTTTTCGCAATCAAGAAAATTACCGCAAATTCGAATATAGCCCCTGCTGCTCATCACTACTGCAGGGTACCTGCTGTTTCACACAGCAGACACCCGGGATTTCTGTTTGCAGACATTTAACCCTTCATATGCCGTGGTTAATTGTGACCATGGCATCTGAGTCGGCTTTCCGTGGGAGCACTGCACTTCTGGGATCTGAATGGCTTCCCTGCGCTGAGATTGGGGAAGCTGTTTATTGTCTGCAATGGCCTAGGTCTCCCTGAAGAAACTCAGCCTATTACAACTCTAGTTCTTATAGGGGCTGCATGTGGCAGGGCTCCATAAAAATATAAATCTGCAATACATTACAATAATAATTCATTCTGAAGATCGCAGAAGCGCTTAAAAAAAGTAAAAAAAAAAAAACTACAGTATAAATATACAAAAATGTCCCAAAATGCCAGAACTATTAAAATATGAATGCATTTATCAAGTACGGTTAATGCCGTAATGTAACGGAAAAAAAATAAACAAAATCACGGACCATGTGATTGGACCATGTGATGTGACGTCATCACAGGTCCTTTAGACTGCAGCTAATGCTTGAAGAGAGAAGAGAGAACGCCAACTACGCCATCAAGTGGCTAAGGTGAGTTCAGTTTTTTATTTTTAACCACTTAACCCACATTCTACAAAGCATTCTTTATTATGAATGCTATTATTTCCCCTTATAACCATGTTATAAGGGAAAATAATAAAGATCTGGTCACGTTGCTAAGCAACTATGCGGGAAAATCGCACTGCATCCGCACTTGCTTGCGGATGCTTGCGATTTTCCCGCAGCCCCATTCACTTCTATGGGGCCTGCGTTGCGTGAAAAACGCAGAAACTGGAGCCCCATAGAAATAAATGGGTCCGGATTCAGTGCGGGTGCATCCACCTCACGCATTGCACCCGCACGGAAAACTCGCCCGTGTGAAAGGGGCCTAAGAGAGGAGACATGGGGGACAGATTCCACCTTTAATTTTTCAAAGCTCCTTCGGAAACTGAAAGGATCAATCTGATTGGCTGCTAGGAGAAACTAAAGGCCGGTATACACCCCATAATGTTACAGCTGATTGTCGGGAAGGAATAGTTCCTTGCCGACAGTCGGCTTCTCGCTCAGTGAAGGAGACCGCATATTTACATGCAGCGATCTCCTTCACAGTATAAGGGCTCATGCAAACGGCCGTATGTATATTGCGGATATAAATACGGATTCCGTCCGTCCATGTGCATTCTGTATTTTGCGGAACGGAACAGCTGTCCCCTAATAGAACAGTCCTATCCTTGTCCCTAAGGCCTCATGCACATGAACGTATTTTGTTTCCGTGTCCGTTAGTTTTTTTTTTTGCTGATAGGATGCAGACCCATTCACAATGTCCGCATCAGTATGTCCGTTCTGTAGCCCCGCGAAAAAAATAGAGCATGTCCTATTTTTTTCTAGGTTGCGGACAAGGATAGGCATTATTTACAATGGATCCACAAAAATAACGGATCCGCAAAAAAAAAAAAAACGGATGCCATACAGAACGTCATCCTTTTTTTTGCAGATCTGCAATTTGCGGACCGCAAAACACATGCGGTCGTGTACATGTAGCCTAATGTGAACAATGATAGGACATGTTCTATTTTTTTGCGGAACAGAAATACGGACATACGGAAACGGAATACACATGGAGTAACTTCCGTTTTTTTTTGCTGACCCATTTAAATTAATGGTTCCGCATACAGTCCGCAAAAAAAACGGAACGGAGACAGAAAGAAGATACGTTCATGTGCATAAGCCCTCCGGCTATTGTGATCGCTCGTCTTCATACAGAATCATTGTGTCTGGGCAGCAGATTTCTGTTTAGACCACACAATCTGCTGCCCAGGAATGATGATTGATTTGTCTGCACGAACGACAGGATCACCCGATGAACGAGCGTTTAATTGGCGGCACATTTAGATGGACAGATTGTCGGGAACGAGCGTTCGCAGGAATGGGGAAGTGTACATCCACCTTAACCCTTTCAAGACCGGGTGATTTTCCGTTTGTTCACTCCAAGCCCTCACAAAGCCATAACTTTTTATTTTTTCATTTACATAGCCATATGGGGCTTGTTTTTTGCGGGACAAGAGGCACTTTCTAATAGCCCCATTTACGGTTGCATACAATGTGGTGGGAAGCTGGTAAAAAGATTACAAATGGGATGAATTTGGGTTTCGTTTTTACAATGTTCCCTATAAGGTAAAACTGACCAGTTACTTTCCTTCTTCAGGTCTGTACGAATGCGGTCATACCACATACATATATTTTTTCTTGTGTTCTTATACTGAAAAAAACAAAACATGAAAACATGAAAAATTCCTTCTTTATTTCTTTTAGGCCCCATATTCTGACTCCTATGACTTTTTGTAGTTATGTGTACGGAGCTGAGTGAGGGCTCATTTTTTGCAGACTGATCTGTACTTTTCAGTGGCCATTTAGACTTTTCGGTCATTTAGACTTAAAAAATATTTTAAACCAAAAGTTGTGCTTTTGGTGGGTTTTGAACTAATGGTGGATCTGTGGATAACACTATTATGGGGGATCTCTGTGGATGACACTATTATGGGGGATCTCTGTGGATGACACTATTATGGGGGATCTCTGTGGATGACACTATTATGGGGGATCTCTGTGGATGACACTATTATGGGGGATCTCTGTGGATGACACTATTATGGGGGATCTCTGTGGATGACACTATTATGGGGGATCTCTGTGGATGACACTATTATGGGGGATCTCTGTGGATGACACTATTATGGGGATCTCTGTGGATGACACTATTATGGGGATCTCTGTGGATGACACTATTATGGGGGATCTCTGTGGATGACACTATTATGGGGGATCTCTGTGGATGACACTATTATGGGGGATCTCTGTGGATGACACTATTATGGGGGATCTCTGTGGATGACACTATTATGGGGGATCTCTGTGGATGACACTATTATGGGGGATCTCTGTGGATGACACTATTATGGGGATCTCTGTGGATGACACTATTATGGGGGATCTCTGTGGATGACACTATTATGGGGGATCTCTATGGATGACACTATTATGGGGGATCTCTGTGGATGACACTATTATGGGGGATCTCTGTGGATGACACTATTATGGGGGATCTCTGTGGATGACACTTATGGGGAATCTCTGTGGATGACACTATTATGGGGGATCTCTGTGGATGACACTATTATGGGGGATCTCTGTGGATGACACTATTATGGGGGATCTCTGTGGATGACACTTATGGGGAATCTCTGTGGATAACACTTATGGAGGATCTCTGTGGATGACACTATTATGGGGGATCTATGTGGATGACACTTATGGGGAATCTCTGTGGATGACACTATTATGGGGGATCTCTGTGGATGACACTATTATGGGGGATCTATGTGGATGACACTTATGGGGAATCTCTGTGGATGACACTTATGGGGAATCTCTGTGGATGACACTATTATGGGGGATCTCTATGGATGACACTTATGGGGAATCTCTGTGGATAACACTTATGGAGGATCTCTGTGGATGACACTATTATGGGGGATCTATGTGGATGACACTTATGGGGAATCTCTGTGGATGACACTATTATGGGGGATCTCTGTGGATGACACTATTATGGGGGATCTATGTGGATGACACTTATGGGGAATCTCTGTGGATGACACTTATGGGGAATCTCTGTGGATGACACTATTATGGGGGATCTCTGTGGATGACACTATTATGGGGGATCTCTGTGGATGACACTATTATGGGGGATCTCTGTGGATGACACTATTATGGGGGATCTCTGTGGATGACACTATTATGGGGGATCTCTGTGGATGACACTATTATGGGGATCTCTGTGGATGACACTATTATGGGGGATCTCTGTGGATGACACTATTATGGGGGATCTCTGTGGATGACACTATTATGGGGGATCTCTGTGGATGACACTATTATGGGGGATCTCTGTGGATGACACTATTATGGGGGATCTCTGTGGATGACACTTATGGGGAATCTCTGTGGATGACACTATTATGGAGGATCTCTGTGGATGACACTATTATGGAGGATCTCTGTGGATGACACTATTATGGGGGATCTATGTGGATGACACTATTACGGGGGATCTATGTGGATGACACTATTATGGGGGATCTATGTGGATGACACTTATGGGGAATCTCTGTGGATGACACTTATGGGGATCTCTGTGGATGACACTTGAGGGGGATATTTGTGGATGACACATATATAGCATTTATAGCGGCGAAGTATCAGTATTCATTTTATAAGATGCACTGCCATTTTTCCCACACTTTTGGGGAGGGGGGAGGTGCGTCTTATAAAGCAAAAAATACGGTATATATATATATATATATATATATATATATATACACACATATATATTATAAAAACTTTTTTTTACACTTTTTTTTATAGTTCCCATAAGGAACTTTAACAAGCAATCATTAGACTGCTGTTCTCATAGACTCCAATGCTTTAGCAGGCAGGGGCTCCATAGAAATTACTAAGCAGCACCCTCCCATGATACCCGCCGGGGGGAGGCAGAGAACACTTAAGTTTTCATGCGCACAGATGCCATGGTCAGGTTTGACAACGGCATTGGAAGAGTCAAATGTCTGCGACCGCCATTACCTCCGGTTGCGGGTGCCTGCTGTATGAGGAGCGGAGCGGGCACCATTTTTAAATGCCCGACCGCTGACATATTTTTACGTGGGGTGGTCGGGAAAGGGTTAAGTCAGTTTTTCTTTGCACCAGTTTTGATAAATGCCCTCTCTGTGTTCTACATAATGAATAGAAGTGTAGGACACATTGTGCCACATTTATGTATGCCTGTGCCTCCTGCTCCATTCATACTGTCTGAACACTTAGGCCCCATTCACACAACTGTATTTTTGGTCTGCATCTGACCCATATTTTGCGCAGATTGGATGCGGACCCACTCATTTCTATAGGGCCGAAAAAAAATGCGGTCAGCACACCGTGTGTTGTCTGCATCCATATGTCCATTCCACTGCCCCTGCAAAAAAGAAAGAACATGTCCTATTCTTGCTCGTTTTGCGGACATGAATAGGCATTGGTACAATGGATCAGCGAAAAATAAAACAAATTCAATACAGATGCCACACGGACGTCATCCGTATTTTTGCGGACCGCAAAATACATACGGTCGTGTGAATGCACCCTAAAGCAGCAGTGTTCACATACTGCATGTGCCCCAAGGGCTTAAATCATTTTAGGTTCCACCTGATCATAATTTCTCCATAATGTACAATTTATTCTCTGCTGTAAGGAAGTGACTTGCGTAAATCGCTATTTTTAAAGATGACTCATAAAGATGACAATTTTAGAGAATGGCGTAGAGCAGAGCTGGATACAGTATATTATCCTCTCCTGGTAAGCTGTCACTGAAGGTCCTCATGCCCAGCTGTACTCCCATTATCAGTATCCGATTCTGGCGCCCCTGCAGGTATAGCTGTTATAGGAACATCACTTTTGACAGGTAATATTACCCCTGTCTGGTGTCAGAGCAGAGGTTAGGGTCATATCACTGCTTTCTCCAAAAACGTTTTTTTTTACCATATATAACACTCATCCTTTATGTGCGGGGTAAGTGTGTGCTCTCTGGGACCCCCAGAGAGCACAAGACTGGAGGTCTCCAATTTCCCATGTAAAGGGAGCAGTAGTGCACATGCATGATCGCCTCTATGGGACTGCTAGGGAGAGAGCTCATGAAAATGAATCAAGTCTTTGTCACACACGTGCACTAAGGCTTCATTTACATTTCCCTTTGACGTCCATAGAAAAATCCGTCCATGTTTCGTCCGTGAAGATGCCCGTGAATAATCCGCGTGTCCGTTTTTTTTGTCCTCCATGTCATCCATATCTCCCGGACACTGATCAGCAAGAAATTAATTTCCATAGCCTTTCCTAACAGTGGCCAGTGTAAAATGGGCCAAACATGGATGCCATCCGTGTGTGTCAGTGATTTTTCATGGACCCATAGACCTCAGGGGTGTGTTAGGTCCACTCCACGGACCAAAGTGCATGATATTTTCACTGATCCATGGTCAGTAAACAAATACTTATATGTGAGCAGACACATTAAAATCAATGGGTATGTGTGCTGTGCTGGAAAATGCAAATAGCACATGTCAGTGAAAAATGGAAATGTGAAAGAGACATCAGAGACCTCCCTTCTTGTAATTGCTGATGGCTCCTGACGGTAGGGCAAGCAGTTCGGATTTGAAATCTGTAGCATATTAATTTATATTGCGGATTTCAATCTTTCATGCAGTGCAGAGGTTGAGAGATTGCTTCTCTACAGTCATCTTATTATCATCTCAGGCAGCATTACAATGACAGGTAGCACGTATAAATATATATATATATATATATATATATATATATATATATACAGTCGTGGACAAAAGTTTTGAGAATTACATAAATATTGGAATTTGGAAAAGTTGCTGCTTAGGTTTTTATAATAGCAATTTGCATATACTCCAGAATGTTATGAACAGTGGTCAGATGAATTGCATAGTCCTTCTTTGCCATGAAAATGAAAAACCTTTCCACTGCATTTTATTGCTGTCATTAAAGGACCTGCTGAGATCATTTCAGTAATCATCTTGTTAACTCAGGTGAGAATGTTGACGAGCACAAGGCTGGAGATCATTATGTCAGGCTGATTGGGTTAAAATGGCAGACTTGACATGTTAAAAGGAGGGTGATGCTTAACCACTTGCCGCCACGCTAACGCCGATGGGCGTCAGCGCGGCGGCTCTCTCAGGTCTCACTGCCGCCTATCGGCGTCATCTCGTGAGACCCGAGATTTCACATGAGCAGCGCGCGTCGTGCGTGCGCGTTCATGTGATCGGAGCCGGGACAACTGAAACTACAGCCTGCCAGCGCTGATCATGCGCTGGCAGGCTGTAGATGCGAAAAAACCGCATTTAAATCGCATATCAGACGCTGTTTTTAAACAGCGTCTGATATGCCTGCTATCTGCTCGTCTGGTGGTCCCTTTGTTTGGGACCACCAGAGGAAACTATAGGAAAAGTGCACCAATCACTACACACACCCCCACCCCCATCACTGATTAACCCCTGATCACCCATGTCACCCCCTGATCACCCCCTGTCACCCCCTGTCACTAATCACCCCCTACAGGCTCATTCAGACGTCCGTATGTGTTTTGCGGATCCATGGATCTGCGGATCCATGGATCTGCGGATCCATGGATCTGCGAATCCGCAAAATACGGACACCGGCAATGCGCTTTCCGCATTTGCAGATCCGCACAGAACTATATAGAAAATGCTTTTCTTGTCCGCAATTGCGGACAAGAATAGGACATGTTCTATATTTTTGCGGAACGGAAGTGCAGACCCGGAGCGCGGATCCGTAATTCGGATCCGAGCGGGACAAAGTCTGTCCCCATAGAAATGAATGGGTCCGCAATTCCGTTCCGCAAACAGAATTTCGGACGTGTGAATGGGGCATAAGGGTCCCGTTATCACCGCCAGTTAGTTAGCTACTTGTTAGTTAGCTAGCGCCCACCGCACCGCAATCACTGATTTTGGCAGAGATTTTTCATCCACATTGACCGATGCGAATGAAAAAATCTGTGCCGTTCATTTTTTTTTTTTTCAGCGCAGCGGCTGAACGGAAAAAAAATCTCATTACCCGTATGCTCAATATAAGGAGAATCGCAGAAACTCCTAATGCTGGCCATACGTGTAATGATTGCGGAGACCCTCAAATGCCAGGGCAGTACAAAAACCCCACATGTGACCCCATTTTAGAAAGAAGACACCCCAAGGTATTCCGTGAGGGGTATGGTGAGTTCATGTAAAATTTTATTTTTGTCACAAGTTAGTGGAATATGAGACTTTGTAAAAAAATATATATATATATCAATTTCCGCTAACTTGTGTCAAAATTTTTTTTTCTGTGAACTCGCCATACCCCTCACAGAATACCTAGGGTGTCTTCTTTCCACAATGAGGTCACATGTGGGTATCTATACTGCCCTGGCATTTTAGGAGTGCTAAGCGTGAGAATCCAAATGCGTAAAAATGGCCTGTGAAATCCTAAAGGTACTCATTGGTTTTAGGGCCCCTTTGCGCATCTTGGCTGCAAAAAGTGTCACTCATGTGGTATCGCCGTACTCAGGAGAAGTAGGGCAATGTGTTTTGGGGTGTATTTTTACATATACCCATGCTGGGTGTGAGAAATATCGCTGTAAACGACAACTTTTTAAATTTTTTATACAAAGTTGTCAGTTTACAGAGATATTTCTCTCACCCAGCATGGTATATGTAAAATACACCCCAAAACACATTGCCTACTCCTGAGTCGGCGATACTATGATGTCACTTTGCAGCCAAATGCAAAGGCTAAATTCATGAGTACCTTTTAGGAAGAGCATTTTTACGCATTTTCTTCTCACGCTTTAGGGCCCCTAAAATGCCAGGGCAGTATAAATACCCCACATGTGACCCCATTTTGGAAAGAAGACACCCCAAGGTATTCGCTGAGGGGCATAGTGAGTCCATGAAAAATTAAACTTTTTGTCAAAAGTTAGCGGAAAGGGAGACTTTGTGAGAAAAACAATAAAAAATCAATTTCCACTAACTTGTGCCAAAAATTTTTTCTATGAACTCGCCATGCCCCTCATGGAATATCTTGGGGTGTCTTCTTTCAAAATGGGTCACATGTGGGTATTTATACTGCCCTGGCATTTTAGAGACCCTAAAGCATGAGAAGAAAATGCGTAAAAATGCCCTCCTAAAAGGTACTCATGGGAATTTGGGCCCTTTGCGCATCTTGGCTGCAAAAAGTGTCACTCATGTGGTATCGCCGTACTCAGGAGAAGTAGGGCAATGTGTTTTGGGGTGTATTTTTACATATACCCATGCTGGAGTGAGAGAATATCTCTGTAAACTGACAACTTTGTATAAAAAAATTTAAAAAGTTGTCGTTTACAGCGATATTCTCACACCCAGCATGGTATATGTAAAATACACCCCAAACACATTGCCTACTTCTCCTGATACGGCGATACTACATGAGTGACACTTCTTGCAGCCAAGATGCGCAAAGGACCCTAAAACCAATGAGTACCTTTAGGATTTCACAGGGCATTTTACGCATTTAGATTCTCACGCTTTAGGTTCCCTAAAATGCCAGGTGAGTATAAATACCCCACATGTGACCCCATTTTGGAAAGAAGACACCCCAAGGTATTCCGTGAGGGGCATGGCGAGTTCACAGAATTTTTTTTGGCACAAGTTAGCGGAAATTGATATATTTTTATTTTTTTATTTTGTTTTTACAAAGTCTCATATTCCACTAACTTGTGACAAAAATAAAATTTTACATGAACTCACCATACCCCTCACGGAATACCTTGGGGTGTCTTCTTTCTAAAATGGGGTCACATGTGAGTATTTATACTGTCCTGGCATTTTAGAGGCCCTAAAGCGTGAGAAGAAGTCTGGAATCCAAATGCGTAAAAATGCCCTGTGAAATCCTAAAGGTACTCATTGGAATTAGGGCCTTTGCACCCAGGCTGCAAAAAGTGTCACATATGTGGTATCGCCGTACTCAGGAGAAGTGGGGCAATGTGTTTTGGGGTGTATTTTTATATATACCCCTGCTGGAGTGTGAGAAATATCTCTGTAAATGACAATTTTTACATTTTTTATACAAAGTTGTCAGTTTACAGAGATATTTCTCTCACCCAACATAGGTATATGTAAAAATACACCCCAAAACACATTGCCCTACTTCTCCTGAGTACGGCGATACCACATGAGTGACACTTTTTGCAGCCTGGGTGCAAAGGACCCTAAACCAATGAGTACCTTTAGCTTTTACATGGCGGCTCACAATTTAGCCCCGCCCAAAATGCCAGAACAGTACAAACACCCCACAAATGACCCCATTTCGGAAAGTAGACACCCCAAGGTATTCACTGAGGGCATAATGAGCCCGTATGAGATTTTTTTTTTTTGCCAGAAGTTAGCAGAAATGGAAACTTTATTATTATTTTTTTCCTCAGAAAGTGTCATTTTCCGCTAACTTGTGAAAAAAATGAAATGATACATGAACTCACCAAGCCCCTCCGCGAATACTTTGGGGTGTCTTCTTTCTAAAATGGTGTGATTTGGGGGTATTTATACTTTCCTGGCATTCTAGCACCTGAAGAAACACGACAGGCGCTCAGAAAGTCAGAGCTGCTTCAAAATGCCGAAATTCACTTTTTGCACCATAGTTTGTAAACGCTATAACTTTTACCCAAACCAATAAATATACACTTATTGGACTTTTTTTATCAAAGACATGTAGAACAATACATTTAGAGAAAAATTTATATAGAAATTTAGTTTTTTTTAAAAAATTTTACAACAGAAAGTGAAAAATGTCATTTTTTTGCAAAAATGTCGTTAAATTTTTATTAATAGCAAAAAAAGTAAAAATGTCAGCAACAATGAAATACCACCAAATGAAAGCTCTATTAGTGAGAAGAAAAGGAGGTAAAATTCATTTGGGTGGTAAGTTGCATGACGGAGCAATAAACGGTGAAAGTAGTGTAGTGCGGAATTGTAAAAAAGGGCCTGGTCACTAGGGGGGTATAAACCTGTGGTCTTCAAGTGGTTAAAATTATTGTTCTTCCATTGTTAACCGTGGTGACCTGTAAAAAAACGCGTGCAGCCATCATTGCATTGAATAAAAATGGCTTCACAGGCAAGGATATTGTGGCTACTAAGATTGCACCACAATCAACAATTTATAGGATCATCAAGAACTTCAAGGAAAGAGGTTCAATTCTTGTTAAGAAGGTTTCAGGGCGTCCAAGAAAGTCCAGCAACTGCCAGGATCGTCTCATAAAGAGGATTCAGCTGCGGGATCGGAGTGCCACCAGTGCAGAGCTTGCTCAGGAATGGCAGCAGGCAGGTGTGAGCGCATCTGCACGCACATTGAGACGAAGACTTTTGGAAGATGGCCTGGTGTCAAAAAGGACAGCAAAGAAGCCACTTCTCTCCAAAAAATCAGGGACAGATTGATCTTCTGCAGAAAGTATGGTGAATGGACTGCTGAGGACTGGGGCAAAGTCATATTCTCCGATGAAGCCTCTTTCCGATTGTTTGGGGCATCAGGAAAAAGGCTTGTCCGGAGAAGAAAAGGTGAGCGCTACCATCAGTCCTGTGTCATGCCAACAGTAAAGCATCCTGAGACCATTCATGTGTGGGGTTGCTTCTCATCCAAGGGAGTGGGCTCACTCACAATTTTGCCCAAAAACACAGCCATGAATAAAGAATGGTACCAAAAACCCTCCAACAGCAACTTCTTCCAACAACAGTTTGGTGAAGAACAACGCATTTTCCAGCACGATGAAGCACCGTGCCATAAGGCAAAAGTGAGAACTAAGTGGCTCGGGGACCAAAACGTTGACATTTTGGGTCCATAGCCTGGAAACGCCCCAGATCTTAATCCCATTGAGAACTTGTGGTCAGTCCTCAAGAGGCGGGTGGACAAACAAAAACCCACTAATTCTGAAAAACTCCAAGAAGTGATTATGAAAGAATGGGTTGCTATCAGTCAGGAATTGGCCAGAAGTTGATTGAGAGCATGCCCAGTCGAATTGCAGAGGTCCTGAAAAAGAAGGGCCAACACTGCAAATACTGAATCTTTGCATAAATGTCATGTAATTGTCGATAAAAGCCTTTGAAACGTATGAAGTGCGTGTAATTATATTTCACTACATCACAGAAACAACTGAAACAAAGATCTAAAAGCAGTTTTGCAGCAAACTTTGTGAAAACTAATATTTGTGTCATTCTCAAAACTTTTGGCCACGACTGTATCTAGACAACACAGGATCCACTATTCAAAGTAGGCGATATCACAGCTTATCTACTCTCCTTCCCTGCACAATGACCTCTACACAGGTCACATAGCATGCCCGCAACACTCTCCCATAGAAATCAATAAACCTCCCAATACTACGGTTCCTATGGGCCATTAGGCTGCTGTAAAGCTCAAGCAAGATGGCTGTACTCAATCATGTTCAGAAAACAGAATAAAAAACTTACCATTAGAAAATAAAAATATCAGTATCTGGTTTTAATTAGTAATATGTGCGTATACATATATGAAATTCCCTTCAAAGCGACCTTCAGGGAAGGCACAGAACGCTTACCTGGTGCCCTCATTTTCATCTTTTTCGCTGCAGACACATCACTTCCCAGGCTCCTCTTCTGTCATCCAAGATGGTTATACGTCCTATGCATTTGGTAGCCCAAGACACTTCCTGCTGCCCTTAGATTGGCTACTACCACTGCATTCGTGAATGTTGCTGGCCAATCCAAGAACAGGGCAACAAATAGTGTGCAACAAATAGACCGAGAAGTGGTGCGGCCATCTTGTATGGCAGAAAAGGAGCCCAGCAATTATCACATCTGTAACTAATAAGATGAAAAGGAGGTCAATGTATAATGAGTATGCAGTTATCTCCTAAGCTCCCTCTAGTGGTGACTGTAACCAGGCAGAATTTTATCATTTAAAGAGCATCTGTCAGCAGGATCAAGCCTCTTTAACCAGTCATGTTGCCTGGTAGGGCTGATCCTGCTGATTAAAAGCATACCTTTGAATGGAAGAGCCTTTGTAGTTATGGATAAAATTAACTTTTAATTCTTATGTAAATAAAGACTTAAGTGCACTGAGGGTTAGGTCCTAGGCCACTCCTGCACCCCATGATTGACAGGAAGAAGCATCAGCTATGTTCTCTCACCTGACCTTATGCCATGCACTTCATTATCGGCGCATGCGCAGAATGTCTGCTTCTGCTTACCCTGACGTACAGATGACTACTGCACATGTGCCGACGGTTGAATGTACTGTACGGTGCAGGTGTAGGATTACAGAGCCAGGTGAGAGGATGCTGCCCATGCCTGGCCCTGTCAAACAAGGGGAGGAGGAAGGTATGCTTTTAATGAGCAGGACCAGCTCTACCAGTTATGGAGAAAATTTACTTTTAATTTGTATGCAAATGAAGGCTAAAGTGCACCAGGGTCCTAGCCCCTCTGTGCACCTTGGCTCCTCTGCTCTGTAGCACTGGCCACTTCCCCCTTCTTGTTATTGACCATAGCATCTGAGGGGTTAAATGATCGTGATCAGCATTATCTCCCATCCCCTTCATTGCGGGTGGGTGGCGGCAATGACCGACGTGGGAGAAAATTAGGAGTAGAAATCGGTCACAGAAAATCTGGTGGACTTCTCAAAGAGGTGTCTTTTCAGATTGGTTTCACTGTATCATCAACAACCTTCACATTTAGAATTATTACACAATATTAACCAACAATCAATCATTATTTCAAAAAAGTGTGATAAGAATTTAAAGGATTTCTACAATACCACAGAATGAAAAAAGAACACCTAAAAACGTGGTTATTGAGCTGAGATTGGTGGTTGGTCAAGGATCACTCAACCAAGGTGGTGCAGCCTTTATTTTTATCTCTGCAGCAGGGTATATGTTGACACAGGGTCACATTGATAGTGGGTGGCATCTCCCTTTGCCACGATACAGGTGGCTACTCTGGTATAGTAACGGTCATACAGATGCTGGATATCCTCCTGTGATATGCCATTCCAAGCTCTTTCAACTTGGAGCCATAGTTCAGCCAAGGTGGTTGTTGGCTGCTATGCATGGAAGATCCATCACCCCATCCAGTCCCAGAAATTCTCGATGGGGGAGCTGGCCAGGAGAGCTGCTGGATACCCTGAAGAGCACGTTGTGTAGTGTGGGTAGTTTGTGGGTGAACGTTATGTTCGCACCACACAACCTATCCAGCAGCTCCCCTGGCCAGCTCGATCACCAGATCACTCCCTCATCGAGAATGCATGGGACTGGATGGGGCACCATGGTTGTATGATCATTGACCAAGCTCCACTAGCAGTTTAGACTTTGTCAATCTCACCTCAGTCACACTAAGTTTTCCAGGTGTTCTTTTTTCATTTTCTGCTAGTGTAACACCATAGATGTAACGACTATCATTACGTAAATCGTTAGGTCTATGGCCCCTTCTAGTCACATATTTCATTGCATAAAGATGTCAAATACAACACAAATCAATGCAGTTGAAAGGAACAAAAGAAGGTGGGCAGACCTACCATTGCTTGTGGTTATGATGTCAAGGCAGCCTAATGCAACAGGCACAAAAAAAACAAAAAGAATACAAACTTAAGGTCTATTAACTGTAGTCATCCAGATGAGACACCGAAACACACCAACGTACAAGGCCCACAGCGATGTATCCACTGACACTGGGTACGGTTCAGGCAAAGGGTCACAAATAACAGACAAACACCACGATGCAGAACAAAGAAGATGCAACAAATTATCACAGATGCAAACAGTAAAATGGTGTCCTCTATGTAACTCATTCCCAGAACCTAACATTATGCTACTGGTTCTACTGGTATAAGGATGAAGTACCAGTGTGCCATTGTCATGGAGTCCTGTTGTGTCATTGTTCTGTTTCTCCATGTGCCATTATTCTCGGACAAGTATCTATATGATGGGTCCTGTATCACTGTGTCTGGAACAGCCACTAAAACATTGATGTATTGTTCCACTGTACTGATGCATGCAGCGCTATTTTTACTGACAAGACACCGCGTTGGATCAGGATGGCAGGGATGGATTGGCCATAAACCCTACAGGGAAATTTCCCGGGGGGCCGATGTCCGGAGGGCCACCCAAGTCCTCTCTGCCTCTGAACGGGTACATAATCAACTCTCACTAGTAATTAATGCCGTGAAAATCAGGTACTCATGTACCCAGCCAGCTCACCTCCTAAGCCCGCTGATCCATGGACAGCTGGAGGAGGAGGACAGAAGATGGTAGCTATTGATGGCCACCACAGAGGGACAGCTCTTGGGGCAGTATATTGTTCTACACTGTTTTATTTGGTTCTGCTGGGATGGTACTTTGCATTATGGTACTGTTGACCTTGCCTACTTGTGTTGCCTCGCCTTCTGTTAATTTGGACCTGCCTACAAAATGGGTCCACTTTTCGTTTTTAGTTTTTTCCAGGGCCACGGCAGGATGGACCCCATGGTCCAACTTACAATGGATCCACAGGGGTGGATTTGGCGTAGAGATGAGTGAATCAATTTAACAACAAGCAGGTTTCGGGACCTGTGTGTTGGCATCCCTGAAACTAAAGATGCTCTCCCTGCCTCTTGATTGACTGGACTGAACATCTAGGCAAGCCCAGAAAATCTTCCGCCTGCACCCTTGCTCCGAGTAGCGGCGCTTGCGCAGGGGCTCTGCTTCTGCTACTTCCTATTTCCGTGCTATCAAATGTATCCGCAGCTAATAAGACCTAACCTTTTCCACTGTTGTTGTCTTTCTCAGCTCTGCATAGTGTCACACCTATGGACCAGCTCAAATACGTAGATGTTTGCAAACCATCATCATCATCATCATCACCATAGTAACTAGCTTGAGTAAACCAGCCGTAATAGCAAGGCACATACCCTGTCTTTCATATACAACCCATACACTGGTTATGGACTAGTACCGTGCATGAATCCTTTCCAGCCAGTTATTCTGCTGACACCCTACACCGTAATAAACTGATGCAAGCAGAATGGTCATGTTACCTATTTGTGAATATTTTATCCCAAAGGTTTACTACCCTGAATAGACAGTATATCCAATGCTACAATTGTAGTACTGTATGGCTATCCACTGAAGGGAGTATATGCCACAGAAGACAGTCCATGGAATTCTAGCTGAAGCCTGTGTATGGTGCCACCTATCCATAGGCATAGCAACTCTATCCTGGGTGGGGAACTAGCCTTAAAGAGGACCTGTCACCTGAAAATGCACTCTGAAAGCAGCATGTTGTCGAGCGGGAGAGGCTGAGCGCATTGATATATAGTTTTATGGGAAAAAATTCAGCAAAATCTGTAATTTTTACATTTATGTCTTAGCTTTTTTTCACTTCCTGTGAGCAGCTATCGGTACAGGAGGGAGGGGTTATCAGTGACTGACAGCTATCCCTGTATACACACAATGCTATCAATCACTGATGACCCCTCCCTCCTGTACCGATAGCTGCTCATAGGAGGTAGAAAAAGCAGAGACATAAATGTATAAATTACAGGTTTTACTGAATCTTTTCCCCTATATATCAATCTGCTCGGCTTCTCCTGCTCTATAACATGCTGCTTTCTTAAAACAAAACAGGATCATGTTAAAAAAAATGGATCTTAATATCTGAAGCAACAAGATCCTGTTTTTTTTTTTGGATCAGAGGAATGGAAAGCTAAACGGTGATGTGAACTCAGCCTTACCTCTTACCTATGATGCCTGATGCTCATTCCTTACATTATGTGCCTGTCCCTTTCCTTTGTGACAGATGGCATTGCCCCAATTGCACTAAAAGGAAATCTACATTTGGCTGACAGCTATTCCTCCTGAAAAACCACATACACATGCACACTTGGCTTGGCCAAGCATGCATGTGTTCTCAGTGGGTAACAGGAAATAAGTCACTTTTAGAAACCTCTGGCGACAGTTATATCCCTGAGAACCAAAGCATTGGGCATGAAATGCAACAGCCCCAAACAACAGATGTGAGGGCACCCTTATACACATTAGATGGTCGGCTAGTGTTGCCAAAATCAGTGGGGGTTGCCAACATTCCTCTTATTTGTGTGGCAAGCTTTAGTCTGCACAGTAGTTCACATGCCAGTGCTGCAGTATGTGCTCCAGAGCTGTTCTTCCTCTTGTGACCACTGACAGCCATTGCAGTGAGCTATCTTTTCGGCACGCATACACACTATGCACCCTCTCCTCCCGCCTTCCCCTCCCCTGCTTCCATGTCTGCCAGTCTTACATATGTTACCCCTGAAGTCACACTTTAGTGCCTCTCTTGCCTTTTTGGATTTGTATACACTCGGCACTCCTGCTGCTGTAAAACTACAACTCCCAGCATAAACGCCTACTTGGCTGTTCTTGTAACTTCCATAAAAGTGAAAGGAGGATTCTGGGAGTTGTAGTTTCAGAAGTAGAACAGCTGGAGAGCCTGAGGTTGCTGATCCCTGGTATATACAAAGTACTGCCTGAAAAAATAGCTATACAATATAGCAAGCCGTGCAGATGATAAATACAGTGTATATTTAGTCATCTCAGCATTTAGGACTCGGTAAAGTCAAATCTCTCTCTGTGGGAAATCGGCCAAAACAGCAATAAACCTGTGATATTTTTGAGGTTGTTTACAGGAACCATTAATTAGAGTCCGAATATAGGATCCAATAATCCTCTATTGATCAGGGCAGAAATCGATCATGTGGATGAAATAAAATGTAACCTTGCAAATCTTCACTTTGCATTATGTCTTAGATGGCCTATTCAAGGCTTTTAGCACAATGCACTTTCTATTGTAGACATAAACCCCAACTTATTGGCAAGCCACGCGACACGAGCGGACAGCGCTAAATGGTAACATTAGGCAGATTTCGCACAGTATTCAGATTCTCTGCTGCCTGCCAAAAACCCATCTTCAGCTACTTAAATATGCACAGAATTACTTTCCTGCTACCAGTGGATATTTCTCTTATAGCTGATGTCCTTAATACATTTCCGCTGATTTCACTATGGCAGTCCCACTCTTGTCCATAGGATGGATCTGGTAAAACAGCTGACTTGAATGGTGCCTAGCTGCAATACCGCGCACTGCCCATGGACAAGAGTGGCGCTGTTTCAGGAAGAAAGCAGCTATATTTTTTTCAGTCTGCTGTAGAATCAACATATAAAATTAAACATTGCTCGCCCTGTAGTTATTTTGATACAGAAAACAAAATCTAATGCTAATGCGTATGTTATCTCTGGTGCCTCCCTGCACTAGCCTATGGTCTCCCTGTACTTCTGATGTTCTGTTCTACAATGTAAGTTATATAATGCCTTCTTTTATATGAAGAGTTAATCTACAAACCTAATATAAAGTTGAGCAACTTTGTAACTAAATGACTTTGCATTTCTTATTTTGTGGAGTTACAGCCCAGAGCTGCATTCACAATTCTGCTGGTTACTAGAAGTCTACAAGACTGTTAACAGGCACAAACTTAAAGGCTATGTACACCTTTAAAAGCATTTTTTGTTTATGATTGCATTTTACTTATTTTTGGCTAAAAATCATATTTTCAATTGGCCTTTATTCAAAATATTGAGCCATTCTGTCACAAAGAGGGAACCGTTTTTCTAGCTGTATGACTGGTACTTTCACTGTGTGCCTGTCATCTAATAAACCTTATCTCTAAACTACTAAGAGGTCATAAACATTTATTTTAGCCACATTCTTATCAGTAAGATAAGGACTGAGCTATAATGAGTGATTATAAGGTCAGAGAGCAGAGATAAGGAGCCCGTCAGCTCCCAAACTGACGGAAAAGAGAGAAAATCCACAGGCAGCTAGTAGAGCATCTGAGCTCGGTACAGAAAAAAGATTCCATGTTGTTAATAAAGACCAATTGGAAAAATGATTTTAGCTCAAAATGAGTACAATGGAATAATGAAAAGATTGCCCCCAAAGGTGTACATAGCCTTTAAAGGGGTTTCTTTTCCAAAGGATAGATCACCAATATCTGGTTGATGGGTGTCTGACTTCCGACTCCCCCTACAATCAGCTGTGCATCAGAAGCAGCTCCATACTGTGTAGTGGCTGTGCCTAGTTACAGAAGTTCCCATTCAACTGAATGCCCAGCAGCTCCTGCAAACTGCTGATCAGTAGGGATGCTGGGAGTTGGACCTCTGACGATCTGATGATCTATCCTAACTTCATAAGGTTAGGCCGTTAATAATAAAGGTCTGGAAAACCACTTTCACAAATTTATAATGCAGGGTGGGGCAGGTAATTTAGAAATGCTATTAGATTTTGGCTCAGAAGCTGGCAGAATTGTGAATGCAGCTCTGGACTATAATACAGACTGTACCACTGATGTTCAAAGTCAGATACTACTTCAGTTTATGGTTTTATTTTAGAATATACTTACCTGGAGGTGAGTGTTCTTAAAGGGGTTATCCAAGGTTGGAAATGGCCCCCCCATACGCCTGGGCACCTCACATTAAATATACTTACCTGGCTCCCCGCTCCCTGTGCCGCTCCTGGTCCCCGCACCGCCGCAGCTGCTTCTCTCCGTGCGCGGATGGAGAGTAGCCAATGGCAGGCAGTGATGGGGACGAGCCTCCTTAGCATTGCGTGTGACACTAGGGAGGCTCGTACCCGTCGCCGCCTACCATTGGCTGCTCTCCATCCGTGCACGGGGAGAAGCAGCTGCGGCAGTGCGGGGACCAGGAGCAACGCAGGGACAGGGGAGCCAGGTAAGTAAAATCAGTGTGAGGGCCCCCGGGCATATGGAGGCCATTTTCAACCTCGGATAACCCCTCTAACATTGCTCATGAAAAGCAGCTTGCATAGTTCATTGTTACATAGTAACAATGTAATGTATTGTGTGCACACAGTCAGTTTTATGTAGAGTAATTCTGTGTATGACACCAAGGTTCATTCATGAACCTGTAGAACGTCACTGATGTCAGTGTTGAAGACCACCTAATGCTTCTCTGTGACCTCTGTCTATGGTGCTGAAACATTTCTCTATTATTTGTCCGTAGTTGAAGTTCTCCACTAGACTTCATGATAATTCATAATGCCACCATTAATATGGTTTAAAAAGACCAATGAAGCTTTATTATTTATGGGACAATCCACCTTGTAGCTGCTGATGAACCTCCTTTTAATGTAGGTTAAAGGGGTTTTCTGAGATTTTGATATTGATGGCCTATACTCGGGATAGGTAACCAATATCACATCAGTGAGGGTCCAACTCCTGGTCTTGCCGCAGATCAGCTGTGTGAAGAGGTCGCAGTACTCCACAGAGCCAAATAGGCCAGTGACATTACGTCCATTGGTCACATGGTCTAGGTGCTGCTCAGTTCCATTCAAGTGAATCGGGCTGAGTTGCAATACTAAGCACGCCCACTATCCGGTAGACACAACAGTTCTTGCTAAGCTGCGAAGAGGCCTCTGCGTTTACTAGAGCACTGCAGCCTCCTCAAACAACTGATCAGTAGTGGGTCCCAGGTATCAGACCCCACTGATCCGATATTGATGACCTATCTTGAGTATGGGTCATCTATATCAGAATCTCAGAAAACCCCTTTTAAGCAGCAGTACTCAATGTCATGCAGCATCTACAAAAGCAAATAGGATTTTGTGTGTATAAATAGAGAGAAAACCTGTGATCCCAAGGTAATATTAACCTCTATAAATTCCTTAAAGACCACACCTCAAATATGAGATTCCGTTTTGAGCTCCAAATTGTACAAAGAATATAGGACAGCTGAAAAGCTCTCGAATGTGGGCAACTAGATTATTAAATCTTTGAAATCTTTGCTAATTTATTGAAAAGGAAAAACTAAAAACTTGCATTGACATAAGTATTCAGACCCTTTAAGTACTTGAAGCCCGTTTGGCAGCGATTGCAGCCTCTAGTCTTCATGGTTATGATGCAATGATTTTTTGCCACTCTTCTCTACAGGTCCTCTCAAGCTCTGGGTATGTTGGTGGACAGCCATTTTCAGGTCTCTCCATAGGCTGGCTTCAAGTCAGAGCTCTGTCTAGGCCAAAGACATTCACAGAGCTGTCCCTAAGCCGTTCCTGCGTTGTCTTGGCTATGTGCTTAGGGTCATTGTCTTGTTGGAAGGTGAAGCGGTGGCCCAATCTGAGGTCCAGAGCGCTCTGGATCAGTTATTCATGAAGAACATCTATGTACTTTGCTATATTCAGCTTTCCCTCACCCCTGACCAGTCTCCCTGTTCGAGCTGCTGAAAAACACCCCCCACAGTATGAGTTAAAAATTGAGGCCAAAAAGTTAAATCTTGGTTCCATTAGGATCTTGTTTCTCACAGTCTGATAGACATTTAGATGCTTTGATGTAAGCTCCAGGTGGGCTTTTATGTGTCTTTTACTGAGGAGAGGCTTCTTTCTGGCCCTCTGTGATAAGGCCCTCTGCTCCAGTAATGGTTGACCTTCTGAAAGTTTCTCTCATCTGCACACATCATCTCTGGAGGTCAGCCAGAGTGACTACTGGGTTTTTAGTCACTTCTGTTACCAAGGCCATTTTCCCCTGATTACTAAGTTTGAAGGGACATCCAGCTCTAGGAAGAATCCTGGTTGTTACAAGCGTCTTCCATTTTAAAAATATAGAGGCAACTGTGATCTTGGGAATTTTCAGTGCAGCAGAAATGTTTTTTGTATCCTTCTGTAGACCTGTGTCTCCGCACAATCATTTCTCTGAGCTCTACAGGCAGTTCTTTCCTCCTTATGGCTTGTTTTTTTGTCTGATATACACTTTACATGTGTCTTTTCCAAATCATGTTCAATCAACTGAATTTACCATGCGTGGACTCCAATCAAGGTGTAGAAACATCTAAAAGATGGATCTAGAGAAATGGAAAGCACCAGAGCTACATTTCAAGTGGTACAGCAAAGGGTCTGAACACTTATATCCATGCGAAATTTAAGTTTTTCCTTTTCAATGAACTTGCAAACATTTTCATTCCATTCTCATTATGGGGAACTGAGTGCAGATTGATGGGTCAAAAGATGATTTTTTTTTTTTAGTTTAGCCCAAGGCCACAACACAACATATATGTGAAAAAAGTGAAAAGGTCTTTAGACTTTCTGAATATACTGTACGTGTGGTTAATACAAAGAACTAGCACACGCTTTATTCATTCCAAGAACTGTACAACGGCTAGGAGACAGTCATTACATGGAAGAATGGTAGATATCACTACAGGAAAGGATTCTTTACAGTTACAGCATTCAGACTATGGAATGTCCTACCCCAGTGATGGGCAAAGTGCGGCTCTCCAGCTGTTGGAAAAAAAAAACTACAACTCCCACCATGCCCTGCAGTAGGCTGATAGCTGTAGACAGTCTTTGCATGCTGGGAGTTGTAGTTCTGCAACAGCTGGAGAGCCGCACTTTGCCGATCACTGTCCTACCCCAAGAGGTAGTAATTGAAGATATTATGTTGGTATTTAAAAAAACTGGCTGGATGCTTATAGGGGACAGAGCAGATTACTACAACTCTGCTCCTATTGTAGTAAGGGTACATTCACACGTCCGCAAATTGCAGATCCGCAAAACACGGACACCCGGCCATGTGCGTTCCGCATATTGCGGACAGCACATGGCCGGCACTTTAATAGAAATGCCTTTTCTTGTCCATGTCTGCGGACAAGAATAGGACATGTTCTATTTTTTTGCAGGACGGAAGGGCAGATGAGGAACGGAAGTGCGGATGCAGACAGCACACTGTGTGCTGTCCGCATCTTTTCCGGCCCCATTGAAAATTAATGGGTCCGGATCCGTTGCGGAATGGATCAGGATCCATTTTGCGGACGTGTGAATGGACCCTTAACGGGAGCAGCGCTGTGGTCACCAGTTCCATCCATTACACAGAATTGATGAGAGCTACTGCAGAAAAGATGATCCTGACAATAGGCCATCAATATAAAAGGACCGAAAAACCTTTTTAAGTAATAATCAATGACCTTGATGGTTACAAATAATTTAACTCAGAATTAAGTGTAAATAATCTTAGATGAACGTGATGATCATGTGTCTTTTTCAAAGAAACTATGTAACAATGAACTATGCAAGCTGCTTTTCATGAGCAATGTTAAAGGGGTTATCCGAGGTTGAAAATGGCCCCCATATGCCCGGGCCCCTCACACTGATTTTACTTACCTGGCTCCCCTATCCCTGCGTCGCTCCTGGTCCCCGCACTGCCGCAGCTGCTTCTCCCCGTGCGCGGATGTAGAGCAGCCAATGGTAGGCGGCGACGGGTACGAACCTCCCTAGTGTCACACGCAATGCTAAGGAGGCTCGTCCCCATCACTGCCTGCCATTGGCTACTCTCCATCCGCGCACGGGCAGAAGCAGCTGCGGCGGTGCCGGGACCAGGAGCGGCACAGGGAGCGGGGAGCCAGGTAAGTATAGTCAGTGTGAGGGGCCCAGGCGTATGGGGGGGGGGGCCATTTCCAACCTTGGATAACCCCTTTAAGAACACTCACCTCCAGGTAAGTATATTCTAAAATTAAACCATAAACTGAAGTAGTATCTGACTTTGAATATCTAACACTATCCCTTCAGCATACAGAAATGTAGGCCTGTACTTTACTGTCATAAGTGTTGGTGTTTATAGGGATTTTCTGGGAGTACAGTATTGATGGTCTATCCTCAGGATAGGTCATCAATATCCCATCAGTGAGGGTCCAACTCCCGGCCTACCTGCAGATCAGCTGTGTGAAGAGGTCCCATCACTCCACAGAGCCAAAGATAGACTAAAACGGAGAATCAAATTTCTAGGAGTATACCTGCTCTGTGATCCTGCCGGCTGCAACTCACAACCCAACCACTGGGCGGCTGCAAATAACACATATAGGATAGACATCTCATGACACAATATGATGTTATTTCGGCCTAGTCACAAACAATAATTTGTGCTGGATGTTGAGCCTGACAACTGGTATGATCATATTAATAAAACTCGTCCATTAACACAGTGGGTGGCACCTGAAGAGCTGGAGCTTGCTGTTCTAGAGAAGACTATTGACCTCTATAATAAAGTAGCTTTGTCAACTTCTTGAGACTTCTAATACTAGGAGAACGTCTACCCCAGTCTATTAGATATAGTGGAGCAGCTCTCTGAAATAACTGTGAACAATAGACATCCAAGGAGCATGTTACTATACCATATTTTACTGCATAGGGGCTTCAGGAAAAACATATATGGGGTTGTATTTCTCCTGTAGACTATGTGGTCTCCAGTGTCTCCAAGATCTGCAATCTGAAGTGTTGCCCAAACCCGACAACCCGATTAAAGCTCATATGCTATGTAATCTGTAATTCACGGACAACATAGACAAATGTGAAAAGGCGAAAATGAAATGGACGTCAGGTGAGGAGACTGCTCATCTGGACTATTTATCTCAAGCAATATTAATCAACCTTAATGTAGAAACAAATAAACTAGACTGAAGTCAGAAGACATTGTGAAGCTGGTTTTACAGTTGAATGTAAAGAAAGATGAATGAACATACATATGTAGTATGGACTATCTCCCCTCTGAGGTGGACAAAAGGACTCACCACAGCTCATATTTCAGCCCTTGTGGAGCGCAATGGGAAGCTGGGAGTTGGTCTCTCAGGAAAGTCCACAATGTAGGACGAGCATACCTTTTCCACAGCCTGGGAGTCTCTGAGGCGGCTCTCTTTTCTCTCCTAAATTATAAAGATGGAAAGTTTCTTACCATCTTTTTTCTGAGACTGGACGTATGTCATTCAACTAGGAGGCTACAGTATCAATGTTATGTATTGGGCTTAGCCACCTTTTGGGTGGAACAATGAGTTTCAGTACATACTCCCAACCTCCAACGGAGCATGCCCTATGAGTAAAAAATGGAACATACCTTGTACCCCACAATAACTGTAGTCTACAGTTATAACTAGCCAGATCATACTCATATTCCCTATATAATGCTAATGGTATGGGTCCGGATTCCTCATTTTTGATCATCCATCACTTATTGTCACAGCCTCGGTGTTGTGCGCGTGACACGTTTGCCGTGCATGCTGGTTGCCAGGGGCAACGCGTTGTGGCTTGTATGTGCTTTTCTCCCCTTCTCCTGGTTCCTCCCCTGTCTGGTGCTTGAGGGGTTAACTTCCTGTCCGGGTGTGGCCACTAGGGTTTTATTACCTGTGGCTCTCTGGCTGGAGTCAGTTGTACTTCAGCTGTTGTTGGTGCTGGAGCTCTGCTCCAGTCCTCGGCATTTCTAGCTGCCCAGTCCTTGAGGGTCACCAAGTGGGACATCGATGTCTCCAGCGATGTCTTCCTTATGTATCTTCCATGTTCCCCTATCTTACCTGTGTTAATGTTTGGTTTGGGTTTATGTTCACGCTGTGGTGTAAGTCTTGTTGTTGTTTCATGTCTAGTCAGTTGGTGTGTTATGTCTGGCTTGAATGCAAGGCGTTTCCCGGTGTGTTGTGCCTGCGGAAGTCGGCTCCATGGCTTCCTGGAGGGGTGAACCAGAAGTCAAGTCAGTGAGCAGTTGCTGGAGTGCTGGTTCCTATGTGTGTCAGTACCTACTGAGTCCGGCATTTTGTTTAGATGTCAGTATGTTTGCATGGGTTCCAGTTCACCTTGGTGTGGTCTTCTGCTGTTCCATCCAGAAGCTGCTGCAGGTAAGTTACCATGATTTCCGGGGTTCTTGGTTCAGTGGTTATCCCCGCCACTGGATACTTACCTGCCATTCCACTTGGCTTATCTTTCCCGTATTTGTTGCTAGGCCTGTGGGAGATTCTGGTCCATCCGTGGTTGGGATGAACCGGTCATCTCTCATTCCTGACCATATTTCAGGGACCGATAGGGTCTGTAGGGCCCAAGTTCGTGGGCATGAGCCACCCTACCATCGAGGGCAGCTCATACAGTCAGGAGATCAGGAATTGGTTTTAGGGATGCTTAAATTGTTTCCTGCTCCCATATACCTGATTCAAGGCCTAGTATCTGCAGACATTGTACAGTGGGAAGTTTCCCCACCAGGACAGTATGTCCCACTAGGTCACCCTCAAGGACTGGGCAGCTGGAAATGCCCAGGACTAGAGTAGAGCTCCAGCACTAACAACAGCTGAAGTACAACTAACTCCAGCCAGGGAGCCACAGGTAGTAAAACCCTAGTGGCTACACCCAGCCAGAAAGTTAGCCCCTCAAGCATCAGACAGGGGAGGAACCAGGAGAAGGGGAGAAAAGCACATACAAGCCACAACGCATTGCCCCTGGCAACCGTCTTACACGGCAAACGTGTCACGCACACAACACCGAGGCCGTGACACTTATACATAGCAAACCTTCTATAGCAAGCAACTAGAGCTTCAAAAGAACATGGCTATGGTTATAGGAAAAACATCCTAGGCTTCACCTTAGCTCTTCATATGTTCTGCATACTTGGCCTTGCCACCATTGAATTCAATGTGCTCAGCTATGTTTTAATTGAGTACAAAGTCATTGAACGATAAGGTTTTATTGATTACCGCATATATAATAAACCCATCTAGAAAATGTAAATTCCATGCAAGATTTTGCTGGAGACATTGATAGACCATTTTTTGGTCTCAGTCAACTCTTGTCATGAAGAATTGAGATTTTATGACAGTTATGCCCAAATGATGGACAATGCATGTGTCTTGGGCCATCCATAGGAATAAGATGCGGCACTGCCCTCTCAGGTCATTGAACCGACCAGAGAGCTCCTGTGCTCTGCCCCATCATCTAGAACTACCACCAGAGCTAAGAGGTAGCAGAGAGCAATGCCAAACTAAGTCCAAAGAATATCGTACTGACCAAGAATGATACATTGCTTCCCTAGGAAAGACAAAAATATCAAAAGTTCACCCCATAGGAATGAGGTTGGGAGTCACTGCTGTCAGGAAATCTGTCATGTAATAACACAATAGGGTCCTTATGACAGATACATTTCCAAAAAGCCAACAAAAATAAAAACAGTCACTCAGTCAGTCAGGAAAAAGTAACTACAGCTACTCTCACACTTGCGTTGTTGTTTTCGGGTATTGAGGTCCGGCAGAGGATCTCAATGCCGGAAAAAAATCTTTCCGTTTAGTCCTCATACATTCTGAATGGAAAGAGATCCGTTCAGGATGCATCAGGACGTCTTCCGTTCCGGCAGCATTCCGTTTTGTGATCGGACACAAGACAGCCGCAAGCTGCGGATTTGTGTCCGGCCATAAAAATAAAAAAAGCAGATCCGGCAATGAAAACAATGTAAGTCAATGGTGACAGATCCTTTTTTTTCAGGAGTCTAAAAAACCGATCCGCCACCCGGAAAGTAACAATGCAAGTGGAAAAGTAGCCTTAGGCTACATGCACACGACAGTTGTTTTTTGCTGTCCGCAAATCGCGGATCCGTCTTCCTTTATTTTTCACATCCACATCCTTTCCGTGTGTCCGCAAATTTTGTAGGTTGTGTTTCCGTGTGTCTTCCGGAAGGCTTAAACCAGTTTCTTAAAGTACCTGTACAAGTTCCCTGGTTTCCAAGCAACCATCCGCAAAAAATAACGGATGCGGATGACAAACTGATGGCTTCCGTTGGTCATCCGCATTTTTTGCGGACCCATTGACTTCTATGGGTCCGCAAACCGTTTTTTGCGGACAAGAATAGGACATGCCATATTTTTTTTGCGGGCGTGAAATACGGACAGCGATGCGGACAGGCAACGGAAGAGGCATCCGCATTTTTAACGGATCCATCGAAATGAATGGGAAACCATCGGATCCGCAAAAAAAACGGAACGGAGGCCGCAAAAAAACCACTGCTGTGTGCATGTAGGCTTAGGTAGGGTTCTCAGCGGGGAGTTCCCTACTAATCAGTATATTGTGGCATTTACATCTACGGAGCCTGTAAGAACAGATGGTCCAACGCCTTAGACTCTGCCCATCAAGTAGACCACATCTTAAAGATGACCTGTGTCCTGCCCTGACATGTCTGTTTTAGTAGCTACTTGCACTCCTCTTGTACTAACATTTCTGGAGCATCAATTCTTATGACTCTATGTTGTGCCTTTATTATTACTGCTAGAAGTTATGAATTAGTTACTAGCAGTTTGCATTGGAGGTCCAGCTGGGTGTTACCAGTTGGGGTGTGTCCCTGCACAGTCTGACACTGGCTGCACTGATTGGATAACATCAGACTGTGAAAGGAAACTGGTAACACCCAGCTGGACCTTCATTGTGACATGTCAGGAGAGGAGTTCTGTAGAAATATAACGCTGATGGTTTGACCTTAGGATGGGGCACCATGTTTCACCATGTTGATATTGCCTCCTCTGCATCTGCAGCTGTGCTCGATACGTGTGCCATTCACTTCCCAGGCACTTTTGTGGCCTATTTATTCTGTTAATTATATAGTAATATAGTTTATAAGGCTGAAAAAAGACATCTGTCCATCCAGTTCAGCCTGTTATCCTGCAAGTGGGGGTTCCAGAGGTTAGACCCTATCTTAATAGTAGGCCGTCAGTGTTATAGTTCCAGCAGCTGCCGGCATTGACAGGGAGGCAGACAGCGCCACTCTCTGTGTAGTGGCCGTGCTGGCTTACTGCAGCTCTGCTCCCATTCACTTGGTGCACTGAACAGAGAATCAGATGCACTTTACATTGAATGCATTGTGTGGCCCTGTGTGGCTCTGGCTACGAGCTAAAGCAGCCATTACCATATCCTAGCGCCAGCCGGATGATTCCGTTTTTCTCTGCTGGCAGGATCCCTCTGTGAATTGTTTGTCAGCATTACTGAGACATCCGAACCGGCTTCATATTTTATGTCCGTAATAAAGAATGAAAGCAAGCAGAAGCAGAAGCAAATCATGCTGCATTATGCACCCAGCACTGAGCATTAGTACAGCGTTATGCAAGTCACTGCTGGAATTGTACTCATTGAAATTCTATTTCATCCTCCACTGATGGGATGAAGCGACTTCTTATCTGTCCAGATGGTAGAGGAGGAAAAACTCTAAGGCTACTGGATCCGGCAGGGTTCAGCAAAAACGCTTCCGTTACTGATAATACAGCCGTCTGCATCCGTTATAAACGGATCCGGTTGTATTATCTTTAACATAGCCAAGACGGATTTTTTATTGTGGCAGAGAAAACAGATCCTTCCCCATTGACTTGCATTGGGGGTCATGCTGGATCCGTCTTGCTCTGCATCCGAGGACGGAAAGCAAACTACAACATGTTGCGGTTTGCTCGCCGGTATGGAAACGCAACTAAACGGGACGGAAGGCATTTTGGAGCATTCTGTTCTGTTCAGTTTTCTCCCCATTGACAATGACTGGGGACAAAACTGAAGAGTTTTTTCCCTGTATTAAGCCCCTATGATGGATCTCAATACCGGAAAACTAAAACGCTAGTGTGAAAGTAGCCTTATATAGAAAATTCTAAAAGTATATTTATTACAGTGAAATGTTTCACTCTTCCGCTTTAACAGTTTACACCTCGATGTCATCTACATAGTGTTTATCTGCACTGCTGTAGAGATGGTAACGTATCCTATACTACAGGGAAGCCAAACCCGTGGCCCTCCAGCTGTTGCCAAACTACAACTCCCAGCATGCCCGGACATCCTACATCTATCTGTCTACAGCAGGGCATGGTGGGAGTTGTAGTTTTACTACAGCTGGAGGGCCGCAGGTTTCAGCATTCCTGTTATACTCCATTCACATTCAGAGCAGCAATCAGAATTCTTCTTGCTCATTGCAGTCCTTGGTTCTGACCACAGTTCTTACCCCTGTTTGGTCAGAGGGTGGAAAATGTTGTAGTCACTGGATTGAAGTTTGATGCAAAAAACACTATAACCTGCACTGACTAATATGATCGTGCCTAGATTTTGGCTTAAAATGCACAAAAATGTGTCACATTTTGTTGCATTTTGGCTTTAAGAAAATTAATCGAATGCAAAAGAAGAAGAATTGAATGCACCCAGTTTACCAAGGGGGCACAGTATAGGGTGCATTCACATCACCCTTTAGCTTTCCGTCCTTCTGATCTGTCAGAAGAAGAGAGAGAGAGAGAGAAAAAAACACAGGATCCTGTAAAAAAAACGGATGCTGTTGCATCAGTTGTCATCCGGTTGAGCCATTTCCGTCTAAGATACATTTTTTTTAGACGGAAAAAAAGTCCTGCAGTACTTTTTTTTTCATCTAAGGCTATGTTCACATCAGCGTTCGGTCTTTCCGTTCTCCTGCTCCATTCTCAGAGCAGGGAAATGGAAAGGGCGGAAGGCATGCCAAACAGAGCCAAATGGAACATACGGACCCAATAGACTATAATGGGGTCCGTTATGTGTCAGCTCCGAAGATGATTTTTGAGTGGAGACAAAAGTAGTGCATGCAGGACTTTTGTCTCCGCTAAAAAATCATCTTCGGAGCGGACACATAACGGACCGCATTTTAGTCTATGGGGTCCGTATGCTCCATTTGGCTCCGTTTGGCATCCTTTCCGTCCTTTCCATTTTCCTGCTCTGAGAACGGAGCAGGAGAACGGAAAGGCCGAACGCTGATGTGAACACGGCCTTAGATAAACAATCTCAGACGGAGATGGCTCAAACAGACAACAACTGATGTAACAGCATCCGTTTTTTTTACAGGATCCTGTAAAGAAAGAGATCCTATGCAATCCTATACATAACCGATGGAACTGATCAATTTTTTTTAATTTATTTTTTACAGGGTGCTTTTTTTTCTCTCTCTAAACGGTGATGTGAATGCACCCTTAGGCTAGGTCTACACGACGACATGTGTCGTCATAGGGCACAACTCCACTGCAACATTTGTCGTGCGACAATTTTTATAATGCTAGTCTACGGTGTCGCATTGCGACATGCGACATGCTGCGACTGTGACGCGACAGTTGCAGAAAAATCCACTGTCGTGTTGCAGTCGCAGCATGTTGCAATGCGACACCATAGACTATCATTATAAAAATTGTCGCGCGACATTAATGCAACATAATGTTGCGTGACAAATGTCGTCGTGTAGACCTAGCCTTAGTGGGAAAAGGGTGTAGCTTGGATTGGAAAATGGGTGTGGATTAAGCGTGCACCAAAACTGTAATAGGAATTTTGGCACAAAATGTTGGAGCAAAGAAAGCTAACAGTAGTTAGGTGTGACGTTAAGGCCCCATTCACACGTCCGCAATTCTGTTCCGCAAATTTGCGGAACGGAATTGCGGACCCATTCATTCCTATGGGGACACACTATGTCCCGCCCGTATCCGGAATTGCGGATCCGCACTTCCGTTCCGCAAAAAAATAGAACATGTCCTATTCTTGTCCGCAATTGCGGACAAGAAAAGGCATTTTCTATATAGTTTTGGCGATGTGCGGTCCGCAAATTGCGCAACGCACATCGCCGCTGTCCGTGTTTTGCGGATCCGCAAAACACACACGGACGTGTGAATGGGGCCTTAAGGGGTTATCCAATATTTAACTTAAAAAATGAAAATCACACATCATGATGATCTCTTTCTAACAAAGCTAGAACCAGCCCTGCACCTCATATGGATCCAGAGATCTCCCCATTCATTGCTCCGATTGCTCTGCTAGATTTATATCAAACTGGCAGCTTGGGGGTGTGTCCTTTTTGTTGCAGCTGTCTCCCTATCACAGCTCAGGAGGCAGTTGAAGGATGGAACTGAGCATGTGCATCCACGTCATTTATGTTCTCTACTTGAGCTGAGTGAATTGATTCTAAGCAAAGTTCTGCAGCTGTGACGGGTGGTCCCCGAAGCTGAGGACGCTTCCCCTGCTGCATGAGTGACAGGGATGGACATCTTGACCAGTCCTGACTATCTATCTTGTATCTGTGACACTGCTTTCAAGTAACGGCGCAAGCGCTGAGGCTCTGCTTCTCCGAGCTGTTCAGCAACTGTATATGCTCCGTTATCGTAAAATGTAGCAGAGCATGAACAGTGGATGTTTCAGTAGCGGAAGCAGAGGCTCTACTCGGAGCCGGCGCAATCAAGGCTGGCCAAGATGTCGCTCCTCTCTACTGTCTACATTTTGGACAAGATTAGAAAATCTTAGTCCCTAAATCTTCAATGTCCTACAGCTAACCCGCTGGCGTTATGAGAGCTGCTAGAGCAGGGATAAGCGAACTTCGGCACTTCAGCTGCTGTGAAACTACAACTCCCATCATGCAAACTTATTTGTCTGTTTTAGTAACGCCCACAGAAGTGAAAGGAGGATTCTGGGAGTTGTAGTTTCAGAACATCTGGAGTGCCAGCGGTTGCTGATCCCTGTGCTAGAGTCGAGGCAAATATATCCATGACTCTAAGGCCTCATGCACACGAACGTATTTGCTTTCCGGTGTCCGTTCCGTTTTTTTTGTGGACCATATGCGGAACCATTCATTTCAATGGGTCCGCAAAAAAAACGGAAGGTACTCCGTGTGCATTCCGTTTCCGTATGTCCGTTTTTCCGTTCCGCAAAAAAATAGAGCATGTCCCATTTTTTTCTAGTTTGCGGACAATGATAGGCATTATTACTATGGATCCGCAAAAATAACGGATCTGCAAAAAAAACGGGTGCCATACGGAACGTCATCCGTTTTTTTTTGCGGACCGCAAAGCACATACGGTCTTGTGCATGAGGCCTAAAGGTACGATCGTATAAGAAATGACGGAACTCACAACGAGCCAGAGCTGCAATCAGAATTCTGCTGGTTTGTCGTTAGACCTGGCTTTGAACTAGATCCCCAGCGGCCAGTAGAGATTTGCCCCTGTCGGATCAGATGTAGTTTGATGTAAAAAACGTGAAATCTTCCACAATGCAATGAGGCTGCGCACAGAGCTTTGTAGACTCGCAGCTAACCATGTATGTGAATAGAGAAGAAGCACCAACTGAAATAATAATAAGCACAATAACAAAATGATGCGCCTCCTGTGCAGTCTAGTGCAGCACTGATGGAATGGAATACAATGGGATTTTACAGCAGTCCGTTTTTCCGGTAATTTTCTTCCATTAACATTTTATGAGCCCTTTTTTTTCCCCCCCATAAGATTTCTGAGTGACAACTTTTATAAATGCACCTAATTATATTTTGTAGATGTGACTGAAAACATAAAAGGCAGAAAGCATCATAATCTAATTGTCATCTGGATCTTTTATTATCCAAGGGGCACACTTACAGCCTCTGACTATCCGTGCCAGTACTTTACAGCACATTTTTCCTTTGAAATCTTAACTATAATGTTACAGTAAAGTGTCAGCAATGCATGGGGACCCGTGGCTAGCACTGCCGCCTTGTTTACTGCCGTCCTGGCAAGGCTGGGACTAGAAGAAGGCTTTGGCAGAAGAAGTGATTGTCTAGGATGCAGTGAGATGTGATGGGAAAGAAGGATCATGATCTGGGCAGTTTTTAGGGCACCTGCACACTATACAGAATTGTATGCAACAAAAATCTGCACAAAAAACGTATGTTCTGTTCTATTTATTGTGGGTTTTGTGTGTTTTTTGTGCGCTTTTTTATATAAATTTTTGCTGCAGCTTTTGGTGCATCGTGTGCAGGTACCCTAAAAGATTCCCCACCATCTACTGAAGGCTCTGGTCCTCAATTCCCCGCTATCTATTCTGTCTTCTAGTTTCTCCCATCACTCCTCATATGTCCTTGCTTTTAGGGTACTTTCACACTTGCGTTGCTGGATTCCGGCAGGCAGTTCCGTCGCCGGATCTGCCTGTCGGATACGGCAATCTGTATGCAAGCGGATACCATCTGTAGACGGATCCGGATCCGTCTCACAAACGCATTGCAATACCGGATCCATCTCTCTGGTTGTCATCCGGAAAAACGGATCCGCTATTTATCTTTTTCACATTATAAAAGATACGTGCATGCGTAGACCGGAAGACCGGATCCGACATTCAAATTACCTCATTGACGGATCCGGTCTTCCGGTCTACGCATGCGCGAACCTTTTAAAATGTGAAAAAGATAAATACCGGATCCGTTTTTCCGGATGACAACCGGAGAGATGGATCCAGTATTGCAATGCACTAATACATTTCAATGGAAATGAATGCTGGATCTGGCATTGCGGCAAGTGTTCCGGAATTTTGGATGGAGAAAATACCACAGCATGCTGCGGTATTTTCTCCATCCAAAAAACGTAAGAGGGACTGAACTGAGGCATCCTGAACAGATTGCTCTCCATTCAGAATGCATTAGGAAAAAAACGATCATTTTTTTTCTGGTATTGAGCCCCTAGGACGGAACTCAATATTGGAAAAGAATAACGCTAGTGTGAAAGTACCCTTAGCTGCTCCTCCATGCTCTTCATTCTCTCTGCTCTGCTATCCCCCACCTCATCAACTGAGACCTTCAAAACTCACCTTACCTCCCTTTGTAACATGCCTGCTGCATGACTTGTACTCTGTAAGGTACTGTTAGGTATGAGGTATATAGAGGTATGTTTATTTATTCTCTGTATGGCAGTAGTATTGTTAAAGGGACTATATTATCAGGAGTAGTGTAAATATGAACTGTGAACTGCCAGGTAACGATTCTGCAAGTGCACTATATATGGTGCTTCACTGTGTCAGCTGTCACTGCCTATCCAATCAGAAGTTGTCACTGAGAGCAGTGGGGAGGGGCTGTGAAGTAGCTTAATGCAAAGAGCACTTCACAGTGATGCTCCCCCTACTGGGCACTTGCAGGAGCAGAATTTGGCAGAATAAAAATAAAATATTCACACTACTCCTGATGATTAAAGCTCCACAACAGCAATATAAGCAACAGAAACAAATGACAGAAAGGTGGAGATGCTCCGATCTCATTTACAGGGGCTTTTCAGGACACAGATTTTGATAACCTATCCTCAGGACAGGTCATCAGTATCAAATGGCTCAGCTTCCCTACTGATCAGCTATTTTGAGCAGCCACCGATGCCATAACTTATACAGTGGACGCAGCTGAAATTAAAAGACTGTGTAGTTGCTGGTACCAGTGTACTGCAACTTGGATCCCATTCTTCGGGAGCTGAGCACCCCAGCACAGCCACTACACAGTGTACACAACCTTCTGCTTCCAGCTCTGTCCATTGTATAGTTTCCGGTGCCAGCAGCTACAGAAACGGCTGATCAGTGGGGGAACTCATAATAGTAAATATCTCATAAGGACAATGTGCTGTAAAGTTAGTAGTAAGCAAAGAAAAATTTATGGAAAGTAGTAAGTCAGTACAAACTGCACAGGCCACCAGCACTACAGTACAGCGCTGGCGATGTATGGTACAAATCCAGGGAGCAATAGAGTTATACTTTATAGCATGTATAACCCTGTAGAACATGTCAGGATTCACACACTGAATCACAGGGGTCAGTATTGCCAGGAAACCTGGGATAAAACACTCATTTGATAGATTTATGGGTTTATGTAAATAAAGCTTAATCACTATACAAATAGAAAATTCGACAACTTTCTAATATAATGTATTCAGTTCTTCATCATTTCCAAGACATTAGCTTGCTGTCAGTAAATGAGAACACTGCTTTTTACATTCATAGGCCGCAAACCTGTATAAACCTGCTCCTAATCTAAACGGAAAGGTGTAGACAACGCTCTGGAGAGTAAGACTGGGTAGGTCAATTTGCTGCCCCTGAAAGTAAACAATAGTGTTCCCATTCAGTGATAGCAAGCACAAATCTTGAAAACGGGGAGGAAGGCCCTCATTATCAAAAAGTTGTAATTTAAGCCAATGTTTAAAGGCCCCTTTACACTGCTAGATATAGCAGATGATTGTCGGGAAGGAAGCGTTCCTTCACTGGCATAATAAGTGGGTGGCGGGAAGGACAACAATTAGGTAACGAAAGAACAGATATAGTGGAGCTGGAAACTGGTATAATCTCCTTTATACATTGATAAATGTGGGTTAAACTATATAGGAAAGTTATAGAACATTTTATTTATATAGCTAGTATGCTTTATAAACCCAAAACCAGAAAACTCATAAAAAAAAGAAAAAAAAAAAGATAATCTAGTAGAAAGCATTTTTCACTCTCTCCACCCGCCATGTCAATCGCAGCTGACAGGATGCTATACATGAAATTCAGCTCTGCTAGTTGTGCTCACTGTCATATGTTACCTGATCACAGCCAATTCAGCAACTAACTGTTGTTTACTCCTTCAGTACTGAACTCTATGGCTATTTATGGCTATGACCCCTCCCTGTGACCCTTTGCCTGAGCAAAACGGTTGATTTGTTCGTTTCTGCACTGTTGGGACTAATTTGGATTGACGCCTGCCTTTAACCTTCTGTTCTGGATTATTGTTTTTGACTGAACTCTGCCTGTCATGACTTTCTGCTTGATCAACTACTGTACTTCTTGATTTTGCTACTATGAATCAGTCCTACTAACGCCAGCCATAAAATTGATAAAGTAAAATATATTTGTTATTTAAATGAACATTTAAAGGACACTCGGCAGAACATTGCATTTCAGTTTTGTCTGGAGAATTCCCTTAAAAGCAGTTCATCTGGGACTTTGATGCCGCCAAAGTCAGATGGGTGCGAGTCCCACCTCTGAGACCCACACCCATCTCTAAAACATGCCCCTGACTGTGACCCTGGGAACACACCTGAGCGTTTTTCAGCGCGTTCATACGCGCTGAAAAACGCTCAACATGTGAAAAGCCATGCATCCCTATGGGCATGGTTCACATTTGGGCGTTTTACAGCGCGTTTGAGCGCGCTGTAAAACGCCCAACGCCCAAACAAGTACATGAGCTTCTTTGGGGCGTTTTAATGTGCCTATGGACAATGTTGCCATAGGGGAGAATCACTGAATCGCGCGTATGACGCGCGTTTCTTAGTGACAAAAACACGCATCCAAAAACGCGCGATTCAGAAACGCCTAGGTGTGTTCCCAGCCTGAAGGAGAGCACACTATGCATGTTCGGCTTGCTCTTCATTCTTATCTATGGGAGTTCCCAAAAAAGCTAAGTGAGCAAGCTTGGCTAATTTTAGAAGTCCCGTAGAAATGAATATAGAGCACACCACGCATGTGCTGCTGCTTTCTGCTCACTTTGGGGGTCCTGTTTTGGAGATTAGTGTGGGTCCCAGACTCCCAGAGGTGAGACCTACACATATCTGACATTGGTAGCATATTCCAGCGATATGCCACCAATGTCTCAGATCAGACAACTGCTTTATGCTGAATAGTAGTTGGAGAGCCGCACCATTTTTTGCAGCTGAAGCTGGTGTGGTCTTGAAGGGGTTAGTCTAATGTCTTGTACTTCGTAGTTTTACATTTCAGTCACGAATCTCCAGATGATTTTTTTTTGTCTTAGCAACAAAAGGAGGAAGTATAATATTTTTCATTCTCTTCACGAGTAGAAAAGAAGAATAACTGGATCTTACACAGTGGGAATTTTTAAAAACAGCAGAACAGATATCAGCAGGCTCGGCGGTGTGGAGAAACCGATTCTGGAGGGAACACAGAGGGTTTCTAAAAATACTTAGATGAAAAGACAAATTCACTGACAACTTGCTGTAGAGATTTTATTACTGATGGTTGTGGAGAAACAGTGCGGAGAGTCAACAGAATGGATTCTTATTCATTTGCAGAGTACAAAATACCCCCACCTATAAGAGTGATATGGAAGAGTTTCAGTTTATGAACTCCGACTAAGGGTACTTTCACACTAGCGTTTTTCTTTTCCGGCATTAAGTTCCGTCGTCGGGGCTCAATACCAGAAAAAAACGCTTCAGTCACATCCCCATGCATTCTGAAAGGAGAGAAACCTGTTCAGGATGCATCAGGATGTCTTCAGTTCAAATCACTGTACGGCGTTTTAGACGGAGATAATACCGCAGCATGCTGCGGTTTTATCTCTGTCCAAAATGCCGGAACACTTGCTGTAATGCATCAATTTCTGGTATCAATTTCCATAGGAATGTATTAGTGTCGGATCCGGCATTAAAAATACCGCATTGACGGATCCGTTCTTCTGGTCCGCCCATGCGCAGACCCTTAAAATGTGAAAAAAATACATAACGGATCCGTCTTTCCAGATGACAACCGGAGAGACGGATCCGGTATTGCAATGCATTTGTGAGACAGATCCGCCTACGGATCCGTCTACAAATGCTGTCAGTTTCAATACAAATTGCCGGATCCGGCAGGCAGTTCCTCTGCCGGAAGTGTGAAAGTACCCTAAATTATTATTGCTCCAACCCTCACTCTGAGCCAGAAAACACATTTAGGCCTCTTGCACACGGGCGTCATGTTTGACGCCCGGATAAGAGGCGGGTGCGTTGCGGGAATATGTGCGTTTTTCCCGCGTGGGTGCAAACGTTTGCAACACGTTTTGCACGCGCGTGAGAAAAAACGCCATGTTTGGTACCCAACCTGAAGCCGGACTTCATCACTGAAGTCCGGTTTCGGGTCTACTGGAGAATTGATTATTTTCCCTTATAACATAGTTATAAGGGGAAATAATAGCATTCTTAATAAAGAATGCATTGTTAAATGAAGAGGGAGGGGTTAAAAATAATAAAAGTTAACTTACCTTAGCCACTTGATCGCGTAGTCGCGATCTGTCCTCTCTTTCCCTGCAGCATCTATGAGCTACAGGACCTGTGATGACGTCACATCACATGGTCCAATCACATGGTCCATCTTACCATGGTGAGGGACCATGTGATTGGACCATGTGATGTGACGTCATCACAGGTCCTTTAGATCATAGATGCTGCAGGAAAGAGAGGAGACTACGCGATCAAGTGGCTAAGGTAAGTTAACTTTATTATTTTAACCCTCCTCTTCATTTAACAATGCATTCTTTATTAAGAATGCTATTATTTCCCTTATAACCATGTTATAAGGGGAAATAATAGAGATTGGGTCCCGTTGCTAAGCAACAATGCGGGAAAATCGCAACGCATCCGCACTTGGTTGCGGATGCTCGCGATTTTCCCGCAGCCCCATTCACTTCTATGGGGCCTGCGTTGCGTGAAAAACGCACAATATAGAACATGCTGCGATTTTCACGCAACGCAGAAGTGATGCATGAAAATCACCGCTCATGTGCACAGCCCCATAGAAATGAATGGGTCCGGATTCAGTGCGGGTGCAATGCGTCCTCCTCACGCATTGCACCCGCGCGGAAAACTCGCCCGTGTGAAAGGGGCCTTACTCTTTAAAAGGGTTGTGTGATTTAGAAAACTCATATCCATACACCTAAGGCCTCATGCACACGGCCGTTGCTGGCCGTGGCCCGTATTGTGGCCCGTAAACAGCGATGTGCCCACCACATTCACTTGAATGGGTCGGTAATCCGGAGGTGCGGTGCAGAATGGTTGCATGGGACGGAGTGCTTCCATGGGGTTCCTCTCCGTGCCTGCGCACCACAGTGCGGATGGATCATGGACCCATTCAAGTTGAATGGGTCTGGATCCGTCGCGGCAGCCGTACGGATAATGCCCATGCGTTGGGGACTGCAAAATTGCGGTCCCCAATGCACGGAACGGCCGTGTGCAAGAGGCCTTATTAGGTAATTCTTTGTTGATAGAGGGCGTTCCTTGCTCAGGATCCATACCTCTTTGCCAAAGTGGCTACAAAGAGCATCTCTTAGGCCCCATTCATAAGTCCGCATTTTGCGGAACGGAATTGCGGACTCATTCATTCCTATGGGGACACTCTATGTCCCGCACGGATCCGGAATTGCGGATCCGCACTTCCGGGTCTGCACTTCCGTTCCACACATTGCCGGTGTCCGTGTTATGCGGATCCGTGAAACACACACAGACGTGTGAATAGGACCTAAGGCCTCATGCACACAAACGAATTTTCTTTCCGTGTCCGTTTTGTTTTTTTTGCGGACCATATGCGGAACCATTCATTTCAATGGGTACTCCACATGCATTCCGTTTCCGTATGTCCGTTTTTCCGTCCCGCAAAAAAATAGAGCATGTCCTATTTTTTTATAGTTTGCGGACAAGGATAGGTCTTATTACAATGGATCCGCAAAATAAGGACGCCATACGGAACGTCATCCGTTTTTTTTGCGGATCTGCAATTTGCGGACCGCAAAACACATATGGTCGTGTGCATGAGACCTGCCCTGCATTACACAGACAACCCACTGATTTCAGTGCTCACCATGTAATGCATTATTTACCCTGCGGTGGTACTGCCGGGACATTGAACACTTACTGCCATGTTCCCCACAGATTACAGCTGACCACAGTGGGACCCTCTGTGATCAGCTTATTGTCAAGAGATCTTTTTAACAAGTAGATGTTGTCCAAAGTGGAGAAGACAACATTGCCCCTGATGGCTGTGGCTGCACCTGTGCAAAAAAAACGTATGCCTCTGATATGACCTCCCTACAATGTTGTAGAACCTTCAGCAGTCATGATTGTAACCAAATACTTCTCAATTATAAAGGCCTCCTCCTCTTCAAAAAGTTCAAGAAAAACACTGGTAGGTTTTCGTGCTTGAACTGCCAATTTCAGGTCTAATCGCAGAATCTCAATAGGCACATGCCAGTACAAATCTTTTAACTGGGGTTTCCCTAGATATTTTAATTAATGACCTATCTTTAGGTCCGGTTGTCGCACCCCCGCATATCTGATGTTGGAGACCTATCCTGAGGATAGGTCATCAATAAAAATATCTCAAAAAACCCCTTTAATGAGGTGAAGTTCAGTCTATTGCAAGATTACAAATCAACAGGAAAGTTCATATAAAAAGGTATTGACCTATAAATTGCTTGTGAAAAACCTCAGAGAGACGCATGACGAGATTGACAGAAACAAGAAGATCCTGGGTGACATATTAAACCCAATGATCAGCTGTAATCTGTGAGGAACCTGGCAGTAAGTGTTCGATTTCCCTGCAGCGCCACCACAGGGAAAATTAAGTATTACACAGTGCTGTAATGTAGGACAAGACAGGTTCTTTGGTCATCTCTTTCTACTCAGGCAAAGAGATAAAGAGCCAGAGCAGAAAATGCCCCGCAACTCACTAATCTAATAGACTTCATGAGTATGTGTCTTCTAATCGGGACAACTCCTTAATGAGAGCGCAATCATATATTATAACAGGCATCTACATGTATGATGGTTTTTATAAGAAATTCAAGGTTCACTGTGAAAAAGTATTTGCCCTCTTCCTAATTTATTCTACTTTTACACGTCACAGCTAAATTTTTCTGATCATTAAACTACTTTTAATATTAGACAAAGATATTCCAAGTCAACCCAAAATGTTGTTTTGATAATAATTTACACTACTTAACATCAACCAGTTAACAAAACCTTAACAATTGGGTTCAGTTACTCGAGCCAGACCCCAGACATGAATACAGCCAGCCCTTTTGGATCTAAACGTCTCTAATATGGAACCTGTCTAGCAATGTGAAGGAGCTAGAAGGTCTCAAGAACCAGCACACCATGCTCTAAAGAGACTGAAATACAGATGTGAAACAACGTCAGAAATCAACCAGTCTGGAAAAGGTTACAAAGCCATTGCCGAGGCTCTGGGACTCCAGTGAACCACAATGAGAGCCATTATCCAGAAATGGGAAAAAAAAGGAACAGTGGTGAACCTTCCAAGGAGTCGCCAGTCTACTAAAATATCACCAGGAGCACACTGACTACTCATCCAGGAGATGACAAAAGAACCCAGATAAACCTCTAACGAACAGCAGGCCTCCCTGGCCTTAACGTCCCTTTAGACAGGACAATTTAGCAGGCGATTGTCAGGAAAGAAGCGTTCCTTCCCGGAAATCGTCTGCTTGTCAGTGAAGGAGACCACCGCATTTACATATAGTGATCTCCTCCACAGCATGGGGAGGAGCAATCACTAATGCCATTGCTTGTCCCCTCTCAGACTCTTTATTTGCCAGCAGCAGAGTGTATTTAGACAGCATCATATACTGCCGGCAAGTGACGATTTAGGTGCCTACATAAACGATTCAATTACCCGACGAACAAGCGTTTCACTTGTTTCATCGTTGGCACCTTTACACTGGCAGATAATCACTAAAGAGTGTTCCTATGAACGCTCGTTAGCGATTATCTGACGGATTCTTGGGCGGTGTAAAGGGTCCTTTAGTTGAGGTCAAAGTACAACGTTCAACAATAGGAAAGACACTGGAAAACATAAGAGACTTGCAAGATGCCAAACCCGTGCTGGCCAAAAATAACAGTCTCACCTCAAATAACACGTCTCACGTCAAATTTGCCAAAAAATATCTAGATGACCCCCAAAACGTTTGGGGAAATGTTCTATGGACTGATAAGTCAAAGGTGAAACCTTTTGGAATAGATGGTCCAGATATATCTGGCATAGAGCACACAAGCAAATCCATCTCTCAAAAGAAACTAAATTAAGGCTTTGGAGTGGCCAGGTCAAAGTCCTTGAGATGGCTGGCAAGACCCTAACTGGGCATTTTGGCAACTCATTGTTGCAGAATTATTTTACTCTAGCTACACTGGAGGGTTATCGAGCATGAACTTGAAAACCCTCCAATCTACCAAATTAAAGCAATCTGAAAAAAAGAGTGGGCAAGAATTCCTCCACACTATGTAAATGATTCATCACAAATTATCGCAGATGTTTGATTTTGTGTTTACTTGGGTTATCTTTCTCTGATATTGAAAGCTGTTTAATCTGAAACATTCAAGGAAATTATGACAATTATGCAAAAACAGAAGAGACTGGGAAGGGGACAAATATGGTTCCACAGCACTGTAGGTATGGAATAATGTGAGTTAGAAGCCAAAACCCAAGTCTGGATTGAGGAGTCTGAGTTTTAGCAGGAATTTAATTTCATTCTTCAGTTGTTCCTGACTAGTACATAAGGAGGGGGCACTACTGTGCTGGGGCAAGCACGCCCACATGGTACCCGATTACCAGAGATTCAGTTTTTATTCATCTCGTTGCAATATCTAGGAAAAACACATCTATAAAATATAGTAAAACATATGTCTATGTATGGCGTAAAACTAGCAGCAGACCATTATTAGAATCAAACTTCCAGTCCTAAAAGAGTTATTATTCCCCCTGTATGGCCTGTATGTAAATGACTGCCGCTTAGGCTAGGTTCACATCTGCAGCTGCCTGATCTGGCACAAATGCCGGTTGTCGGCCAGACCAAAAACCATTGCACGCATGTATACCTGAGTTAGGGCCCTTTCACACTTGCGTTTAGAAGATCCGGCATAGAGTTCCGTCGTCGGGGCTCTATGCCGGAAAGAAGCGCTTCAGTTACAGATAATACAACCGCATGCATCCGTTTGAACGGATCCGCTTGTATTAACTTTAACTATTTTTTAACATTGCCAAGATGGATCCGTCATGAACTCCATTGAAAGTCAATGGAGGACGGATCCGTTTTCTATTGTGGCAGATTGTGCCAGAGAAAACTGATCCGTCCTCATTGTCTTGCATTGGGGGTGATGACGGATCCATTTTGCTCTGCATCCCAGGACGGAAAGAATACCGCAGCATGCTGCAGTATTTTCTCCGTCAAAAAAACGTTCAGTGACTGAACTGAAGACACCCTGATGCATACTGAACGGATTTCTCTCCATTCAGAATTCATGGGGATAATCCGAAACAGTATTCATCCGGCATAGAGCCCCGACGATGGAACTCTATGCCGGATCCTGAAAACGCTAGGGTGAAAGGGCCCTTAGTCTGTCAATGATTGTTAAAAGATCTGTAATCACCTTATAATAACAAGTTTCATTAATGTCTGTCACAGTGCGGTTCACTGTAAAAGTTGTGGCCGTGTAGGCTGGCAGCATGCCCTCTTACGTACTGGCTGCAAGCTGCCTCCTGTGCAGGCTGGTTGCTTGGGGCTGCGTGCTGGCTGCGGTGTCTTCTGTGAACTGCTGCCTGTGAATGTTGCTCTCCCCTTGTCTGCATCTCAGTGCATCTCTTATAACTGTTGCTGTGTATGCTGGCTGCAGGTTCCCTCGCGTGGCTGCAAGCTATCAGCTGTGTATGCTGGTTGCATTGGACTACATGCTAGCTGCGGTGTAGTGTGTGAACTGTGTCCTGTGTTTGTCTATTCCTGTGTCTGCATCTCTGTGGCTCATGTCTCTGGTGCTGTGCAGGCAGGTGCATGTGCCTTGTGTTCTGGCTGTAGGTTTCCCCATGCATGCTGGTTCTGCGATGCGTGCTGGCTGTGTGTGAACATGGCCTTAGTATGTACGCATGTCTGTCACTGGTTGTTTGTGCTCTGACATACTGGCTGGGGGTGTCTCCGTGTACGCAGGTTGCTAGGGGCAACGTCCTGTACTGTAACCTATGTGTTTTGTGGTTCTATACTCCTGTTCTCATGGGGTTAACTTCCCCTGATCTGTGCCTGGGTGTGGCTTATCAGGCATTTAAGCAGCTATATCCATCTGTAAGCTGTGGGGCTTATGGTCAGTTTTTTGTGTCTTGCTGGGTGTAGCACCTCTCTGCTCACCCAGGAAGTCAGTCTTTCTTGTGTCTTGCTGGGTGTTGCACATCGCTGCTCACCCAGGATATCAGTCTATCTTCTGTCCAGTGTATTTCTAGGTGTAGCCTCTTGCTGTTGACCCAGGGGGTTCTTTCCACCTGCCCTTTTGTGTGGTGTCACCTGGTATTGTATTGGTGTTTGTTGTTATTGCTTTGTCTGTTCTCCTGTACCTGTTCCGTGATGGTGTTTGATGTTATGTCCTTGTCTGTTCTGTACCTGCCCTGTATGATCTTATGTTATCCTGGTCTGTTCCTTGTTTAGCCTAGCAGTGCGGAACTACATCTGATGTTTTCTGTCCCTTGTCCTGTCTGCAGTGGCTACTACTTTTGATCCTGGCCTGTTCATGTCTGCCTGTTGTGCCGTTCTGCATCTGTTCCTTTCCCGTGTACGTCCTGCCTTCGTGATAGGGTACCTGGCTTCCCCGGAGGGGGTATCTCTTGTCTGTGTTTCTCTAGTCTGTGTGCAGCTCTACCTGAGACCGCCATGCTTCCATTGCACTTGGGGTCCAGGCATCTGCTTCTGTGCTGGTTCCCGTTCGTCTTGTCTGTTCCATGTGCTGTGTTTGTATGGGTTCCAGTTCCGTTGTTGTCTGTTCAGCTGGTGCTTGCACCTGCGTGGTTCCTTGCAGGTAGGGACCAAGTATAACGGGACCTTCCTGGAGGTGGGACCAGTGAGCCCTCTGCCCAGTTCATCCCCACCACCAGGGGCTCTGTGAAGAACGGGGCTAACTGGCTTTCTGCCCTCTGGGTTTTGCCTGTGGTCTGCTGGTGCACTTGGTTCTGTGCTACCACTATTGCCTACCTGCTTACGGTCATGTGCTTTTATTACACTTGTAATAAAGTTCTCTGTGGGTCCTTAGTCTGTGTTGCCTGTGTCTTGTTTGCCTGATGTCCCAGAGGTCTGCCTTGGGCCTCCATTACATGACCATATCCCCTGTCCCTTTCCACTGGTCCCTTAGGGCTTGTCTGTCTTCCCTTTAGTATAAACAGAAGACAGAGGGGCGGTCCTCCACACTGCACGCCTGCATTAGGCTTCAGAGTGAAGAGGCGTGTCTCTCAGTACTCCAATCTGATTGGCGGGCAAGAAGCTGCTGTCTACAGCAAGTGTGTATGGGAAGAGAGGGAAGGCAGTTTTGGCCTCAGAGAACTGGCAGAGGAGCCATCTTGAGAAGATCCTCATATTGTAGGGTTCAAAACAGCTATAACTAAGGAAAAACTCAAGGGAAACAGTGGCATGTGAAGAAACTAAAGACTGCTTTATGCATAATGCTGCAGCTACAATCTGTACTGTGAACGTAGCCTTACAGAGTCCTAATCTTTTCATCTGTAACATCAGGATTAGTTCCACATTAGGAGAGCTCAACCTTCATACATATTTACTGTCTATAATAAATGCCAATAAGGCCCTTCTCAAGCCATGTCCTAGGTATACTGCGTACCACTCACGTAACACGGGCACATAATAATAATAGTGTGCGGTAAAGTAGAGATTATGTGATCTGGGAAATATGTCCCACTAATGATGGCTGAGAATGATAGAGTATAAATCGCGCTGTACTAATCTGCTATTCCTCTCTCCGCCATGAGACTGCAATGTGAGCTTAGGAACAAAGAAAGGGACGACATCAGTCACGCCGCGGCCTCTCCACCACGGTGTAATTTCCTATGAAGATATATGGTGTTTGTTATTCATGAATTCTGCGTGCTGGGAGGCTGAGCGCTATCCAGGGACAGGTCACTGTAGGTTACGTGGATTTATGGTGTAATCATACCATGAGGAGTTTAGCACTATTAAAGGGGGTTGTGTCATCTCAGACTTGCATGGCATATCACATGGATAGGCCACCAATGTCAGATAGGAGTTTGTCCCACCTCTGAGACCTGCACCTATCTCCAGAACGGGCCCCTGAAAGTGAAGGAGGGTGCACTGCGCATGCGCAGCATGCTCAGTATTCATTTCTATGGAAGTTCTGAAAATAAACCAGTGAACTCGCGCAGCTTTTTTTTGGAAGTCCCATAGAAATAAGTAGAGAGCGCATTCCTTCTATGGGACTACCAGTGCAGTGATGTGTTATCCATAGTCAGTTCTCTGCCGGACCTATCTGCTGCTGCACCATTCCACTTGGGGTCCAGGCATCTGCTTCTGTGCTGGTTCCCGTTCGTCTTGTCTGTTCCATGTGCTGTGTTTGTATGGGTTCCAGTCTAGGACCCCAGGGCCTACAGTACATTATATATTTGTATAAAGATGTAGAAAAGGAACTGAGAAATGACTGTGATGAAACTGACATCTCCAGAGACCGGGATTTACTAATCTCATTACAGACACGTCTGTGTCTCATTTGCTGTGTGATATAACATGGAAACGTTTTACAGCTCTACATTATATATGAAGACAAGTCCAATATATCCAACATGATCCCAGTGTCGAGTTATCTAAGGGGTCGTTCAGGAGAAGAAAAACCGGGCTTCAGTTTTCCAAAAAAAACAGTGCCCCTCCTGTCTACAGGTTGTGTGTGTTATTGCAGGTCAGCCTCTTTTACTTCACTATAGATGCTATGGAATACCAGACACAACCCATGGATATCTGTGGTGTTACATAGGACTGCAGGTGACATCTACTATATTATCTGTACTCAGAGAGCTATCACTGTGTTATCTGTGGTGTTACATAGGACTGCAGGTGACATCTACTACATTATCTGTACTCAGAGAGTTATCACTGTGTTATCTGTGGTGTTACATAGGACTGCAGGTGACATCTACTATATTATCTGTACTCGGAGAGCTATCACTGTGTTATCTGTAGTGTTACATAGGACTACAGGTGACATCTACTATATTATCTGTACTCGGAGAGCTATCACTGTGTTATCTGTGGTGTTACATAGGACTGCAGGTAACATCTACTACATTATCTGTACTGAGAGTTATCACTGTGTTATCTGTGGTGTTACATAGGACTTCAGGTGACATCTACTACATTATCTGTACTCAGAGAGCTATCACTGTGTTATCTGTGGTGTTACATAGGACTACAGGTGACATCTACTACATTATCTGTACTCAGAGAGTTATCACTGGGTTATCTGTGGTGTTACATAGGACTGCAGGTGACATCTACTACATTATCTGTACTCAGAGAGCTATCACTGTGTTATCTGTGGTGTTACATAGAACTGCAGGTGATATCTACTACATTATCTGTACTCAGAGAGCTATCACTGTGTTATCTGTAGTGTTACATAGGACTACAGGTGACATCTACTACATTATCTGTACTCAGAGAGCTATCACTGTGTTATATGTGGTGTTACATAGGACTGCAGGTGACATCTACTACATTATCTGTACTCCGAGAATTATCATCACTGTGTTATCTGTGGTGTTACATAGGACTGCAGGTGACATCTACTACATTATCTGTACTGAGAGTTATCATCACTGTGTTATCTGTGGTGGTACATAGGACTGCAGGTGACATCTACTACATTATCTGTACTCAGAGAGTTATTACTGTGTTATCTCTGGTGTTACATAGGACTGCAGGTGACATCTACTACATTATCTGTACTCAGAGAGCTATCACTGTGTTATCTGTTGTGTTACATAGGACTGCAGGTGACATCTACTACATTATCTGTACTCAGAGAGCTATCACTGTGTTATCTGTGGTGGTACATAGGACTGCAGGTGACATCTACTACATTATCTGTACTCAGAGAGTTATTACTGTGTTATCTGTGGTGTTACATAGGACTACAGGTGACATCTACTACATTATCTGTACTCAGAGAGTTATCACTGTGTTATCTGTGGTGTTACATAGGACTGCAGGTGACATCTACTATATCGTCTGTACTCAGAGAGCTATCACTGTGTTATCTGTGGTATTACATAGGACTGCAGGTGACATCTACTACATTATCTGTACTGAGAGTTATCATCACTGTGTTATCTGTGGTGTTACATAGGACTGCAGGTGACATCTACTACATTATCTGTCCTCAGAGAGTTATCACTGTGTTATCTGTGGTGTTACATAGGACTGCAGGTGACATCTACTACATTATCTGCCCTCAGAGAATTATCACTGTGTTATCTGTGGTGTTACATAGGACTGCAGGTGACATCTACTACATTATCTGTACTCAGAGAGTTATCACTGTGTTATCTGTGGTGTTACATAGGACTGCAGGTGACATCTACTACATTATCTGTCCTCAGAGAATTATCACTGTGTTATCTGTGGTGTTACATAGGACTGCAGGTGACATCTACTACATTATCTGTCCTCAGAGAATTATCACTGTGTTATCTGTGGTGTTACATAGGACTGCAGGTGACATCTACTACATTATCTGTACTCAGAGAGTTATCACTGTGTTATCTGTGGTGTTACATAGAACTGCAGGTAATAACTCCCCTTTTACCCATAAAAGTCTAATTAGTGGGGTCCATTTCCCCCGAAGATCATCACACTGATGCGGCGCCATGGTGCTCCTGTGAGTTCTACTTCCCCTTCATTCATGTACAGTACATATGGTTGTAGGTTGTATCTCTGCATTTTCACTAAAACAGGACAGGATGCAGTGTTCAGCACAGGTGTCTTATAGAGGAGCCATTGTGTCCTTTCACTGTGATGATTGGTGGGGGCCTGGAGTACAGACCCCCATGATCAGTATTGATGGACTACAATACTGATGTATGGCAGTGCACACAATACAGTTCTGTTTGGTGCAATGTTCATGTGTGTTACGCCTTGAAAAAAGAACAGGTGAGGGTATGTCACATGTAAATCTTCAGCAGCAAAATCCACCCCAAATCATGATGCTGATTTGAAATACACACCGCAGTCCAATTTATGCTGTGAATTTATTCAAAGCATGTGGATGAGATTTCTTGAAATCGTATTCACTTTCTGGTATGTAAAGACTGTGGATTTGCTGTAACTGATTTACATGCGGCAAATCTACAGCATTTATGTCCCATGTGGACGTACCATAATATTTCCATCTACCTATATGGGGGACCCCCAGAATCAGTTCCTGGGAGTCCATGAACTCTGGTGCGCTCTAGATACCCCAGTCTGAAACTGAACATGCCTTCCCATCAGTGCCAAATAAACAACACACTGCATCACAAAATGCCTCTTCCCCCCACCAGAAGCACCAAATAAATGCCAAAGTGCAGCACAAAATACATTCCCAGAAGGGCCAAACAAATAAAACAACGCAGCACCACTGGCAGAAGCATTGTCTTCCATCCCATGCCTCTCCCTCATTGTTCCACTTACACTCCTTACTCTACTTGCAGCAGCACTGTCCTCCTTCCCACACTGACAGCAGCATTGTACCTCTTTCTGACCCTCCCCACTTACAGCAGCATTGCCCCTTTCTACCACTCCCTCACTGAAGCAGCATTGTACTCCTTCCCACCGACCCACCCACACTGACTGCAGCATTGTCCCCTTTTTTACCCCTCACTTCTGGAAGCAGCATTGTCTCCTTCACCATGTATAGTCCAACGACAGCAGCACCCCCATTGCCTCCTTCATTTGAACCTGGAAATCCTTCAGCCTGGACAGCACCTTTAAGTAATTGTGGATTATATTAGGGCATTAGGGAGTTTGGAGGTACATAACTACTGGGTACTACTGGGGGCAAATAACTACTAGGGGCATTATGGAGGCCTTATAACAACTGGGAGCACTATTACTATGGGGTGACTATCTGTATGTCACTGTTATTTCTGCAGTATAGTGTTTGGGAGCATTGGGGATCACAGCGGGAACAGTACTGGGGGTAACAGCAGAAGAACATTGTTGGGGCACCAGGAAGAGGAGGATGATAGAAAAGTGAAGTATCTATGATGTCTGTGGTGTGGTAAACTCTGCAGACATGAGACGTGGCATTATGGTCTGCTCCCAATGGAGAAGATGAGGAAAGAGAACGTCTACATCAGAGGAGACACCACTAGATGTAAGAGGCATGGTGCTGTATTCTCCTGTATGTGTATGTATTGTCCGCCTAGTACTAGTACTGGGGGGTATACTGTGCAGTATACGTTTTTGTCTTCGTTTTTTTTTACTTTTGGGCCCAAGCTTGAGAAACAGTCCTGGACCTTTGGCCCAATTATTCCCCTCCTGCCTTAAGTATTACATAGGTGCCTATTGACACTAGTGGGCTGTTAGGTCCTCCACAGCAAGAAGCTCTCTTTTTAGATGTTCTTCAGTTGGGATAAAAGATGGCTCCCCTGAATAACAGACTCCACCTTTATTAATGCACGGTTAGGGTATTTGAAAATGAGTTTTCTAAGCCTGAAAAGCCCTTTAATCCTGGGTGGAGACAGCACTATGAAATGCATCAGTCTTGGGTCCATGAATAAAACATTTATTACTGCCATTACGTGTGCATGTGGGAAATGGCTCCTTAAATTTTCTTTCCATGTAATTTGCAAATGAAGCATAATATAACCACGTACATTACTGCCCATCAGCCCAGTGCTCGGTGCTTTCTTTCTGTCCTACAAAGTAGTTTATATTTCATTGCTGTAATACGAGTGGAGGGATCAGGGTGACATGGGTTACTTCCAGTCAGATGGAGAACCATGACATGGAGAAACCACTGCTGTAAAACTCTGCCCGGCCTATGAGATAAAAATAGATATTGATGATATTGATTGATGGAATGATATCATTGCTGCCTGCAGATGTCCTTGACGTGGAGCGTGGTGACTATTGGATTACAGTTATCAATATGCAAATGTAGGAGAGCTGAGGTTTTTTTGGAACTTTAGTTTTTATTGAAAATACTTGTTACAGTTACAAAATACATAGACATTCGGTAAAAGTATTTTGTCTTTATACAATATAACAAATAGGGTTGTTTCGGGTATCGAAGTTTCGATACCCATTCGATACTTTTAGTCCGGTATCGATACGATACAGGGATTTGTCTTTATCGATACTGGGCTGCAGCTTTCAGCGCGGCCATGTTCTCCTCGGCAGCACAGGGAGAAGGAGGCAGTCTCTCCCTCCCCCTGTGCTGCCACTGCCAATGAGGAGAGACGGGAGGAGAAGGCGGGGTCACTGGCCACCAATGACGAGTAACGTTTCATATACAAATGCTGTGACCGAGCGCTGCGATCTGCGGCAATTAACTCCTCAGGTGCCACACCTGAAGGGTTAACTTCCGCTAATCGCAGCGCCCTGGCAGGGTGCTGGCAATGTGTTTCTTCAGCCTGCATTTGTATATTAAATGTTACTCATCATTGGTGGCCAGTGCACCGCCCCCCCCCCTCCCCAGTATTAAAGACATTGGCCAGTGCGCCCCCCCATCCCCCCTCCCCCCCACCAGTATTGAAATCATTGGTGGCAGTGGCCACAGGGTGCCCTCACCTCCTCCTCATTGGTGGCAGTGGCAGTGATCGGAGCCCCAGCAGTGTAATGCTGGTGCTCTGATCGGTTACCATGGCAACCAGGACATTACTGAAGTCCTGGCTGCCATGGTCAGCTCCCTGCTGCTGTGAGCACAGGGCAGCAGGGAGAGTGTGAGATCCTATTCACCCTGATAGAGCTCTATTAGGGTGAATAGGATGAAAAGATCCCAGGTTCTAGCCCCTAAGGGGGAAATAGTTAATAAATAAACTGTAAAAAAAAAAAAAGTACACCAAAATATTAAGTATAAATCACCCCCTTTCCTAATTTTACATATAAAATATATAAACAATAAATAAATAAAATATTACATTGCCACGTCTCAAAAGTCCAAACTATTTAAAAAATCCTCTTTTATGCGGTGAACGCTGTAAAAGAAAAAATAAGAAAAACTGCACAATTGGCCATTTTCTTTTAGTCGCCATGTCCCCCCAAAAAATAGGATCGGACTGTTCGATTATGGGCCGGACGTTCCATAAAATTCGCGTGGTATTGAATGGTATCGAGTATCGCAATACTTTTTTATGGTATGGATCCTGAATCAAAATTTTGATATTGAAACAACCCTAACAAATAGAATGTAAAAATCCAAGAAAAAAAATTGCGGTAGATTATACTACCTAGAGGTAGTGTTGTATTTACATGATAACCATACATCCTATCTGTTATTGAAAGCAGCAGTAGTGCCCATTGAAGAGGCAATCATGGATTCGTTCCAACAATTATTGTTCACCCCTTGTATTATTTTTGCCCATGACGGTATGGCTGGAGATCTCCAATTACAAGCAATTTGTTCTCTTACTACAGTAAGCACATGATCATTTTATGAAGTAATGAAAATTGGTCAGAATTGATATTCAATAATGCCAATGGAGCCTCAAGAATTTTTGGAAAACCACATATAAACGATAAGTCTCGCCATCCTTCTCCAGAATCTCAAAGTCTGTGGACATTCCCACCCTATATGTATAAAAGATCTAGTTTCCTGGCATCTCCAGCAAGTGCTAGGGCCGTCACTGAACAGGGACAATCTTGTAGGCACCAAACACCATTGATATAACAATTTCCTATATATTTCAATATGATTGGAGCATCTTGAAATCTTGGGAATTACCGCGTATGCTTCCTGCCATTCACTTTTTGAGAAGGTGGTTTTAAGAGCAAGTTCCCATTTCGTTTTATATTTCGTAAGGGGGTCAGGGCCTGAGTTCAAAAGGGTCCTATATAGCAGTAAGATATTCCCTTACTTGTGATTGAGGGAGAAGTAAGCCAAGTGCCAAAATGAGATTTTGGTGTTTCAGGCTGGATTATCTTGGCTAATGCATGTCTAACTGGTAAATAAGTATTTGGGGGCAATAATGAGAATTTGCTCTTCAAACTTTCAAAGCTGGAAGTTTGGGTGTCTGATATTAGATCTGAGAGTTTAAATATGCCTTTTGGCCTCCAGTTAGATAAGTCAGTGTTTGGAATAATAGACTCAAGCAGCTCAGTACCTCCAAAAGGTTCATGGAGAACAATTTGCGTTTAAAAACTGCAGTCCACCAGGAATCCATGATTGCCCCTATAGTCGGATGCGAGTTGAAAAGTGGTATGTGAAATAGTGTGGCATCCGCTAATTTTGCAGATATACCTAGTCTGCCTAGACTGTGTGTTTCAGTGTCAACCCAGTGTTTAGATATACCTCGATGCCAGATAGGTTTTAGTTGGTCTAGTATAACTGCTCGATAATAGTGGGTGATAGAGGGACATACCATACCCCCATCTTAACCTCTTTATAAAGTATATCTGCTCTAACTCTAGGGGTTTTATTATTACAAGTAAATTTCATTGGATTGGATTTTTGTTAGAAAGGTGTTAGATCGAAGCGGGACGTTCCTAAACATATATAGTATTTTGGGGAGTATTAGCATTTTGACAGGGGCTATCTTTTCAAACCAAGATACTCCACCAGTTCTAAAACTGGTCAGTTCCTTCTTAATTTCACTAAGGAGGGGTGAATAGTTCATCTCAAATAGCTTAGAGACAGGGTATGTGAGTGTTATGCCGAAATATGAAAGAGCAGAAGTTTCCCATCCAAAAGAGTACCCAGATTTTAGTTGTGATACTGTCTTAAAGGGGTTGTCCGAGTTCAGAGCTGAACCCGGACATATCCCCATTTTCATCCAGGCAGCCCCCTGACTTGAGAATCGGAGCAGTTTATGCTCCAATGCTCTCCTTTGCCCTGTGATGAATCGTGCAGGGCAAAGGCATTTTCTGGAGTTCCGGTGATGAACCGGGTTCTCCTTAGGGCTGCCAGACGGAGGCTTCCACCCAGCAGTGAGCCCGGTAACGTCACCAGCACTGTTGGGCGGGCTTTAGTGCTGCCCTAGCCTTTAAAACAGCTAGGGCAGCACTAAAGCCCGCCCAATAGAGCCGATGAAGTCACCGAACACACTGCTGGGCGGAAGTCTCCGCCCGGCAGTGTGTTTTTGTAAACAAAAGAGCCCTTTCCCTATCCAGAGCAGAGCAAGGAAGAGCATACTCCGAGGCTAACATCAGAGGGGCTGCCTGGGTGAAATTATGGGTATGTCCAGGTTCAGCTCTAAACCCGAACAACCCCTTTAAAGGGAAGACCCATATTCAGGATAGATGATTTGGATTGATTTACTTTATAATATGAGACCTTACTGAAGTTGGTGAGTACCTTAATAATGGCTGAGAGAAATACTACAGGGTTTTTGCATATGAGAATAATGCCGTCCGCAAACAATCCTATACGATGCTCAATTTGGCCTACCTGTATACAATATAGAGGGGTTAGTTCTTATTGTTTCAGCTAATGGTTCAATCATAAAGGCAAATATCATAGGGGAGAAGGGGCAACCTTGCTTTGTGCCATTTGTAATTGTAAAGCTTTGAGATAAGAAACCTGATGAAAAAACAGATGCAGATGGGCCGGAAAAGAGTGCCATTACAGCGGAAAGGAAGGTACCATTAAATCCAAATTTACACAACACCTCTTTCAAATATCCTCAATGGACTCTGTCAAACACCTTCTCTGCATCCAAAGACAGAAGCAGAGAAGGCGTTCCAGCCTGGTCCACATAGTCAATCAAGTCTATAAATCTTCTTGTGCCGTCAATTGTTTGTCTATGTTTTATAAAGCCCACCTGATCTTTCTTTATTAGTCTTGGGAGGATGTTAAGCAGTCTATTGGCCAGTAGATCTTCAAATCTCCATTTAGGAGGGATATTGGGCAAAAATTTTCTGCCTTATCTGCTGTTTTCCCTGGTTTAGGGAGGGTGACAATTAAGGCATGAAGCATTTCACGCAGTATGTTGCCTGTATCCTTTATATTGTTAAACACTAATAGTAGGTGAGGAATAAGGAGATGGTTTATTTTTTTAATAAAACTCGTTGGAGAGTCCGTCTGGCGCAGGGGATTTATTCATTTTAAGTTTTTGGATAACTGATCCAATTTCTAAGGCCGAGATAGGGGCGTTAAGGCACATTTTTTCCTTATCTGAGAGAGAAGGCAAACTTAAAGTAATCAGAAAGGTTTGAATAGCCTTTTCATTTGGTTGTGGGGTCTGGGAATCATGCTTAAGGTTATATACTCTGAATAATACTCCACAAATACATTGGTTATTTTTTTTTTTTTAATGAACAAATACATTGGTTATATCCTGAGGGTTAAGTCATTTATTCCCTCTTTTATCATAATGATACAAGATTTTAGCTTTTGCCATTTTGTTTTTAAATTTATTGGCTAACAGTCGTCCCGCTTTGTTACCTTGTCCATAGAAGAGCACCCTATTCCTCCTATATAAGTATTCCTAATGGTCATGGTACAATCTGTATAGCTGGTTTCGTAAGTCTCTGACTTCACCTGAAGAGACATCTGAGTCTTGTTTTTTGATTCAAGCTCTTAAATGCTTTTCAAAAGCTGTTCTATTTTTTTTCCCTTTTTGTGTTTTCTTCGTGGCTGCCAATTGTATACATTTATTGCCTCTTATCACTGCTTTATAGGCGCACCAGTTAGTGAGAATGGAGGTATCCTCATGGTGGTTAAAAGTGAACAACTCAGATGTCTCTTTTTCCATACTCATACAAGTTTCTCTATCAGTAAGGAGTTATTAATTCTCCACGGAGATTGGAAAAAGAAGTTGAACTGCTCTTTAATAGCTATGTGTGATCTGACCAGGTGATGCTTCCTATAGTGGATTTAGATACTCTCTGCAATAGTCTTTTGTCAACTATTGCCATATCTAATCTGGAATATACCTTGTGGGGCTGAGAAAAGAACGGGTAATCCCTTTCTGACGCATGTAGAATTCTCCATGTATCATAGAGATCTTCTTTATGGAAAATATTATATAAGTCTGTGTTTTTTTCATTAGGTTTAGATGGGAATTTATCTAGTGTGGGAATTAATACCTTATTGAAATTTCCTATGAGGATCAAGGCTCCCCTTCCTTCTTTGCTGAGGATTCCCAAGAGACTCCTTAAAAACCTCCTCTGCTTTTTATTTGGGGCGTATAATGATACAATGCAATGTGGTAGATTGTTGATTATGCAGTTTAGAATAATTTAGCGTCCATTCTTATCACAGTTAGCATTGACCATGGAAAATGCCACTGAGTCTCGTAAAGCAATTAGTACTCTTCTCTTTTTTGCATGAGTTGGTTGTAGGATATATGTGCGGGAACTTTTTGTTCTTGAGCCTATGGGCGTCCTTCTGGTGTAAATGGGTTTCCTGTGCACAAAGCACATCGCATTTAAGTGATTTAGGGTGCTTTCACACTTCCGTCCCGTGAGTCGCCTGAAAGCATTTGAAGACTGATCAGGATCCTGATCAGTCTTCGAAATGCTTTCAGGTTACCATGGCAGCCAGGACGCTACTGAAGTCCTGGCTGCCATGGTACTCCGCAATAGCGTACTCACTTGCGCTGCGGCCGCCAGGCGCTCTTTCATGATGTCACAGGTCCCCGCTCCGCATAGATCAATGCGCCGCCCGGACCTGTGACGTCATGAAGGAGCACCCGGGGGGGAGCTACCATGGCAGCCAGGACTTCAGTAGAGTCCTGGCTGCCATGGTAACCGATCGGAGCCCCAGCTTACACTGGGCCCCCGATCGGAACTGCTGCTACGCATGTGCAGAGCTAAACATCGGATACGGCGATTCGCCTAAACGACGTTTAGCTTAATTCTGGATCCAGATTAATGCACTTCAATGGGCAGTATATCCGGATCCGGCGTTACGGTAAGTCTTTAGGATTTTGGGACGGAGACAAATCTGCAGCATGCTGCGGTTTTGTCAACGTCCAAAAAATGTTACAATACTAAACGGAAGACATCCTGATGCATCAAAAATGGATTTCTCTCCATTCAGAATGCATGGGGATAATCCTGATCAAATTCTTTCCGGCGTAGAGACCCGACGACGGATCTCTACGCCGGAAAGTAAAAACGCAAGTGTGAAAGCACCCTTAGCCTCTTTCCACAAGAAGGATTTTTTAATTGGGCTATTCAAGCCTTTAACATTCAGTGATGCCATTGTTAATACAATGTTTGGTGATGTCAAAGGTTGGCTTTAATATATCTCCTAAGCTAAGTAATACCTTTACATATCTCCCATCCGCACTAATGAAAAGAAAGGAATGTGCTGGACCAATAATAAGTAACAAAAACAATATGTAAATAGGTCTTAAACTATTGACCTGTTCAGAACTTAGTAAATATGTATTTATCTTAAGCCACCCTGACTCACGTCGTTGGCCTAGTGGTGACATTGGGGGGTTAGATAGCATCTCTGAGTGTTACCACCCAGGGATCCCACCGAGCCTATTCCAGTCATGTATTGAGAAAAAAGAGTAAAGAATGTGTAGTGCACATAAAGGAAACCGAATCTGTGTTAGAGGACTTAGCTAGCAGTCCAAAAGATGAGTTGTTCAGATGTTTCATGGAATTCCAGGTTCTCCCATCTTGAGCTGTAATTCTTCAGCCAGGTGATTGTCTCGGTGACCTTGAGGATCCGATGACTGTCCACTCTTGCGTTAGGGTTGGTGGTTTCCTGCTTGGCGATGGTGACTTTTCCATTGTTGAAGAAATTTGGAACCAGTTGGCCACCAGTTTGGAAGCTGCTTGAGGGGAATGTAAGGTGTGAGATGATTCATTTCTGTATATTATCAATTTGATCTGTATTGAATGCCCTTTTTCTCTCAAGATTTTCGTTACTGCAGAGAATTCTCTTCTTCTGTGGAGAGTGGCAACCGACAGGTCTCCAAACAGAGAAATGTCAGCATATTTTTCTGGAAGATCAGCCATGATCTTTTCTTTAAAATGGTAAAAATGCAGCCTAGCCAATACATCTCTAGGTGCAGACGGAGGCGAATGTTTCGGTTTGGGGGTTTTATGTACCCTATCTATGATCCTATCTCTTTGTTCGGTGTCAGGTAGCAAAATGACAAAAAAGTCGATTAGGAAGTCCCTAAATTATTCATTTTGAACTGTTTCAGGAATCCCCTAATATCTAATATTGTTTTGGCGGGATGTATATTCAAGATCCGCAAGTTTAAGCTTAAATGCGCCCATGTCATCGTACAGTTCATTCCGTGCGTCCACTAGTGAACTATGTGCATTAGAAAATTCGTCCATTTTACCCACTAGATGGGCCGTTCTGTCCCCTATATCCTTTATTTTTTTATAGATATTTTGTACTGTTGTTTGAAAGTCAGTTTGAATAGCGCTGCCTCTTGTAACATGTCCCTCGTGCTGGTCTCAGTAATGGCGGCGTGAGAGTTCGCTGAGGGGGTGAGACTGACCTGGTTGAGGGTGAGCCCAATAATGTGCAGGATCTGGGTGAACATTGTGGTGTCTGGTAGTCAGGGTTCGCTGCACTTGTAAACGACGAGGCATGCAGTAAGCTTTCCTCTGTAGCTGCGTTGTCCTCTCCCTGTATAGTGCGGGCGCCATCTTGGGAGTTGCTCGCCGGTTGAAAGAAGGACATTATCTTTGTAGGTTCTACCTTTTTCTGTCTTCCTTTCACCATCTCTGAAGGCCAGGAGTGTTTGGCTAACAGAATAGTGGTCGAATAGCTAGGTTAGCCGTCTTCTTTCTCTGCTTTGAGACGCTTTTGAAGTAGGCTAGTGGCGGGGAAGATTCTCACGCAGCCGTCCTGCTCGGCATCCGGCCACGCTCCTAAGAGCTGAGTTTGTCTGATGTGGAAGACCTTAAAGGGGGTTGTTCGATTGTTTAATAATGATGACCAATCCTCAGGATAGGTCAGCCATATCTATTGATGGGAGTGCTGATCAGCTGTTGGAAGAGGCTGTGGTTCTCCTTGAGAACCGTAGCCTCTTCCTAGGCCAGTTGGCCTCATTTTCATCAGTCACATGGCCTAGAAGTGAATAGGGCTGAGCTGGAATACCAAGCAGAGCCAGTATACAATGGAAGGTACTATACTTGGTAAATTGCAAGGAGGCCGCAGAGCTCGGCAGAGAGCTGAGCCTCTTCAAACAGTTGATCAGCAGGGGTGCCGCCAGGTGTCAGACCACCACCAATCAGGTACTAATGACCTATCCTAAGGACAGAGCATTAATATTAAAGGGAATGTGTCATCAGAAAATGACCTATTGTTCAAATGACATGTTTTATGTTTAACATATTTTTAAAATATTTGGTGATCTGATATTTAATTTTCCATGTTAATATATTTAAACAGACACTAAATCTACTAATAGGCGCCACTTTTTGGTTTATACAGATCACTTTACTGCAGTTATCTGCTTATCCTTCATTCTAATCCTTCCTGTAATGATATCCCCTTTGCGAATAGATAAGACAAGATCCACCATTCACAATAGGGGATTGTCAGAGCTTATCTATTCTTTCCTTGCACAATCCTCTGTACAGCTCACAGAGCAGGTCTAGAAAACTCTCCCATAGAAGCCAATGAGGTCCCTTCCTGACCATTGTGTCTGTGACCCATAGGCCGGCCGTAAAGCAATTTTCCTAATGCTTTCTACAGCTCAGGCAAGATGGCCGCTCCCATAATCATGTTCAGAAAATAGAATTTAAAAAATCTGTAATCCGAAAATAAAACAGATTAGAAAAAAAGGAGATGTGTGGTTTTAACTGGCAAATACAATTTTTGGTAACACATTTCCTTTGACCTGGAAAAACACTTTAATTTGTCTGAATCTCAGCTCCACTCAATTGACAAATTATATCTGTAGGTCTGTGGTCCAAGGATTCAACTGACTTGAATATCCTCGGAAAGCCCTATGATCAGAGCTGTGTCAACACCAGGAAAAAAATTCCAGGGCCTACTGGGCATATGGGTAATCTTGGTAAATATCCTCAAAAGGGGCATGCAAATGTTGGTAAGTATGAATTTATCTGAGACGGTCAGACAGACATAAGATAGATAGACAGACAGATATGTCTGCTCCCCCCCCCCACCTGCTTATTGACAGGCTTTTACCTAGTTTTCTCCCTTTCTCTTTAGGAGAGAACTGCCAATTGTCAGCACATGGGCGGGGAGAGCAGGAGATTATGACTCTTCTTAAGTAGATTTGACTCTTTTCAAGGCCTGGGCTGCAGTGATTATGCTGCTGGTTCTCGGCAACCACTTACTATTAGCTCATGAGTGAAACACCGCTGAAATCAGCATTTCTGTCACTACTTTATGCTGCCCTCAGTAAGGTCACCATAATGTTGATGACAGGTTCCCTTTAACACCAAGGGCACCCTGACTGCCATCAGGCAGTAGGAGACCCAAAATCAGGGGGTGCCCCATGGGAAGAAAGGGGGAGCCTTCCTGTCACTGCATGGCCCTAGGAGGCGGTGTGGGTGAGGATTGCTACTGTGTGAGGATTGCCACACCACTTATCTGCTCCTCATTCCTCCTGGGCGATAGATAGATAGATAGACAGACAGACAGACAGATAGATAATGTCTCTACTAGACTGGTGAATAACTTATTTATATCTGACTGTGCTTAGCAACAAGCTGTGGATATGTGTGGGTTCTTCTCAGTACAGCTGTCTTGTCGTCTTCTCTAGATCTGTCACTTCACTCGCCGCGCTCTCTCTTCCATCTGATGGTGTCATTAACATCAGACGATACCTCACTCATCAGGACAGTCATCCCGCAGCTCTCACACTGGTAAAGCGTGCTGCACCTCAATAACATCTTGAAGGTCACGAATTACCTCTTTGTGCCGGGGTATATACAACCAGTACAATAATTTCCTTATCACATTACATTTTCACCTATACTGTAACTATGCAGATACTTGCAGGGGGAGAGCCAGGAGGAGGGGAGTGGTACTTGTGACACTGATAGGAGTAGTGGTGTTTCATGGTTGCTGTCCTCACTCCAACGCTTCCAGGGGCTATGCAGTGAGATGAGGCTATCCTGGAGGATGGGAGTGGTAGTGGCTCTGGCTGCAACAGTTGTTCACAGTGGCATCCTCACAGCAATGCTCCCTAAAACCAGGGCAGTGTTAGGAGTGTCGACCATTTCTTCCCTCGGGGCAGACCCTGGTATTGGGGTTCCTGCCTGATGGTAGTTGGGGTGCTCTTGGTGTTGTGGGTTTGGTGCGGATGCAAGGCAGGAGATGTAGGTGCGTTGACCAGCGTATGGTGCTAGAGTCAGTAACCAAGGCAGTTGTAGAAAACACACACATCTCTATTTACTAAAGTGCAGAATGGGAGTTGTAGATTATCTAATTGTGTCAAACACAGTTCCAAATAATTCACAGTGCAAATCTTCCAGATAGCAATGTATGGATATAGGCCAGGATAGGGGTTGTAGTACTCCTCTCTATCTTTACCAAAATCGCTCTCTGCTGAATCTCAGGCTGACAATAAGTTTCTTGCAAACCTGTCTGTGATCCCCAGCTGAGGAATACAGGATCGAGATACGGCTGGCCAGGACCTTGTCCACGTGTAAATGGTGTCTTAGCAATGTGCCTCTCACTGCAGTAAAGTCTATATCCACCTTAAACAGCGAATACCTGACTGACTCCAGTGCTCTGCCATGCAGATACTAGACCATCCAGTTCTTCCTTTTCTCTTTTCGGAGTGCTGTAAAGTAGAAATAGTTTTCTCTCTGTTGATCCCTCCAAGAAGTATTTTTCTAGAATGTATCTATAGAAAACTATATGGTTATTAAAATACATTCAATAAAATTACATAACAAGAAACAACCTTTAATGGAGGGTGATTGGCCATGTGCAAGGCAGAAAAAAAGGTGTATGGCCATCAGTGGAGTCAACGTGTGCACGCCTGCCTGGCCCTGTCAATCATAGTGCAGAGGGCGCAGCAGAGAGAGCAGAGCCTCTAGGTGTAACGGCAACGCCCCCGTTGCTCCTAGAGGCTCATTTGCATATATTAAAACACCATTTTTAGCAGCACTGTGGGCACCTATGAACATGGGACCAACACAGATGTCTTCAGCTGCCAAGAGTGCATTTAACAGGTCATAGGTACAAATCTGCTGACAGTTCCCATTCTGTAATGTTAGGACATACAGCTAGGATGTGCCATCCCATGATGATCACTGGGAGTTCAACATCTGGAACATCAAAAATCCCAAAAAAAGATGGGCCTTTTTACATGCATGGCAACTGAGGAATAACAAGGGTCAACATCCGGCAACTAGGGGAGCAGCCAATAGCAGGCCACAGCAGTGACCGGTATGTATAATCTATATGAGGGGCCCGGGCATTTGGGGACATGTTTTAGACATTGGAGAACTCCTTTAAACCTCCATAGGAATAATATTATATTACCACCTTCCATATGTCCAGGAAAAGTACAACTGCACAATCACATAGAGTACAATTAGCAGTGTAAAACGTAACCTTTACTGATGATCATTAAAAATCACTAAATTTGTGCCCTTAAAAGGCAATTAACAATGAGGCTGGGCAAAGCCTAGCAAAACAGAATGGCCACCCCGATAGTTATATAGTCACATAGTTGATAAGGTTGGAAAAAGTCACAGGTCCATCAAGTCAAACCTATAATCCTAACGTGTTGAAGGAGGCAAAAAACTCTTATGAGGGGGGATACAAAATCCAACTATAAAAAGGATAAATTAAGCAAAGCCAAGTTACTTTTTTTTGTAAAAGGCAAAAAACCCAATAAAATAATAAAAAACTTATACTCACCCTTCTAAGCACCGCTGCTTCAATCCTCCCAGTGCCGCAGCAATGATGTCCTGTGTTGACCGCAGCGATGATGTCCCTGCAGGGCTGGACTGGGACTAAAAAGCAGCAATCCCACCAGCCCACATACCATATCAGCCCTTCCCCCGATATTGCAGAAAAATAGAGACACAGAATGACTGCTGCAGCAAATTTTGCTTCATTGATCGCTCACCGCTCCCTAGATTAAATTCATAAAGGGGTTGTCCAGCTTATAATTTTTCTTTTCTGAAGTTGTGGAATGCTTTAAAGGAGTTTTCCAAGTTTTTTTGTATTGATGATCTATCCCCAGAATAGGTCATCAATATCAGATCAGTTGAGTCTGACACCCAGCGCCCCGACGATCAGCGGTTTGAGGAGGGTGCGGTGTTGTGGTGAGCGCCGTGGCCTCCTTACAGCATATCAAGCACAGCACCATACATTGTATAGACGCCGTGCTTAATATTGCAGCTGAGCCCCATTCATTTAAATAGGACCGAGCTGCACCTAGGCCATGTGACTGATGGATGAGATGTCCCTGGCCTAGGAAGAGGCTGCGGCGCTAACTGGGGCAAACAGCTGATTGGCTGGGGCCAAACCATCACTGGTCTGATATTGATTTCCAATGTTGAGAATAGGTCAAAAATATAGAAATATTGGAAAACCACTTTAAAAACGACATGCAACAATACTGTAAAATGCATCTCCTTTGTGTATAAGTGAAGTATATGTCATTGGTGGGCAGGGATTGTCTGGAGCGAGCGCAAGAACTGAATCTGCTCCATACACAGCAGTCGCTGATGGTGTTCTATAGTTGAAAACTTATATGCACAGGACTGCCTGACCGAAGGTCTACTGTATTCACATAATGCCGTGAGTACAATGAAACTGCCTCATGTGAAACTGGCCTACAGGTTGTGGCAGTAAGGAGTTAATGGGGCACATCCAGACTGGTGTAGGACAATGGTCAGCTTTCTGGTGCGCTTGGGAAGTCATGTTCTAGTGCAGGTAAACAATTATCAGTAGATCTAGGGTCTAGGACAGTGAACAGGAAAGTGGTCAAATCCCAGATTGTCTAAGGCAGAGGAGGGATAAAAGGCAGTCTGGTAAGTCATAGGCAGGAAGGAGGTGAAGGGAAAGAGACCCAGTGGTCTAGAACAGTAAAGGGTTATTAAGGAGATCTCTGGTGGTATAGGGCAGTGAAGGGGTTAATGAGGAGATCCCTGGTGGTATAGGGCAGTGAGGGGATTAATAAGCGCAGTGAAGGGGTTAGGGCTCATGCACATGATCGTATTCTATTTCCGTGTCTGTTCCGGGTTTTTTTGCTGACCGTATGTGGAACCATTCATTTCAATGGGTCTGCGGAAAAAAACTGGAAGCTACTCCATGTGTTTCCATATCTTTGTATGTCTGTTCTGCAAAAAAATAGAACATGTACTATTATCATCCGCATTACAGACAAGGATAGTACTGTTCTATTAGGGGCCAGCTGTTCCCTTCCGCAAAATACAAAATGCACACGGACATCATTCGTATTTATTTTTTGCTGATCCGTTTTTTGCGGACCACAAGATACATATGGTCTTGTGCATGAGCCTTTAATAAGGAGATCCCTGGTGGTACAAGGCAGCGAGGAGGTTTATAGGGAGATCCCTGGTGGTATAGGGCAGTGAGGAGGTTAATATGGAGATCCCTGGTAGTATAAAGAAGTTACTAGGCAGATACTTTCAGTGCTCTTCTTCAGTTCCGAGCACTCCTTTCCCCACTAGAGATGGGAACGTTTCTGCAGCCCACTACACTGTTTGCTGAGGAGCAAGTGCAAAATAATGGGAGCCCCCAAGCCCCCCAGGACTGAGCTCCTATTGCTAGGTATGGGGAAGGTGAGATGTTTGGATAGTGGGGTTAATGGCAGACTGTGAAGTCTCTGGACAGTGAACTGGATGCCACTAAACGCCAATAATGATGAAGATGCTGGAACTCCCTTGACTGAGCAGTGACATCAGTAGATCGGTGACATCAGCGGATGGTGTAGTGACAGACTGCCCCACTTCTGCCTCAGGAGCTGACTTGGCTGCCTGGAAGAAAAGATGACTGGAGGGGGGCAGCCCGGGAGTCTCCTCTTTAATCTGCTGAGACTTCCTATCACCACAGGAAGGAGCATCAGAAGCCAGAAGAAGATGGGGCGGAGCCAACATCAGACACACAGTCATTGTTAGCTCCGCCCACACAGGACACCTTGACCCTCAGATTAATCATCCAGGGCGTCCCACTGGGAATCTGCCCGTGACAGCTTCAGACCATAATTGGCCTCAGCAGTATACAGCACGAGATAGCCAAAGCCATAGATTGGCTGCAGTGGTCAGGTGCGGTATATGGGTAGGTCACCACTGCGGTTATAAAAAACAAAGACCAGAAGCAAGAATGGAAGAAAGGAAAAGAAAAGAAAATGAAAATGTCTGGGTTGTTTTACCTGTTTCATTATGAGATCACTACACCAGCAAAGGGGTAGGGGGAAGGAGCAGTGAACCTACTGAGCATGTCTGTCCACCACTGAATGCGGGAGAAGGTGGACTATAAGGATAACCAGCAGGGGGCGCTGCCAGAGAGAAAAAAGGAACATAAAATAAAACTAACACTGTATTTATAGCATGCATATTACAATAATACTTCATTTAACATGCCATAATCATTGCTTAGTAATAGTTTTGTGGGATAAACCCTTTAAGTATTTACAGCTGAGTAAGGTCCTTCTGTGCTGCTTATCAACTCTGTAAAGTCACTACTCAATGTGAGACCATAAAATCATCAGTATAGAGAAATCCTGTATATTTCTAAGCCTGTAGATGGCGTAAACATAGGGAGTAATGTAACGAAGGCGATGTGTTGGACAAGTGTAGTGTCTTTGCCTGTTTTTATGGTGCAGTAGGCATTTGCACCACATTTATGAAGTGTATGCACCGTTTTTAATGGTGGTTTGCGCCATACGTGGGGGTTTCCATTTAATAAAGGGCGGTCTTATGTTTTGTAGGCGGGGCTAGATTTTTAGCCAGATTTATCATTGGAACTTTTTGCAAAAAAAGAAGTCACATAAAAAGTCTCAAGTGTGCTCCAGTTCCCGGTGGTATCCAAACTGACGGAGCCTTTATAATAAATATGATTAGACTTTAGACTGAAAAATCTAACTAATAAAATGCAACATTGTGTTAATTTGTTGCAAAAAACTTGCTTCAAACCAAGCAGACACGCAAAAAAAAAGTGAAAAAGTCACATCTTGATTCCTGATGTGTTACCCCCCCCCCTCTCCCACCTTAGACAAGTTGTCTAGACCTGCGCCAGATATGTCTCAATGCCTCAGACTCGATGAGAAATGTGGAGCAGGGATAGACACATCTGTCCAGCTCTAGAATTTTACACCACAATTTTGATACAATCTTGTTAAAAAGAATTGCATTTCTCCTAAAAGAAACATACCCCTTCCGAATAAGCGCCCTTTTGAGCTACTTAGAAAATTAGTAAATCTGTTCCAATGTCTGCAGAGCATACATTTTAATTGGCACATTTAAGATTTACACCACTAGGTGGTGCTGTTTTCAGGCAACAGCACACCATGTGGTCATCTGTGGTATTACCTGCAAGTCTAATCAGTAATAATGTACGAACTAAACAAATTGACAAACTAATAAAAGTGATCAATGACAATAAAACTGATGAACGGTGCTGCATCTGGACAGGGTAGAGCTATGTTAACTGAGAGACGCTTTTAAACCGGCCAACAGCCATAAATAAGGTTGAGGTCTTCAGATATTGCCGGTAGTTATCCCTCATATATTGTCAACACACACAGTATGGCCACCTGTACAAGTGATTCTATGAATCTGATTCAAAATCGGCATTTATGTAGCTGTGGATTTGTCCCAGATCTCACCGTTTGCATTGCAAAGAATGAAATCCACAATGAGAATCTGCACAAACAATTGACACGCTGCAGATTTAAAAGTGTGCACTGCAGGTCAATTTATGTGCGGAGAATTTCTGGACCATGTGGATGAGATCTGAAGACTAGGGCCTATATTATTGCTTACAAATCATGTGCTTGAGTCATACAAGCAGTAGAATCATCTTATGTTCTGTAGTACTTAACCCCTTCAGGACACAGCCATTTTTCACCTTCAGGACACAGCCTAATTTTGAAAATCTGAAATGTGTCACTTCATGTGGTAATAACTTTGAAACACTTTTACTTATCCAGGCCATTCTGAGATTGTTTTCTCGTCACATATTGAACTTCATGACAGTGGTAAAATTGAGTCAAAATATTTCATTTTTATTTATAAAAAAAATACCAAACTTACCAAAAATTTGGAAAAATTGGCAAATCAGCAAATTTGCAAATTTCAATTTCTCTACTTTTATAATTGATAGTAATACTTCCAAAAATAGTTATTACTTTACATTCCCCATATGTATCCTTCATGTTTGGATCATTTTGAAAATGACATTTAATTTTTTTGGGATGTTAGAAGGCTTAGCAAATCTTAAAATTTTTAAGAAAATTTTCAAAACCCAATTTTTTTAAGGACCAGTTCAGTTACGAAGTCACTTTCTGGGGCTTACATAATACAAACCACCTATAAATCACCCCATTTTAGAAACTACACTCCTCAAGCTATTCAAAACTGATTTTACAAACGTTGTTAACCCTTTAGGTGCCCCACGAGAATTAAAGGAAAATGGGAATGAAATTTCAAAATTTCACTTTTTTGGCAGATTTTCCATTTTAATCCATTTTTTTCCAGTAGCAAAGCAAGGGTTAATAACCAAACAAAACTCTATATTTATTGCACTGATTCTGTAGTTTAAAGAAACACCCCATTTGTGATCGTAAACTGCTGTATAGGCACACGGCAGGGTGCAGAAGGAAAGGGACGTCATATGGTTTATGGAGGGCACCCCTAGAGTAGAAACTGCAAAAAAATGTACCCCATTTTGGAAACTACGGGTTAAGGTGGCAGTTTTGTTGGTACTATTTAAGGGTACATATGATTTTTGGTTGCTCTATATTACACTTTTTGTGAGGCAAGGTAACAAAAAATAGCTGTTTTGGCACCATTTTTATTTTTTGTTATTTACAGTGTTCATCTGACAGGTTAGATCATGTGCTATTTTTATAGAGCAGGTTGTTACGGACGCGACAATACCAAATATGACTACTTTGTTTGGTTGTTTGTTTCAGTTTTACATAATAAAGCATTTTGGATTTTTTTTGTGTCTCCATATTCTGAAAGCCATAGTTTTTTTTAATTTTTTGGGCGCCTGTCTTATGTAGGGGCTCATTTTTTTCCGTATGAGATGACGGTTTAATTGGTACTATTTTAGTGTGCAAATGACTTTTTGATCGCTTGGTATTACACTTTTTGTGATTTGAGGTGACAAAAAAATGGCTTTTTTGACACACTTTATTTTTTATTTTTTTACGCTGTTCACCTGAGGGGTTAGGTCATGCGATATTTTTATACAGCAGGTTCTTAAGGACGTGGCGATACATAATATGTATACTTTTTATTTATTTAAGCTTTACACAATAACATCATTTTTGAAAAAAGAAAAATCATGTTTTACTGTCTCCATATTCTGAGAGCCATAGTTTTTTTGTCTTAGGTAGGGTCTCATTTTTCTGCAGGATGAGATGACGGTTTGATTGGTATGATTTTGGGGTGCATTTGACTTTTTGATCACTTGCCAAATTACACTTTTTGTGATGTAAGGTGGCAAAAAATGGCTTTTGATACCGTTTTTATTTATTTTATTTTATATTACGCCTTTTTGATCGCTTAGTGGTGCACTTTAAGTGGTGTAAGGTGACAAAGCACAGTTTTTATTTATTTTTTTTGACGGTGTTCACCTGAGCCGATAAGCACGCGGCGATACCTAATATGTCTACTTTTCTTATTTTCCCTATTTTTTACAATTTTTAAAAAAAATTTTTTACTTGAAACTTACATTTTTTTATTATAAAGAAAACACTTTTTTTTTTTCACTTTTTGTTACTTTTTATATTTGTCCCACTGTGGAACTTCATCTTTTCAGGGTTTGATCCCTGTTTCAATTCAGTACAATACATTCTGTATTGTACTGAATTTAACTGTCAACGTCTTACACAGTAAGACGCTGACAGTTGCCTATGAGACCCAGCCCTCAGGCTGGATCTCCTGGGCTTCCGTAGCTGGCAGGCTCCGATGCCTGTGGAAGGCATCGGGGCTGCCATGGCAACCATCAGCCCCATTGCCAGCGCAGCCCGGGGGCGATGGAATCAGAGGGCGCCCCCTCCCTCTGTAAACCCCGCATGTGCCGTCGTCAGCGATGCCAGCAGATGCAGCAGGGGCCCGGCTATCAGTAACAGCCGGGCCCGTGCTGCGGATCCGGGGGGGGGGGGTGCAGCTCCTGCACCCGCCCGATCCTATCACGTACATGCACGTGGGAATGCGGTAAGGCACCACATTCCCCCACGTACATGTACGTGAAAATGCGGGAAGGGGTTAAAGGGATACTCCCATTATGGCATGTCCACAGAATATGTTATAAACGTCTGAGTCCCATTCATTGATATAAAGGAGCTGTCAGCAGATCTCCCCATTCATTGCTCCAATTGCTATGTGGGTGTGTCATTTCTGCTGCAGCTCTCTCCCTATCACAGCTCAGGGCCATTTCCTTTCAGCTGCAACTCTCTCCCTTTAAGGGTCCATTCACACGTCCACAATTCCGTTCCGCATTTTGCGGAACGGAATTGCGGACCCATTAGTTTCAATGGGGACAGACGATGTCCCGGCCGGGTCCGCAATTGCGGATCCGCACTTCCGGGTCCTCAATCGCGTTCACAAAAAAAATAGAACATGTCCTATTCTTGTCCGCAATTGCGGACAAGAAAAGGCATTTTCTATGAGAGTGCCGGCGATGTGCGGTCCGAAAATTGTGGAACGCACATCGCCGATGTCCGTGTTTTGCGGATCCGCAAAACACACACGGACGTGTGAATGGACCCTAACTGTCACAGCTACTAACAGTAGATATGGCTAGTGGCAGTTGAAGGATGGGACTGAGCATGTGTGACCACCTCAATAGGTGGATGTAGACATTACTATACAGATAAAACACCAGAGGGCGCCATTGTAATGAATTAAAGAGAATATCGCACAACCAGAGAATTTTCGTAATAGAATGCAAATTACAAAAGTAACTAGTTCTCTATGCTGAATTCTCTTTCACCCCTATCAAACTATTTGCGCAGACACATAGCTGTGGTTCACTTGATTAAACACGTTTTTTCTTTTGTTGATTCGAAGCTCCATTCCGGAGTCCTAATATTATTCTTTATATTTAAATTAGGACTTTGGTGCAATGAGGACATCACCATTGCTCTTATTACACCCAAGATCCACTCCCTTCAGTGGCCAATCCCAACCTGGCTGCTCTGATTGACAGGGCCAGGCAGTGGGAAACCAACCAGGAAGGGGCTGGCCACAGAAAAAACACTTTAAAGGCTATTAACATATTCAGGGCTATTTTTTTATGATTGCGTTTTACTCTTTTTGGATAAAATTTGATCTTTATCAAAAATGTTCAACCGTTTTTGAGATACAAGGGTAAGAAATGCTGTTAATTTGCAGAATATCACCTCTTGACGGCTCATGTGTAGCTCTTATCTTTGATCTCCTGACTTCCTAAACACTCATTTAAGCCATCTTCTTATCAGTTGAATAAGACTTATGAGTGTTTATGTGGTCAGGAGAATAGGGATAAGGCCTCATTCAAACGTCCGCACCCGTTCCGCAGCGGACCCATTCATTTTGAATGGGGACGTGATGAATGCGGAGAGCACACACTGTGCTCTCTGCATTCGCATTTGCGGAGCGCACCGCCGATCTTCCGGACGGCGGCTCCGCAATAATATAGAGCATGTCCTATTCTTGCCCGCAATTGCGGACAAGTATAGGCATCTCTATAGGGCTAGTGGCAAGGTGTTTTGCGGATCCGCAACACACTACGGACGTGTGAATAAGGCCTTAGGCTACATGCACACGACAGTTGTTTTCTGCTGTCCGCAAATCGGGATCTGCAAAAAAAACTGATGGTCCGTCAGTTTTTTTTGGAGGATTCCTTTGTTTTCCTCTTCCGCAAATGAGAATAAAGTAGGACATGCCCAACTTTTTTTGCTGAAGGGAAACACGGACAACGGACACGGAACACAAATGGATGAACTGTCTGCATTTTTTTGCTGACCCATTGAAATGAATGAGTTCCTATCCTATCCGCAAAAAAAACTGAAACGGAAGCCGAGAAAAACAACTGTCGTGTCCATGTAGCCTAAGGCTTCGCATTAGCCGTCAAGAAATTATACTCTTCAAGCAGACAGATTTTTACCCCTGTATTTAAAAAAAATGGTTGAATATTTTTAATAAAGACCAATAAAAAAATACTTTTAGACCAAAATAATTAAGATGCACCAAAGGTGTCCATATCCTTTAAATATCCACTGTAATCTTATAATTAATGGGAATGTCCTACTCTTCTCATTCTGGAACCCCTTCGATGAGCCAGAGCAGAAAGCTCAGTGCCATCATGTTGCTGCCCAGTAATATGGTTGGCCATTGAGCTCATTTGCATTCCTTTCTTCACAGAATTCCAGAGGAGCATGTATGGCCTATACCGTATTTTTGCCCTATAAGACGCTCCGGCCTATAAGACGCACCTAGGTTTTATAGGAGGACAAAAAGAAAGATTTTTTTTTCATTAGACCTCAGGTCAGACCAGCAATCAGACCCCCAATGTTAATCGGACCTCAGATCACAGCTCCAATCAGATTCCCAATGTTAATAAGACTCTAATAAGACCTCAGATCAGACCCACAATCAGACCTCAGCTCACACTTAAAAGTAAATGACCCCCAATCAGATCTCAGATATGAGCCCCAATATAAATAGGACCCCATTCAGGCCTCAGATCAGACCCCCAGTCTCAAATCAGCCCCCCATGCCTCATTTGATCAGTACCCAGCCTCATATCAGCCCCCATGCCTCTTTTAATCATGCCCCCAGTCTCATATTAGCCCCCATGGCTCTGTTGATCAGCCCCCAGTCTCTTATTAGCCACCATGCCTCATTTGATCAGCCCCCAGCCTCATATCAGCCCCCATGCCTCATTTGATCAGTCCCCAGCCTCATACCAGCCCCGATGCCTCTTTTGACTAGCCCCAGTCTCATATTAGCCCCCAAGCCTCTTTTGATCAGCCCACATGCCTCTTTTGATCAGCCCCCATTGCCTCAGATGTGCTCCATCCCTCAGATGACATTAAATAAAAAAATCACTTACCTCTCCTTCTCCGGGTGCCGCCGCTCCACAATGCAAGCACTCTTCTTTCTTCTCCCCCGTCGGCTGTGCTGTGAACCGGTGTGCACAGCATGAGGTCACAGCCAACAGCGGAGGACCAGGAGGCGGTGAGTACAGAGCCTTCACCGCTTCCGGTCCTCCGGTACTAATGAGCGCTTCCATAATGGATTCACCCCATAAGACACAGGGACATTTCCCCCCCACTTTGGGGGGGGAAAAACTGCGTCTTATGGGGTGAAAAATACGGTAAGTCTGCCCACGACGATTAAGCCACCCCAAATCCTGAGTTAGGCCTCTCACCCAGTTAAGCCAGTAGCCTCTGCTCTGCACTGATGAGAGGCAATCACCCCGAAATAGCTGTCTGCAGATGAGATGCTGGCTTATTTAATATCAGCGTCATGTCTCAAGGCCTATTTAACCAGTTCCCGACCGCCGTACGCAGGATTGCGTCCTGCGGGCGGCCGGGATCTTCTGTTTGGACGCGCCGGGGCGTCATCTCGCGAGACGCGAGAGTTCCTGTGAACGCGCGCGCGTGCGCGCGCGCGTTCACAGTGAAGCGCGGCTCGAGAGTTGGACTACAGCCTGCCAGCGATGATCAATCGCTGGCAGGCTGTAGATGCGATATAAACGCATCAAACAGTTATATCAGACGCTGTTTTATGAACAGCGTCTGATATAGCTGCTACCTGGTCCTCTGGTGGTCCCATTTTCTGGGATCGACTCACCAGAGGACCAGGTAACACAGTAAAAGTTGCACCAAACACTACACTAACCCCCACCCCCCCTCACCTATTAACCCCTTGATCACTCCATCTAGACCCCTGATCACCCCCTGTCATTGATCACACCCCTTGTAAGGCTCCATTCAGACGCCCATATGTGTTTTGCGGATCCGTGGATTCACGGATCCGTGGATTCACGGATCCGATCCGCGGATCCGATCCGCGGATCCTCAAAACACGGACACCGGCAATGTGCTTTCCGCATTTTGCAGATCCGCACATTGCCAGAACTATATAGAAAATGCTTTTTCTTGTCCGCAATTGCGGACAAGAATAGGACATGTTCTATATTTTTGCGGAACGGAAGTGCAGACTCGAAGCGCGGATCCGTAATTCCGATCCGAGCGGGACAAAGTCTGTCCCCATAGAAATGAATGGGTCCGCAATTCCGCTCCGCAAACAGAATTTCGGACGTATGAATGGGGCATAAGGGTCCCTTATCACCGCCAGTTAGTTAGCTACTTGTTAGGTAGCTACCGCCCAGCCCACCGCACCGCAGTCACTGATTTGGCAGAGATTTTTTCATCCACATTGATCGATGCGAATGAAAAATCTGTGCCGCTTCATTTTTTTTTTTTTCAGCGCAGAGGCTGAACGGAAAAAATCTCATTACCCGTATGCTCAATATACGGAGAATCGCAGAAACTCCTAATGCTGGCCATACGTGTAATGACTGCGGAGACCCTCAAATGCCAGGGCAGTACAAAAACCCCACATGTGACCCCATTTTAGAAAGAAGACACCCCAAGGTATTCCGTGAGGGGTATGGCGAGTTCATGGAAAATTTTATTTTTGTCACAAGTTAGTGGAATATGAGACTGTAAAAAAAAAAAAACAATTTCCGCTAACTTGTGCCAAATTTTTTTTCTGTGAACTCGCCATGCCCCTCACAGAATACCTTGGGTGTCTTCTTCCACAATGGGGTCACATGTGGGGTATTTATACTGTCCTGGCATTTTAGGGGTCCTAAAGCGTGAGAATCCAAATGCGTAAAAATGGCCTGTGAAATCTCTAAAGGTACTCATTGGTTTTAGGGCCCTTTGCGCATTTGGCTGCAGAAGTCACCATGTGGTATCGCCGTACTCAGGAGAAGTAGGGCAATGTGTTTGGGTGTGTTTTACATATACCATATTGGTGTGAGAAATATCGCTGTAAACGACAACTTTTTACATTTTTTATTCAAAGTTGTCAATATACAGAGATATTTCTCTCACCCAGCATGGGTATATGTAAAAATACACCTCAAAACACATCGCCCTACTTCTCCTGAGTACGGCGATACCACATGAGTGACACTTTTTGCAGGCAAGATGCGCAAAGGGGCCCAAATTCCAATGAGTACCTTTTAGGAGGGCATTTTTACGCATTTTCTTCTCACGCTTTAGGGCCCCTAAAATGCCAGGGCAGTATAAATACCCCACATGTGACCCCATTTTGGAAAGAAGACACCCCAAGGTATTCGCTGAGGGGCATAATGAGTTCATGAAAATTAAACTTTTTGTCAAAAGTTAGCGGAAAGGGAGACTTTGTGAGAAAAACAATAAAAATCAATTTCCACTAACTTGTGCCAAAAAAATATTCTATGAACTCGCCATGCCCCTCATGGAATACTTGGGGTGTCTTCTTTCAAAATTTGGAAAGAAGACACCCCAAGGTATTCCATGAGGGGCATGGTGAGTCCACAGAATTTTTATTTTTTGGCACAAGTCAGCGGAAATTGTTTTTTTTTTTTTTAATTTTGTTTTTACAAAGTCTCATATTCCACTAACTTGTGACAAAAATAAAATTTTGCATGAACTCACCATACCCTCACAGAATACCTTGAGGTGTCTTCTTTCCAAATGGGGTCACATGTGGGGTATTTATACTGTCCTGGCATTTTAGGGGCCCCTAAAGGGTGAGAAGAAGTCTGGAATCCAAATGCGTAAAAATGCCCTGTGAAATCCTAAAGGTACTCTTTGGTTTTAGGGCTCCTTAGCACCCAGGCTGCAAAAAAGTGGCACACATGTGGTATCGCCAGTACTCAGAGAGTAGGGCAATGTGTTTTGGGGTGTATTTTATATATACCCATACTTTGTGTGAAAAATATCTCTGTAAACGACAACTTTTAAAATTTTTTATACAAAGTTGACAATTTACAGAGATATTTCTCTCACCCAACATGGGTATATGTAAAAATACACCCCAAAACACATTGCCCTACTTCTCCTGAGTGCGGCGATACCACATAAGTGCCGCTTTTGCAGCCTGGGTGTGCAAAAGGGCCCAAATTCAACGAGTACCTTTAGGTTTTACATGGCGGCTCACAATTTAGCCCCGCCCAAAATGCCAGAACAGTAAACACACCCCACAAATGACTCCATTTCGGAAAGTAGACACCCCAAGGTATTCACTGAGGGGCATAGTGAGTCCGTCTGAGATTTTTTTTTTTTGCCAGAAGTTATCAGAAATTGAAACTTTTTTTTTTTTTTTCTCAGAAAGTGTCAATTTCCGCTAACTTGTGAAAAAATGAAATGATACATGAACTCACCAAGCCCCTCCGCGAATACTTTGGGGTGTCTTCTTTCTAAAATGGTGTAATTTGGGGGATATTTATACTATCCTGGCATTCTAGCACCTGAAGAAACATGACAGGCGCTCAGAAAGTCAGAGCTGCTTCAAAATGCCGAAATTCACTTTTTGCACCATAGTTTGTAAACGCTATAACTTTTACCCAAACCAATAAATATACACTTATTGGATTTTTTTTATCAAAGACATGTAGAACAATAAATTTAGAGAAAAATTTATATAGAAATGTAGTTTTTTTGAAAAATTTTACAACAGAAAGTGAAAAATGTCATTTTTTGCAAAAATTTCGGTAATTTTTGATTAATAGCAAAAAAAGTAAAAATGTCAGCAGCAATGAAATACCACCAAATGAAAGCTCTATTAGTGAGAAGAAAAGGAGGTAAAATTCATTTGGGTGGTAAGTTGCATGAAGGAGCAATAAACGGTGAAAGTAGTGTAGTGCGGAATTGTAAAAAGTGGCCTGGTCATTAAGGGTGTTTAAGCTAGGGGGGCTGAAGCGGTTAAAGGGTTGAACAGTGACTTATAGGATAGCTGTCTTACATCTGTTGGCATTAGAGGCAGAGCTTGCTAAGAACTCTTTTGCATCCCTTTCCTCCTAGAATTGCAGAAGAGCATGTATGGCCTATAAGTCTCCTCATGCCCATTAAAGGGCTCTCTCCCCAAGGAGAGATAGTACCCCCCCAAATCCCTACATTTGAAAATGATTTGCCTCCCTCAGTAATAAAAGCTTATTTCTAGCTAGGTTACAGAAGCCAGATCTGCAAGAATCAGTGATCTCTGGGACAGCTTTAATCTAAAAAGGAGTTTTCCAGATGGGACAAGCCCTTTAATGTGTCACTCGCAAAAAACAAAAAAAACATTTGCAAGTGATGGCATCAGCATCAGATAGGGTGGTCTGGTTGATAAGACCACTGCATGATGTCCTAAACCATCCTGGAGCTCATGGACCTCAATATTCTTGAAAAAAACACATTCAAAACTGGGTTTCACTGAAAAAGTTGATCAATCGTCCTGCGTAACAGCTTATTATTCCCACTAGGCCTGCACAATATATCGCGAAAGCAATTGTTATCGCAATTAATCGCCATATCGCAATCGCAATTTGCTGACCCAAAAATGCTGCAATTATATTACCGTATTTTTCGCTTTATAAGACACACTTTTTCCTCCCAAAAGTTGGGGGGGAATGGTAGTGACGCCTTATAAAGCGATGGTTGACTTTCTACTGTCCTGGCATTTTAGCCCCTAAAGCTGTGAGAATCCAAATGCATAGAAAATGGCCTGCGAGAGCCTAAAGGTACTATTGGTTTTAGCCTTGCGCAGAGTCAGTTGCGATGTAGGGTACGGCTGGGGTAGGCTTTAGCGATATGCGTGCAGAGAAAGTCGCTCTGTAAACGCACAACTTTTTACATTTTTTTATTCAAAGCTGTCAATACAGAGATATTTCTCTCACCCAGCATGGGTATATGTAAAATACACCTCTAAAACACATCACCCTACTTCTCCTGAGTACTGGCGATACCACATGAGTGACACTTTTTTGCAGGCAAGATGCGCAAAGGGGCCCAAATTCCAATGAGTACCTTTTAGGAGGGCATTTTTACGCATTTTCTTCTCACGCTTTAGGGCCCCTAAAATGCCAGGGCAGTATAAATACCCCACATGTGACCCCATTTTGGAAGAAGACACCCCAAGGTATTCGCTGAGGGGCATAATGAGTTCATGAAAAATTAAACTTTTTGTCAAAAGTTAGCGGAAAGGGAGACTTTGTGAGAAAAACAATAAAAATCAATTTCACTAACTTGTGCCAAAAAAAATATTCTATGAACTCGCCATGCCCCTCATGGAATCTTGGGTGTCTTCTTTCAAAATTTTGGAAAGAAGACACCCCAAGGTATTCCATGAGGGGCATGGTGAGTCCACAGAATTTTTATTTTTTGGCACAAGTCAGCGGAAATTGTTTTTTTTTTTTTTTAATTTTGTTTTTACAAAGTCTCATATTCCACTAACTTGTGACAAAAATAAAATTTTTGCATGAACTCACCATACCCCTCACAGAATACCTTAGGGTGTCTTCTTTCCAAAATGAGGGTCACATGTGGGGTATTTATACTGTCCTGGCATTTTAGGGGCCCTAAAGGGTGAGAAGAAGTCTGGAATCCAAATGCGTAAAAATGCCCTGTGAAATCTCTAAAGGTACTCTTTGGTTTTAGGGCCCCTTTAGCACCCAGGCTGCAAAAAAGTGGCACACATGTGGTATCGCCGTACTCAGGAGAGTAGGGCAATGTGTTTTGGGGTGTATTTTATATATACCCATACTTTGTGTGAAAAATATCTCTGTAAATCGACAACTTTTAAAATTTTTTATACAAAGTTGACAATTTACAGAGATATTTCTCTCACCCAACATGGGTATATGTAAAAATACACCCCAAAACACATTGCCCTACTTCTCCTGAGTACGGCGATACCACATAAGTGCCGCTTTTTGCAGCCTGGGTGTGCAAAGGGCCCAAATTCAACGAGTACCTTTAGGTTTTACATGGCGGCTCACAATTTAGCCCGCCCAAAATGCCAGAACAGTAAACACACCCCACAAATGACTCCATTTCGGAAAGTAGACACCCCAAGGTATTCACTGAGGGGCATAGTGAGTCCGTCTGAGATTTTTTTTTTTTTGCCAGAAGTTATCAGAAATTGAAACTTTTTTTTTTTTTTCTCAGAAAGTGTCAATTTCCGCTAACTTGTGAAAAAAATGAAATGATACATGAACTCACCAAGCCCCTCCGCGAATACTTTGGGGTGTCTTCTTTCTAAAATGGTGTAATTTGGGGGATATTTATACTATCCTGGCATTCTAGCACCTGAAGAAACATGACAGGCGCTCAGAAAGTCAGAGCTGCTTCAAAATGCCGAAATTCACTTTTTGCACCATAGTTTGTAAACGCTATAACTTTTACCCAAACCAATAAATATACACTTATTGGATTTTTTTATCAAAGACATGTAGAACAATAAATTTAGAGAAAAATTTATATAGAAATGTAGTTTTTTGAAAAATTTTACAACAGAAAGTGAAAAATGTCATTTTTTTGCAAAAATTTCGGTAATTTTTGATTAATAGCAAAAAAGTAAAAATGTCAGCAGCAATGAAATACCACCAAATGAAAGCTCTATTAGTGAGAAGAAAAGGAGGTAAAATTCATTTGGGTGGTAAGTTGCATGAAGGAGCAATAAACGGTGAAAGTAGTGTAGTGCGGAATTGTAAAAAGTGGCCTGGTCATTAAGGGGTGCTTAGCTAGGGGGCTGAGAGCGGTTAAAGGGTTGAACAGTGACTTATAGGATAGCTGTCTTACATCTGTTGGCATTAGAGGCAGAGCTTGCTAAGAACTCTTTTGCATCCCTTTCCTCCTAGAATTGCAGAAGAGCATGTATGGCCTATAAGTCTCCTCATGCCCATTAAAGGGCTCTCTCCCCAAGGAGAGATAGTACCCCCCCAAATCCCTACATTTGAAAGTGATTTGCCTCCCTCAGTAATAAAAGCTTATATCTAGCTAGGTTACAGAAGCCAGATCTGCAAGAATCAGTGATCTCTGGGACAGCTTTAATCTAAAAAGGAGTTTTCCAGATGGGACAAGCCCTTTAATGTGTCACTCGCAAAAAACAAAAAAAACATTTGCAAGTGATGGCATCAGCATCAGATAGGGTGGTCTGGTTGATAAGGCCACTGCATGATGTCCTAAACCATCCTGGAGCTCATGGACCTCAATATTCTTGAAAGAACCACATTCAAAACTGGGTTTCACTGAAAAAGTTGATCAATCGTCCTGCGTAACAGCTTATTCGCAATTATATTACCGTATTTTTAGCTTTATAAGACACACTTTTTCCTCCCAAAAGTGTGTGGGGGAATGGTAGTGCGTCTTATAAAGCGATGGTTGACTTTCTACGTGACACTGACACTGTATCTCCAGTCGCTATGCTGCACAGCGCAGCCGGCGATACATCAGTTACAGTGCGGGGGAGGGAGGAGGGGCCGGTGGAAAGTCGTTTATTGAACACTTGTTCTTATATCTATTTTTTTTTTATCAGTTCTGTGCAGCGCTATTAAGAAAATGGCAAGTTTTGTATCTTGTACTTTTGCAGTAATGCAAATATGTATTTTATTTTGAAAAACACTGCGCATTTCAGTTCTTGAGTTCAGCAGAACTACATTTCACATTATCAGTCATCTGTGTGTGCTTTTACCTCGAAAATCCAAGCAGATAGACCTCTAGCACAATTCCCTTAAAATATCGCATCGCATATCGTTATTGCAATTTTTAGGGCCCTAATCGCAATCGCACAAAATTCCCATATCGTGCAGCCCTAATTCCCACTGTACGCCCATTTGTCAGCTGAAATAATGTAGATTGCTAGGGAGTATCTGAAATTCTCGCTGTCCTACATGACTGAAGTAGCTTGGTCACACTAAAGGAAATGATTCTCAAGGCCCTCAAATCAGCTGCATTGAACATGTGCACGTCCACTTTACCTGCAATGGATGTCATGCTGTTATAACTGCACACCGGTAATATCAGCAATAGGGGTTAAAGGCATTATGAAGCCTTGGCCTGTCCTTAGGATCAGCTATCAATTATTGGATTGTTGAGGGTCTGACTCACGCACCTTCACCACGCTCCAGCCATGTCATTGAATACATTGGTCTGGACATTAATATGCCAGGGTATTGTAGATTTTATATATTTAATCGGTCTCCATAGAGAAGGGTCCTCCAGAACTGAGCATGTCTCCACATTGGCAGACACAGCAAGACCATCCATGACATGGCCTGCTGAATGTCTGGCATGTAATGCACCTATACAGCCATTAGCAGGTTCTCTTTATGAGTGTTCCAGTCCTTCTATACTGATTGCCTATCCTCTGGATCATTGGGATTCTGACACCCTGCCCATTAAAGTGAATGGGAGAAACACTGCACACAATAGACAGAGCTGTTGTTGCAGCTCCAACTTCTACTGCAGAATGGCTGGTTGACAGGGGTCCAGGGTGTCAGATCTCCACCAATCAGATATTGATGACCTATTGTCAGAAATATAGCGGAGGTACAGTCAAGGACAATGAGCCCCTGAACTGAGATTACCCCACTGTCCCTACCTACTTAAACGGCTGATCTGCAACTGGACGACAGTCCCCACACAAAATATGTGCAGAGATAAAAAAACACTGAACAAACACAAAAGCAGAGTCAACTGGATCAAAACCTGACGGGCTATGCAGTACCAAAAGGTGAGACAGAGTGGTCAAAAGACAAGCCGGGGTCAGAAGCACAGATTACCAATAGGAATACAGGAAACGGTAACAAGAGCCAACTAACAATACCACTGGCAATGGTGAACGGATAGGAGAGGATTTAAAAAGAGCGCTGGGTCCATGGATCAGAACCTGATAGGTCCAGTGGCCCGGCGCTCCATAGGTCAGAACGCAAACCCCACTTATGACTGAGCAGCTAGCCTATCAATCAGCCCACTGCTTGTCTCCCTCCCGCTTCGGGGAAAAACGGAGCATTCCATCCTGTTGCTAGGGATGCGGCTGTGCCATGCCAAAGCTGAGGATCACGCCGCTGGAACCCAGACAGGTAAGTTTCTTACACCTATACTAAGGATAGGCCATCAATATAACCAAACAAGAAAGCCCCTTTAATGGTCACTCTCACCATGCAGCACTGTTGTCCTCTACATCTGCATGGAGTACTGTATGTTCTTCACATGTTTGTGTGGGTGTCTTTCAAGTTATCTGGTTTCTACCCACACTCCAGAGACCTCTGATTAATGGCTTCCTAAAAAAAAAAATTGTTCCCGAGTTCGGAAATTAAGCCCCACTGCAGACAGGGACTGATGTGAATGGTGGCAATCTCTGTACAGCGCTATGTCTTATGTTGGAGCTATATAAGCAATGGAAAATAAATAACGAAATGGGATTTTGTCAATGTAATCGGTGAATTACCTTACAGTTATAGAACCTGGGCCGATCTGATGGGCCACTCTACCCTGGGCTGTGACTACTACACAACTTCATAATGTCCATGAGACCATCTATCTATCACAGGATTGCTTTCAAAGACCTTGCAAGTATAAAAAAACAAAAAACTGAAACTGGGCACTAGACTGGTCTAACGTCCACAGCAATTGGTCCCATTTTGAATTATGGTATTGTCAATGGAGAAATACATTCATTACATCTGATTATCCCATGTATAGGACCATCCCTTCATTTACCCTCTATACACAGGATCTTATGATTTACCCCATGTATAGGACCATCTCATCAATTCCCTTGTGTATAGGACTATCTCATGATTTACCCCATGTATAGGACTGTCTCCCCATTTACCCCATGTATAGGACCATCTCTTCACTTACCCGTGTATATTACCATCTTATCATTTACCCCGTGTATAGAACCATCCCACTAATTTACCCCATGTATAGGACCATCTCTTCACTTACCCCGTTTATAGGATCATCTCATCATTTACTCCGTGTATAGGACCATCTCATCATTTACCCACCGTATAGGACTATCTTATCAATTCCCCATGTGTAGGACCATCTTATCAATTCCCCATTTATAGGACCATCTTATCAATTCCCCCATGTATAGGACCATCTCATCAATTCCACCCTGTATAAGACCATCTCATCATTTACCTCCTGTATAGGACCATCTCATCAGTTCCCGTGTATGGGACCATCTCATCAGTTCCCCTGTGTATGGGACCATCTCATCAGTTCCCCTGTGTATAGGACCATCTCATTAGTTCCTCTGTGTATAGGACCATCTTATTAGTTCCCCTGTGTATAGGACCATCTCATCAGTTCCCCTGTATATAGGACCATCTCATCAGTTCCCCTGTATATAGGACCATCTCATCAGTTCCTCTGCGTATGGGACCATTTCATCAGTTCCCCTGTGTATAGGACCATCTCATCAGTTCCTCTGTGTATGGGACCATCTCATCAGTTCCCCTGTGTATGGGACCATCTCATCAGTTCCCCTGTATATAGGACCATCTCATCAGTTCCCCTGTATATAGGACCATCTCATCAGTTCCCCTGTATATAGGACCATCTCATCAGTTCCCCGTGTATAGGACCATCTCATCAGTTCCCCTGTGTAAAGGACCATCTCATCAGTTCCCCTGTATATAGGACCATCTCATCAGTTCCCCTGTGTATGGGACCATCTCATCAGTTCCCCTGTGTATAGGACATCTCATCAGTTCCCCTGTGTATAGGACCATCTCATCAGTTCCCCTGTGTATAGGACCATTTAATCAGTTCCTCTGTATATAGGACCATCTCATCAGTTCCCCTGTGTATAGGACCATCTCATCAGTTCCCCTGTGTATAGGACCATCCCTTCATACATGTATTGGACTCATTAGATTTCTCTTTCACGTCATCTCGACACACAAACCTCCTCTCCTCCCGCCCTTGAGTAGTTAGATGACACCCTGGGGATTTCTACCTTCTCCGAGACTGGAGTCAGGAACCTATAGATTTATATTCTCATTCTAGCCTCATATTTTATTCGCCGGTGCTGCCTCATCTGAAATGCGCCTCTCAAGCGACTGCCAAATAACGTCCTATTTAATAAGGATTTTCGGTTCAGTGTTTTCTGTTTACTAGAAATAGTTACAAAGCAAAGAATGAATTTACAAATAGAATATAAAACATAAAATACACGCCGATCCTTATATAACGACCTATCTGACCAGCGCACATATATGTACGCCCCCCCCCCCAACCCTATAGCAGGCCACAATGTTACAATTCTATAATTAATTCTAATTCACTTAAAGCATCGCTATGACAACATGAAACACTAGGACTAAACGGAATCACATTGTAACCTGCCGAGATCTCCTCTCCTACTTAATACAAATGTCTGCAGTAATTAACCCCTGAAGAACTAGACGGGATTAGATACCCTACACAGCCACTATTTGTACTGTAGCCCCCCCTTATAATTCAAATCATCAGGACAAGACATGGACACAATAACACATGTACGGCACAGTCAGTGGGTATGGGGTATAGACTACACACAAGGAATGGGTGGCACAAGTAGGGGGATTAGTAGTAACGAGAATGGGGGGATCTACCTTCAGTCACATAGTTGTGGTCCCGAAGAAAGCTGTGGTTAATTTTCCGTGTGTCTACGTCCTCGCCCATGGATTACTCAGCATGCCTATCCGCAATGGACTACTGATGGAATCACCAGAGGTCGTCACAAGAGCAACATCCATACTGCCACAAGCTAGCAGAGGGAAGGAGAGCAGTCCGCCACTGAGCCCAGCATCAGCATCATCTTGAGAGCCATGCAAGAACAGGGCACAATACACCACTCGCTCGCAGGGTGTTAGTAGTATTATTAGGAGGGTTTATCCTCTAGGGCCTTGCCGGCTGCAGCTGCTGGTGCCAACCCAGTGCTAAATGAGGCCACTGCAGCAAAATAGCAGTCGGGAGATAAGAAAACAGTGTGTGACTTGCTGTTTGGAGCTGATCTGCTACTGCTGTCATATGCTTCTGCTGCATCACAGCATGCCCCTCCCCAGCAGCTTGTTCTAGCCCAACCACACCGCCAGATCTCTAGCTGCATGTGCTGCTGGAAAGTCAGGAGAAAAATGTCACTGCGGGCAGTGCAAGCCACTTGTATGGGTGTACATGACACCCAGGGGGTGCACCGTGCATGGAGGGTGCAGCGGGGGGAGTCAGTCTGCTCCTTTCATCCAGCAGCAGAGCTAGATCGAATGACATTGTATTCATTACTGCATAGATATAGTGCCAAGAGAAGTTATGGGAGTTCAATATACTGTACCTGTGCCATGTGTTATCAGAGTCAATGTTAGCTCAGCTACATCTGTATCTTAGTGAATATGTCTACCGTGAACTGAACCGAACCACATTGAGTGAATTCAAGTAGAACTTTATCTTTTGCAGCACGTGTGTTGACCACTGCGGTGACGACACACCACCTAACAAGACATGCTCGACTACACGCCATAGTCATCCCAACAAGAGCTGCTCCCTCTCTCCCTGTACCTGTCTATGGGCACCTGTGATAATCTTACCCTCAGTAGTAAAACAGCAGCTGGGTGGGAAGAATGAACTTCTTAAGGGTCTTCAGGACAACACAACATCTTTGGATTTATCATCTTATCATTTCGGAGCTGTTGGGCACCCGAAACGTGTCAAGAAGGTTATGTTTTTTATTGTTTGAGTGTTTTTTTTTCCAATAAAGTGACCAGTTTGGAATACGACAGTGTTTTTTTTTTTTTCTTCTTCTAATTTCGGAGCTAGTAACTTTTTTTAAAAAATTTTTGCATTAATGCAGCAATTTGGACGACAACATTTTTGGATTTGCCATTTTGCCATTTCAGAACTAGTAACTTTTTAAAATTTTTGCATGAACGCAGTAATTTTTTTTTTTTTAGCATTGACATTTTTTGGCACGTGTATGAAAAAAACACACTAATTAACCACGTTTTTGACCTTGAATAAGTGTAAATACAGTAATATATATGCATGTCCAAATATACAGTGCATGTTGAGATGGTTATAGCGATGCCAAATATGTAGGGGCTTACCACTAAGTAAGTGGATTTTATTCTCTATAAAATGTACAGTATTTTAAAGTGTTGGTTAGCTATGCTGGTCCCTTTTTTATTTTATAATACAATTGTTTTTGATAAAACCTTTTTCTGGTCCCAGGTCCCGGTTGTCTCCATAGTGATGTCAGCACCGGCAGTGGTGGAAGGAGTATGGCTGCATATAACAGCTGTTCTCAGGGTCTTTCAGCATCACGAACATGCAAAAGAATACAGCACTACATACCTTTTATATACAGTGAAGGCTCCTCTGATGTACCTGTTCTCTTTCTTTATCTTCTCTATCCCATCCAGACCGCAATGACAACTTCTTTCAGCCACGTCTCTTCTGTGCAGAGTTTGCCATACAGACATTTTAGATTCCACACTTTTCCATTTTCCTCCCCACTTTCTTAACACAAACTCTCTTTGCTGGTGCCCTAACTGTGTCATTCTGGTGCCACCCTCTATACTGTGGCCCCAAATACTTCAGAATAGTGCCATACAGATAATACCACAGAAAATACTAGTACTATACAGTCATAGTGGTCCCTTATGGTGGCCCCAGTAGTAATAGGCTCCCCCAGAGTGTCTCCAGTAGAAATAAAGCTCTCTGCTGTAGTGCCCACAGTAACCATCATATCTCTATAGTGTGCACAGTACTGATATTGCCCCCTATAGTGCCCCCAGCAATAAAAATCCCCTGTACAGTGCTCCCAGTTATTATAACTGCCCTCATAGTACTGTATACCCAGTGATAATAATGTCCCTTATAGTTCCCAAGCTGTAATAATGCCACCAGTAAATTTGTCCTCCACACTATCACCAGTAATACAAATCCCCTTTATAGAGCCCTCTTTGATAACAGTAATGGCCCCCTACAGTGCCACCAGTAGTATGCTCCTCAAGCTCATAAGGAAAGTTAAAAAGATAATACTCATCTGACTCGCTTTCCATACTGATGTTTCTAGTATAGGCCACAGGTAGGATTGTAGATGTGATACAGTTGAATTCAGAACGGTACCTGTGGTCACTTGCCAGGTGCATAAATACCTGATGCTCCCAGTGTTAATTCATACTGGGAGCGTTAGGTCATTACATAACTGATTGGGGGCCATGAAGGGAGTTTAGGCGACCCCTTGGGCATCAGTCCACCCAGGAAGATTCCCAGTAGGGTCTATGGCCAGTTTGCTCATGCGATCACCTTGACATAATAGTACGTCAAGATGCTTCAACTAACTGAGACACCTGAGATACCATTATGGCAGGGCATGGGAAGGTGTTTGCCCACTTTAGGCAATCCTTGATTATGAGAAACGTCCACTTCCAATAAGCTGGTAACAGGGTGTCTTACTGCTGGGACCCTCGGTGATCAGCTGTCATTTTTCAGGGAACATGGCGGCATGTTTTTCCACTTTTCTGCAGAGCCACCACAGCGGAAATGCAGCATAAATGGTGCCCACTTTCATTTACAGAACAAGCAATGCTCTTTGAGGCCACTCTGCTTTGGCTCATCGATGAGAGTCATTAATGGAGTAATCCTATCTGTTTGCTAATCGAATACACATGAGTTTTCTGATCAGACAACCCCTTTGAAGGGGTTGTCCCACGAAAAATATTTTACAATTTTCAAACCGGCACCTTGATCTGAATACTTTTGTAATTGCATGTAATTAAATATTTTGTATAGCCAGTGAGTTATTCAATAAAATGTATCTGTATAGCGCCACCTGTTTTTCTTTTTCGCATTTCTTTGACCAGGTCACCGCACATGCTCAGCTTCATCCTTCAACTGCATCCTGAGCTGTGATAGGCAGAGCATGGACACGCCCCTTGAGCTGCACCAGAAAAGACACTCCCCTGAGCTGCCAGCTTGATATAAATCTAGCGGAGCAATGAATGGGGAGATCTCTGGATCCATGTGAGGTACAGGACTGGTTCTAGCTTTGTTAGAAAGAGGTTGTCATGTACTATATGAGGTCTGATTCTCATGTTTTACATTAGTCATGGGATAACCCCTTTAAGTCTTGCTAAGTGAGGATATAAAAATGTCAGAATATTCTCTTCTGCTGAACACCCCTGATTGTCCTACATGTAGGAGGGTCAACAGTTTGCTAATTTATTCACCAATATTACCCCTAGTAGTGCTATTTGGAAGGTCCTGATAAAAAAGATTAGATTAGTCACATTATTCCCCTTTAGAGGGGTTTCATATATTGTAATATATTCAGTATGTGGCATAACAGGACCTTCTGCGCAACATTTTCACATCATCTGTAGCACACAGTCAGGGGAGGACTGGGAACTTAAAGTGGAAATGGAAAAAAAAACTAAAAGTGGCCCCTTGTTGTAGGTGGGTCCAAAGTAACAGAAGGCAGGTCCACACAAATAGATAGAGCCAACAGAAGGAGGGGCGGGGCCAGCAATACCATAGCCCTGAACAAAATAACACAAACCAAATGCCACAGTGCAGCACAAAATACCACCCCAGCAGAACCAAACACCACAGTGCAGCTCAAAATACCACCCCAGCAGAACCAAATACCACAGTGCAACACAAAATACCGACCTAGCAGTACTAAATACCACAGTGCCGCACAAAATACTGCCCCAGCAGAACTAAACACCACAGTGCAGCTCAAAATACTGCCCCAGTAGAACCATATATCACAGTGAAACACAAAATACCGACCTAGTAGAAATAAATACCACAGTGCAGCACAAAATACTGCCCCAGCAGAACTAAATAACACAGTGCAACATAGAATACTGCCCCAGTAGAACCAAATATCACAGCGCAACACAAAATACCGCCCCAGCAGAACTAAATACCACAGTGCAGCACAAAATGCTACCTCAACAGAACCAAATACCACAGTGCAGCACAAAATCCTGCCCAGCAGCACAAAATACTGCCCCAGCAGCACAAAATACCACAGTGCAGCACAAAATACTGCCCCAGCAGAACTAAATAACACAGTGCAACATAGAATACTGCCCCAGTAGAACCAAATATCACAGCGCAACACAAAATACCGCCCCAGCAGAACCAAACACCACAGTGCAGCTCAAAATACCACCCCAGCAGAACCAAACACCACAGTGCAGCTCAAAATACCACCCCAGCAGAACCAAATACCACAGTGCAACACAAAATACCGACCTAGCAGAACTAAATACCACAGTGCCGCACAAAATACTGCCCCAGCAGAACCAAACACCACAGTGCAGCTCAAAATACCACCCCAGCAGAACCAAATACCACAGTGCAACACAAAATACCGACCTAGCAGAACTAAATACTACAGTGCCGCACAAAATACTGCCCCAGCAGAACCAAACACCACAGTGCAGCTCAAAATACTGCCCCAGTAGAACCAAATATCACAGTGAAACACAAAATTTGCTTTGTGACAAATTACTTTTTCTCTAAGTAGTTGGTGCAATGACAGGGAATGGCGAACACGCTGCTCGCTGTCGTTGTACCCCTCGGATGCTGCATCTGACATTAATATTAATTTAAAAAAATACAATAAAATCATTACCTCATTGCGAAGAGCTGGCTGCCGCCATCTTGAAATGGCACACGTCATACGTCACTACATACGGGATTTTGCTTGGGATCTTCAATCAAGATGGCGGCTGGCTCTTCACGCTTAAATGGATGAGGTAGGTATGATTTTATTCTTTTTTTTTACCACCAGCAATATTTTCACCATAATATAAAATGGATATAAACATTGACCGCGTATGATAAGCAACCTACTGGTAGATGTTTTAAAGGGGTGGTCTAAGATCATGTTACACAACTATCAGGAGGAACCTTTTAAATATGATGTCCCGTTCCTAGTCACATGACTGCTGCAGCCAATCATTAGCCTCATGGGTCATTTGCCGCTCATGTACCCATAACCGGCCAGTGATTGACAAATGGTATATCATTACATTCACATAGCAGGGATGGAAAACTTTGGGAACCTGATCGGTGGTGTTTGAGCAGTGGGACCTTTTGAAGGTAAGGACAGCTTATTTCATTATTTTGTAAGCCTTCCTGCGCAGCCTTTTTTTTTTTATATCTCGGACAATGACTTTAATCAATGTAGTTTTTCTAGTTTACTATAAAGCATAATATAGCAAAGCTTAGCAGCATAGCAAGGAAAAAAATGATTTCTGCCCCACCAGGCGCTTTGCTAGGAGCAGCTGTATAGACTCTCTGTGTATTAACAGTCAAGTGGTTTTCACAAATGGTCCCACAGAGTTGAACAAGAAGGCACTTCTTCTCTGGCTGAAGTCCATCCTGAGACTGGGCATGAAAGCTCCATGCTCAGGGAAGGAATCCAACATTCATGGTGTCCTGTGATTCTGTAAAAAATGTAGTACAAAATAATCACAATACCTCAAATTCCCATCTTATAACACAATAAAAAATTCTAGTCCGGGTCAGAAATTATGAAAAATGAAGAAAAGTTCTGATTTTTAACATTTCATATCATTGGTTTTCAACCAATCCAACCAGTTCTATATCATTAACTTCTACGATTCTGGTTAACAACTGACCTTCCATCATACTAACCTATCGGGGATGTATACAGTCATGTTGAAGCTTAATCCATAGTGATTTTGGCAGTGGTCTCATTATGTACATATTTCATTGTCAGAGTCTCTAGGCCAAGGATGCTCAACCTGCGGCCCTCCAGCTGTTGTAAAACTACAACTCCCACCATGCCCTGCTGTAGGACGATAGCTGTAGGCTGTCCGAGCATGCAGGGAGTTGTAGTTTTGCAACAGCTGGAGGGCCGCAGGTTGAGCATGCCTGCTCTAGATGATACTTTCACATGATGTTATTACTACTTCTGTATGGTTTAGATACAGTGATACAGTTTAGATACAGCGAAGAATGTCTATCTATGAGTATTTTTCTTTCTTTCTGAAGAAGTTGTCTAATAATCACACCCCCTATCCATATACTCTACTACGGACCAGAGCGCGAAGCAATCTCTCCGACCCTTAGCCACCTGACCAGTAACTCTGCTTCTCACCCAAATAACGATATGCCGCCATGAGAGGATTTTATTGATCATAGGAAGCATTTATTAAAGAAATAACATACTAATTACCATACCACATAGGCCACAACCCAAATGAAGCCTCAGCAGTAAGAAAAACAAGCCAGGACTGTCTATTGATTTCATTGTGTATTATGTAATGCTCTATTTCTCCTGTGGTGGCGCTGCAGGGAAATCGAACACCTCATTTAAAGCTGATTGCTGGAGGTTCTGGCAGAACCTGAAAACATCTTATTGTCTGGAGGGTTGGGAGGTCTAACCTCTGATGTATTATATGTAATGCTGGCATTAGTTTACGATATTTAAGGCACATCCCACCATGACACCTTATGGTTGTTCTCTTCTACCCTTAGAAATAGATGTGTTCTTCCCATACATCTGGAATGGTTACCCTTGTTGTCAAGCCGTGCCTTGTTTGACTCAACTATTTTTAATGACTCTGACATTTCTGTGTAACACCCATACGCAACCTTTTGTTGGAAATCACTTCTCTACACATGGCATTGGCATGTTGCCTGCTCACATGACTGTTGAATGCCTCCCCCGGGGTAGCAGTGCCAGGGAAAATTAGTTGCAGACATGCATTCTAGTCACTAAAGTACATGTCTTACCCTTGGCAGTTTCCACTCTGTCCTTCAACAACGTGTTTCCAATGAATAACCAGGAGCTAGAATTCAACATCTGCGCCAATAAAGAGGATTCCCTGTTGTGATCCATGAGCGATCGCAAAGAAACGTAATTAAATAATATAGATACATTAACCCCTGAGGACCAAGGCGGCAGTGCTGGAACAGCTGGGGTTGACCGGATAAGTAATGGTTCTTTGGGATTTTTAATGGCATTTACCCCCCTTGTTTTTTTTTTGACTAAATGACTTTACCCAGGGGTGCACCACCAATGAGGCCAGGTGAGGCGATTGCCTCAGCCAGCACCAGGTAGGGGCAGGAGGGGGGCAGCAGAAGGGCCATGGGCAATGAGCACTTTCATTGTGGCAAAGGGGACTTTACCTTTAAACAATAAGTTGATTATAGATAGGAGTGGAGGAAGCTGCGAGACGCATGGATATGCCAACGATACAGGGCTACTGATCGCACCATATAATACTTTGTACACCTGATGTCATATTGATACCCTGGGCTTCTCTGTCCATAGCGGTTTGAGCTTACCATAGATAGCCTCACACGGGGTTCTACCTGCCTCTGGATGGTATTATTCTTGTTAAGCCTAATGCACATGACCATATCTGTTTTTGGTCTGCAAACTGCAAACCACAGATACCGGCCCTGTGCGTCCCGCACTTTTCTGTCCTCCCCTATTGTAAAAAATGCCTATTCTTGTCTGCATAACTGACAAGAATAGGATATGTTCTATTTTTTGGCGGGGTCACATCTGGCATCATGACCCCCATTGCTGAGAGGTCACGCCAGTAGTGTAGCACCTAATGATGAGGCCGCTGATTGGCTGCAGCGGTCATGTGCTGGTCACTTGTAAACAAAGACTGGGAGCACTAAAAGGGGGCATTTTTGTACTGGCACACATCTACATCAGAGGAGATGTCACTGGAGGTAAGAGGTATGTGGTGCTCTATTCTCCTGTATGTTTGGTAGTGCGGAATGTAATTTAAATTGCGACGGTCATCCATCATGGGTCCTAACGTGGTGTCTGTCATTATGACAGGATAATCAGTGCTGCATGCTGCGCTAATCTCTCTGTCAAATGTGAAGCTCACAGAGGCTTAGAACAGAGCCTATGACAGCGGGCGAGAATAACCTTGGTGGCGATAACAGGCTGGCACTCAGGTTTCCCAATTCTTGGGGGGATTAAAGGTTGTTACTCAGCATTCCCAGGGTAGTGTGTCGTCCTGTCCAGCCATATATCACATTATTCTAATTTAGAGGGCAGAATTCCTACATTTGCTTTCCATCTGCAGGGGCGCTTTTTTGATGGTCGCCCTGTTGGCCATATTACCTAGAAGCTGCCCTGATGATCGAATCCATGTTGCTGGTCTCTAAAACCCTATGCTGGCGTTTACAATTGCATCTTCTGGATTTATTTAAGAGATGTGAGTTCTTATCTCTAGAGAGTGAAGCTCTTCAGTCTGCGCGCTCCATCTGCCTCATTACTAATTCTTTCTATGTTCCCAACACTCTTCCATTAATTGCACTGACACGTAAGCACCAGCGCTGCTGGCCAGGCAAGTTTAAACCATTTGTTCATTAAGGGGAATGTGTTATCTCCAAACATGCTGACCATATTGTTCCTAATGTGCTGACTGCACCCAGTGTTACCTTATCCTGCACCCAATAAGCTATTTTTTTTTTAGTCTTTATGTTTCATTTGGATAGAGCCAATTTTTTTCCCAGCACAGTGGATATACAGAATTAGGGCTCATGCACACAACTGTATGTATTTTACGATCCGCAAAAAATACGGATGACGTCCATGTGCATTTCATATTTTGCAGACCGGAACAACTGGCTCCTAACAGAACAGTCCTATCCTGCCCGTTATGAGGTCAATAATAGGACATGTTCTATTTTTTTGCGCAACAGACATACAGAAACAGAATGCACACAGAGTAACTTCCGTTGTTTTTTTTTTGCAGACCCATTGAAATGAATGGTTATGCAAAAAAAAAAAACGAAACAGACACGGAAAGAAAATACGTTCGTGGGCATGAGGCTTTACTCGCCAATCTTGACTCCAATAATACACGTATTATTCAATGCGAATAAAGGTCATTTCCAAAGCCACTGTAGCGCCCACTGCAGGGGAAATGTAGAATTATATGGTGGCCATTCAGATGAATGGCTATCTATGCAATGCATGGACAACATGAGCACGAAGAGCAATATCCTCAAACATCCGAAGTCGATTCGCATAAAACTTCATTTCAATACTGTGCGGAGCGAGCTCTCCATACAGTATTAAAGGGCTTCTGTCACCCCCCAAAAGTCATTTTTCTTTTTTGGGCTTACTAAAATCCTTATAGGGCGATTATTCTACATATACTGTTTTTACCTTTTTCTGTTGGTTATTTTAGCTAAAAAACGCACTTTTTAAATATGTAAATTACCTTGCTACCAGCAAGTAGGGCGGTTACTTGCTGGTAGCCGCCGCATCCTCCTTTCCAAAAAACGCCCCCTCCTCCTGTTGAGTGACAGGGCCAGCGAGCGTTCTCTTCCTCTGGCTGGCCCTGTCTCAGTTCCAAATCGCGCGCCTGCGCCGTCCCAGTCTTCAGTTCACTGAGAGGAGGACGCTCGCTCGGCCACTCCTTCCTCAGTGTGCCTGCGCCGATGATGTCACATCTACACCAGGAAGAGAAGATGCCGTCGACTTCTCTTCCGGGTGTAGATGTGACGCCATCGGCGCAGGCGCACTGAAGAAGGAGCGGCCGAGCGAGCGCCCTCCTCTCAGTGCGCCTGCGCCGACTGATGACCGGGAGGGCACAGGCGCGAGATTTGGAACGGAGACAGGGCCAGCCAGAGGAGAAGAGCGCCGCTGGCCCTGTCACTCAACAGGAGGAGGGGGCGCTGAAAGGAGATGCGGCGGCTACCAGCAGTAACCGCTCTACTTGCTGGTAGCAAGGTAATTTACATATTTAAAAAGTGCGTTTTTTAGCGAAAATAACCAACAGAAAAAGGTAAAAACAGTATATATAGAATAATCGCCCTATAAGGATTTTAGTAAGCCCAAAAAAGAAAAATGACTTTTGGGGGGTGACAGAAGCCCTTTAAAATGTATTGGCTCGGTTGAGCCGAAGTTATTACTTCGCAAAGTCTCGCGATACTTCGCATAATAACTTCAGAAATGGATTTATACTGTAAGAAAACTTTTCCTAAACTCGGGTATGGTTCCAAATTATGTGAATCGACTTTGGATGTTTCATCCGAAGTCGTTTCGCTGATCTCTAGTTAATATTTATTATTAAAGCGCTATTCACTTCATAGCGCTGTACATATGATAAGGGACCCGCACCTATAAGACAATGCGGGCATATCCTAGAGATATGCCCCCATTGTCTATGATGAGACAACCCCTTTAAGCCATTTACCATTTAAAAAAAAATATAATTTCAAAAGAAATGAATAGACATGTTTGGTATTGCTGCATCAGTAACAACTGCCTTTAAAAAAAGTATCCCATGATCTACCCCCGTCAGGTGAACATATACAAAAATATATGAACAAATACGATGCTAAAAATCTAATTTTTTGTCACACCCCTTTCCAAACTTTATAATATCAAGCAATCAAAAAGTCGTATTTACCCCAAAATGGTACCAATAAAAACAAAACCTCATCCTGCAAGAAACGAGCCCCTAAACAAGACCATAACTAGAAAAGTACAACAAGAAATAGGACTCTCAGAGAATGTTTTTTACACAATGCTTTGTGTAAAACTGGTAAGAAATAAAAAAAATTGAAAACTGGTATCTCTGTAATCCTATTGACCAGCAGAATAAAGTTCACATGTCATTTTATGCCCCCTTAGTGCTCCCATGCAGTTGCTGTGCCCCCTTCACAGTAGAATGCTCCTGTAGTGCCCCTACACAGTATAATGACCACTTATTGTTTAGAAAAATATAATAAAAAATAAAGGAACATCCTGCTGTCCCCAGCAGCAGGTATGAACTTTACAGTTGACATTAAACTGCACAGACTGCACTATGAGACTATGCTGTTTTATCTCAGAGCTGAATTACTAATTAGGAGTTCAGCTGTTCCCTCATTTTGCCAAATTACAATTCCTCCTGTCAGCTGGGTAACCAAGCGCAGGCAGAAAGTGCGTCTTATCAGCTGGTAAATAGACTGAAATGGGCCGTATATATGGACATAAGATACTTATAAGACCGTGGGAACAATAGAAATCAAATAATAAGCATTTGTTAAGAGCGAGAAAAGAAGCGTTTGAGTCTGTGTCCGCATGACAACACTGCCTGTTCCAGCAGATAAATGTTATCATGGTGGCTCAGTGGTTAGCACTGGGGTCCTAGGTTCAAATCAAATCAAGAACAACATCTACATGTTCTCCCCATGTTTGTGTGGGTTTCCTCCGGATATTCCGTTTTCCTACCACACGCTAAAGACATACTGATAGGGAATCTATATTGTGAGCCCTATTGGGACAGTGAGTGATGATGCAGTGCCCTACTGCAGGTCATTAGTACACTGTAAATGGGTTTTATGTGCTTTTGTGTATGTACATGCTGCTGTAAGGGTAAGGTCAAAACCATGATTAAATGTGTATTGTCGTTAATATATGCATTTTCATGTGAGGCTGTGTTCACATCTCCATTTCGGAGATCGGGCTGCCTGATCCAGCACAAAAGCCAGGTGTTGGTTGGACAAAAAAACGTTACATGCAATGGCTTTTGTTCGGTCAACACTCAGCATTTATGCCAGAAATTGTCGGGATCACTGCCAGGCCTCATTGCTGGAACAGCCTGCCGGATCTCCGAACATGGGGCTGTTTATCCTCTTTCCATAAGGGAGGAGGTGTTAGGTCTAACCCAGTCCAGTCTATCTTCCTGAATCCTGTTCTGGATTGAATCAGCCAGAGATATACACATTAGATAGCAAATTGCAAAAGAGTATGCCAGATGCCAAGGGGAAACCTGGTGAAGTCTATGGAGAATTGCTGTCTGATCAGGACCATTGGCTTTTAGAGCCATGTATCAAGTAGTTTAAAGTCTTAAAGGGAACCTGTCATCAACTTTATGCTGACATCATTAAGGGCAGCATAAAATAGTGACAGAAAAGCTGATTTCAGTGGTGTGTCACTTATGAGCTAAAAGTAAGTGGCTAGCTGAGAACCAACATCGTAATCATTGCAGCCCAGACCTTGAAAAGAGTCAAATGTACCTGAGAAGAGTCCTGGTTATTCCTAATCTCCTGCTCTCATCCATCTACTGATGATTGTCAGTTCTCTCCTAGAGAGAGAGAGAGAGAAAACTAGGTAGGAGACTGTCAGTCATCAGCAGGCGGGCAGGGAGAACAGGAATTCATGAAAAACCAGGACTCTTCTTCCGGTGGCCGGGACTCTTTTCTAGGCCCAGTCTGCAATGATTGTGATGTTGGTTCTCGGCAAACCAACATACTTTTAACTTCTAAATGACAGACCGCTGAAATCAACTCACCCATCTCTACTCTATACTGTCGTTAGTATGGGCATCATAAAATTGATGACAGGTTCCCTATAAAGCCCCTAGACACCCCCGTAGTGCAGATTAATCACCTGTGGGAATTTCCACATCAACAATTTGTTGAACATTTATAATGTGAGTATGACAACCTACACAAAAAAGGTGTAGTACTCTGTGTAATGTTTGTGACTACTCCATAGTTGCATTGTCTCACCTAAGGCTACTTTTACATTAGCGTTGAATTTTTCCAGTATTGAGATCCGTCATAGGGGCTCAATACCGGAAAAAAAGCTTTAGTTTTGTCCCCATTTATTGTCAACGGGGACCAAACTGAACTGAACAGAACGGAATGCTCCAAAATGCATTACGTTCCTTTTAGTTGCATTCCCAGACCGGAGAGCAAACCGCAACATGTTGTAGTTTGCTTTCCGTCCTGGGATGCGGAGCAAGATGGATCCGTCATGACCCCCAATGCAAGTCAATGAGGATGGATCCATTTTCTCTGACGCAATCTGGCACAATAGAAAACAGATCCGTCCCCTATTGACTTTCAATGGAGTTCATGACAGATCCGTCTAGGCAATGTTAAAGATAATACAACCGGATCCGTTCATAATGGATGCAGATGGTTGTATTATTAGTAACGGAAGAGTTTTTGCTGAACCCTGCCGGATCTTGCAAAAACGCAAAGGAAACAAGGGTAGGCAGGTACAAACTACTACAAGACTCAGAAAAAATGACTGGACTAAAACACTCACAAGAACCAAAATGCAAAGACAAGAAGAAAATAGACACAGAACTAGATGCTAGATTTAAAAAAATATACAAAAATTACTGGATACAAATATCCGGAGCTTATGCTATAACCAGCAACCCACTGCCGAAGCTAAAAATATTTAAAGAGAGGCTAACCAATTAGGAACTTATTTTCCAAATGAAACTAGCTGTAGCTTGGAGATCAGGTGTGAGACAGTTGTATAGCAACTAACCCAAACAAACTAATAGACAAGAGGAAAAGAAACAGCAGCAAAGTTAGTACTAATCATAACAATAGCAAAATGCTGTCAAGTTCCAGGTCAAGAGGTGATCAGAGATCAGGTTTCCCCCAATCCTGAGGAAATATGTTTGCGACCAATAGCAGGAGAGTACCTAGTGGGTACCAACAAGCCACACTGCCTTGGCTTGGGTAGAGACCTGAACCTTTGTTCCAGGTGAAGCCTAGCTACAGCTCCACCCAGTTGCAACAGTGGACTGAAGCTGAACTTCATTACTTTTTGGTGCAGGGTGAATCCATGGGAACCATGCTGGCAAGCCAAGGTACACCTGTCACGGTAGGGAAGAGTGAACTCTGACTCACCTGTCCCACTGTCCCTACCTGCTTGCACAATCTGCCCTAAGCAGCAGCCAACAACTGGTCGACAGTCCCTCCCTAAATATGTTTAGGAGTCTATACAGAAATAGGAGAACAGGAGTAAAACAATAAACTAGTGATTGACCGCCACAAAAACTGGAGTATGATGGAAACAGACAAGTCATGTCAAAACTAGTGTTGAGCGCGAATATTCGAATCGCGAATTTTAATCGCAAATATCGCTACTTCGAGAATAGTCTTGTTCGTGAATATTCTAATCGCGAATTTATCACAAATTTATTGTGAAAATTGGCACTTAGCAACATCCCTAGCAACCAATAGGAAAGCTACCTACCCCTTAGTGTTGATCACGAATATTCTAATCGCTAATTTTTATTGTAAATAAATTACATTGCCGATTTTCGCAATCAAGTAAATAATTACTGAAGATCACAAATTCTCAAATTTGCGAATTTATGGTGAATATTCGGCCAAATATTCGCTAGATATTGCGAATTCGAATATTGCCTATGCCGCTCATCACTAGTCAAAACCAAGAGAGGTGAAACTGAACTGGAAAAGCAGGAATAAACAAATCAGATACCAAGCCAGGGTCAAAACGAGTAAGAAATGTTAGGGTCCAAATCTTCAGGCAAAGGTCAAGGTCAGGGTTCAAATCAGAGGTCCAGAATCCAGTACTGAATTTACAGAACAGGGCTAGTGAGGCGATCCAGGAGAATGACACCAATCACAGGCAGCTGTGGCCGGTGAGTTGCATGTTCAAATAGGCAGCGCTTTCTGGTCACGTGACATGCCTCGAGCTCTGTACTTCTATGGAGCAGCAGTGCACATGCTTAACCTCACTCAATACATGGGACCTCTATTCTCCCGATCGGTGGGGGTCAAACCCTCACTGATCAGATACCGATCACCTAGGTCAGTGATGGGCAACGTGCGGCTCTCCAGCTGTTGCAGAACTACAACTCCCATCATGCAAAGCCTGTCTATAGCTATCAGCCTACTGCAGGGCATGGTGGGAGTTGTAGTTTAGCAACAGCTGGAGAGCCGCACGTTGCCCATCACTGACCTAGGAAGTTGATATGATAAGCTGTTATTGTGAGACAACCCTTTTATGTGTCTTAAGCATTTTGTACTTATGCGCTGTGGTTTTACGGTGTGTTAATTACAGTACATTCATATGTCAGAGGAAATGCTTATTTTTGCATATCTGTCCCTATCACAGGGACATCTGTGGTGCAGTTCAGAACTGGTACACTGGCCCAGATCTACTATGAATTATGATAAATCTGGCACATCAATAGACTGCCTGTCAAAATGTTTACGCCAACATTTTGCTGCCTTACTACAAATAGCTCTCCAACAAAATGTCCCTCTATAGCCACCATGTAAGTCATTGCTTGACCTTCTAAGGAGCCTTGAAGCATGAGTTGGGTTATCAGCCAAACCAGAAATTTCCATCTGTTTCGGCATTGTTAATCCTTGCCAATATGGAGTACAGATCTGGCTGTCTCAGACGCCATATGTACCAGCTCACGTTTCAAGGCTCTATAAAAGGTCTGTTATTGAGTTACAGGTTCGGGTGGCACTAGCAAGACAGTTTTCGTAAAGCAGATTTTCATACTGATGACCAATCCTCAGGATAGGTCATCAATGAGATCAGAGGGGGACTCGCGGGATGCTGATCAGCTATAGGAAGTATCTGCGGTGCTCTATGAGCGCTTAGGAAACTTCCTGTTACGACCAGAGGAAGTGGATCCTCTGTGTCAGCTGATAGAGGACTAGGAATTTGCCCAATATTGCTGACTGCTGACTCACAGAGTCAGGACACTGGTGTTTGCACCAGTCACCCAGAATGCAGCTAACTGCAGCAATGTGAACAGAGTCCAACAAATGCGGAATAAAGGAACAGAAGGTCTTTACTAGCAGACAGTTATACAAAAGTCACTTGAGATAAAGGCAAAACAAAGTTCAGAGTAATGCAGTGTGTAGATTAAAGCTGTCTCGTTGTCAGGCAGTGCAGGGTCAGGAATCCAGGCAGACTTACAGGAGACGATGGACAGAAGCGTAGACAGAAGATGCAGTGTTCAATAATCCAGGTGATCCAACAAACAGATGGCAGGCAGATACGTAGTCAAACTGAGCAGGGGTCCATAGTCCAGGCAATCCAGCAAGTAGATGGTAGGCAGAGTCAGGGTCCAGCAAAGCAGGGGTCAGAATCCAGAAAATCCAACAGACACAGATGGACGCTTCAGCGGGAGTCAAGAGGTACAACAACCACGCTTGGGCACCTCCTCCAGAGTGAAGCTGCCCTAAATACTCAAAGCCCCACCTATGGGTGGGGAGGATAATCAGGACCAGCTGCTTATCCCCTATAAGACAGGGAGAGGTGCACGCGCATGCTCTATAGCGCCTCAGATGACACCTGGTAGTGAGGATGGATGTGGCGATATGCTGGAGGACGCCTGCGTCTCTTATAAGGTAAGCCAGCCCTGGAATCCATGGTGCTGAGCTGTGCAGACAGGGATCTGACACTTCCTAGGCCAGTGACGTCACATACATCGGTCACATGGCCTAGGCGTAGCTCAGCCCTATTCAAGTGAATGGAGCTGAGCTGCAATATCAAGCACATATCCTCAGCACAGATCATCAATAAGTAAATTCTAACACATTGCATGTCTTTGCTGCTTGAAATTTGCTATCATTACAGCACAGTCCAGGTCTGACATATTTCTGGCATTAAATTCCTATTAATTTCAAATGGAAAAAACATGCGCACATGTATGCAAAAATCTAGCAGTGCAAGAATGATCGCCAAGCATGTAGGGTGTGATATTTAAGGCCTATCCCGCAGATAGGTAATCAATATCAAAATTCTAGACAACCCTTTTAAGTGTCAATGTTATATACCAGACTAGAAAAACAAACAACCTACCCAGCCGCTATTCTAGCGGTAAGAATTACGATGCCACCTGCTCGACTATTATACACCTGCCAATCCTGATTATCCTCTTTCATCCTCACAAGGCTTACATTTCCACTGCACAGTGTAGACAGGCCGTGCTGAGTATCTTCACAGAGCTTTTCACTACTTTCATCTCTCACAGCTGGACTCTTCTTCAGGATCCAGAGCAAGTTAATGAGCCCTGCGGTAGCTTCAGCTGAAATACATCTCCGAGCCGTCTGCTGGAATGAATAGCAAGAAAAATAAGAAATCTACCGTCAGTATTTCAAAATTGAAAACCTACATGAATGCATCGTTACATGGTCGGATGGAAATAGATTCAACCAATTATTATGAAATTTGATTGCTGTTTATGATTTTATTTGCAAAAATGCAATATCAAGATGTTGTGAATTTCCATTCTTACAGAAATGGGGGGGGGGGGGGGGCTGCTTGGTGGTCCTATATATTCTGTGGAGGTACAAGTAAAAATAGGATCAGAAAGACTTCTCTTGAGCTGCTTATAACATCTGGAACTCTCTCTTTATTACACGAACCCTTTAAAAAGACTCAGGGCTGGGAGAAGGTATTTTGGTCCCCTAGGTAGCAGGAAAATTGCACCACCACCAAGAAATCAATTTTAAAGTGACCCTACTTTCTAATAAAGAGATTTCAACACATTTTAAAATAAGCAGTCACGAGAAGAAGTAATGCAAATCTAGTGACTCACAGGAGATGTCTCCACTGATTTGAGTTGTTCACTTTCCTTTTCTTCTCCAGTAGGTCCAGACCATCATGACAACTTCTCTGCTGGCCCAAGTACTATACAGACAGTGCTACCTAATAACCCCAAATTGTGTACTGCCAAAATATAGGTGCTCAAGGACATACAGAACTAGAAAATGATGGGCCCCAAAGTGAACTTTAGCTGTCAAACCCCAGTCCAGACCCCAAAGTAGATTCAAAGCCCAAGTCCGAACTCAAAATTATCAGGGTTGCTCATCCATGTAGCTTTTTTTTTTAACTATTTAGAATATGATAACACAAGTAATTTAAAAAAAGTAGCGATACCTTACTGATCCTTGACTCTCACTGACTGCTGTGTTGAGACTCTTAAATGAGGCTCAACGGTGTTTTCTGTAGCTGGTCTTTCTAAGATCAGCTATGGTCTTATTTGAGTAGTCTCACTTCCCAATTAGTGGGTACAGCAAGGGGCGTAGCTACCGGGGAAGCAGGGGAAGTGGCTGCTGTATTCATTTCAATGGGATGGCTCGTTCTTATAGGAATGAATAGGACGGCTTGGGTGTAATTACACCTGCTCACCGCTATAAATGCCACGGTAAGCAGGTAAACACTGCATGGCGTGCGCCTTCTCTTCAAACAGCTGATCGGCGGGGTGCCGGGTGTCGGACCCCCGGTGATCTGATATGGATAGGTCATCAATAAATATAATTTGGACAACCTCTTTAATCCCTTTGCCTTTTTTCTTATAATAAAATTGCTCCCACTCCTCTTATAGGTGGTGAGGTGGCACCCTAGGCTAGGTGTCCCATCGTCCAAGCTCTTAATCCACGACCTATCACCACCTTCAGCAACATTTTGATACTTAAAGGGGTTATCCAATCCCAAAAAAAGCCCCATCCCCATATGCCGGGCACCCCACGCTGAATATACTTACCTGGCTCACCGCTCCCTGCGCCGTTCCTGGTCCCCGCACTGCCACTGCTGCTTCTTCCTGTGCCCGGATGAAAACATCCGGGGGGAGCAGCCAATGGCAGGCGGGGACAGGGACAAGCCTCCCTAGCGTCACCTGCGATGCTAGGGAGGCTCGTCCCCGTACCCACCTGCCATTGGCTGTGCCCATCCGTGCACGGGGGGAAGCAGCTGCGGCGGTGCAGGTGAGCGGGGAACCGGCATATAGGCTTTTTTTTAGTATTGGATAACCCCTTTAATACCAGACTTCTCTTGAGCTGCCCCTAACCTCTGGACCTCTCTCCCTCGATTTATTAGATAGGAGAGTATAGATAATGTAGTTAATGTCACCTGCAGTCCTATGTAATACCACAGATAACACAGTGATAGCTCTCTGAGTACAGACGATATAGTAGATGTCACCTGCAGTCCTATGTAACACCACAGATAACACAGTGATAGCTCTTTGAGTACAGACGATATAGTAGATGTCACCTGCAGTCCTATGTAACACCACAGATAACACAGTCATAGCTCTCTGAGTACAGATAATGGAGTAGATGTCACCTGCAGTCCTATGTAATACCACAGATAACACAGTGATAACTCTCTGAGTACAGATAATGTAGTAGATGTCACCTGCAGTCCTATGTAACACCACAGATAACACAGTGATAGCTCTCTGAGTACAGATAATGTAGTAGATGTCACCTGCAGTCCTATGTAACACCACAGATAACACAGTGATAACTCTCTGAGTACAGATAATGTAGTAGATGTCACCTGCAGTCCTATGTAACACCACAGATAACACAGTGATCGCTCTCTGAGTACAGATAATGTAGTAGATGTCACCTACAGTCCCATTTAACACCACAGATAACACAGTGATAACTCTCTGAGGACAGATAATGTAATAGATGTCACCTGCAGTCCTATGTAACACCCCAGATAACACAGTGATAGCTCTTGGAGTACAGATAATATAGTAGATGTCACCTGCAGTCCTATGTAACATCACAGATAACACAGTGATAGCTCTCTGAGTACAGATAATGTAGTAGATGTCACCTGCAATCCTATGTAACACCACAGATAAACACAGTGATAACTCCCTGAGTACAGATAATGTAGTAGATATAACTTGCAGTCCTATGTAACACCACAGATAACACAGTGATGATAACTCTCAGTACAGATAATGTAGTAGATGTCACCTGCAGTCCTATGTAACACCACTGATAACACAGTGATAACTCTCTGAGGACAGATAATGTAGTAGATATCACTTGCAGTCCTATGTAACACCACAGATAACACAGTGATAGCTCTCTAAGTACAGATAATGTAGTAGATGTCACCTGCAGTCCTATGTAACACCACAGATAACACAGTGATAACTCTCTGAGGACAGATAATGTAGTAGATGTCACCTGCAATCCTATGTAACACCACAGATAAACACAGTGATAACTCTCTGAGGACAGATAATGTAGTAGATGTCACCTGCAGTCCTATGTAACACCACAGATAACACAGTGATAGCTCTCTGAGTACAGATAATGTAGTAGATGTCACCTGCAGTCCTATGTAACACCACAGATAACACAGTGATAGCTCTCTGAGTACAGATAATGTAGTAGATGTCACCTGCAGTCCTATGTAACACCACAGATAACACAGTGATAACTCTCTGAGGACAGATAATGTAGTAGATGTCACCTGCAGTCCTATGTAACACCACTGATATTTTAATATATTTAATTAAAATTTTAGCGATGACTGTCATTTACTGCTGTATCCAATATTATATACAAACATTTTTTACCAGTTTTTGCTGCGGTTTTGCCCGTGTGGTAATAGTGTGACTTCCTGCCATTGAACTACAATGTCAACCTCTACTTAACGTAGGTTTTCTAATAAAAAGCATTATAGAAGTTTTATAATAGAGAGCATTGAAGTTGACACAGTATCACGATATGGATCAGATATTGCTCAAATTAACCAGTTCTGGTCTTGGGGTATTTTGGATCAGGCACAGTTTAGTGTTTTATAATACAAGTTAGATTACGGTACTTTCTTATGAGATGTGATTTTATGGCATTTTTTTCTATGACCAATACAGCCTTCTATTCTTATCATCTTTATGCACACTTCTATGATTTCCTTTTAGAAAAACTTAGCTATTCACTGGTAAAACAGTGAACAAAAATATATATTTCCAACTTCCAGTTCCCCGGTGATGTACCCTTGAAGTACAGCTTATATTTCTGTCTTGCAATCTGACAGTGTTTACTTTTTATATGGGGGTTATTATTTAACTCTTTTTGCGTGCACTCTACTTTTCAACTGTAGGTGGCGCTATGAATAAATTGCCAACTTGGTGTTACCATTCTTCCTTGTCAAAGGGGTGTGTTCCTGCATGGTCCGATACTGGTAATACCCAGTTGTCAATGTATACCAGAGCATCACAATGTAGAGGTCTAAGTAAAATCCAATTAGGTTTTTACTAAAATTTGTATGCTATCATAGAACCCGCAAATACAGTGCCAGGAATATGCCCCATCATACAAAGGACCTGTCCCACCCACCAGCTGTAAAGTGTCTGTCACAGATACCCAAATACGGTGCAGTCACATGCAGATGTAAAATACATGTAGACGTGAGGAGACGTGACAGGTCCTCTTTAAACAATGTAATCATTCTATCATAGGACCCCCCAATACAGTGCCAGGAATATTCCTGTCCCATGCCCCAACATGTAAAGTACCTGTCATAGGTCCTCTTATAATGTGCAGTCACGTGCTCCCCATACACAGAGCAGTCACATACACAGTGCAGTCACGTGCTCCCCATACACAGTGCAGTCACGTGCTCCCCATACACAGTGCAGTCACATACACAGAGCAGTCACGTGCTCCCCATACACAGGGCAGTCACGTGCTCCCCATACACAGTGCAGTCACATGCTCCCCATACACAGTGCAGTCACATGCTCCCCATACACAGAGCAGTCAGGCACTCCCCATACACAGTGCAGTCACATGTTCCCCATACACAGTGCAGTCACATACACAGAGCAGTCACATGTTCCCCATACACAGTGCAGTCACGTGCTCCCCATACACAGAGCAGTCACGTGCTCCCCATACACAGGGCAGTCACGTGCTCCCCATACACAGTGCAGTCACATACACAGAGCAGTCACGTGCTCCCCATACACAGTGCAGTCACATGCTCCCCATACACAGAGCAGTCAGGCACTCCCCATACACAGTGCAGTCACATGTTCCCCATACACAGTGCAGTCACGTGCTCCCCATACACAGCGCAGTCACATGTTCCCCATACACAGTGCAGTCACATGTTCCCCATACACAGAGCAGTCACGTGATCCCCATACACAGTGCAGTCATGTGCTCCCCATACACAGTGCAGTCACATGCTCCCCATACACAGTGCAGTCACATGCTCCCCATACACAGTGCAGTCACGTGCTCCCCATACACAGAGCAGTCACATGCTCCCCATACACAGAGCAGTCACATGCTCCCCATACACAGCGCAGTCACATGTTCCCCATACACAGTGCAGTCACATGTTCCCCATACACAGTGCAGTCACATGCTCCCCATACACAGTGCAGTCACATGCTCCCCATACACAGTGCAGTCACGTGCTCCCCATACACAGTGCAGTCACATGCTCCCCATACACAGTGCAGTCACATGTTCCCCATACACAGAGCAGTCACGTGCTCCCCATACACAGTGCAGTCACGTGCTCCCCATACACAGTGCAGTCACATGCTCCCCATACACAGTGCAGTCACATGCTCCCCATACACAGTGCAGTCACATGCTCCCCATACACAGTGCAGTTACGTGCTCCCCATACACAGTGCAGTCACGTGCTCCCCATACACAGTGCAGTCACATACACAGAGCAGTCACATGCTCCTTATACACAGTGCAGTCACATACACAGAGCAGTCAGGCGATCCCCATAAACAGTGCAGTCACGTGCATCCCATACACAGTGCAGTCACATGCTCCCCGTACACAGTGCAGTCACATGCTCCCCGTACACAGTGCAGTTACATGCTCCCCATACACAGTGCAGTTGCATGCTCTAAGAGGTGGAAGCAGGTAGTGCTGGGAGGAGGATAGTTAGAATAGTAGGAGGTTTGAGCAAGAGAAAAGTGTGTTGTTTGGTGCTCCTGACAGAAAGTGAGGCCTCTGAGGATTGCAAAGTAAGGAGTACAAAGGAATCGCTGAGTGCCCCAGTGCAAAGGTTTGTGATAAAGAGACAGCCGACGGGAGAGGTCTTAGAACACACATGGACAGAGATAGAATCTCCTGGCCCACAAGCACACAGCTGAAAATAGACCGTTACCACCTGGTAGCCTTATTCAACATCATTGACTGAAAATCTATTTATTATTGTTATTTCTTTCATACATTTGCTTGTTTGCTCTTTATTGAATACTTCAGTAAAGCTCAATTGAAGTCAGCAGAGCTGTGTTTGTCAGCAGCGCGCAATATTACACTGGTATGCGATAAAGCTTTCTGTCTCTTTCCCCTGTTGTATCTGATCCCATGTTTTGCAGAACAAAAGCGAAAAACCAACAGTTGCAACTGACTATGCTATACCCCCAGTGTCTGACCAAGGTATTGGCATTGAATGAGTTAAGAATCTAGAATTTTCATCGAATCCTCAAGGACAACAACTTGTTCCTGAATCACCTTGTTTCCAATAAACAGATCATTAGCTGAAGTATTGTAATCATCTGTCTAGATGTACAGCGCCTCCACGGATGTCAGATCTCCACAGACAATGTATTCCATTCGGTTATTTGGATGGCGATGTAAAAATAACTTTGTATTGGAGATGGTGAAAGATCTGCCTTAGGGTCCTTTCACACTGGCGTTTTTGTTTTCCGGCATAGAGATCCGTCGTCGGGTCTCTATGCCGGAAAAATCCTGATCAGGATCATCCCCATGCATTCTGAATGGAGAGAAATCTGTTCAGGATGCATCAGGATGTCTTCAGTTCAGGACCGGAACGTTTTTTTGGACGCAGCAAATACCGCAGAATGCTGCGCTTTTTGTTCCGTCCAAAAATCCGGAACACTTGCCGCAAGGCCGGAACCAGAATTAATACCCATTGAAAGGCATTAATCCGGATCCGGCCTTAAGCTAAACGTCGCTTCGGCGCATCGCCGGATCCGACGTTTAGCTTTTTCTCAATTGTTACCATGGCAGCCAGGATGCTAAAGTCCTGGTTGCCATGGTAAAATGTAATGGGGAGCGGGGGAGCAGTATACTTACCATCCGTGAGGCTCCCGGTGCGCTCCAAAGTGACGTCAGGGCGCCCCACACGCATGGATCACGTGATCCATGGGCATGGGGCGCTCTGACGTCATTCAGGAGCGCCCCGGTAGCCGCACGGACTGTAAGTATACCGCTCCTACTATGGCAACCAGGACTTTAATAGCGTCCTCGCTGCCATAGTAACCTGAAAGCATTTCGAAGACTGATCATGATCCTGATCAGTCTTCTAATGCTTCAGGCGACTTGCGTTCTGACGGATCCGGCGGGACTGAAGTGCCTGCCGGATCCTCAGAACGCAAGTGTGAAAGGACCCTAATAGGGGTTATCCCTCGGAAAGCATTACAATAAAATGAATAGGGTATTACAAATGAAGAATTATCGTAATATGCATGTAAGGGTCCATTCACACGATCATATTTCTGAGTCCACATCAGTTTGGCACATTTGCGGACCGATTCATTTCAATGGTGCCGCATAAAATCCGGACAGCACTGTGCTTTCGGCATCCAAAGTTCCGTTCCATGGCTTTGCAAAAAAGATAGAGCACGTCCTATTCTTGTCCACGATTGCATTTCTATCATAGGGATGGCAAAATGCGGAACGCACATGGCTGGTACCATATTTTCCCGATCCGCAATTTGCAGACCGCAAAACATTTACCATAATAAGAAGGACTCTAATAAGAAGTGTTAAGCTATTAGGTACATTTTCCTCTCTGGTGGCACCCGCTGCTGTTTATCCTTCTCCTGCATTCAGTGGTGCACTAACACACTAACATGCTCAGTAGCTTCTTCGCTTCCTTGTCCCTGCAGAAGAAAAGCATCTCCACAGCATGATACTGCCACCATCATGCTTCAGGGCGGGGATGGTGTGCTCAGGGTGATGTGCAGTGCTAGTTTTCCACCACACATAACGTTTTGCATTTAGACCAAAAAGTTTAACTTTAGTCTCATCTGACCAGAGCACCTTCTTACACGTTTGCTGTGTCCCCTACCTGGCTTGTGGCAAACGGGACTTCTTATTGCTTACTATTAAAATGGCTTTCTTGCCATTGTTCCATAAAGCAGTGGTGTATCTTGGTTTTGTGCTGCCCTCGGGCACCTCCCTAATATAAATTTGACCCACCCCTTCCTGTCAAGACCAAACCCCTTTCTCTGTAAACCCACACCCCTTCCTCTTTAGGCTCCACCCTTTCCGGCCGGGCACTATGGATCCACGGACCTCCCCTTGGGCACCTTAATTCAGTGATTGACAGGTTAATAAAACCAGTTTTTTTTTTAGCAGAATAAGGCCACAAATAGTCTTTATAGAGGCCACCTTAGGAATCCTAATATAACCCTGGACATGAGCATATGTTTAGCTCACAGGGGTTATATCATATCATTCAGAGACATTCCAACAAATAGTAGGAAATTGGAACAATATACCAGTGACATGACATTGCATCTGCATGATATTAAAGGGATTCTGTTACCACATATAAGTTATATGTGGTGACAGAATCCCTTTAATATCATGCAGATGCAATGTCCAGGACCATGTCACTGGTATATTGTTCCAATTTCCTATGTCTCTGAATAATTTATAACCCGTCCCTAATACTTATTTAATCGTCCTCCAGGCTCCAGATTGTGACAGTAATTTGAGGGTACTGTACTCACGTTTTAAATGGATCTCTAGAGTTAGCACACACTGCAAAGGCGGCCTAGGCCCTGCTGCCTTAGTGTTGCTGCCGGCCCGTGACTCCACCTCCGTGTGACGTCACAGGAACTCACGATGGCAACGCGCGGACGCAGGGGATGTCATGTCGGGGTGAAGTAGTCATGACAGACATGGAGAAGAAAGTATGTCATCAAGTCCTTCACTATGCGGCGCTGGCGATGCCACTTGCATAGTGAAGGATTGGATCGGACAAGGGGGAAAAAAAAACTATCACTAAGGCAAACAAGGCATTTTGCCGCCCCATTAGCAAGTGCTGCCCTAGGCAAATGCCTTGTTTTCCTCGTGATAGATACGCCACTGCCATAAAGGCCAGGTTTGTGGTGTACACGACTAATAGTTGTCCTCTGGACAGATTCTCCCTCCTGAGCTGTGGATCTCTGCAGCTCCTCCAGAGGGACCATGGTCCTCTTGGCTGCTTCTTTAATTAGTGCACTACTTGCCTGAGCTGTCAGTTTAGGTAGATGGCTATGTCTTGGTAGGTTTGCAGTTGTGCCATACTCCTTTCATTTTCGGATAATGGATTGAACAGTGCTCCGTGAGAAGTTGAAAGCTTGTGATATTTTTATAACCCAACTCTACTTTACAGTTCTCCGCAACTTTATCCCTGACCTGTCTGGTGTGTTCCTTCGTTTTCATGATGCTGTTTGATCACTAATGTACTCTAACAAACCTCTGAGACCTTCACAGAACAGCTGAGAATAACAAATGGACGCCACACTGTTCAGATTTTTATGTATTAAAAATTTTGAAAACCTTGTATCATTTTCTTTTCGCTTCACACACTTGCTACTTTGTGTTGTTCTACGACATAAAATCCCAATAAAATACATTTAAGTTTGTGGGTGTAATGTGAAAAAATGTGGAAAAGTTCAAGGGGCATGAATACTTTTTCAAGGCACTGTAAAAGACTCTACACCATTTGTATGTTGGTCTTTAGGGTGGTTTAAATATATCTGTGTGCAGACATTTTATTTCGATGTATACACATCTCTCATAGTTAATGCTAATAAGTTCTAGTTAGTGGTCAGTAACTGGATTACCATTTACTACTGGATCTCCACTAGTAAATGTCTTAGTAAATCTGCCCAAACTGCATCTCTTAATAAATCTGGCACATCTTTGGGCTGTCTAGGTGCTACAAACTGAAAATCTATGTCAGTTACGAGAGAGTAGATTTCAGTAATAATTTATGGTGAGATACATACTGCACACACAGCTTACAGGCCTTGTTCTGTACATTACCACAATGGATTTTGAACAAAACAATTCAGATGCTTTTGAAGTTCACACTTTCAGCTTTAGTTCAGTAGGTTGAACAACATGATTGCATAAAAATGTGAGGAACTAAAGCATTTTTTAAACTCAATCCCTTCAGTTCAGGGGCTCAAAAGTAATTGGACAAATTCAATAATTGTAAATAATAATGTTAATTTCTAATACTTGGTTGAAAACCCTTTGCTGGCAATACTGCCTGAAGTCTTGACCTCATGGACATCACCAGACGCTGTGTTTCTTCCATGTTAATGCTCTGCCAGGTCTTTACTGCAGCGGTTTTCATTTGCTGTTTCTTTGTGGCCTTTCTGTCTGCAGTTTAGTCTTTAACAAGTGAAATGCTCTATTGGGTTCAGATCAGGTGACTGACTTAGCCATTCAAGAATATTCCACTTCTTTACCTTAATAAACTCCTGGGTTGCTTTGGCTTTATGTTTTGGGTCATTGTCCATCTGTATTATGAAACGCCGACCAATCAGTTTGGCTGGATTTGAGCAGACAGTATGTCTCTGAAAACCCCAGAATTCATCCGGCTGCTTCTGTCCTGTGTCCCATCATCAATAAACACTAGGGACCCAGGGCCACTGGCAGCCATGCATGCCCAAGCCATCACACTGCCTCCGCCGTGTTTTACAGATGATGGGGTATGCTTTGGATCATGAGCTGTACCATGCCTTCGCCATACTTTTTTCTTTCCATCATTCTGGTAGAGGTTGGTCTTGGTTTCATCTGTCCAAAGAATGTTCTTCCTGAAGTGTGCTGGTTTTTTAAGATGTTTTTCAGCAAAGTCCAATCTAGCCTTCTTACTCTTGATGCTTATGAGTGGCTCGCACTGTGCAGTGAACCCTCTGTATTTATCTATAACTTGAATGTGTTTTAGTAAACAGGTAAAAAAATAAAAATTTGTGTCAGTTTCCAAATATATATATATGAACCTAACTGTATAGGACACATGCTGCACACACAGCTGACACACAGGACACGTGCATACATTGCACTGCTTACACATAGGACACATACCGCACATACAGTACTGCGCAAAAGTGTTAGGCAGGGTTGGGAAAAATGCTGCAAAGTAAAAACACTTTCAAAAATAGAAGTATTAATAGTTTACTTTTATCAATTAACAAAATTTGAAGGAACTCTCGGCAGGGAGGTACGTAGTTCCAAACATCTTGGAGAACTAACCACAGATCTTCTGGTGATGAAGGCTAGCTCAGACCCCTCTGTCTCTTCATGTAGAAGATCGGATGATGTTGAGATCAGGGATCTGTGGGGGCCGTACTATCACTTTCAAGACTTCTTGCTCGTCTTTACACTGAAGATCATTCTTGATAACATTGGCTGTAAGTTTGGGGTTGTTGTTGTGCTGCAGAATACATTTAAGCTGTTAACACTTCTATTTTTGAAAGCATTCTTACTGTAAGGGATCGCTGTCTCACAGGGCGGGTCGCAATCACAGACTTCTCCTCTGACAACGGAGTTCAAGTCCAAATGGTGCTTTATTTTGCCACTTTAGCACCAGCACAAACATAAATCCAAACGAGTGGGGGCTCCGTCCCAGTGCCGCCTCCTAGCTAATTTATTCACTCCACTTGCCTCAGTAATTGAAGAGAAGCGCCGTATTCTCACACAGGCGCACTGGCAGAGGCATCGAAGTGCACATGCGCCGTCTTCCTGGCCTCTGCCAGTGCGCCTGTGTGAGTTTACAGGGCTTCTCTTCAATTACTGAGGCAAGTGGAGTGAATAAATTAGCTAGCAGGCGGCGGGGAGGAGATCTGTGGATGACACTGTCATCTCTAGTCATTTCTAGCTACGCCCCTGATCCAAACCAAAATAAACTCCTGCCTGTCTGGGCCCTAGCTAATACAGAGGTCTTCTCCATGACTCACCTCTAAAGCGCAGTTTACCCACAGGGTCTCAGGCTCCAACCCTTAGCAGGTCAGCTCACCAAACATAAGTCCAGGGGAGAGATCCGGCTTCACTAAGCCGCACGGTCTAGCAGCCCTCCTGGCTGTGACCACACAAGCCTCTCAGGCTTCCCTCTCTGTAGGGTTACTTCCTCTCACCCCAGACTCATGCACAGAGGGTTGATTAACCCCGCTGGCCTCACCTAGGGCCAAGGAACCTGTAGTGGACTAGGGGTGTGGACTGGAAGACTCCCACTACCAACCTGTCCCCCAGTCCAAAGAAATCCAGCCCATACAACTTTAAATAAAACAGCTCCAGCAACTATGCCTTACTGAAGCCATACCATTTCTGGATTTCAGTTCTCACCAGGGCTGTGGAGTCGGTAGATAAATTTTCCGACTCCGACTCCGACTCCTCAGATTTTGAAACTTCCGACTCCGACTCCTCGACTCCGACTCCTCTGTATTTAATATGCAAATACGAAGCTGTTCCACCAAGTTCTTCTAATCTCTTCTAGCACAGAGAGGTAGTTGAGCAGAAGCTGCTGCCTTCTCCTTTGTGTGCTGATCTTCTGCTGAAGATAGAGCAGTGGGAGGATCCAGGAAGGGGCAGGGGAAGGGGCATTTCTTTTAAAACATGATTTTCCTAGTAGAATCCCATAGTCATGTTTAAAATTTAAGCTAACAATCTGAGTTTACATGTTTTATAGCCTTAGCTGAATGATAGCAGTTTTCAAATGGTTTACAGCTTCAGTCTTGAACTATTGACTATCCATTCCCTTCACTTATAAAAGTGTCTGCAAATTCACTATCTTTGTGCCCAATGGGGCAGCTGCCTCCTGCGGCTTCGTGCCCAGCCGCGCCCAAGTACAGCTTCCCAGCGCTGTTCCCTCGTATTATTCACTGCACCGGCCTTTTTTTCAGGCTAGCCGAACGCTGAATTCCTGCGCAGGCGCACGTGTAGAGTGCTGGCAGCAGCCTGGTCTGGCTATGCTGAGGCTGTGCCAGCTTTCTCTCTTCCTCCTCGCTACGTAGTCCTGTCTAGTGCTGCCAGTACTCTACATGTGCGCCTGCCCCTTGGGCACAAAGGTAGAGAATTTGAATATTGATTAAAACGTTTTAAACACAAGTAAACCTCAACTGGGGGTAACAGTCGTCTAGTTGTATTCCTGATCCTCTGATGAATACCAGCAGATATATTAGCCTGTCAGTGTCCCTCTAACTGCATAGTAAAGCATATGAAAAGCTTCTTCACGGTCACTTAACGTCTTTGTTTAGCGGTAACGTGACGCACTGCATGCATTGGCCTTTATTCTTACAGTAGAGAAGTAATTAATTATAACTTTGTTCTCACCCAGCTAAACAGAAAAACCGGTTGAGATACACCCCCCCATACCAGTACTGTGCACTTTACTGTACACATTACCACATATCTTCCCCACCCCCCCCTCATTTTTCCACATTGCACTGTGTCCTCCAGAAGATGTGGCCAGTGCTACACTTTTGTCTTTGTTCTGCCACACCCAAGCCAGCAGAGCTTGGTTTGTCACTTTCTAGCCAGTAGATAATGCCTAAGGGACTCCGGCCAAAAACTCTCTTTCTACTCTTTCATGAGCGACGATAATGCGCTCTCGCACTCTTTGATCTCGCTCTCTTTGTCTCTCTATTTTCTTTTCTCTTTGCCTCTGGCATTCATGCTCCCTTTGTTCTTTTATTTTATCAACAGATAGCATCTCTCTTCTCTCTTTATTCTCAGAGTTTCGATCTTGGCTTCTGGAACTCCTTTCAGAAGATATTTTTGTCCAAACGACAGGCAATCCCTTTAACTTCTCTGGCTCCCGCACATGCTCATGCCCTTTCTTGGACTGCTGTAACTCTTGACTGAATGTTTCCAGTCATGGTTGTGTCCAGACACTTCCTCCTTTGCTTTGCAGAGCTCCTTCAGCAGAGCATGCTTGTTCCCGCTCTCTCCTTTTAAATGCTTCTGATTCACTTCTTCCCTGGCATCTTGGCGTTTCCCTTCCAGGGAACTCAATTTTGTATCCAGATTTGCTAGTTCTGGAATGATGAGGAATTCTATTTCTACGCTCTTCCTTCTGTTTAGCAGTGGTTTCCTCAGGTTTGGCGGCAGCTTCAGAGTACTCTGCTTCTTTAATGGCTTTTTCCAACTTTGGCAGACTCTCCTTTAGCTTCATCTTTGGTCTCTGCAGCGTCTGAGGATTTCTCCCACTCCAACTCATCGGCCTTAGCTTTTTCAGCTTTTTTTTGGAGTCTCCATTCACTTTGTTAGCCTACTCATTCTTCTCGGACATGGCATCATATACCTGCCCTCTTAACTCTTCCCTTTTTTTCTCATCGAGGTTGGAGACTCTTCATCTTCCTCTTCTGGCATTCCCTCGAGAGGGTCACTCAGGACATTGTTCTCCATTCGTGCAAGCTCCAGGAGAGCCATCCCATAGTAGTAGACAGCATATGCATACTGGTTGTCCATCTCCCTGTATTTCTTCCCCAGAAGTCTGCTGGCTTCCTGGAAAGCATTGACGACGAAGCAGATGTCTTCCATGACCAGGTCCTGGCTACTCACTGCCATGAGCCTCTTGGCTTCATCCATATCAGCCCCATCAACTTGTTCAGCAGAAACTTCTTCCATCTTCTCTGCCTCGGCCGACACCGCAGCGTCACCGTTTCCAGACCCATTCTCAATAGGTCCTGGCTTGGACTTGGTCTCTTTCAGAGGAGTCTCCTCCTCAGGTTTTCCATTTACCTTCTTCGATACTAGATGAGAGATGTCTGATACACAGTTGGTTCCCCGTACAATGCAGTCTCTGCTCTTTTCTGTTGCAGCAACAGATGTAGGAGTACCACTGTTCTATTTTGGAAACCCTGAGGGAGTTCCACCCAGGGTCTCTTTAAGCACTTTGTCTGTGTCTACTTCAGTTTTCTGTGCTTCTTTGGAGCCTTTAATCTTCTTCTTGATATCAGGCAGTAGACCCTTTAAATCATTCATCTCTTTCTGGGTCTCTTCCTTTGACTCCTCTGAAGCTTTTTTCAGTTGAGTCTGTGACTCTGTGAGGACAGCTAGTCCCTTCTCTAGAGTCTCTAGGGACTGTGTGGAGAGAGAGAAAGCATCCTCGTGTTTGCAGCTGTCCTGATATGCTAGGCCCAGCTGGTAGTGAGTCTCTGCCAGCTTCTTCAGACATGCCAGGTAGTCTTCCACTGCCTGGGTATAGTTCTCGGACACTATGCTGACTTCTCCCTACTTAATCAGGTTCATGTTGTATGTCACAACAGTTTCATCAACCCTGCACCCAAGCTCACTAACCACAGCACACTGTGGAGACTGCTTATCTGCACCTGATACGTGTGGTACACCCTCTAGCACTGCCAGACTTTCCTGCACATTTATCACAGTGGGTTCCCTCAGCAGTGTGCTCTCAACATCAATCTGCATTTCTAAATCACATACATCTTTACCAGCAGGGGGAGCTTCTACCCTGATCACAATCTACAAAGGAAAGGGGGTGTCATCATCATCACATATTTCCCATGACCCCACGTTTTTATTATGCACTTCAATTTGCTTGTCAGGTTTACTCTGCACCTCATCTGCGCCATTGTTTTCAATGTTCGTTTCAGTTTCACTTAAACCATTGTGTATACTGTGCATCTCTCTTACACCTTCATTTAAAGGGACAGGTACAGGTACTGCAGGCGTTTCGTCACTTGCTGCAGAAGTGTTTCCATTTCCCCACAACTCTCAAAACAAGGGAAATCCTGGCCCAACATTACATCATGCATGAGCCTTTTTTCAACACCATGTTCATAAATCCCAGTTCTCACTGGAGTCTCACGCTCAGTGAGAGCCACAGGATAGTCCTTGCTATACCCGTCTATGTCCAGCCCAGACTACCAGAGTCCACAAGAGCCTTGATGGCGCAGTCATTCTCCACCAGAGGACATAACTGTGGCTCAGTCTCTTGTCCCACTGAAGCCGCACAAACAAGGTCTGCACACTCCCTGGGCTCTGCGGTAAGAGGGCAATGGGCCACCATTTGTCCCCAGTCGTGACACCTCCAGAACTGGAGCATCCCAGATCTCCTCGGCGGGGAGACTTTTTTGGGACCAGATTGCCCCTGGGACACACAACCAGTTTTTCATCCATGCTCCGCCATTAGAGTCATGCTGCCTCGTGCACTCCTCCACACACCCCCAACAGCCGGAATTCTCTTACCCACAGTAGTCATGGGTCTGGCACTCTGGCGAGGTGTTGGTGCTGCCAGGACATCTCTGTGGTGGTCTTCCTCCTTTTCCTGCATCCTGAGAACCTGCCGCTCTTGGTTCCTGGTCCCGAGGTCACTGCCCATTTCCTCAGCATAGTGCTTACCATGGGAAACGCCTTGGGTTAAGACGTCTCTATGTCTGTCAAACTCCTTCATAAGCTTTTCATGCTCTGGTTGCCACTTCAGTCGCTCTCCTAGGAACCTTTGGTTAGCCTCCAGATTGGCCTGCATCAGCTGCTTGGTGAGATCCTCCATCCAACCCATAGCAACCACCAGTCCTGTAGCAACACAGTTTCTGCAACTTGGGCTTCTGGCCCTTTAACTCTCGTTGTGCCCTTTTAGCATGGACAGTTGCCCTTAGCAACCTGTTGTTGGTGCACGCATACACCACCAATTGTATGGGATCGCTCTCTCACAGGGGGTGGCAATCACAGACTTCTCCTCTGACAACGGGGTTCAAGTCCTAATGGTGCTTTATTTGGGCACTTTAGCACCAGCACAAACATAAATCCAAACCAAAATAAACTCCTGCCTGTCTGGTCCCTAGCTAATACAGAGGTCTTCTCCCTGACCAACCTCTAAAGCGCAGTTTACACACAGGGTCTCAGGCTCCAACCCTTAGCAGGCCAGCTCACCAAACATAAGTCCAAGGGAGAGATCCGGCTTCACTAAGCCGCACGGTCTAGCAGCCCTCCTGGCTGTGACCACACAAGTCTCTCAGGCTTCCCTCTCTGTAGGGTTACTTCCTCTCACCCCAGACTCATGCACAGAGGGCCACATTTTTTCCACATCTGCTAAAACTTTTACACAGTACTGTACACTGCGTGTTGCAGACACTGGTGACACACAAGACACATGCCACACATACATTGCAGCTTTCACACATAGGACACATGCCGCACACACTGCGCATGCACCTTTTACACATGCCGCACACACTGCGTAAGCACCTTTTACACATGCCGCACACACTGCGCACGCACCTTTTACACATAGGACACATGATGCACACACCGCTGACACACAGGACACATGTCACACATACATTACACCTTTCACACATAGGACACATGCGACACACTGTGCCAACGCACCTTTACACCTAGGACACATTCTGCACACACTGCGCTGACACACAGGACACATGCCGCACACACTGCGCACGCACCTTTTACACCTAGGACACATGCTGCACACACAGGACACATGCCACACATACATTGCACCTTCCACACATAGGACACATGCCACACATACTGCGCATGCACCTTTCACACATAGGACACATGCCGCACACACCTTTCACATATAGGACACATGCCGCACACACTGCGCACGCATCTTTTACACATAGGATACATGCTGCACACACCGCTGACACACACTGGAAGACTTTTACACCTAGGACACATGCCGCACACACTGCGCACACCTTTTACACCTAGGACACATGCCGCACACACTGCGCACACACCTTTTACACCTAGGACACATGCCGCACACACCATTGACACACAGGACATGTGCCACACATACATTGCACCTTTCACACATAGGACACGTCGCAAACACCTTTCACACATAGGACACATTTCACACACACTGCGCACGCACCTTTCAAAGGGCATATGCCGCACACACAGCTGACACATAGGACACGTGCCACACATACACTCCACTGATCACCTACAGGACACACGTCGTACTCACACACTGAGACTATGGTGGGCATGCTGTATCTGTATACATGGAGGATGGATCATCAGTCCAACACTGTATAATCCTGCTCCTACTGCTCGAACGTGGGCTTGATTTACCAGTTTATCTTAATACTGAAAACCAGGGACATTTTGTGCAGCAATGTAAGATATCTCTGTGTGACCCACTCTAAGCATTGCTCATTTCTGTATCTGCTGCAGCCCACCCGGTACTCCATTGTGGCGCTCTCTCCTTCACTACAGCTGTTCTTTTAGGCAATCTCTTCGTGTCTGCTGGCAGCAGATAAAAGAGATAATTTGAGTCTATTATCCCCGCATGATGGAGGCACGGTGGCACTTGCCTGTCACTAATAACAAGGTCGACCACAATCTCTTTTATGAAACTAAATTGTTCTTTGTTTTCAATAATGCGCCTATGTTAACAATGTGTCATCTCAGAGAGGAAGCACTTCATAAAGCAGTATGAGTGTATTCAGGAAAAGAGACAGCCGAGATCACAGAAAGAGGTCACCATTGAAGGATTAGACCATATTTTCAGCAAAAAATTTTTTTCCTACTTATTAAGGCCTCTTGCACATGAACATACCGTGTTTTGTGGTCCACAAATTGCAGATCCGCAAAACACGGATGCCGCCCGTGTGCCTTCCTTAATTTGCGGAACGGAACAGACGGCCGATTATAGAAATGCCTATTCTTGTCCGCAAAACGGACAAGAATAGAACATGATCTATAATTTTTGCAGGGCCACGGAACGGAGCGACGGATGCGGACAGCACACGGAGTGCTGTCCACATCTTTTGTAGCCCCATTGAAGTGAATGGGTCCGCACTCGAGCCGCAAAAAATACGGCTCGGATGTGAAACCAAACCACGCTCGTGTGCAAGAGGCCTAATTGTGGGATGTTGTATTTGCTAAATTTGAAAAAGTAATTTAAAGGGGTTGTTCAGTTTACAAAACCCATGTTCACATATCATGTCCAGGGAATTTGAATTAGTAGAGAACGGGCCTCTGTTCAAGACCCAAAGAGCCTCCTACATTAGTCCAGTCCTACATTACACTGACCACCCACTGATGTGAATGGACACTGTGTAATGCTTCGATTCTCCTGTGGTGGTGCTGCAGGGAAACTTAAAATTTAGGCCTCGCTCACCTTTCCGTTTTTCAAAGATGTCTGCTACCCGCATTTTCGACATACCCATTGATTTTAATGTTTGTTCACACATCAGTGGTTGTTCACTCACAGTGGGTCAGTGGAAAAATCATGGAGACATGCCCTACTGTGGTCTATGATGCAGACCTAACAGGCCACTAATAGGAGATGCTATGGAAATTGATTTTCACCTGAGCAGTGTCTGTGGAATATGGATGACACACGGAGGGCAAAAAAACGGACACATGGACCAAACACGGATCCTTCACGGACATCTTGCAATTCCACAGACATCAAATGGACACAGAAATGTGAATGAGGACTTAGGATATGTCCGCAAGTCAGAGTTTTGGCACGGGTTTCAGCGCTGATTCTGAGTAGAAAACTGCATAGCACCGGAGCTGAAATTGCCTCCCATTGTTTTAATGGGAGGCTGTGACCCAGTTCATGCAGCCAAGGATTTTTCATGTGTAGCCTTCCTGACCACACGGACATCTTGCAAACCCGTGGCAGGAGCCTGCTTGTGGTTTAGCTCCATTCTGTCATGTACTTACTTCCATGCACCCCTGTGTTGACCCCACTATGACGGTGTTGGGCTACTGAGGCAACCAGCAATAATGATGCTGGAGCTGCTCAGTCTATCAGGGAGCAGGAATGCCAGGCCAATCAGGCTTGGTGCCAGCGTCATGTGCTTCCTATTGACGGGGTATTTAAAAAGGCAACTAATTGGTCTTCCTTGCCACACAAGCGTGTTTTGCGCTAATGTTTGTATCTCTGTATTTCGGACCACTGACCCACTCTTGACTCTGCCTTCTGCCTGCTAATTTGACTCTTGACATGACTTCCTGGTATTAGACTCTGAGCTTGTTTATAATTCTGGTTCCAATCTGGTCTGTCTGACTTCTCCAGGTTAGGAACAGTTGAGTAGTTGGGGGTCGCCATTTAGGGCGGATTGTCCAAGTGGGTAGGGACAGAGATGCAGGTGAAGTTTAGGGCTAGATTATTCCCTACCTTATGTGACCGAATCACAAGCCATACCAAAATCTCTCGTGGTATTTTCCTTTCTGGGATGGATCCAATGCGGGCCTTGGTAGACCAAACGTACAGCCTCCCTCAGCTGGTCCAAGACTGCAGAAAGGGTCCAACACCAGGAAACTACCATGTCTTCACCTATTGCGACAGTTCCCTTAGAGCTCCTACAACTCAATGTTTATTGTCTGATAGGAAGCAGTTTGTGTTTTTCCGAGAGAGATGCAAATTATATATCTCAGACCCTACTCCACGGGCTAAGAGCAATAGAAAGTGGGGGCCATTATTTCTTTCCTACAAGAGGATCCCCAGGAATGGACTTTCTCTCTTTCTCACGATTCTCTGGAACTGCCATCTGTAGATCATTTTTTTCTTTCCTTGGTTTATTATATAACAAACCCGACAGAGTTGCATTTGCTGAGTCTAATCTGGTCTAACTCTGTCAGGAATGCAGACCTGTTGAGGACTATTTTGCCGATTTCTGTAAGTGGTGTGTAGCATCTACATGGAATGACTCTGCCAGGGTCTTTCTAACACAGTCAAGAACCTATAAGCGAGTTACCCTTCATCTGACTCTCTTGACGAGACTATGAAACTAGTTGTGAATTTGGATAGACGACTTAGGGAATGCAGAAGAGAAAAGTATATCCACACCCCTTCCACACCATTTCCAGTCCAGATTTGCCATCCGTTTTTTCCAAGGTGGCTGATTCCACTGATGATGCAGCTGAGAGTTACTCTTTTTCCTCAAGACAGAGAAGGCTTTAGGAGGAAAAGGGGAAAAGCTTCTATTGTGGCGACACTAACCACCTACTCAATACCTGTCAAAATGGCAGCTGTCAGAAAAACTTCAGTGGTTCTGGGGAAGACCTCCTTGGCGAGCAGGTGTTTCCTAAAACCCACTAAGAAAGTCTTAGTACCTGTCGGCATTTCCTACAATTTCTGCCAAGAATTTGGGATTGCTTTTATGGTCTCTAGATCCGCTGCTAATTTGATTGATTTGAAGTTTGCAGTTTCTATGGATCTCCCTTTACTTACCCTCCCTGAACCAGTAAGGGTTATTGTGGTAGATGCCACACCGCTGGCTAAGTTTTTTTTTATTGAATTTTGTACCTCCAACATTTCTATGTTATTCATTCTGTGGTCTGCACTCTATGATGGAAAATCTACCAGCTAATTATGCTGAAAAATCATTATTCATTACTATTGATTCTAGAATTTTATTCAATCAGATTTTTGGAGCACAAGGGTTTTCTAAGTTCGATAACTGTGTTGCATATACCGTAATCTCATTTGCGGTAAAGAAGGTGATGAATGGAAAACAGAGCTTAATACCTCTGAGGGTCATTTTGAGTACCTAGTTATGCATTTTGGGTTAAGTAACGCACCTGCAGTTCTTCAAATTCTGGTTTGTTGTGGTATACCTTGATGATTTATTGATCGAATCACCAGATTGGTCTTCTCACATACATCATCTCCGAACGGTGTTACAGAATCGTCCTTGACAACCATATATGTATGTAAAACTGGAAAAATGTATGTTTGGGGTTCAAGAAATACCTTTCCTTGGGTATATTCTTACCCCAAAAGCATTTTGTATGGATCCTACCAACGTCCAAGCCATTAAAGATTGCCCCCCCCCCCCGCCTCCTTCCCCTTAAAGCCCTGCAGTGATTTCTAGGCTTCACTATTACTGTAAACTCATAAAAAAAATTCTGTTATAGCGAAACCTCCTACTGATGACTAAGAAGGGGAAGATCTTCTTCATTGGCCACCAGAAGCAATGATAGCTTTTTGGAAGCGCCTGTTTTGGTCAAGCCTGATCTGACTAGGCCATTTGTGGTGGAGTTTGATGCCTACGAGGTGGGAGTTGTGCTTTCTCAAGGCACATCCTCAATGACTAACCTCAGACCATGTGTTGTTTTTTTACCTCGTTAATTTTCCTCAAGTTAAAGAAATTATGATATTGGGAATCCAAGAGCTCCTTGCCATCATGTTGGCCTTTGCAGAGTGGTGCCACTTTCTGGAGGGAGCACAACATCAAGTAATGGTCCTTACTGATCACAAGAATTTGACATGCTTAGAATCAGCTAAATGTTTGAATCCCAGACTGGCTTGGTGGGCACTCTTTTTTACCCACTTTGAGGCTGGGGTCTAAGAATATTAAGGCGATTTCTGTTCCAGTTATTCCCCGGAATCCAAACCAGAACCTATTCTGCCTGCACATATTGTCATTTCTGCTATCTCCCCTGGCATCTAAGATCTAACAAGATCTGGCCTCTGAAAACAGGCCTGAAGGTAAATTGTTCATCCCTAGATAGTTTTGTCTTTGTCTCCAGGGTGAGCTCCATGATTCTGTGTTAAGGGAACACTCAGGGTTTTCTGGTACTAAGATACTAGTTGCTAAGTATTGCTGGGCGCCCACCATGAGTAAAGATATTTCAATATATGTATCTGCTTGTGAGATTTTGGCTCCCAGAAAAATGTCCTGCTGGTGAACTCTGTCCTTTGCCTATTCCCTAAAGACCTTGGTCCCATCTGTCTATAGATTTTATCAAGGATTTAACATCTTATTAAGGGAAGACGGTTGTTTGGGTGGTTGTGGACAGATTCAGTAAAATGTGCCATTTTTGTCCCCTCAGAAAATTCCCTAATGGGAAAGAGTTATTTTTTCATTGGCCAAGTCATATGGTTACACGTCATCTCAGAGGATATTGTGTTGGATCATGGGGTTCAATTTGTTTCTAAGTTTTGGAAGGCTTTCTGTTCTAAATTGGGGATTAGTCTTTCTTTTTATTCCGGCTTTTATCCGGAAACCAGTGGCCAAACTGTGTCTTTAGAACAATATTTGAGATATTATATTTCTGACTGTCCGATTGGGTGCCTCATTTAGCATTGGTAGAATTTGCCATTAACAACTATGTTAAGAGGTATTGACGCTGGTGTGTGGTTGGATTGCAAGTTTGTTCATCTTGGTTCTGAAATTTAGTCTCTGGTTCTGACCTGGCCATTTATAGTCCTCCATTCTTCACCGGTACTGTTGTCCTTTCTGGTCATCTCTGATAATCCAGAGGTTAATGTCCCTGCCAAACTGCACAGTCTGGGCTCAGGTTCAATCGCGCCTGAGAAAATCCCAGTGTATACAAAAAGAATGGGGGTCTGATAAATAACACTGTTAGGGAGGGTTCTGTTTTTGTGGTTGAAGACAAGGTGTGGCTCTTTACTAACAATTTGTGATTAAAAATGCCTTCTGGTAAACTCTCTTCTTGATTTATTGGCCCCTATAAAGTGGTTGAAGTCATTAATCCTGTCTTATCACTTTAAAGGTCCTCCATTCACACGACCATAGGTACAGTACAATACCTGGTCTATTGGAAAGGTTATGGACCAGAGGAGAGATCGTGGGTTTCTGCTAGGGATATGCATGCTGACTACTTATCCTGATAAGCCTGCCTTGTTGGTTAAAGGGGTATTCCAGTTGTTTCATGCTAAAACTATTAGAATGGTGGGGGTCCTACTGCTGGGACCCACACCATTAATGAGAATAAAATGAACGGCGGGGCTGGTCGCACATGCTAGTGGCCGTTCCATTCATTTCTTTGGGAGTTTCAGAGAATCCCCATAGAAGTTAATAGAGCGGCTGCATGCATGTACGAACAGACGCTCTGGGGTCCCAGCAGTAGGACTCTAACTGATCTAATAGTTATCCCCTATTCTGTAGATAGGGGATAACTTGAAACAACTGGAATACCTCCTTAAGAGAGGGGGGCTACTGTCATGTATTTTCCTGCCTGCACTTCCCCGGTGATCCTGGCCTCCTTATTGCGGCATTATTCGGTTATTGTAGCAACCAGCCCTGGGCCAGCCCATCAGGGAGAAGGGATGCCCGACCAATCAGGCTCTGTGTATTTAAACAGGCAACTGCTTGCCACAGTTGCCTGTGATTGGTCTTCCTTGCGACAAAAGCATGTTTTGCTGGATTTCTGTCTGCTGTGGTAAGGTGCAGGGTGCCGTCCTAGATGGTAGGTACGTGTCACCGAGGTTCATAGCCTCGGTGAGGTAGGAGCCGTTTGTTGATGTCAGTAGCAGGTAGTGCTACTGACACATTTGCTAAGTAGCATGGCTGCAAAGCCGATCCGGGCCGGCTCTTACCGGGAGCAGCTAAAGTGTAGGGTGGGTGGCTGCTCCCCACGTCCCAGTCCTGGTTTTGGGCTGGGCTTTATAAACTCAGCCAGCACCACCAGCTGGGGGAGTGATTGTCTTGGAAGCTGCTGCTAGTGGTGTGGAGCTCTCTGGGGTGGAAGGACGTGCCCAGCAAGGAGGCGTGCAGCCGTCCTGGAACCCTGAAGGAGGATTGTCCTGCGGCTGGGCTGACAGCCAGGTGCGAACCCGCACATCAAACCTGCCAGGTGACTGGAACCTGTGTTTGGACATTTTGTTTTCCCCTTCATTTCTGTTGTGTATGAACTGTCACCAAGAGACTGTTTTCATTTCTGGTGTGCAAGTGTGAATAAAACACTGTTTGATGCACAATCTGGACTCCTTGTTTTGCCTCTAAACTGCACCCGCACCGCTGTCTACCAGAGCGACTCCCCACATTTGGTGTCGGATGCGGGCATGCGCAGTGAGGCTGGCGTGAGCGCCGAACTTTGTTTTTGCGGGGCAAAAGTGAATGTCCTATATTAAGCCGGCAAAGTTGCAGCCTGTGATCCCCGACAAAATGGAGGCGGCTGTGAAAGCCCTCATAGAGGCTAACGTGCAGCAGCGGGAGACCAACCAGCTACTGTTACAGCACGTGATGGCGTTGCAAGCGGCAGGAGCGTCCCACCGCGTCCACGATGCCCGGAAAGCTGTCCGTACCGCGATCCCTAAGATGACCCCCTCGGATGATGTTGAGACCTATCTGGCGGTGTTCGAGAAGGTGGCCGTGAGGGAGAAATTACCCCGAGAACAGTGGGCAGAGGTCATCGCTCCGTTCCTGGCGTCTGGACCCCAGCAAGTATTTTTGACCTCCCAGGTGACCAAGCAGCTGACTACCCGACTGTGAAAGGTGAGATCCTGGCAAGACTGGGGTGAATGTTTTGGTCCGGGCCCAGCGGGTGCATCAGTGGGAGTTTAACCCGGCTGAACCCGCCCGGCCACAATACTATGACTTGCTACAACGGTTGCAAAAATGGCTGCAGCCAGACATACTGACTCCCACTGCTATGCTCGACCGTCTGTTAGCCGATGTCTTCTGGAGGGCTTTGCCTTACCCTCTCCAGCACTGGATCGGCCAGGTATCGCCCACCAATGCCCTGGAGATGGTCGACCTGGTGGAGCGGTGCGAGGCCACCAGAAACCTGCAGGGGAGTCTTGCTGGGAAGGGGTCAGTTAAACCCGGAGGCCGCTGCCCCAGTTCCAACGTCCGGCGACAGAGCGGCCTGCACGGAATATACCCCTGCGAGCCCGCCTCCCGTGGTATGCTGGAGGTGTCAGGAGCCAGGCCACATCAGGGCCGACTGTCCGCATCGGGATGAGCTGATGGAGGTGAACTAAGGGGTCGCCACTCCTTGTATGCACGGAAGCTGTGCGCAACTGGCACCCGTGAGGTGCAAGACCATAACCACCTGTGTCAGGTAGAGGTGGGAGATTCGCTGGCGGTGGCTCTGCTGGACTCCGGGAGTTTAGTCTCCCTGGTAAGGGCTGCCCTTGTACGGCCTGCGGAGTATACTGGCCGTAAAGTCGGGGTCCTGTGCATCCACGGAGACCTGAAAGACTACCCCACTGCACTAGTGACTTTGTCCACAGCGGCTGGTAGGTGGACCCACGAGGTGGCTGTCGCTACTACACTCCCACACGAACTAATACTTGGGAGGGACTTCCCGGTTTTCCGGCGCTGTGGCCGGCAATAAAGGTATCTGAGGGACCCGAGACAGGGGTGACCCTAGCAGAGTGGCCTGATACCGCTGGAAGGCCAGAACCCTGGGAGCCCGAGTCTGAAGGGCCGGCGGTAGGGGTGACCACTGCTCCAGCGGTAGAGGGGAAACAACCCCACTGAGTGTAATGGTGGGAGACACGGAGGACTTGCCACCGGGACCTGAGTTGGCAGACCTCAATGTCTCCGGGGAAAATTTTGGGACCGCACAACACCGGGACCAAACCCTAACCAGGGCCTGGGAGAATGTGCTGGAAATTGATGGTAAACCCCAGAAACCAGGGGCTGAATTAATGTTCCCACGATTTATTGTTCTACAGGATATGTTGTATCGGGTGAACCAAATCCGAGGTGAACCTATTGAACAGTTGGTGGTGCCCACAGCATATCGCAAGCTTGTCATGGAGCTTGCCCACCAACATGTTCTTGGGGGACACCTGGGGTGGCAGAAAACCCAGGACCGCATACTGCAGCGGTTTTATTGGCCCAGTGTGTTCAAGGAGGTAGAAAATTATTGTAAGTCCTGTCCAACCTGTCAGATAACTAGCCCCCAACCTCATTTCCGTAGTCCTCTGGTACCTCTGCCAATTATTGAAGTACCGTTTGAGCGAATCGCTATGGATTTAATTGGGCCTGTACCAAAGTCTGCCAGGGGCCACCAACACATTCTGGTAGTTCTCGACTATGCCACTCGGTATCCGGAGGCGGTGCCTCTGCGACATACCCCAGCTAAGCTCATTGCCAAGGAGTTGATGGAAATGTTTTCCCGTGTGGGCCTGCCAAAGAGGTTCTGACAGACCAAGGGACCCCTTTATGTCCAAAGTAATGAGGGAACTGTGTAAATTGTTGCGTATAAAGCAGTTACGGACGTCCGTTTACCATCCGCAAACGGACGGTCTTGTTGAGAGGTTTAACCAAACTCTAAAAAATATGTTAAAGAGGGTGGTGTCTAGAGATGGGAAGGACTGGGACCTGCTTCTGCCCTATCTCATGTTCGCAGTGCGAGAGGTGCCCCAGGCCTCTACTGGGTTCTCGCCCTTCGAACTGCTTTATGGCAGACACCCTCGGGGCCTGTTGGATATCGCCAAGGAAGCATGGGAACAGCAGCCTGTCCCCCACAAAAGTGTCATTGAGTATGTCGCCCAGATGCAGGAACGGATGGAAAGGGTGTTGCCCTTGGTCCGGGAGCATATGGAGGCAGCGCAACAAGCCCAGAGTAGGGTGTACAATCGTCAGGCTCGGGTACGGGACTTCAATCCGGGAGACCGGGTTTTGGTTCTGGTACCCACCCTTGACAGCAAATTCCTAGCTAGGTGGCAGGGCCCCTATGAGGTGATCGAGAAGGTAGGGAAGTAAATTACAAAGTACACCAGCCAGGGCGGCGCAAGCCGGAGCAGGTGTACCACGTGAATTTACTAAAGCCGTGGAAAGATAGGGACACGGCCGACGACCACAGCCCCGGCCAGGGCTTCTAGGTGAAAAGGGTCCAGCCCCACAGTTCGAGGCCTGTGAAGCCGTAACCACGGTAAAATTGCAGACAGCCTGTCTTCCAAACAAGTTCAGGAAGTCAGGGAATTCCTCAGTCGGAACACGGATGTGTTCTCGGACCTCCCTGGCCGCACGTCCCTCATCCGACATGACATCGTCACTGAGCCTCAGTCCAAGATCCGGTTAAAACCATACCGGGTACCCGAGGCTCGGCGACGGGCCATCGCGGAGGAAGTGCAATTAATGTTGAAGCTCGATGTCATTGAGGAGTCGAAAAGTGAGTGGGCCAGTCCCATAGTCCTAATACCCAAGCCGGATGGGACGTTGCGGTTCTGCAACGACTTTCGCAAGTTAAATGAAGTGTCCAAGTTTGACGCGTATCCCATGCCCCGGGTAGACGAGCTTGTTGAAAATTTAGGACAAGCCCGTTATTTTTCTGTGCTGGACCTCACTAAAGGGTACTGGCAGGTACCCTTAACGGAGTCGGCTAAGGAAAAAAACGCGTTTGTTACCCCGCAGGGCCTGTATCACTACAAGGTGTTACCCTTTGGCCTACATGGCGCCCCCGCCACCTTCCAAAGGTTAATGGACATAGTGCTGCGACAACATCGTCGGTACGCCTCGGCCTACTTAGATGATGTAATCATCCACAGCACCGACTGGGAAAGCCATTTGCCCAAAGTGCAGGCGGTAGTAGATGCCCTGAGGAAAGCTGGTCTAACCGCCAATCCAAAGAAGTGTGCGATTGGGTTGGAAGAGACCAAATACCTGGGATATGTCATTGGGCGGGGAGTCATCAAGCCTCAGGTAAATAAGGTAGAGGCAATACGGAGTTGGCCCCGACCGGTCACCACCAGGCAGGTAAAGTCGTTCCTGGGGATTGTGGGGTATTACATGAGGTTTGTGCCCCACTTTGCTACTATCGCTCGCCATTGACAGAGTTGTTAAAGGGGCGTAAGACAGGGATGGTCCTCTGGAATGAGCAGGCGGAAAAGGCTTTCTCCGCCTTGAAATCGGCCCTGTGTGGGTCCCCGGTTTTGGTGACACCCGATTTCAGGAAGGATTTCGTAGTCCAGACCGACGCCTCTGAGGTTGGCCTTGGTGCGGTACTGTCGCAGGAAGTCAACGGGAGGAGCATCCCGTTGTCTTCCTCAGCCGCAAGCTCATCCCAGCAGAGACTAGGTACAGCATAGTCGAGAGAGAGTGCCTGGCCATCAAGTGGGCACTCGAGGCCCTCCGTTATTATCTGTTGGGCAGAAGCTTTCGCCTGGTGACCGACCACTCCCCACTCAAGTGGATGTCCCAAGCCAAAGAGAGGAATGCTCGGGTCACCAGGTGGTTTCTGTCCCTACAGAATTTTAAATTCACGGTGGAGCACAGAGCGGGCCGGTTATTAAAAAATGCAGACGCGCTCTCCCGGGTACACTGTTTGTCCTGTGTCCATCCCCTCAGGGTTGAACAAAGGGGGGGGGGTATGTGGTAAGGTGCAGGGTGCCGTCCTAGATGGTAGGTACGTGTCACCGAGGTTCATAGCCTCGGTGAGGTAGGAGCCGTTTGTTGATGTCAGTAGCAGGTAGTGCTACTGACACATTTGCTAAGTAGCATGGCTGCAAAGCCGATCCGGGCCGGCTCTTACCGGGAGCAGCTAAAGTGTAGGGTGGGTGGCTGCTCCCCACGTCCCAGTCCTGGTTTTGGGCTGGGCTTTATAAACTCAGCCAGCACCACCAGCTGGGGGAGTGATTGTCTTGGAAGCTGCTGCTAGTGGTGTGGAGCTCTCTGGGGTGGAAGGACGTGCCCAGCAAGGAGGCGTGCAGCCGTCCTGGAACCCTGAAGGAGGATTGTCCTGCGGCTGGGCTGACAGCCAGGTGCGAACCCGCACATCAAACCTGCCAGGTGACTGGAACCTGTGTTTGGACATTTTGTTTTCCCCTTCATTTCTGTTGTGTATGAACTGTCACCAAGAGACTGTTTTCATTTCTGGTGTGCAAGTGTGAATAAAACACTGTTTGATGCACAATCTGGACTCCTTGTTTTGCCTCTAAACTGCACCCGCACCGCTGTCTACCAGAGCGACTCCCCACACTGCTCACCCACTCCTAACTTTTCCTTTGCCTGCCGATTTGACTCCTGACGTGACTTCCTGGTATTGACGCTGACGTCTGGTTGGATTGCAAGTTTATTCATTCTGGTTCTGACATTTAGTCTCTGGTTCTGACCTGGCCTGACTTCTCTTTCCCCTCTAGTTTTGGTCCTGTGCATTTACCCAGATTATTGACCGTCAACCAGTTGGGGGCCATCTGACGTGATTCCTGGTATTGACGCTGGTGTCTGGTTGGATTGCAATATTATTCATTCTGGTTTTGACATTTAGTCTCTGGTTCTGACCTAGCCTGTCTGACTTCTCTTTCCCTTCGAGTTTTGGTCCTGTGCATTTACCCAGATTACGGACCGTCGACCAGTTGGGGGCCGCTATTTAGGGCGGATCATCCGAGTAGGTGGGGACAGTGGTGTGGGTGGAGTTTAAGGCTGCACTAATCCCTTTCCTATGTGGCATGTTTAATGGAGTGAAACCGAGAGTGATACAGCAGAATTCATAATGAAAAACCACCAGAAGCTGCAGCAGTTTCTGCCGTAGGATACATGGCAGATTTTGACATGATCAGAATGCAAAGAAGAACAGGACAATGCAACAGCACTCAGACACAAATAAAGTACAATAATGCCATAATCATAAAAAACATTTTGGTGCTTATGCTACGCTTATTTTGCAAATTAGAGATACTTGGCAAATACATTTTGTACAAAATTATCTGGGTCCGTCTGCCAAACGTCAAGGCGATCTCTATAACATGGGAATCTAACACTAAATACTGCCTGTAGTGTGCCATAATGGCCACCATAAAATTCAGGGAGTGCAGGTTCCACATGCATGCTGGGTCTACTCTGCTTTTTTAGATCAGAATGCAATATCTGAACATACCCTTATTGCCAGGTCTTGGTCAAAAGTACCACTAACTGAATGATTATCTCTATTTCAGTATAGCACACAACACCACTGAAATCAAGGGATCTGGACCCCACAGCAACATGATGTCTACCCATGTTGCAGCAGCCGATAGGAGGACGGAGCATACGCTGTGCTCAGGTCTTCTGGGGCCCATTTAGTGAAAAGTATGTGCCCTATGATGTTATGGGGCTTGGGCCTTACAGCTAAGAAAAATTGTGGGTGGGAGCCAGACAGGCTTTATGAGCAGCCTAATGCTATATCTAAAATAGACAGCGGGTGCCCCTTTTTGTGTCACCGTGGGTAAGCCACTGAGGGTGTCCTGATGACGGCCCTGCTTATATGTAACATTTGCAGCCAGGGCTCAGCCCCTTTCCTTTACATTGTAAAGTATAACTCTCCTAGTAATATCACAGCTCTGATTACTGCACTGTGGATTTGCGTCACGTTTTATGGTGTAAGCAACGTTGATGAGATTTTAAGAAAATAAATCTTCATCGTAAAATGAACTGTGGTGCAGATTAAGTCCACAGCATGTCAATTTCTGCTGCAGATTTCCACTGCGGACTAGACTTTTGCAATGCAGAGGGTGCTATCCACAACACATTCTGGGAAATTCTGCTGCGGAATTGTTTCAAAATCTGCAGTGGAAATTCTGGCGTACCTCCTGCCCTGTATAGTTGTACCCAAACTGATACTATGAGGGCACCGGTACATCACGCGACAAGGACAGATTGTTATCCACTAGAAGTAAGCAAAATAAAAGTTCTGATTAAATGACAGCAAGCAGAGATTTTGCAAATTGATACACAAATGATGTTAGAAAATGTTTTCATTATACATTTATTTGTTGAGACCAGAATACTTCTTGTAACCAGCCATAGACCCTCTGAAGACTGGCATCCGTTAAGGTCAGGTGTTTTCTCCTTCTCTATAGGGAAATATTGCGTAAAATAGTGGTAAATAATGGCGCGCACCTATTTCATTTCTACTTCCTGCCGCTTTACCAAGCTTCTGGAAGCTCATTTTCTGGAACACGGACAGCCAGAAGACCTGTGCCTCGTGATAAATTAGATGCTGCTCACCCCAGTGCACAGGGGATCAAGATGGCCGTATGAAACTTCAGTCTTGGTAAATTTCCTCTATTTCCTCCTCCGAACCAGATATCCTATTAATTGGGTTATCCAAGACCTATAATGCCCCTCCATATGCCTGGACCCCTCACACAGATTGTACTTAGGGTACTTTCACACTTGCGTTGGTTCGGATCCGTCTGTTTATTTGCACAGACGGATCCGCACCTCTAATGCAAACGTTTGTATCCGTTCAGAACGGATCCGTTTGCATTAGGTTTAAAGAAAAATGACAGATCCGTTTTGAATTACATTGAAAGTCAATGGGGAACGGATCCGTTTTCAAATGCACCATATTGTGTCATTGAAAACGGATCCGGACCCTATTGACTTACATTGTAATTAAAAACGGATCCGTTAGGCTCCGCCTCTTCAGACGGACACAAAAATGCTGCATGCTGCGTTTTGGTGTCCGCCTCCAAAACAGAATAGAAGCGGAACGGAGCCGAACTGATGCATTCTGAACGGATCCTTATCCATTCAGAATGCATTGGGGCTTAACTGATCCGTTTTGGACCGTTTGTGAGAGCCCTGAAACGGATCTCACAAACGGAATCGAAAACGCTAGTGTGAAAGTACCCTTACCCTGCTCCCCGGCACCCATATTGCTTCTGATGATGGCACGGCCACCGCTGCATCGTGGGTGACTCTAGTGAAGCTCGTCCCTAGATGCTGCGGTGGCCGTGCGGGGAGCGAGATAAGTACTATCAGCGCGAGGGGCCTGGGCATATGAGGGGCACTATAGGTCTTGGATAACCCCTTTAAACCATACTGATGATAACAACTACCTGTGAAATGAGAACAAATATTACTAAACATTGGATGTGCATATGCCCTATATATGTGGTGGGTGGGCCCTCAGACCCATTTGGTGGTCCCAAAGAATACCAGTCATGTGCTGGCGGTATGGAACAAAAAACAAACAGCGCATCTGTGTGTGAAGAAACATAAAAGTGCCAGGAAATCTGATGAAAACTGCACCTGCACTTCTAGCCTCTATAGGTGGCCATAGACCTGTAACAGCTATTCCTCCCAGCTCATCTATACACATACACGCTCGGTTTGGCTGAGCATGCATGTATTTTCAGTACAGAGAGAGAAGAAAGACGCTGTCAGTCACCTCTGTTGATAGCTTATCTCTAAGGATGAGCGAATTTTATGTTTTGAAATTTGTTTGCGCTTCATTTGGTGGTAAAAGCAGAATTATGGATTCTGTTACCCCGGACCACAACGCGATTCTATAACGGAATGTATAACGGCATTCCGTTATTCATTCCGTCATAATAAAGGTCTATGGGCTGCAAAACGGATCCGTCCCGTTTCCGTTATGCATTCCATTTTAGAACAGTGATTTGGCTGGGGAAAAGCAGGCGAGTTACAGGCGAGTCGCCCATGGCAGAAGAGTCACACACGACCTGTAGCAACGTGTGACACAACGTCCGACATGTCTGGATTTTTTGGGACTGTTGCATCACTGCGACACCATTGACAATCATTTAAACAAATGTTGCTCTAACTCTGCAGGATGTCAGCATGTACTGTCAATTTCCACTATGGATTTTACTACACCTTTTGCAATGCAAAAAAAATGAATAATAATAATGAAAATCTGCATGTAATGTCATTTTTCCTGTGTGGACGTGCCCCAGGACATGAATATCACACACATTGGTGGACATTTATGAAAATTGGTGTAAAGTAGAACTGGCTTAGTCGCCCATAACAACCAATCAGCTTCCACCTTTTATTTTTCAGAGCTCGGTTGGAAAATGAAAGGTGGCATCTGATTGGTTGCTATGGGCAACTAAGCCAGTTCTACTTTACACCAGTTTTGATAAATCTCCTCTTTGGATTTTCCATAGACTGCATGCAAATGGCTCAGTTAGAATTCACTTGAAGAATAAGGTCCATTGAAGTCATTTTCTTTTTATATCTTGCTGTGATTTATTCCCTACAATGCTTTCCTTTCCGTTGGTTTAATAGGGGCTCTATCTTCCTGGTGCTCCTCCTTTCCGGAATATACAGTGACCCTCACCTTATAAATATTACAGAAGCCAATCTGAAGGGAAACGCGTTTGAGCTCTCTTGGCTCCTGCGGCTTGCCGTCCACTCCCTGCTTCCCGGTTGTGGCGGCAGAATGTGGCCGCTGCTGCTCGTCCTCCTCTCCATGTATGGAGCTGTCACCTCTGCAGACCCCGTTCATGTCTCTGTCATCCCCCACAGCCACATGGACGTCGGCTGGGTGTATACAGTGCAGGTACAGGCCATGTATATACATTCTGTATATGTTATTACTGCGCAGTCAGCTGACACCCGCTTCAGATCACGTGACTCAGGGCACGTGACATGGGGAGAGGTTACGCTCAGTGCTACAATGTATCCATACATATACTGCTGGACGTGACTGAAGTGTGGCAGCATTATGCCTGCTGGGACTTGTAGTGCTCTACATGTTTCTTAGTTTTGGTATACTGGGAAGGTATACAGTGTTCTAATATACTTTATGCCAGTGCTGGACCCTCATAATCAATATGTAAGTAGGGTTGAGCGAATTTCTATTTTAAGTTCGGCGTCCAAAGTTCGGGTTCGCGTTATCGAAGAATCCCCTTATGGATTCCGCTACCATGGACCATAACGGAATTTGGAATCCATAAGGGGATTCTTCAATGAACCCGAACGCTGAACTTAAAAAAAACGTCCTTCTTCTCCTCCTCCACACAGAGCACAGGAGCTCCGCCCCTCATGTCACATGATCATTATACCAGGCCCTTTACCACCTCTTATCCAATCCAGTACTGAGCCACGCCCCCGGCACTGATCACATGACGGTGACGTCACCCCAGGTCCTCCGTGTTGTCCAAGGTTCGGGTTCATCGAAGAATCCCCTTATGGATTCAAAATTCCACTATGGTCCGTGGTAGCGGAATCCAAACCGGGATTCTTCGATAACCCCAACCCGAACTTTGGACGCCGAACTTAAAATACAAGTTCGCTCAACCCTATATGTAAGCGCTAAGCGAATTGAACTCCACGAAGTTGACATCAATCCGAATTTCAGGGAAAATTTGATTTGCCGCAAAGCCAAATTTCCTTATGCTTCCTGGTAGTGAATCGATTTTCCCTGAATGGCGGTAAAAAAATGAAAGAGATCATACTTAACCGCTACAGGACCGCCTAACGCAGGGATGCGTCCTGCGGGCGATCCTGTAGCTCTGAGACGACGCATCGGCGCGTCATCTCACGAGACCCGAGACTTCCTGTGAACGCGCGCATTCACAGTGAAGCGCGTCTCAGGAGTTCTGCTACAGCCTGCCAGCGATGATCCATCGCTGGCAGGCTGTAGATGCGAATTAAGTCGCATCAAAGAGCTATATCAGACGCTGTTTTGTGAACAGCGTCTGATATAGCTGCTTCCTGGTCCTCTGGTGGTCCCATTTGCTGGGATCGACCGCTAGAGGACCAGGTAACACTGTAAAGTTGCACCAAACCCTACACTAACCCCCGCCCTACCCCCCCTCACCTATTAACCCCTTGTTAACCCCTTGATCACCCCATCTAGACCCCCTGATCACCCCCCTGTCATTGATCACACCCCTTGTAAGGCTCAATTCAGACATCCATATGTGTTTTGCGGATCCGTGGATTATCGGATCCACAGATCCTCAAAACACGGACACCGGCAATGTGCTTTCCGCATTTTGCAGATCCGCACATTGCCAGAACTATATAGAAAATGCTTTTTCTTGTCCGCAATTGCGGACAAGAATAGGACATGTTCTATATTTTTGCGGAACGGAAGTGCAGACCCGGAAGCGACAATCCGAGCGGGACAAAGTCTGTCCCCATAGAAATGAATGGGTCCGCAATTCCGTTCCGCAAACAGAATTGCGGACGTGTGAATGGGGCATAAGGGTCCCTTATCACCGCCAGTTAGTTAGCTACTTGTTAGGTAGTTAGCGCCCAGCCCACCGCACTCGCAGTCACTGATTTTGGCAGAGATTTTTCATCCACATTGACCGATGCGAATGAAAAAATCTGTGCCGTTCATTTTTTTTTTTTCAGCGCAGAGGCTTAACGGAAAAAATCTCATTACCCGTATGCTCAATATACGGAGAATCGCAGAAACTCCTAATGCTGGCCATACGTGTAATGATTGCGGAGACCCTCAAATGCCAGGGCAGTATAAATACCCCACATGTGACCCCATTTTAAAAGAAGACACCCCAAGGTATTCCGTGAGGGGTATGGTGAGTTCATGCAAAATTTTATTTTTGTCACAAGTTAGTGGAATATGAGACTGTAAAAAATAAAAAAATAAATCAATTTCCGCTAACTTGTGCCAATTTTTTTTTTCTGTGAACTCGCCATGCCCCTCACAGAATACCTTGGGGTGTCTTCTTTCCACAATGGGGTCACATGTGGGTATTTATACTGCCCTGGCATTTTAGGGGTCCTAAAGCGTGAGAATCCAAATGCGTAAAAATGGCCTGTGAAATCTAAAGGTACTCATTGGTTTTAGGGCCCTTTGTGCATCTTGGCTGCAAAAGTGTCACACATGTGGTATCGCCGTGCTCAGGAGAAGTAGGGCAATGTGTTTTGAGGTGTATTTTACATATACCCATACTTTGTGTGAGAAATATCGCTGTAACGACAACTTTTTAAATTTTTTTATTCAAAGTTGTCAATTTACAGAGATATTTCTCTCACCCAGCATGGGTATATGTAAAAATACACCCTAAACACATCGCCTACTTCTCCTGAGTACGGCGATACCACATGAGTGACACTTTTGCAGCCAAGATGCAAAGGGCCCTAAAACCAATGAGTACCTTTAGATTTCACAGGGCATTTTTGCATTTTCTTCTCACGCTTAGGGGCCTTAAATGCCAGGGCAGTATAAATACCCCACATGTGACCCCATTTTGGAAGAAGACACCCAAGGTATTCGCTGAGGGGCATAGTGAGTCCATGAAAAATTAAACTTTTTGTCAAAAGTTAGCGGAAAGGAGACTTTGTGAGAAAAAACAATAAAAATCAATTTCCACTAACTTGTGCCAAAAAAAATCTTCTATGAACTCGCCATGCCCCTCATGGAATACCTTGGGGTGTCTTCTTTCCAAAATGGGGTCACATGTGGGGTATTTAATACTGCCCTGGCATTTTAGGGGCCCTAAAGCGTGAGAAGAAAAATGCGTAAAATGCCCTCCTAAAAGGTACTCATTGAATTGGCCCTTGCGCATCTTGGCTGCAAAAATGTCACTCATGTGGTATCGCCGTACTCAGGAGAAGTAGGCAATGTGTTTTGGGGTGTATTTTTATATATACCCATACTGGGTGAGAGAAATATCTCTGTAAACTGACAACTTTGAATAAAAAAATGTAAAAAGTTGTCGTTTACAACGATATTTCTCACACGCAGCATGGGTATATGTAAAAATACACCCCAAAACACATTGCCCTCCTTCTCCTGAGTACGGCGATACCACATGAGTGACACGTTTTTGCAGCCAAGATGCGCAAAGGGGCCCTAAAACCAATGAGTACCTTTAGGATTTCACAGGGCATTTTTATGCATTTGGATTCTCACACTTTAGGGGCCCCTAAAATGCCAGGTGAGTATAAATACCCCACATGTGACCCCATTTTGGAAAGAAGACACCCCAAGGTATTCCGTGAGGGGCATGGTGAGTCCACAGAATTTTTATTTTTTGGCACAAGTCAGCGGAAATTTTTTTTTTTTTAATTTTGTTTTTACAAAGTCTCATATTCCACTAACTTGTGACAAAAATAAAATTTTACATGAACTCACCATACCCCTCACGGAATACCTTGGGGTGTCTTCTTTCCAAAATGGGGTCACATGTGGGGTATTTATACTGTCCTGGCATTTAGGGGCCCCTAAAGCGTGAGAAGAAGTCTGGAATCTAAATGCGTAAAAATGCCCTGTGAAATCCTAAAGGTACTCATTGGTTTAGAGCCCTGCGCACCAGGCTGCAAAAGTGGCATCACATGTGGTATCGCCGTACTCAGAGAGTAGGGCAATGTGTTTTGGGTGTATTTTATATATACCCATACTTTGTGTGAAAAATATCTCTGTAAACGACAACTTTTAAAAATTTTTATACAAAGTTGACAATTTACAGAGATATTTCTCTCACCCAACATGGGTATATGTAAAAATACACCCAAAACACATTGCCTACTTCTCCTGAGTACGGCGATACTACATAGTGCCGCTTTTGCAGCCTGGGTGCAAAGGGCCCAAATTCCAACGAGTACCTTTAGGTTTTACATGGCGGCTCACAATTTAGCCCCGCCTAAAATGCCAGAACAGTAAACACACCCCACAAATGACCCCATTTCGGAAAGTAGACACCCCAAGGTATTCACTGAGGGGCATAGTGAGTCCGTCTGTGATTTTTATTTTTTTTGCCAGAAGTTATCAGAAATTGAAACTTTTTTTTTTTTTTTCTCAGAAAGTGTCATTTTCTGCTAACTTGTGAAAAAAAATGAAATGATACATGAACTCACCATGCCCCTCCATGAATACTTTGGGGTGTCTTCTTTCTAAAATGGTGTGATTTGGGGGGTATTTATACTATCCTGACATTCTAGCACCTGAAGAAACATGACAGGCGCTCAGAAAGTCAGAGCTGCTTCAAAATGCTGAAATTCACTTTTTGCACCATAGTTTGTAAACGCTATAACTTTTACCCAAACCAATAAATATACACTTATTGGACTTTTTTTTATCAAAGACATGTAGAACAATAAATTTAGAGAAAAATTTATATAGAAATGTATTTTTTTGAAAAATTTTACAACAGAAAGTGAAAAATGTCATTTTTTTTGCAAAAATTTCGGTAATTTTTGATTAATAGCAAAAAAAGTAAAAATGTCAGCAGCAATGAGATACCACCAAATGAAAGCTCTATTAGTGAGAAGAAAAGGAGGTAAAATTCATTTGGATGGTAAGTTGCATGACGGAGCAATAAGCGGTGAAAGTAGCGTAGTGCGGAATTGTAAAAAGTGGCCTGGTCATTAAGGGTGTTTAAGCTAGGGGGGCTGATGTGGTTAAAGCCTGTGTACACCCTCGGAAGCCATTTTTGTTTATGATTGCATTTTACTTGTTTTTGCCTAAAAATCATGTTTCCAATTGGTCTTTATTAAAAATATTGATCCGTTCTGTCACAAAAGGTTAACTGGTTTTCTAGCTGTGGGACTGGTACTTTCACTTTGTGTCGGTCATCTAATAACCCTTATCTCTAAACTACTAAGAGGTCATAAACGCTTATTAGTAAGATAAGAACTGAGCTATAATGAGTGTTTAGGAGATCGTAGATAAGGAGCCGTCAGCTGAGCTGCCTGAAGGTACAGAGTGAAAATTCAGATCCTGCTACTAGAAAAACTCAAGGCTGCACAGAGAAAGGGGCTCAACATTTTTAATAAAAACAACTGAAAAAATGATTTTTAGCTCAAAATGAGTACAATGAAATAATAATAAAAAAAATTCCCCCCAAAGGTGTACATGGCCTTTAAGCTGTGGTGTTCTGATAATTTAAAATGTAATATATGGATGGACCGACCCTTCAGAGCTCTAGGTCCTAGAGGGAAAGGGGGTCTCGAGCAACATAAAAGCATATTTGATAACCTTGGTCTTGGTCAGATTTTAAGGAAATGTCAGTTTTCTTTCCAGCTCTTACTCCCCTGTGGCTGTTCTGCGACGTCTTCCACTCGGGTGACTACAGCGGCAGCCCTTTGCACAGATTGTCTTTATTTCATATTTTCTGGTACTAATAAAATACAGTAATATCATTCCAGGAGAGCATGCATGCCTACGCTGCCAACGTCTACACGACAGTAGTGGAAGAGCTGATAAAGGCCAAGCATCGGAGGTTTATTGTGGTCGAGCAGGAATTTTTTCGCTTGTGGTGGGATACGGTGGCCGGAGAATTTCAGAAGCAGCAGGTGAGCCGGAGATAGAGAAATGTTAAAGAATGGGCCTTCTTCAGCTCCCCCTAGTGGTGGCTGCAGTTGAATGGAAATGCGGTATTTTCAGTCCTGTGACCAAAAAAAACACTGCCCCCCATTAGTTGATTTCCAGCATAGAATTTGGGACCTATTTAGTTTAGACGTTAAATTGTGGTTCCTACTGCCGAAAGCAGAGCTCCCTGTATTTGGCTAAGAAATAGTTCAAACTAGACAACCCCTTTAATCTTTTAGATATATAACTATTTGCGGACTTAAAGCCTGTGGGCAGTCCACGTAAGAGTCTGCAGCTGCGTGGACATTGTAAAGCTGCAGGAGCGGGGAGCCAGTTGTCAGTGACAGTCGAGCTTGCCATAGAGCCGTCCCAACCACTGTTTACTTGACTCTTAGGCCCGTATTGCGACCCATTTAATCCGGGAGGTGCGGAGTGCTTCCATTGGGTTTCTGTCTGTGCCTCCGCACCACAAAAAAAAGAAACTTGTTCTATTTTTTTGCAGTGCAGATGGATCACAGACCCATTCAAGTTGAATGGGTCTGGATCCGTCTGAGGCAGACGCGCGGGTGTTGCCTGTGCATGAGGGCCTGCAAATTGCGGCATGCGCAGACTGGAAGGTCGGATCTGGTATTGAGGTATTTTGAATGCCGAAACCGGCACTAATACATTCCAATGGGAAAAAATGGCATTTGGCAGTGTTCCGGAATTTTGGACGGAGATAATACCGCAAATGTCAAAAAGACTGAACGGAAGACATCCTGATGGATCCTGGACGGATTTCTCTCTATTTAGAATGCATTGGGATAAAACTGATCAGTTATTTTCCATTATAAAGCCCCGAGGACAGAACTCTATGCCGGGAAAAGAATGACGCTAGTGTGAAAGTACCTGGGGTCCAAAGGCTGGGTCCACACGGGCGTCGTGGGTGCATTGCGGGAAAATGCCTGATTTTTCCGCGTGAGTGCAAAGCGTTTTAATGTGTTTTGCAAGCACATCAGAAAAAACTGCATGTTTGGTACCCAAAAGTAATTAACTCACCTCCTCCAATTGAGGAGCTGCCGGTCTCCTGTTCTTTGTTTAGGACCTGTGGTGACATCACTGTGCTCATCACATGGTCCATCACCATGGTGATGGACCATGTGATGAGCGCAATGATGTCAACGCAGATCCTTTTTCTCAAAAAAGAACCAAGACATGCCAGGCTGCGCGTTCAAGTGGATTAAGGCGAGTTTGTTAATTATTTTTTATTTTTTAACCCCTCCATCACTATTTTACTTTACTACTGTATTAAGAATGCTATTATTTCCCTTATAACCATGTTATAAGGGAAAATAATAAAGATTGGGTCCCCATCCCTATTCACTTCTATGGGGCCTGCGTTGCTTGAAAAACGCACAATATAGAGCAGGTTGCGATTTTTCACGCAACGCACAAGTGATGCATGAAAATCACTGCTCATGTGCACAGCCCCATTGAAGTGAATAGGTCCGGATTCAGTGCGGGTGCAATGCGTCCAACTCACGCATTGCACCCGCAAGGAAAACTCGCCCGTGTGAAAGGGGCCTTAGTGTGTATTTTGTAAACCATTCAGGGAGCAGCCATGACACTTCCTGAGTAGTCCCCATATCTGCAGGGGCTGCTAGGTCTTAGTAGATCCAGATCAGCTCTGCAGTGAGTCTTTAGAGGCTATATTATTTTTTATTGCTGATTTACGCTCTGACTGTTGATGTATTGGACCCAGTTACTATAGAAAATTGGCAATAGAAATATAATGTAAAGTTAATAATCACTCCTAAGGGTACTTTCACACTTGCGTTCTGAGGATTTGAGCACTTCCGTTCCGCCGGATCTGTCACAACGCAAGTCGCCTGAAAGCATTTGAAGACTGATCAGGATCCTGATCAGTCTTCGAAATGCTTTCAGGTTACCATGGCAGCCAGGACGCTACTGAAGTCCTGGCTGCCATGGTAAGTACTCCGCAGCAGTGTACTTACCTGCGCTGCGGCTGCCGGGCGCTCCTTCATGATGTCACAGGTCCCCGCGGCGCATAGATCAATGCTCCGTCCGGACTTGTGATGTCATGAAGGAGCGGCCGCAGCGCAGGTAAGTACACTGCTGCGGAGTACTTACCATGGCAGCCAGGACTTCAGTAGCATCCTGGCTGCCATGGTAACCGATCGGAGCCCCAGCTTACACTGGGGCCCCGATCGGAACTGCTGCTGCGCATGTGCAGAGCTAAACGTCGGATCCGGCGAAATGACGTTTAGCTTAATTCCGGATTAATTCACTTTAGTTGGCATTAATTCCGGATCCGGCGTTACGGCAAGTCCTCCAGATTTTTGACCGGAGGAAAATGTTGCGGATTTTTCTCCGGCCAAAAAACATTTGGATACTGAACGGATGACATCCGGATGCATCCTGAACGGATTTCTCTCCATTCAGAATGCATTTAGGATAATCCTGATCAGTAGTTTTCCGGCATAGAGCCCCGAGGACGGATCTCTATGCCAGAAAAAAAATAACGCAAGTGTGAAAGGCCTTCTCTGAACTTATGTGGGGCAATGTGTAAAATTAATGAATGAGTGAAGAAAAAAACTAATAAAAAGAATGCCACTACCAGCCAAAACTGCAGCTTGTAATCCCATCTTCGGGGACCATAAACTATATATCCCTCTATATAAAAATAAAAAGGAAAGTGTCCACAATAAAATAAAAAAGAACTTTCTTTTTCATTTTATAAAAAAAACAACACATAAACCTACTAAAATAAAAATGGCATAAAAATAAAGCTCAATGTATCTGAATGGAAAAATGAGGCTTTAAGACAGGCATATATGAAAACAGAATGCAGGATTGTTTCATATTGACTATATGCCCGGTCAGCTTGCATGGACGTCGTATATGAGGGGTATATATTTACACATTAGGCACTCTACCCTGTATAATATTTCCTCTGGTGTTTGCAGGTGCATCAGCTGGTACGGGAGGGACAATTGGAGTTCATTATTGGGGGGCAGGTGATGCATGATGAAGCCGTGACCACAGTGGATGATCAGATCATACAGCTAACAGGTACTCGCTCTAGACACTATGGAAGAGGCTTATCAAAACCAATGGAACAGTTGCCCATCACAACCAATCAGTTTGCTGCTTTCATTCCTCAGAGAGCGGCTGAGAAATGAGATCTGCAATCTGATTGGTTAGTAGGGGCCTAACTTCTACCTCCTGGGCCTTACTGCAAGATCAGTTACAAGGCCCTGACCTACCATGTGCCATTTATAATGGTGATAATTTCTTATGTAGCAGTAAAGCCATTGGGCCTTCTTAGGAAATAGGGGTACAGTGCGACCGCTTCAGTCTCCCACCCTTAGGATCTGCATCTACCTCTAGAGCTCAAGGTGTAGAAGAGCGGACTGTGCAGCCAGCCTTTATTAATTTCTATGGGAATCCCGAAACTAGTCGCGTGGCGAACTCGGGTATTTCCAGAAGTCCCATAGAAATTATCAGTAAGGTCACCACGCAAGCGCAGCCACCGCGCCATTCACTTCTATGGGGCTGACGGAAATAGCCGAGCCAGTGCTTGGCTATTTTTTAGCACTCTCATAGAAATGAATTGAGTGTGGCAATGCACGTGCAGGCCACTCTTCTTTATTTTGCGGGCTCTTTTCTAGAGATAGGTGCTCCTAGCGATATGCCACCAATGCGTGCGATGGGCCAACCCCTTTAAGGACAGATTCTACTTCTCTTTTTTTTTAACCCACTCCCGATTTTGGTTTTAACAACTGCATAAAAATCCCACATGTGTGGCCAAACCCTAAAACGATAACATTCTGGCTGTCTGCAGCCACCACTAGAGGGCACTCACTGCATTTATAAAGCTCCCATTGAACTCAATTGGGACTGTGTTAATACACAAGCATTGCGCTTCCGACAGTGACGTCTGCCGGTGGAAACACTGTATAAACATTCAGCAAAGACTTACAAGGGAGAGAGGTTAAAGGGTGAATCCTCAGAATAGGTCATCGATATCCGAACAGTGGAGGTCCGGCTCTCAGCACCCCCGCCGATCAGCTGCTGAAGGGTCTATGGCGTGTGACGTCATCCGTAGGATAGGTCAACAATATTTAATTACCGTAAAACCAAATAAATCCCACATCCCTTTTATATTCCCCTAGTCATAATTGACATACAGCTTGTATCTAGGCAGGAGCATAGAGGAATTGTGTTAAATGAAGGGGTCTTCAAAATCTGGACACGTAACGAAATATTGTGCCTGGGATACGTATGTCAGCGGCGTCCTCTGATGGGCCTGTGTCTGCACTAGGCTTCACTGACATTGCATCCATCGTGGTGTAACATCATGTGGGCAGTGAGGTCTGGTCCATATACAGGCCTGACGATGGGGGTCCTGCTATTCTTCATTATTTTTGCAGCCAGGTTATTATGTAGATGTGCTTGGAACTTAACGAACATTGAATAAGACATCTGTCTGTACGCAGAGGGCCATGGATTTTTGTATGAAACATTTGGAGTAAGACCCCAGTTTTCTTGGCACGTGGATCCCTTTGGAGCTTCTGCCACCTCACCTACCATTTTCTCCATGTCTGGATTCAATGCCCACCTTATTTCCCGCATTGATTATGACAGTAAGGCTGCCATGCAGGACTCCAAGGTATGAATGTAATGAAGCCGCTTATCTGTTATTATTATTATTACGTCAGGATGTGTATTAACCTATATACAGACAAATGCATGGCAAAAATGTCCTAATAAGATTCCTAACTTTCCCTTATAAAACATCCTTTGGCAAAAATGGTACTTTAAAGGTGTCGGATTATCAGACGTTCTGGTTTATTGGACATAAAAGGGGTTGTCCACCCCATTGCTGTAGATGTCTGACTATATCTATATCTATTGGCTTGGGTCTGACACCCTGTACCCCGAATGATTAGCTCTTCTAGGGTAGTTTGTAGAACTACTCGGCTCCGTCCATCAGTAGAAAAGTATTGGAAAAACCCTTTAATTTGTGCGCTTTTAACGATCACCCAGCAGGTTATGTTGCATGGGCTGTCATGGAGGGTGGTCTTAAGGAATAGCTGTCAGCTGAATGAGTGTTTGGTCAGTCACTGTCTAAGGTGTTTGGCCCTAAATATTTTTATGTTTTTATTTTTATGTTTTTTGTCTTTTTTTATGTATTTTGCCCCCTTTTGCTTATGTAAGGAAAGAACATCGCCCCCTTGTGGCTCTTGTTTTTATGTTAGAACGATGCCCCCTTGTGGCTGCTGTTCACACGTCACAATGTCGCCCCCTTGTGGCTGCTGTTCACACGTCACAATGTCCCCCCTTGTGGCTCTTGTTAACATATCAGAATGTCGCCCCCTTGTGGCTGCTGTTCCCAGGTCACAATGTCGCCCCCTTGTGGCTGCTGTTCACACGTCACAATGACACCCCCTTGTGGCTCTTGTTAACATATCAGAATGTCGCCCCCTTGTGGCTGCTGTTCACACGTCACAATGTCGCCCCCTTGTGGCTGTTGTTCCCCTGATAACAGCAATAACTGGACTGTGTGTGAATAGCTATGAGGATTCTTCATGTGTATGTGATAGCCTTCTGTTCCCCTGTGCAGGTCTCTCGTGGGTTCCTGGGCTAGGGGCCAGTTTTTTTCTTTTGAACTAGTATATATATTTTTTTGCATGATTTATTAGTTGTTTGTTGTAAATGCCAGGACTGAATCATCACAACAAGCCCCAATCTCCAGGGTACGAAGCACCATTAGCTGTGTGGATCTTGCATTATTTTCTCTCTGCAGAAGCTGCAGTTTGTTTGGCGAGGCTCTCGCTCCTTATCTGAGAAGCAGGAGATCTTTACGCACGTCATGGACCAGTTCAGTTACTGCACCCCTTCTTACCTGCCGTTTACCAACAGGTACAGTCGTATAAAGAATCAACTTAATATTAAAGGACAACTTGTTGTATTTTACTCATCTTGAGCTTAAAATAATTTTTTCAGTTAGTCTTTGTTAGAAATGTTTGACAGTTTTTCCTCTACAGCTTTCAGTTTGACTGCATTTACAGACTAAGGGTCCATTCACACGTCCGTAGAATGGGTCCCCATCCGTTCCGCTATTCTGCGGAACGGGTGCGGACCCATTCATTCTCAATGGGGATGAAAAGGATGCGGACAGCACACAGTGTGCTATCCGCATTTCCGGTCCGCGGCTCCATACTTCCGGTCTGCGGCTCCTGAAAAAAATAGAACATGTCCTATTCTTCTCCGCAATAGCGGACAGGAATAGGCATTTGTATAGGGGTGCCGGCCCGGTGTATTGCGGATCCGCAATACACTATGGACGTGTGAATGGACCCTGATTGCTCTCTGCCTCACACTGAATCTGTCCGGGAACAGCTCTGACGGCTCGATCTGTAGCCCTTATCTCTGAACCTCTGACAGATCATGAACAAAAGTTGAAGCCATATTTTCAGTTTGGTAAGCATTTTGCTTTAATGTGTGTTTATGATCTGTCAGGCGTTCAGAAAAGATTGAGCCGTCGGAGCAGATCCATGACGGATTCAGGGTGAGGCAGAGAGCATTAGTCTGTAAATGCAGTGAAAATTCTGCAGAGGAAAAACAGTTGAATTTTTTTTAACAAAGACCAATTTAAAAAATGATTTTTAGCCCAAAAATGAGTAAAACGGAATGATAAAAAAATTGCCCTCAATGGTGTCCATAGCCTTTAAAGGGTTTCTGTCACCAGATTTAACCCTATGAAGTTAGCTGACATTAGCGATGTGCTAATGCCAGCTAAACCTAACTAGCCTATTCTTACTTTTCTCAGTGCCTGCATTAACCTTAAAAATCGAACTTTTATAATATGCTAATGAGGCTCTAGGAGCAGGGGGGGCGTTGTTCCTGCTCCTAGAGCCTCCGTTCTCCCACCTTGGTCTCCTCCCTCAATGTCCTGATTGACAGGACCAGGCAGCGCTTGCGTCCGTCTGCCAGCCCTGTGCTTCGGATGTAGTCTCGCGCCGTTCTGAACTCAGCGCAGGCGCGGTGAGGAACCTGGCAGCCGACGAGCGTCTTTCCCTCACCGCGCCTGCGCTGAGTTTAGAACGGCGCGAGATTTCATCCGAGCACAGGGCTGGCAGACGGACGCAAGTGCTGCCTGGCCCTGTCAATCAAGACTGGAGGAGGAGACCAAGGTGGAGAATGGAGGCTCTAGGAGCAGGAACAACGCCCCCCCTGCTCCTAGAGCCTCATTAGCATATTATAAAAGTTCGATTTTTAAGGTTAATGCAGGCACTGAGAAAAGTAAGAATAGGCTAGTTAGGTTTAGCTGGCATTAGCACATCGCTAATGTCAGCTAACTTCATAGGGTTAAATCTGGTGACAGAAACCCTTTAAATTTGATGGCTGTATCACTGTCAGATGAGTCCGTAGGCCAGATCCTAAAATTCGTAGCTAAGCCTTTCTTTAAAAATTCAGTTTGCTGTCCTAGCCCTGTAACTAAAAACCCTGGCCAAGGCAAGAATGGCTTGTTGTCACCCTCCGTGACACCCATCACCCAGAAGACTCCTCACCCCACAATCCCCTTGTGCCCCACAGCTACACCTCTGCAGATCCTGGACGTCTATTCTGACAGGTTTGTGGCCAGTCATGTTTATTGTGGCATTTGCATGACATTGGGCCCCAGATGTCCAGCTACAGGTATACTATTGTCCTTACACCACTGTTCTCAAAGTCCATCATGGTGTACAGCAAGACTGGAATAGAGGCTGGAATGGAGGGCTACCTGAGACCAGCTTTTGTCTTGGATGTAGTGATAGCAGGAGATTGGTCTGGAGACCATGTGGGCAACACCATGAAGAGGCCTTCACAAGAGAACGTCACACCAGTCCTACTCCCGGAATTATGGTTTGGAGTGGTATAATGTATGATAGTGGACCCCTCTAGTCTTCATTTCAAGATTTTTTTCAATCATTTGTTTCCATTTTTTAGAATTTGCCTATAAGTAACATGTCTATCAATGTGATTTCCATAATTTCACAACTTTTCCTTCTTGGTCTTGCAGTTTCAATGTTGAGGAGTGTATTATGGATTTGCAGGTTTCTAAAACAGAAAACAAAAACTCCCCGGCCACATAATGCTCAGTTTATGGTTACTGGTTCCTCTCCCTTCTCTAGATCCGGATTTTATTGGAATGGAGTCGCTCTGTTTCCTGACCCACCAAAGGACGGTATTTATCCTAACATGAGTCTCCCAGTTACAAGTGACAGCATTCACCAGTATGCAGAAGCCATGGTGAAGAATATAAAGACGCGAGCCGCCTGGTTTAGAAGCAATGATGTTTTGTGGCCCTGGGTAACTATGGTTCCTGTAGGCTTCATTTCAAGCAAGTTATATGCTTCGTATTAGATGTTATGGGCATTCTTACGCTGGTCTTAATAGCAAACCCTGTTGGTGTACGATGCACCAGAATTATTACCTTTTAATAATGGCGTAGATTTCTGGTCTTATGTGTGCCAGTTTACTGACGCACGTGTTGTCAAATAAGCGGCCTGCCTCCTTCCATCCATGGCTTGCCTGCTTTATGTAAAAGTGGTGAGGGGGGTGAAAAAGGGTAAAAAGTAGCAATTTTGGAGCAAAATGGCATTTATGCCAAAAATGTATACTTTTGTACGTCAGAAAACTGCAATGGTAAAACACGAATAGACTGACAAACTCAAAATGGCTGTTCAGACCATAGACATTTATGGTGAATCCTTAGGATACATCATAAATGCCTGATAGGTAGGGTCTCACATCTGTGACCTTCAGTTTTCGGGAGTATGGGGCAATCCAATAGTGGCCGGAGGCCAAGAAATGAGAAAAAAAATCAAAGCATTTTATGTCCAGTGATACCTGCTGCTAAATGCACACTAGATGGTGTCCAACCAGGTTGTCCTGCTTGTTTACAGCCTAGAACCAAAGATGGACCTTTTTCGGCTATAAGACGGACTGTATTTTTCGGCTATAAGACAGACTGTTTTTCCCCCAAAAATGAAGGAAAAGATGGCAGGTCGTCTTATTGTCTGAATGCTCATGACCGCTTCCATTATCATCGTCATTAGCATGCAGGAGGCGCATGTGCTGTGCTGGCTGTACTCTCCTCCCCGGGTCTTCTTTCGGGTCCCGCTGTGGTGACCGTGCGCAGCAGCCGGACGTAGTGCACATAGGTGCATGCTATGACCTGACACTGCGCGCATCAGGTCAAAATACACATCGGGACCCGGAAGAAGCGGTCTGTGAGTCCTGGATATGCGGAGCTGTCCAGAGCAAGCGTGGTAAATTTTTTTTTTTTTTTTTTTTTTTTTTTCAACATCTGATCTGAGGTCTGATGCGGGCTGGGGGGGGGGGGTCCGATCAAAGGCTGATATGGTCAGATTGGGGGTCTGATCTAAGTCTGATGGGGCTGGGTGTTCTGATGCAGGTAGATCTGAGGGGGGTGGAGGGGCTAATCTGAGGCTGATAGGGGCTGGGGGATACCATCTGAGGCTGATTGGAGCTGGAGGGGGGGGTCTGATCTGAGGCTGATTGGGGGGTTTGATCTGAGTCTGATGGTGGCTAGGGGGTCTTATCAGGGGGCTCATCTGAGGCTAATGGTGGCTGGGTTTGGTGATCTGAGGCTGTTGGAGGTTGAGGGGTCTGGCCCAGGGTTTGATTTTGAGGTCCGATAAAGAATGGTAGTCTGATCTGGGTGTCTGATGAGGATTGGGGGTCTGATGAGAGTCTGATTTGAGGTCTTATGAAGAATGGGGGTCTGATTGAAAATATTTATTTTCTTTTTTTCCTCATCAAAATCCTTATAGTCCGAAAAATACGGTACCTTGATTAAATATTAAATTTCTCTAGTAGATATAACAATATTCTTATTGGAATAAGTTAAAACATGTCCATGTGTAGAGCAGAAGTGATGGTTACATCAGTTAAAAAAGTTGTCCAGGTCCTACAGAAACAAAGCACTCCCAGACCATCACACTACCACCACCAGGTTTGACTGTTGGTATGATGTTCTTATGGTGTAAAAAGGTGTTAGCTTTAAAGATGTAACAGGACCCATGTCTTCCAGAAAGTGACCCTTTGACTTATAAGTTGATAGAATATTATCCCAAATGTGTTGAGGGTCATCTAGGTGTTTTTGGCAGATGAGAGACAATCCTTTGTGTTCGTTTTGGTCAGCAGTGTTTTGGCGTTGCATCTCTACCATCGATGCCATTTGTTTCCCAGGGTCATTCATTTTTTTGGAATTGTGTACATTGACTATGACTGAAGCAAGTGAGGCCCGCAGTTCTTCAGATGTTCATCTGGATTCTTTGGTGACCTCCTAGTTGAGTCGTCAATGCGCTCTTGGTGAAATATTGTTAGCCACTCCTGGGAAGGTTCATCGCTGTTCTACGTTTTCTCCATTGTGGATAATGTGAGAAATGTGCAAAGATAAAAGGGAAGGGGAAAATACTTTACACACAGCACTGGAAACAACTGTACAGATCTGGATTTGTCATTGATCTGTGCACAGTGTTAACTCCCAGACCGGGACAGCTCGTCTCCGACATTGACCAAAATCTATCCCACGTTTGACCAGACGCCTAAATGACCACTACACCCTCATAGCTACCTATACCACCAGCTGGGCACATGGCATGTTTGCTGTATGCAGTGTAGATAGACCCCTGCTGTAACTTGCTGATCTACAATTGGATTTACAGTATATGGCTAATCTGATGTTGGTGTCTTTTTAATGTTTTTTTCACGGTCCCCATTGCAGGGGTGCGACAAGCAATTCTTCAATTCTTCTGTCCAGTTTAAAAACATGGATTTATTACTGGAATATATCAACAGTAAAGCAGAGTTTGGAGTGACTGTACAGTATGCAACGCTTGGAGAATATTTTACAAATTTATACAACAGGAATATAACCTGGGAGATTCGAGGTAGTCAGGATTTCCTCCCTTACTCTTCAGGTGTGTAAGCAAGCTCCGAACTCGATGGAAGATAGATAGATAGATAGATAGATAGATAGATAGATAGATAGATAGATATGAGAGAGATAGATATGAGAGAGAGAGATAGATAGATATGAGATAAATGTGAGATGGATATTTCATGAATAAGTATTAAGTACAGACTGTTTTTAACTTGTAGATGTATTTCAAGCCTGGACAGGATTCTTTGCATCCCGAAATGTCCTTAAAGGGGTAGCGCGCAGAGCCAGCTCACTGCTGTATGCGGGGGGGTCCGCATTCACTCAGTATCTGATGAAGTATCCATCTGGTGCAGTCTGCAAGATGTGGGCCCTGGAACAACTGCGGGCTCTCAGATGGGCCGTCTCAGAGGTAAAACTGAACATAGAGTTTCCCACAATAGATGTTACCTATCCGCATTGTTCTAGAGATTGGTTGGCGTCCAAGCAGTGGGACCCTTAGTGATCAGAAATTTGTCAAGGATCCTGAATCTAGGTGTTAAAGGTCTGTTGTGGAAAAACAGTGTGAAAAATTAAAATGTGACATTGCTTCTGGATCCACATGTGTAGTAAATGTGTGAATTCTTTCTTTTGTTCAAGATATGTGTGTTTACCTTGATATTTCATTGCAGCCTTGGTCTCCCAGTCTTCTTCTCAGTCTGCAAGCCTGTGCCATTAAATGTGAATGTTTAGAGAGAATTTCCAGGATTTATGTATTGATGACCTACCGCATCCTTAGGATAGCTCGTCAATATTAGATCGACATGGGGTCCAACTCCTGCCACCTCGACGATCAGCTGTTTTCAGGAGCTGTGTGTGCCTGAATGGGAGCGGCACTGCAGTCAACACATTGGTGGGCCGAGTGCAAAATATAGATTACACTTACCGGTAATCGTTTTTCTTTGAGCCTATGACAGCACCCCTGGAGAGACCGCCTCCTACCGGACAGGAAACAGAAGTCAGAACTTTCAAGAACTATGAGACAAAAACTTAAACAATATATAGGTAAAAAAGTCCTCTTTTCAAAAATTCTTTTTTTTTTGGGACGGGAAATAATCGGGTGCTGTCATAGGCTCAAAGAAAAACGATTACCGGTAAGTGTAATCTATATTTTTTCTCTAGCCTATGACAGCACCCCTGGAGACTAGGCAAGAAATCTCCTAGGGTGGGACTACAGATTTTAAGACACTCTGTCCAAAGGAAAGTCCTTCATTAGAAGGGAGCTGTAATCTATAATGCCTGAAAATAGTATGTGGGGAACTCCATGTAGCTGCCCTACAAATCTGCTCAATAGAGACCGAAGCCCTTTCAGCCCCTGTGGTGGAAACTGCCCTGGTAGACTGGGCCCCAAAACCAGAGGGGGGAGACAGACCTCTGGAGGAGTAGGCTAGAGAAATGGTCTGAGTAATCCATCTAGCAATGGTCTAGGGTGATGCGAGGTAACCCTTCCTAACCCCTGAGAATAGCACCAGAAGACGAGAAGACTTTCTCCAGGAACGGGAAACCTCCAAATATCTGAGAATGCATCTGCGGACATCTAAACAGTGCAATTTTTCTTCCTCACTGTTCTTTGGAGAGGGAAAGAAAGAAGGGAGAACTATCTCCTGTGATCGGTGAAAACTAGAAGAAACCTTAGGTAGGAAGGAAGGGTCAGGGGATATTACCACTTGGTCTTCCAGGAATCTTAAGTATGGAGGTTCTGAGGACAGGGCACCAATCTCGCTAACTCGCCTGGCTGAAGTAATGGTGATAAGGAAGGCTAGTTTTAATAAGAGCATCTTAGGAGAAAGATCTTCAATGGGCTCAAAAGGAGGAGATGTAAGGGCAGACAGCACTACATTAATATCCCAGGGAGGGGTATTTATTTTAGATACCGGGGCTAATTTTGAAATTGCCGTAACAAACCTTTTCACCCACAGATGAAGGGCCAGTCTGGTCTCAAAGAGAGCACTAAGGGCTGAGATCTGAACTTTTAAGGTGCTAGGTCTAAGCCTCTTTTTCCACCCTTCCTGCAAAAATTCAAGTATTAGCGGGATACTAGGAGATTTAAGGACATCTATTGGTTCCTTTGCAAACTTAAAGAAGGCCTTCCAAATTCTGAGGTAAGTTCTAGAAGTAACCTCCTTACGACTGGCCAAAAGGGTATCTACTACTTCGCTAGAGAGACGCTTACACTCTAGGATTTCCCTCTCAAGAGCCAGGCAGTCAGATGTAAGTTTTCTACCTCTGGAGTCCCTGCGACAGGAGATCTCCTGATTCCGGAAGTATCCACGGGGCCGCAATCGACAACTTCCGGAGCCAGGAGAACCAGACTCTCTTTGGCCAGAAAGGAGCTATCATTATAACTTTGGCTCGTTCCCGTCTGATCTTCCCTAAGATTCTCGGTAGTATTTTTAATAGGGAAAAGGCATAAAGAAGCTTCTCTTCCAAAGGTTGTGACAAGGCATCCACTGCAGTCGAGTTCTCTCTTGGTGACAGGGAATAAAAAGATTCCACATTTCTGTTTGCTTTTGTGGCAAATAGGTCTATCTGTGGGGTTCCCCACATTTCTGTGATCCTGTTGAAGATGGCCTGGTTCAAGGACCACTCCCCCCTGTCTCAGATGATGACGGCTTAGAAAATCGGCCTTCACATTCTCTGAACCCCTCAGGTGTACCGCTGAGATAGAGGCCAGATAAGTTTCTGCTAGGCTGAAGATCTGATGTGAGAGGAGCATTAAAGCAGGAGCTCTCGTACCCCCCTGTCTGTTGATGTAAGCTACAGCAGTGGTGTTGTCTGAGTAAACCTTGACGTCCTTGCCCCTGATATTCGGAAGACTCTGTTCTAAGACTAGCTTCACAGAAAGGAGTACTTTGTAATTTTGGGATTGTTGCCTTGTCTGGTAATCCCATCGCCCCTGAAATAGAAGGGAAGTCATGTGGGCCCCCCATCCCGTAGGACTTGCATCTGTTGTCAGAGAAATTGTGGTCTTTCTGTGCCAGGGCACCCCTTTCCCCAGATGGTCCTGGTTTGTCCACCAAGTAAGGGAGCTCAGGGTCTGAGGGGACAAGTCATCTCCATGTCTAGAGAAAAGGGGCATCTGTCCCACTCCTGCAAAATTTGAAGCTGAAGGACTCTGGAGTGGTATTGAGCCCATTCCACTGCCGGGATTGTGGAGATCAGGAGGCCTAGGACTGACATAGCTTCCCGTACTGACAACACAGGATATTCTAGCAGGTGATTGACTCTGGCTACAACCTGGCATATCTTCCTGGGGGAAAGCAGACATTTCTGTGCTGTAGAGTCCAGGACTATACCCAGGAATTCGCATTTTTGATCTGGTTCTAGGTTGGATTTTTCCAGGTTTATTTCCCAACCTAATTTTTCCAGAACTTCCCTTACCCAGCAAATGTGATCTAGGAGTGTTAGGAAGGAATTTAAGATTAAAAGGAAATCGTCCAGGTAGGGAACTATGACAACATCCCGTTCTCTTATGTGTGCCATCATTTCTGAGACGATCTTTGTAAATATTCTTGGGGCTTGGGAAAGGCCGAAGGGGAGGGCCTGATATTGCAGATGAAGAATCTCCTGGCCTGTGTGTACAGCTACCCTCAAGAACTTTTGATGGTTCGGGTGAATCGGGACGTGGTAATATGCATCTCTCAGGTCCACAGTGGCCATGTAACAATTCTGAGACAGGTTGCACACTGTGGACCTGATGGATTCCATACGAAATCTCTCATACACAAGAAACTGGTTCAAGCACTTCAGGTTTATTATTGTACGGAACGAGCCATTTGGTTTTCTCACAAGGAACAGAGGGGAATAAAAACCCTCTGCGATCTCCTGATCTGGGACTCTTATCAAAACTTTCTTCTCTAGCAGAGAAAACACCTCTCAGATTAGGGCGGACATTTTTATTGGGTCCGAACGATAATCCGTGACTATCATC